>CM038552.1:37876681-39076681 GCA_021527575.1 Ensete glaucum
ACTAGCTCTACAACTTATCTTAGTCACTTAATGCAACTTATCGCTGTACCCAACTGAGAGGATCAGATATTAGTGAAGACCTATTAAAGGAATGTTTAGTAAGGATGCTAGTCAGATTCTCATGCTTACCTTGGCAACTATACTAGCACCACTAACAACAGGATAAAGGCTATCAGCTTTCTTGGCCACCACAAACTTTACACCAGGAAATCTTTCGGACAATTTGACTCTATACTTCTCAGCATCTCCAACAGTGTCCACATACACCTTGATTAAAATAAAATTCTTTTAAGTTTATAGAATTCTCTCAGAAAAAAAAAGAGTCAATTTCATCATTTTCAGGAGCTAGATTGGTGTACACTTCACCTCGGTTAATAGAACTCCCATATCAAGAACCCTTTTAACAAGGCCAATAGCTGAATTGTGGGATATCTCATTCAAGTTGATTTTTGTCCTGCCAGAAGTGAATGAAATATTGTTACAAAATTCCATAGCTCATTTTCATATGCGGATTAGTCATCCTACACTGACCTCTTTAGCATTTTAGCTGAAAGCTCTCTTGGGTCTATGACATCAACCTCCCATCCAATAGAACCATCAGCTTTTAAATTCTCAAACAACTCTTCCCTCTTTTCCTCCTTAAGAGTCTTCGAATCTGTGAAGAAGTGAAACAACAAATGAACTGTCTGATGAAGTGACCTTTAATTGGCAAGTGGACTCCGATTAAGAATCTGTCATAAGCCAAATCAACTTGCAACTACACTATCAGTTACTCATGTCGACACATTCTTTTCATTACACAAAATAAAACAATGTCACATACATATCAAACTTCAGTAATTTGACAGGTAAAATCTCTTCGTTTGTAAAGCAAAGGACTCATCAGCCATTCAATAAAGACTATATCTTCAAAAGGAAGAAAAAGAGAAGTGTTGCATTCCTCCCCGGTATAACTGTAATTCCAAATTGATTATGATTACACTGTTCAAAGGATAATGCTACTATTTTGGTTACCTACCGAACCTCAACCGGAAAACCCAGATCAGCTCATTTTTTGCAACAAAGATTCAATCTTTCCCATCAAGAGACAAGTCAACATTAAATAAACAAGAACATTGAACAATCAGTAGAAGATCCTAATGATTTGAACCTGCAAAGTTCAACGTGTTGAGGATCTTCTGGTACGAGAGCGCACAGTACAAGCATCCATACACCATGGGACCTGATGCACGACAAGAGAGTCAAAGTCAGAATCAAGCAGGCGAAAGTAAACAGCAGGAAAAGAAATGCAGGAATGGTACCCAAAACGGGGCCTCTCCCAGCTTCGTCGATGCCCATGATGCAGGGCTTCGATGCCCATTTGGGCAACAGAGCAGAACTCATCCCCCTCTCCACCTATCTCCCAATGGCCTGCCCTCCAACACGAAACCACGCTCCGCAGCAACAATGAAGAACAAGAGCCCTAATTGCTGCTCCCGCCTTCAAAACCCATGATCCAATTAGTTCCCCTTCTCTATTTCCTTACCCACATAATTGGACAACATAATATGGTCAGGTTGTTTTTAGCAGAATGTAGAGTGTTTGGGACATGTGAAACCACAGCTAAGGCAAGCATTTTCAAGCTAATCATCAATTGTTCCAAATTACCTAATATTTCATTTTTATCACTCAGCAAACCATTTGATCTAAAGACCAAACAATGCATAAGGGGCCGAAGCTCTCAAGCCACAATCTCCAGCAAACAAAGGAAAATGCTTTCAATTTTTGAGTTTTTAAAAGAATTTATCACCTCCAACTATCAGAATTAAAGACGTGTAATTCAAAGTTTGAATGAAAGAAGCAAAATTGTTTTCACAAACTGACAGCATTCAGCTCTCAGAACCACTTGAAAAGCAATGGCTAGCCAATATGTCACGATAAGCCTTGAAACAGAAAACATTTAATGGCCATAATTATCTCAGAATTACTTCATGTATGCTAGTTAATGGATCCAGAGAGCAAATGTTTTGTCATACAAGATGAACTTATTATGTCCATTGCAAATGTTAGGATGACTCCATCAGAGGGATCATTTTAGAGACCGGGATCAGTTTAGAGACCCAATTTCTGTACCTTTATTATGTAGCCAAAACAATATGTAATGTTCCACTTAGTTGAGCGATACCAAATATTAAGACGAAGATCTTGATAGAAAAATAGTAAC
This sequence comes from Ensete glaucum, assembly GCA_021527575.1. Lineage (NCBI taxonomy): Eukaryota > Viridiplantae > Streptophyta > Magnoliopsida > Zingiberales > Musaceae > Ensete > Ensete glaucum. The sequence goes on from CM038552.1 coordinate 37,878,885, forward strand.
AAATGACAGATCAACCAAGATTACTTGTGTCACTTCAGAAGTTGAAATGTTGACTGATATCACACCATCACACGCCTAGGAGATTTCAAAATCGAATGAAAATTTGGAACCAGAGACTAACTCGCACCTTATCAAATGTCAAAACCCAATTGAACTGCTTCCCCACGATGGTCTGCGAGAGACCTCCCTCAAATAGTCGATGCGGGTCACAATCCGCGGCAGGTTGTCCCACAGCAAGTCCTCGTTGGACAGCATGCAGGCAGATCGGCACGACAAAAAGGAAAGAAAACCACTAAATAACCAAAGAACGAACCATAAAACTGGCCACAAACTGAAATCACACAGAACACACCACTGATGCAGGCCCAGATCATGCAGGCCCAGATCAGCTACCAAATCATAAACCCTAACCTTTATCTAGCAGACAAGAGGGCAACAAAGGGCGTGTCTCTGTTGACAGCCTTTTCTTTTCCGTGGCAATATCCCATCCATGGAAGATCAGCGTGAGAGAGACGGAGATCAAAGTGTCGTCGTTAACAGCGACGCCAAAAGGGGCAAAGGATGGGAAGGAGCTGCTCGCTCGCTCACTCACGCTCTTACAAATGGGCGTTCAAAATTTCATCACATGTGATGGAACCCCGAGAACTATCAGCCATTGGATACCGTGATTGAGGCAGAATTAACAACTGAGATCGTAAGAAGAGCGTCCCGGTCTGTTGCCGCCAGTGCGAGCCTGGGATGCGGGTCGGCTCCTCTGGTTCTGTCTGGTAATTCGTGACCGTCCAATTAGATATTGACGGTGATCACGAATAGCGAATCCTATCTCGCCCTAAATCCGCTCTAACTTGATCCGACCTGATAATGATTTTAGTCATCATCAAACTAACATATCAAAGTTGAGGGTCTGAAATATATTTTTTTTATCAAACTAACTTATTTTAAAATTTTAACATCTTATTTAATATATTTTTAAAGATATCAATTGATTTAATTGATAAAGAACTTAATAGAATATTATGATATCCCGAGTTCGAATCCCCTTTTTCATCATTTAACTTTTCATAATAACTATATTTTTCTGAACTAAATATTTTAAAAAAAATATTTAAATTAATAAATATGAGACAAGTAAAAATAGAAAAATAGATACTCAAACTAAATATGATGAGTACAAATACTCGAGTAATTAATCGGATTTATATATGAGTACAGTGCATGTGATCATTCCTAATTTTATTAAATTATAAATCAAATAAAAAAATATTGATTACTAAGTTTGGATTAAATATGACATAATCATGAATTGCTTAAAAATTACCTAAAAATTTCATTTGTATAACTCAGCAATCCATTTGTTCTAGGCCAAAGAAGACATAAGGGCCTCCAACTATCAAGTAAAGGAAAATATCTTTCAATTTTTTAATTTTTAAAAGAAGTTACCACCTACAACTGTCACGAATAAAGACTTGTAATTGGAAATTTGAACTAAAGAAGTAAAATTGTTTTTTCACATAAAAATTGAAAGCCTTCAACTGCCAGAATCACTCGAAAAGCAATGGATGATCTATGTATGATGATAAACCTTGAAACAGAAAACAGCTGATGGTCATAATTACCTGAGAATCACTTCATATGAGCAGTTAATGGGGCCAGTGAGCACATGTTTTTCTGTCTTACAAGATGAACTTATGTCTATTGCTGATGTTGGAATGACTCCCAACTGAGGGATCATTTAAGACACCCAATTTGTGCACCTTTATTGTACATAACCAAAATAAGATGCAATGTTCCGCTTAGTTGAGCGATGTCAAATATTATGACAAGAAATGAAAAAATTATTGAAGAAAATAGTAACAAACGGGCAGATCAACCAAGATTACGTGTATCACTTCAGAAGTTGAAAGGTCCTCAGATATCACTGATTTCAATATCAGATGAAAATTTGGAACCAGAGACTAAATCGCACCTTATCAAATGTGAAAAGGCGATCGAACTGCTTCCCCGCTATGATCTGCGTCACGGAGACCTCCCTCTGATAGTCGTTGCAGGTCACAACCTGCGGCGCGTTGTTCCGCAGCTCGTCCTCGTTGAACGGCCTGCGGGCAAATCAGCACGACAAAAAGACGAAAACCGCTAAACAACCAACGAAAGAACCCTAAAACCACCCACAACTGAAATCACTCAAGCCATGCCGCCGATGCGGGCCCACATTGGTCACAGAATCGTAAACCCTAACCTGCATTTAGCAGATCAGAGGGCAAAAAAGGGGGTGTGTCGTCGTCGTACCTGCAGCGAAGGAGGACCTGAACGTTGACGGCCTTCTCCTTGTCGTGCGAGATCCCATCTCTGGAAGACTACCGAGAGAGAGAGATCGAAGCGTCGTTAATGGCGACGCGCGATGGGGGAAGTATGTGAGGGAGACGCTCGCTCGCTTTAACAGGGATTAGTATGCGACGGCTTTTGTTTGATTTGGTTTGGGGGTAAGGACGGGATTCAAAATGGCGTTCAAAATTTCATCACACTCGATGGAACTCCCAGCCGTAGGATCCTGCGATTGGAGGCAGATCTAATGGCCGAGATCGTGAGAGGGGCGCCCTTGTTTGGTCCGGGCGGTGCGAGCTTAACCCTAGCGCGCCTCGGCTTTGTGTGGTTTGCGAGCTTGGACGACTCTGGTTCCTTCTCGTTAATCATGACCGTCGGATTATTATGGACGGTGATCACATCTAGTGAAACCGTTCTCGACCCGGATCCGCTCTAATTCGATTCGAGTCCATAAGATTTATTTTTTTATTTTTTCGTTCAAAAATCAACAAATATTTTTATCATTTAATTTTTATAAAAAACATATGTTTATGAACTAAATCTTTAAATTAATAAATATGAGACAAGTGAAAATAGAAAAGTAGATACTCAAACTAAATATGCTGAGTCCAAATACTCAAGTAACTAATCAGATTTTATAAATTATTAATTAAAATAAAAAATATTGATTACTAGGTTAGGATTAAATATGACAAGTCAACTTCAATCCAAGCCAATTGGATCGGTGACCGAATGATCGTATTGAGTCTTTTTTTTTCTTTTTTTTTGTAATTAAGCCTCTAAATAAGTTGAACTCCTATTTTTATTATGAATTATTTTAATAGCATTTCATTGAAGATTTTTTGGTTAGGACACTGGATAAAGGTTTCTAACAGGAAGGAAGTGATAGAAATGCTAAATTAGAGAATGAGAGGAGTGTCTTGCTTTGGAGAATCCATGTATAAGTATAAAAATTATTATTATATTTTATTATTATAAAAAGTTTAATATTAAAAAATAAATAAAAATATGATTATATTATTATTATAAAATAAAGTTTAAATATCAAAACACAAAACATAATAGATCAAATTTATGATGTTACCTTTCGATACAACTCAAAAAAACTCTTATCTAATCTAAGTCAATTATCTTCATATTCAAAAATTGTAACGATCTTGATTTATAATTTATTTATTTGTAAGAACAGACAAAGGAAATGAGAGAAGATAAGTAATCTTAATGACTTTTTTTTTTTTTGTCCCTACTAAATCTTACCCTTTTATAGGTTTACATAAAGTCTATGATGTTAATTAGGAAAGTTCCTCCAATTAACGTTATATCTTAGGGAATTTACTATAATTAGAAATTTTTTATTGATTCATAAGTATAATAGGAATCCAATCATATCTATAATATATCTTAGATAAGATAACATAATATAATATTCTCTCCCTTGACACATTAATTAGTAAGGCATAAAAGAAAAAAAATCAAAATAAATAAAAATTATTTTTTATTTAATTAAATTTAAACTTTTTAAGAAAAAAATTATACACTTGCATATGAATTTTATAAAGCAAACCAATAATTCCAATGCATATAATATCATATTAAGTCTAATTACTAATACTATTTATAGCGTTTGTATATCATTAATGTTATACTTTTCTTCTATATATCACAATGCTATTAGATTTTTCTAATGTAATCCAAAATGATATGTGTAATTCATCTTGTCAACACAATCATGTTATATATATTTAATTCTAATATGTATATATAAAAATATGAGTTAGCAAAAAAAAAAAAACTTTAATTACTTAACAAGAATGACAATTATTATGTTCACTTTAAATTGCATCAAATTTTTTATGGGTTACACGTGAATCTAATTATAAGAATATATATTTTTAAACATTTTAAGTTATAAGTCATAAGTGAATGAGTTAGTGATCAATATAATAAAATTGAAGTTCTTAATTAATATCATTTTTTCTATATTTTTTCTTTAATCATAAAGCACTTTAAAGTCATAATGCATAAAATTTTTAAAAGATTTATCATTCTTAGAGAATAAAATCAATGTAATATATCACAAAATATCTATAGTTACTTAACAATTAAGTCTCAATATACCAAATCCTGAAATAAAATATTATAGTTATAAAACTTTATTAGTGACCTCACAAAATCAGCTTCTATTATTAAAAGTAAATTAATATCTTGATTTATATTTGTTTATAAATTATCCTTCAAACTAATATAAATATGGAATATAAAGTGAACTTGCTAAGGAGGTACTTTACATAATCAATATTTAAAATTATTATTATTTCACGCTCATTAACTTATTATTTTTTAATAGTCTTTCAGTGTTTTATTCTTGAGTAACTCTTACGTATACCTAGTATTTCGATTATAAAATTTATATATAATCTACTATACGTTTGACCATGCAATAGATTTTCAAATACCAAATGCATAATGAATATTTTTCTTTATTTGATTTGTAAAGTTAATTTAAAAATTAATTATTGTGATTGAAATTTTGAAGTATATCATTTTGTTGAACAAAGTTGTACACCATATCTTTTCAAAATTCAGATCAATATATTTATCCTTAGATAGTCTAAGTTTTCTTTGAGATATATTACTAAATATCTCAATATAAATAACATATAATATTTCATTCATATCAATAATCTTAAAAATCTTTGTGAGAAATTTATTAATTGCATATAATAAATCAAGATTACTACTGACAAGTAAAATATTATCTATATATAAGACCAATATAATAAGTTTATTTCTCTAATTGGTCTTCAGATATAAATAAATACTAATCAATAGTATTTTTCTTAAATCTAAAGAGAATAATGGTACGAAGAATTTTTATATATCAATATATAGAAGCTTATTTATGGTTTATAAATAGATTTTTTAAATTTATATACTAAACTTTCTTTCATTTTTTTTATGAATTGTTTAAGCTAATATAAATAACCGTAGATCCCCATTTCTAAAATTTATGTTCACATCCATATAATATAGTGATATTTTCATTTAAAAAATTAAAGAGATATTGATCGATATATTTTATATAATTAAAATATTTGATCATAAATTGGACGGTTATATAGTTAGATAGTATCCTTTTAGTCATGCTTTATCATATTATGTGAGTTGTGATTATTTCACAAGATTAATAATAGCATCCCAATAAAAATCTGTAAAAATTGAAAAAAGAATATGAATCAATATTTCATCGATGTCAAGATTCTTACCAAACCCACTGATCTCGTGACCCCCTCTTCCGGATGTCGGATAAATAGCTTTTATTAATAGAAACATTGGTCGCTAAGTGGTTCAAAGAACACACACAATCTGATATCTGTAACGTGGTCACGAGGCCGGTCTTAAGAATCAGATTGCCCCAACGCCAATAATGGATTTTACGAGCCTGCAAGTTTTAGAGACTTAATTGGAGTTTACGAGCCGTGGAAGAACTGGATTTGATTGATGTCTTCACTTTTCGTTTTTTTTTTTTTTTTTTTGGTTGGACTTTTCACTAAGAAGACTCTTTCTGGGGCGTAGAGGCATCCATCAAGAAAAGGAAAAAACCATTATTATCTTTCTTTCGATGATCGGATGGTTAAATTCGAATCAGATGTGGCTCTTTATATTTCTAACTGCGTATTCTACGTGAAATTTTACTGCGTATTCTACCTCGTCTCATGTCTTTCTCAGTAAAAAGGATCATTTCTTACGAAAACAATTGCAACTTACTATAATGTAAACCCTTAATAACAACTCATACTAATCACCAACATTAATTATTATGGGACGTGGTATGACATAATTGACTTGACGGTCATGGTTCGTGCAATGTGATCTCTAGGATTCTGACCCTGTGCTGAGGTCAAACTCCTTGCAACGCATCCATCCCTTCCTTGTCTTGACAAAAAAAAATCCCCCTCAGCCCATCTATTTAGACTTTGTGCTTCTAATTCACATTGCTAATCGATTTATTTCTTCTTCCCTTTTTTTTTATAAAATTTTTTAAAAATTTTATTTTAGAAGGATAATTGATAAAAGACAAAATCTCTTCCGCTATCAGCGATCATAATTTTTGATCCATTAGACTCGTTCCATGTATTCGAAATTTAGTAAAGATATACCTAAAAACATTTATTTTATTTTTTCCTTGAACTATGTAATTAGAGCTCCTGAACGTACCACCAAGTTTCGTAGGATTTATATTCTGCGTCACACACACACACACACATAAAGTTTTTGCAAGCTTAATCAATTCATACATTCAAATTATATAAATTTTGCTTCACTCACGTAATTTTATCTCCTTAACATATGATTATATTTTGTGTAATATTAAAAAAATTCCTCCTGGAAAATTACAAGGCATTTTTATCCTACCAAATATATAGGGACAGTTTGAGTATTTTTAAATTAAGAATGTTATTTGAGAAAAAAAAATAAAGAGATGAGTTATGGATCCAAATATACTCAAAATATGAGTAATTTTTTAAAGAAATCACCTCTCTCTCTCTCTCTCTCTCTCTCTCTCTCTCTCTCTCGATATATATATATATAATTTTATGAAATAAAAAGTAAAACTACTTTGACTTCTTTAAACCCCTATATCCATTGAATTTGACGGAGAGCGTACCTCATCGAATTAAATGATTGCTTGAAGTGGCGCGTGATGCGTGTCCGAGATGATACGGCCAACGAAGGGGAACGTACCGTGTACGTGCGATGAGTGCAATCTCTCCTCTCCTCTTTTAGGACCCCGTGCCTCCTCCTCCTTGTCGACCCCCACCCCCCTACGTCCTCCTATCTCACTCCTCCCTCTCTCTTGCGATGCGCCAAGTGGAGCTGGAGACCTTCCTCTGCGGCGGCGAAACGAAGGTCGTCTGCGGAACTCTACCCGATGGCGGTAGAGAGGAGATGGACGGGGTTTGTCCACTACCGGCGATCGGTGGCGGTGGGCTCATCTACCACGACTATGGCCGCATGGATTCCACCAGGGGCCTTACAAACCCTAAGTCCGTCAACGCCAAGCCCAAGTCCCGGTCCGGCTCCGAAAACCTCTCTGGCGCCAAGAACGCTCCCTCGAAGCCGCCCATCATCGGCCTCCCCGCCAAGATCCCGACCTCGGGCTACGCCGGGCGGGGATCCCGTCGGCCCGCACGAAGCCGGATCTTCCCCAGGAAGCGGAAAGGGGGGAGGAATCTGGCGGTGCCAGAGTCGGAGTCGGAGCCGGCGTCCCCGAAGGTGTCGTGGCTCGGCAAGGTCTTGTCGGATAAAAAACCTGAACGGGAGCAGCAGCGGAGGCCGGTGGAGGATCGGAAGGCGAGAGGTGTTTGGGCGGCCTTGGCGGCCATCTTTAGGTGCGGCGGCTGTGGACCGGCGGCGTCCGAGGAGGAGCAGCAGGTGCGAGGGGAGAGGATATCATCCCCGCCGTCGAGGACGATCCCGGCGAAGACGGTGAGGGGAGAGCAACCCCCCGTGGTGCTGGCACCGGGAGCGATGACGCGGTTATCGTCCAGGAGGCGAGCAGCGTCGTGGGGAGAGGCAGCCGTGGCGGGAGAGCTTTCGTTATTTCAGAGTAGTAGATGAGAGTGCAATTTGTACGACAATAACAAGTTTCGCTATCTGAGGTCAGTCACACGAATTCTCTTTATATTTTTATTTATAATTTTTATAAAATTTTTAATTTTCTTCTATCTTTTTTATATCATTAATATTAATTATTCTATCATCCAATTTTCTCAGCACATTCAAATCAGTGAATCATCATTCATAACATTTTTTTTAGAAAAAGGAGAGAATGCCTTTTTAAAAATTTCTGTATGATAATGAGAGAATGCGTATTACTTCCCATATGAGAAAACTAAATTGATATTATGTTTTAGTATTAAGGATAAAATATCTTTTATTATTTCTCGTTACTATAATGATTATAAAACTAAAAAAATCACCTAGAGGTTAAAGAAGAAGTAACAGCAACGATAATGGGGGAGAAGCGAAACAAGAAGTATCTATCTAATCGGTGGCTGCATCAAACAAAGAATTGATTTAAAGACTCAGTCCTTTCATTCTGCTAAATAAACGAGAGAAAAAAAAAAGACTAGAAATTGGAAAAGAAAGTAGAAATTCCAATTCATCGATCAGCCAATTAGAACACTCGGAATGGCTTCCCCATGGTGCTCTTCAGGTACAAGCATCTCACCTGCAACAACACACCAGAGTCAGCTCAACCATTATTAAACAACCCTACAAAATCTGTTACGCTTTAAATTCTACAACAAAATCTACAATGCAGCAAAAGAAATTTGAGTGATCAAAATTAAACAAGTCCACAAAAAAAGCAGCTTAATTTCTGATTATTTCTAATAACGAAAAAAGTTCAAGCTTTAAAAAAAAACAAAAAATTGATGAGGAACCCACATTTTGCCAATTCTTCTTCAGCAAGGACACGAGGAAATTTACGCTGAGTTGAACATTCTGAAAGATCTGCTTCTCCTCCATGGCACAGTTACCCACTGCAACCCCCATGCAAAGAACTTTCTTGAGTTGAAATTTCACCATCGCTTTTGTCTCGTTAACTTTTGCCTCTAGAGATTCTTGGTGAGTAACCAATGTGGGAAATTTCCCTGCAAAACATATTCAAATTTGTATTAGGAGATTAAAAAAAATAACAAAAAAGGACTCCACTCCATACGAGAGCATTCATTATATAGGAGTAGATTGTCGATCCCAAATAAATTACCACAAGAGCATGCATATATTTGAGATCATTACAATCAATCCCAAAAACAATGTCCCTGATGGCAATGCCAGACTCACAAGTATGTTTTCTTTTCATATGTAAACAAACAAAAAAATTCCATTCCAACAAGCAACGGAATCAAAGTGAATAAGACTACCAAAGGGCCAAAAAGTTATTTAGGGTTTCAACAAAATGAATAATTACAATATAACATATTTGCTTTTTGTCTAACTTGCCAAATACAGATTATCCAACTAAAACAATGTAGTAACTGTTTTTTAACTGAGATTTATATATGTTGTTAATTTAACATTCATTAGCCAGCTAACTCACGGGTGGATACCAACGATTAGCATATTTACCTGTGTTAGCCGTGACAATAATATTTATTTTTCAAACCAAAATGCAACAAAAAATGTAATAATAATAAAAAAGGGTAAATGAACTATGCTATGATCATTTTATATTGTGCAGCATGCACCGATATGCAGTAAAAGTTAAAACAAATTGTACTTGCCTGCCTTGTTAAGACCAGGGCCAAGAAGACGAGGGATTTGTTTGATGATGGCCTCTGATGCTAGGAAAGCATGGTATTTCTTTGCAAGTTTTTTAACCAGCTTCTTGTTTTTGTTCATCTTTTTCAAACTTTCAACATCCATATAATCAAGGCCAATCTTCTCTGCCTGGAGGTGACAAAAATAATCATTAATACAGCATACAACAATCAGATGAGAACACAAGAATCAGAATCAGACAAGCATTTCGGTCTCAGCCACAAGCTCATAAAATGAACTTCTAAAAATTTGCAGGAGAATGTATTCACAAAGTGCATGTTTCGTGTCGAGATAATATGAAAATGGATACAAAATGTCCTGCTCATATCATCATCATGTAGATTGTACTAATAGTGCCAACAATCAGAATGGAATACTAGTCCAAATTATTACATGCATATGGCACAAAAATATGTAATCAAAATGAATAGTGAAGTAGACAGAATACTCCAGATAACTGCCACCTATTTTACCAGCAGACCAGAATTCCTAAATATGCAGTTGAACACGAGAGATACTGGACATGCTCTTCCAGCATTTGAATCTACGGTGAACTGAGAATTGCCTAAATGATTTGTGCATTTTTATAGACACATTTGACGCTCAGAGTAATAAAAACACTATAACTCCAATGGTCAGGACAACTTTACAACAGCACCTTCTAAACAATTCCTGTACCAAACAAATTGATAAGTGTAACACAGAGTTCCATATGCTTTACCTCCTCAACATGTTGAGCATCTCCAAGCATGCAGACCTTCATGTTCGGACGTGGAATGTGAGGTAGTTTCACGGATCCACTGAATCGCTTGTCTTTTTGAGGATCATAGTTTTTCAGCCCAATTTGCAACTCAACTGTTTCAGTAAATTTTCGTTTCTTCTCCCGAGAATCACCAACAACCTGGGAGATTGCTTCCCTCAAAACATCACTCTGCAATTTGCTGTGCAGCAACAATATATTTGAAAAGGTGAGTTGGACGAAGCAACTGCTTAGGAGCAAGGACGAAACAACTGCTAGGAACAAGGATGAAACACTACTAAACTAAGTACAAGGTCATCACTCTAAGGCTAAAACACTACTTAGGAGCAAGGACGAAACACTACTAAACTAAGTACAAGGTCATCAATCTGCAATTTGCTGTGCAGCAACAATATATTTGAAAAGGTGAGTTCAACATGATTAAGATGACCTTGTACTACAGAAACGGTAAAGTAATCAGTACATAAACAAATACAGCAATTCCAACCTACTGCCAAAACAAAGATATAATTTCAAATAAAGTAACCAACAAGTTAAATTTCAATACAAATAGAAGGTAAGAAGAAAACAAAAGATCATCTTATCGTGCAACACAATGATTTTAAACTAATTTATACTGAAAGAATAACTGACGTAACAAAACAGAGGAGCTTCAAATTGATTGCAAGAGATTCAAATAAATGGAAAAAATACGCTTCTAAATAAGGATAAGCAAACATGCAATGCCAAACTTGTCTTCCTCAATCACAATCAACAGAACATTGATATATGATGCCAAACATCAAGCACAAAGGCCTATCACCAGGCCAAGCATCAACCAACATGGTAACATTTTATGCAACCATACTTGATAACAACAAACACATTTCTTGTCTCATAAATCAGAACAAATATTATGAACAGCTAGGAAACTACAGCATGCAGATAGCCACTAAATGCTAAGAATGTACATTGGTTCTGCTCGTAGTTGTTGACACATCTTGATTACGTTATAAAGTATTTCAGTGTGACGATCCGATAAAACGCGCAGATGAACACTTCTCCTAAATTCTCCAGAACATAAACAATAGAATGAACCAGTTGCACTACTCGTAGAGTTCTTACAACATCAACAACGACTACTCTTTCGTGCAAGATGATATCGATAGAAAAACACTTATTAGAACCTACAATACCTCATTGTTCGGATGCGTATCCGTTCCCTCCTCTGATCCTTCAAAGATAAATGAGCTACGCCATCAAAATTTAAAACAATTCGAACAAAATAGATATGATCGAGGCGACATCAAAGGAAACACGCAGATCCTAATCACAGAGGGTGTTTCGGGGCCGAAAAGAGGAAGAGGACTCACCGATACTTGGGAGAGTGAGGGAAAGGACAGTAACGGTGGCGGACGAGAAGCAATATATAGCGGGGGCTTTTAAACCCTAGAATGCCGAGCGCTCCACTGTGTCCGTACGATTTGGACCCAACGGACACGATATATTCTTACAACAGTTCGCGGGAAGGTTTTGGATGGGTTGGTGGGGGTAATTACATGTTATCCCATCCAATGTAATTAGTTATCTGATTTTAACACGTTTAAAAATTATATCAAATTTTTTATATTTAAAAATAAAAATATTTATTACTATTTCTTCTTACATCATAAATTGATGAAAATAGGATACATGCTTCAATGATAAATCAAAGTGAGACAAGGTCAACACATGTTCAATGATAAATCTTACGATATTTTCATCGATAGAATTAATAATATAAAAAATAAAATTATAGTTTCTCAAAAATATAAAAATCAAGATACTAAAGTTAACTAATTATAGGGATAATATATAATTAGTTATATGTTGATTGAATTTAAAGTCATTAAATCTCGTAATAATTATAGTAATATTGGTCATATTATTTTTTTAATTAAATTGATTCTGATTAATTACGATAATGAAGTTTTTTATATAATATTAAAATGAATTGCTAAGGATGACCTTATAAATTGGGATAGGTATACAAATTTATCTATGTAAACCTTCTCATTTTGATCTAATGGTGTGAGAGCTAAGCTGACCAAGCTTCGATATAATTTATAGAGCGAACCTTCGATTTGGCCTCTCAGGTCCACAAGTCAACTCTTCATTAAATAGATTTATTTTATTGGAAATTTCGAAGGTTATTGAAATACTACAATATGTATGCATGGTTGAATAGTTTCAAATGTATTGTTGTCGTGATAATAATGATAGAAATTATATAACATTGATGATCAAATAATTTTTCATTAATCATAAAAGAAAAAATTTTAATACATTAAGGTTATCTTAAAAGATAAAAGCATAAAGCATTTCATAATTATATCGAATCGAGGTTTTGCAAAGGTATATGACTATTAATCAAGGTTTTGCACATCCTTTTAAGTTCCATAAGGTATAAACTAGAAGATACTATTAATTTTTATACATCATCCAATGAATCAAATATTCTTCTTCTAAATCTTATTTTTGAACAACTATAGCTAGAGTAACTTTTATATTCTGCTACATATTCAATTTATGAATTATTTTATTAATATTTTTTTTACTATGATTCTCATTTTAAAGATAATATGATGACAATACAAGAGAAAGAGAGACATAAGATAACAAAATCAAGAATTCTATTGCAATCCATGGAAAATAAAGAAAAATAAAGTTGGAATGTATTAAAAATAAGATAATTTCATAACAAAAAAGTTCAAAAAACCTATCCATATATATAGTAACAAAAATAAAAATAAAAATATTATTTTTTATGAGATGTTTGTACACTGGATTTATCTATTAGGATTCATGCATGAGTAATTTTTTATTCAAGTCATTCATCATATTTTAATATTAAATTGATTGACATCAATTATCATGATAATTTTTTTATTCAAATCTTTCATCGTGTCTCAATGCTATAGTAATTAATATCAATCATGATCCACTCTCATAAGATAATTGACGAATGTAAATCATTGACTAAAATATTTAAACCCAAATTATTGATAATTGAAAGAATCCCAATCTTTATCCACTAAAGAAACTAAATGGGATGTTACAATAGCACCATCTAAACTACTTCCATCCGTTAGAGTATCAACATTAAAATAATATTATGATGGTGAACAAATATGAGTTATAACTTGTTGAATTTTTTATAATAAAATCAATTGATATATTTTATAATATAATATTAGTGTTAGAGATGATTAATATAAAATTAACTACAATGGTGAAAAGGTAATATAATCTAATATTGGGCTAGAGTCAAGTTCGAGCATCGAGCTGGGGTTCGGATGATGCAGTGTGAACTCATTATGAGATCGTCGGAAAGCTCACCGAAGGTGAACGGGGGTTTGTTGAGAGTTCATCGGAAGCTCATCAAAAGTAATCGGGAGCTTGCTGGGTGTTCATCGGGAGCTCGTCGAAGGTGACCCGGAGATTACCAGAAGTACGTCGAATGATGATTGAGAGACTCATCGGGAGTTCACCGGAAGATGTTGAGAAGTCCGTGAGAGTTCGGAAGATCGATCGACATGCTGAACAACAAGAACGATTATAATTGTGTCTTTATATGTCATAGTTAGTATCATGTGTTTTGATTCTTAATTGAGTTAGATTTGGAGAAATCTAAATTAACTCAATGAGAGGCAACTGAGTCCAATTTAGGTTGGATTTGAGTTCAGGTTGAGCTCATTTCATTGACCTGAATATGGGTCAATATGAGATACAAGTTGGGTACGAAACAATATGAGAAAAGTATTATTTTGGGATTCCCAATGATAATATCATCAGTGGGCGGTGGTAGTACCACCCAAGCGACGATGATACCGCCTAGGAGGCGATATTACTATCGTCACCCAGGTTTTCGGGCGACTACCGATGGCACCAACGGTAGTATCACCCATAGCCGATTTTTTCAAAAAAATATAAATCTTGGCTTCATTTTTTGAAGTCAATTAGGGTCTATAAATACCCTAAATATTCTTGTATTGGATAGCGAGAAAAGAGCAAGAATGTGAAAAAAAAAAGGTTAAATTCTTTGGAAAATTTTATAAAATTTAAGAGCTTCCCTTGTAAACTTCAAGTGTAAAGTGAGTTAAAAGGAAGAGTGAAAAATCATAAAGGTTATTCTTCTGAGCTTTAGAAAAGAAGAAAGGTGTAAAAGACTTTGATCTTCACCTGTGGAAGAAGATCATTAGTGGACACCGACAGACCTCGATGAAGGAGGGCTTGGGAAGTTGACGTAGGTCAAGTTATTGACAGAACCACTATAAATTCTGTGAGCCTTCCTTGTTCTCTTTTAAACTTATCATTTATTTTAGTATTCCTTAGCTAAATTAAGATTTTCAATTCAGTATTAAGTTTAATAATTCACTTACTTGCTTTCAATAAATTCTAAGAAACACTTCCAATTTCTTCTTTACTTTAAGCAAAATTTTTGAAACGAGTACTTTTTTTGCACTTGTACTAATTCACTTCTCGCCCCCCCTCTTAGTACCAATTCGATCCTAACAGTTGGTTTCAAAGTGGATTATACTCAATTGGATTAACACCCAAGTGAGTAAATAACTTCTTTTGGCATGAACGAGGGTCAATATATCACATGTCCTCCCATGTTTGATAGGACGGAGTACACATTTTAGAAAAAGAAAATATAAATATTTTTATTTTGTTGGATTTTGATTTATGAAACATTATCGAAAATGGATATCAGAAGTCATTCAACCTATAAATGATTGGAATGATTATGAAAGACTTATGTTTTTATTAAATGACAAAACTTTTAATATTTTATTTTATGCTTTAGATAAAAATAAATTTAATCAAGTTTCTACTTGTGATTCGGCTTTTGATATATGACATACTTTATGAAAGCAGAACTAAAATAAAGTAATAAAAAATAATTGAAATGACTTATAAAGAAAAATAAGAAAAATAACTTTCAAAGAATAAGGAGGATACTGAACTAAAAACACAAGAACAACACCTTTCAAAGAATAGGAAAGATACTAAAATAAGAACATAAGAATAATACCTTCCAAAGAATATGAAAGAAATTGAACTGAACAATATAAGACTCCTAAAATGAAACCTCGAGTCATATAAATTATAAATTTGAACTTAACAAAAGAACCAAAAATAATAATAAAAATAAACAAAAATATAAAAATTAACTTAAAATTAACACATCTTCTTACTATAAACATAATAAACTGAGACACTTCGAAGATGAAGAGAACAACTAAGAAGAAGTAGATGACTACGTGTTTATTGCCATTAACGATGATATATGGAACTCACCTGAAGCTTTCTCTACTTCTGATAAATTACTAAATGCATTTTATAAACTATATAATGAATTTAATAAGCTTAGCAAAAAGTTATAAATTTCTTAAGAAGAAACATGCATTACTTGTTAGAAAATTGAAAATATATATGAAGCATCAACATCATGCATTTCTTGCTTAGATGTGCATCATTAGAGATAATTAAATAGAAAAATATTATACTATAACACACTTTAGAAAAGTTTTAAATAAGCAATAAATCTCTAAACATGATCCTCGCAATAAGGGTCATGTTCATAGAAAAGAATGTATTAGCTTTGTGGATAATAGTCATCAAAAGCCAACTGTTTTTATTAAAGGACTCACATTACATTCTTCACCCGAAAACATTATGGTAGATATGAACACTTTACCTGTAAATGCTCATTTAGAAAGTATAATCAACATAAGTTGATTTGGGTTCATAAGGGAATCAAAAATAATAAAATACCCTTAGTTAAATTAAGTATAGCTTTTCATGAGGGATCTAAAGCCAAATAGGTAACCTTATTTATAATAGGTATGTCTCCAAGGCTAGGAGCACAAAATGATATTTTAATAAATAATACTCAAGCACATGACTTAAGATTTAACACTTATTTCAAGCTCACTAGCTTAAACACTAATAATAAAAAATTATTAGATTAAAATTATTGGTAATAAATCTTTTGATGATTCATAGTTATACAATTAATCTTGATTGCTTTTAGATGATGAAAGGATTTTGTATGAAAAACTAGAGCATGATAGTATAAAAATTAAAACTTAAAATTTTAGCTATATTGTAGTGAGAAACTATATATGTTGCATCCATTGAAATTTCCTGAAAAATGAATTTGATGATAATCTTTGATGTATTTTTATATAATTTTTTTTGATGATATATTGATTTCTACGATTTGAGAGTTAATTTATATAAAACAGCATTCTGGACTCTCAAAAATATTTATCCAAACAAACCATTTCTATGAGTCTAAGTTTTTTTTTTTTTACAATTCTTCATGGTTTTGACTAAAGGAAATATATATCTAAATAAATCAAGATATTTTGAATATTATTGGCATGTATATTGAATTATTGAATTAAGTATTATGATTGAAATGATAAATGGTTGTATGTTGATTTTAGATAAGATTGATAGCTTAAATGAAAATTATTGGCTTGCATGTTTAATGATTGATTTAAATATTATATTAGATGAGTTGTATATTGATTTTAAATATGTTGCATGATTGAATGCTTGATTATTATTGAATTTACACATAGAATAAAATAAGAAAAAAAGAGAAAAATCATGCTTCATTTTCTAGTATTTTTAGAAACTTAAAAATATTTTTAAAATGAGAATAAAAATTGTATGATAACTCATATCACTAAGTATAAAGATTTAGACTCACTTAAGAATGAAAAAAATATTAAAATTAAAATAATTTGAAGCTTTTATTTAAAGAAAAATATTTTATTGACAATAACATTGATGATTTCTTTCTTAAATAAAAATCTGTTTTTAGTTTTAAATAACTATGCATAGATTTTAAAGTCATTCTTGAAACAATTCACATAAATTGAAATAACTAAAAAGAGGAGAATTATTTTTCTTGAAAATTTTTCAATCTCTATTTTATTGAGTGTTCAATAGGAGGTTAATGAATCTATTCTTGATATTTTTATATCTCGATTTTAATGATTTGATGATTTAAACTTGAATAAGTTATTATCTAAATCATGATCTTGACATCTTGAAAATTACAACTTGAGATCTTCATATAAATCAAAATTGTTTATTATGATTCATACGTTTTCTTAAAGAGAATTATCCAAATGAATCATAGTTTATCTTTTTAATCTTTTAAAATTATAGAGTGAGCATTTTTTATTTTGAACCATGAAATTGATTTTTCTATTTGTTCTCTATGTCTCCTTCCGCCATTTACTATAGAGAAGTTTTTTCATTGACTTCTCGATATTGATAACTTGATTATTTTTAAAGTTTTTCTTATTATTGGATTAATAATATTCCTTTTTATCTAAGAGGAGATTTGTCATTAAATCATGACTTTTGGTATTCATATTTAATATTAATATTCTTCATGATATGATTTATTTATGACTTCCTTGTAATTCATAAATAGAATATCTTATTACTAAATTAATATTTCTTAAATTTGTAATAAGTTAAAAATTGAATGAGATTTTTTTAATCATGAACTTTACTTTGAGTTCTTGACTTAACTTATCCTTTATGGGAATCATTTTTAACATCTATGATTTTTTCCTTTTAATAAAAATGATTTATGATCTTAACAATTATAATTTAAGATTTTTAATTAAGATCATTCTACCATTTTATTAAGAAGAATTATCTAAATAAATTATATATCTTAAGATTTATCTTGGATGAATCATAATTATTTACTCTCCTAAGGCTCATTTTTATTATTTAATAAAAAGGAGAGATTTATTAAAATAAATCATGTCTCTTGCTAATTAATCTTTTATATTATATCCTTAATGATATGATTTTTATTATAACCCCTTTATATTTATTTATCAATTACTTAAAAATAAATTTTGCAATGTTTCATTCTTCCTTTCTTTTTGACAATGACCAAGAGGGAGATAAAATTATCTTCTTGCAACAACGAAGAGAATTGGATATGATAAATCTTCCAACATTAAATGATGAATAATTTTCTTAGAAAAAATTAAGAATTTTAAAATTTCTAAATACATGAGAAATGCATGAATTATAAATTAAGCTTAATTTGCTATCATATTTTTTGGATTTTTTGATTTTTACAAATTGAGCTACTTATTGAAATTTACATGATGATCTTCTAAATGCAATGAGAAGTTATTATATTTCACTTGGACTTACTTTTTGAGCTCTCAATCTAAATGATTCTTTCCTTTTGAAATTGATATTTATGGATTTTTAAATGATTCTTTCCTAATGATTCTTTTTTTTTTTTTTTTGATAAGATTCATGAGCTCTCCTTTGAATCCTCTCTTTTAAGAAGTAATATTTCAATTCATGGATCTTTTAAATTTTTTAATGAAATACTTTCACATGTATCTCCCTTCTCTTAATATTTAATTTTTTTTATACTTGATTTTTGGGTCTTTAACCTCCCTCACACTTCTTCTTCTTCTATTTTATTTACAAAGGGAAGAAAATAATTTGATGATAAATGAATTACACTCTATTTATTCTTCTTATTTTTTGAATTCAAGTTTGCTCTATTTATCCTATGACATATACATAAGGGTAGCTAAGGCTAACTCTGTCATTAATTGGTTATCATCAT
The DNA here is from genome assembly GCA_021527575.1 of Ensete glaucum. Classification (NCBI taxonomy): domain Eukaryota; kingdom Viridiplantae; phylum Streptophyta; class Magnoliopsida; order Zingiberales; family Musaceae; genus Ensete; species Ensete glaucum. Next base: position 37,897,952 of record CM038552.1, read on the forward strand.
AAAAAAGGGGGGAGATTGTTGAATTTCGGATTTTAATGATAAAATCAATTTATAAATTTTATGATCTAACTTGTATGTTAGATATGAGTGATACAAGATTAACTAAGATGGTGAAAAGGTAATACAATCTGATGTTGAGCCAGAGTTAGGTTTATGTATCAGGTCAGGGTTCAGACAATGCAGTGGGAACTCACCGGAAGATCACTGAAGGTGATCGAGGGCTTGTTAGGAGTTCGATAGAAGCTCGTCGGGAGTTCGCTAGGAGTTCACCAAAAGTTCATTCGGAGCTCGCCGAGAGTTCGTCGGAGGATGCTAGAAAGTTTACCGAGAATTCGAAAGATTGTTTGACATGCCAAACAATAAGAATGATTGTAATTATATCTTAATATATCATAATTAACATCATGTGTTTTGAGTTCTAATTGAGTTAGATTTGGAGAAATCTAAATTAACTCAATGAGATCAACCAGGTCCACTTTGGGTTGGATTTGAGCTCAGGTTGAGCTCATTTAGTTAACCTAGAAAGGGATCAACATAAGGTACAAGTCGAGTATGAAACAGTATAGAAAAAGTACTATTTTGGAACTCCCAACGGTAGTACCACAAGAGATGGTGGTATCGCATAAGCGATGATAGTACTTTCATCTCCTAAGTTTTTGGGTGATTACAAACAGTGGTACTACTTGTAGCCAGTTTTTTCAAAAAAAAGGTAAATTTTGGCTCTATTTTTTGAAGCCAAATGGGATCTATAAATACCAAAGTATTTTTTGCATTAGATAGTAAGAAAAGAACAAGAATGTGAAGAAAAAGAGATGAAAATCTTTAAAAAAATTTTATAAAATTTGAGAGCTTCCCTTGTGTGCTTCAAGTATAAAGTGAGTTGAAAGGACGAGTGAAAAATTATAAAGGTTCTTCTTCTTAGCCTAGGAAAAGAAGAAAGGTGTAAAGAGTTTTGATCTTCACCTATGAAAGAAGATCATTAATGGATACTGACGAACCTCTACAAAGAAAGACTCGAGAAGTGGACATAGGTCAATCAAACTACGGTAAATTTTGTGAGTCTTCCTTACTTTCTTTTTTAAACTTTACATTTTATTTTAGTATTCCTTAGCTAAATCAAGATTTTTCATTAATTCTTAATTTAATTACTCACTTACTTGTAAGCATTTCTTTTTTAAGAGAATTTTTTTTACATTTGTACTAATTTATCCCTCCTTTTAGTGTGAACTACATCGTAATAGAACTAACAAACGGTAAAAATGATATGAGTGATATGAGAAGTTTGGTGGAGATAGTGAGAAATTAAAATGAACAGATATTCTTTATTGGTTTTTAGGATGATACAAAGAAAATTTTGTTTACACCATATACTTACTAGAGTATCATTTTCCACATTGGACTCACTTACCCTATTTTGACTCACAATACTGTAATAGATCATAAGACCGTATTCATAATTTAATCTTTACAAAATTTTATAGGCAAAACATCATTCGTAATATACTAGATATATTTATGAGTACTTACTGAATGATGGATGAATGGGTAAACTGACTTCCACCATCGTTTGTAATATATTAGATATATTTATGAGCTCCTCAGGTCCGTGGATGTGGCAATGGCAACGACGTAAGAGTACTTGGTGAGGATCCACAAGGCATATTGCCGATACCCCTTTGGGAGCATTAGCACAGGACCTTAAGTATAAAATTCTAATTATAAGTATAATTATATGAAATAAATTTATTATTAAAAATTAAAATTCAAATAATCATAGATTAAATATTAGATGTGTGTCTATTTGGATGCCATTTCTAATATCTTTATTTGATTTGTAGAACTCATGTTGTAGTTCTATCCATTGATATCAATAATACCAATTTACAAACACAACTAAACTTATATTATTCTTTCTTTCTATCATTTATATAATTACTATAAGCAATAAAATAGGAGACTAAAGAAAGACATCGTGTAGCTTCCGTGATGTCTTATCTATTTATCTGGGAGAGTAGAGGTCTGGTATAAGCGATTAGGAGAGTCCTTCTCATTAAGATATCTCATAACAAATCCTGTGATAAGTAGACTTTCTTTCTATTGGCTAGCAACCATAATCGAAATTAAATATGAATGATAATATATCTTATCCAATTAAATAAAGCTATATAATTTAACACTCACACCTGATCAATTAATTGATAAGATATAAAAAAATAAAAATAAAAATAATTTTTTTAAAAAATAATTTTACTTAATTTAATTTTAATTTTTTTAAAAATATTTTATACATGATCATGAATTTTAAAATAAATTAAATAAGTTCAATAATTACAATAATACTTCATTAAGTTTGACTACTAATGTGAGTCATACCATTTATATCTCATCAATGTGATACTTTATTCTATATACCATAATACTATTAGTTTTTTCTAATATAATTCATAATGACCCATGTAATTTATCTTATCAAGATACTCCTATTATCATATTTAATTGTAATATATATACATAAAATATAAATAACATAGTAAAAATAAATAGCTTTAATTAAATAAGCAAAAAATATCAATAATAATATTCACTTAAATATGTATTATCATATTTTTTATGGGTTATTTACAAGCTCAATTATAAGAATATTTTCTTTAAACACTTAAGGTTATAAAGCTTTATAAATGGATCAACAATCATTAAAATGGTGATTAGGTTTACACTTATTATTTTTAGACTCTTTCTCTAGTCACTAAGGAATTTATCTCAATATATTTAAAATAACTAGAGTACTTGTTATTCTTGAAGAAACAAATACAATGGTATTATCATAAAAAAAATTTAATGGTAATAGAAATTGAGTCAACCACACCAAGTTTTGAGATGAAATTTCGTAGCCATAAAACATAACTTGTAACCTTAAAGCATGCTACAAATTTTGTTTCCATTGTTGATGCTGTAATAATCAATGACTTTACACTTTTTTAGGAAATTACCTCTCCAACTAATATAAAATTGAATTATGAAGTGAACTTCCTATTGTCGAGATAATTTACAAAATTAATATATAAATTTCTCAATTTATAAAATATCTTCAATGGTCAACAATTGAATCGACCACACAAAGTCTTGAGATAAAATTTTATAGCTATAAAACTTGATTGGTAGCTTAAAAGCATACCCCAATTTAGTTTTTATTATTGATGATGTAATAAGCAATGATTTTATATTTTTTCAAGAAATTACCCCTCCAACTAATATGAATGTAGACTTCTTATTATCTAGACAATTTACAAGATCAATATTTGAATATACCATCACTTCAACCTAACATAATCTCTTATACGAGAGTATATAGTATTTTATCTAATGTATATATCTATAGTCTTTTAATTTTCCATTTTTGGGTTACCATGGTATATATCCAACATTCCAATCACAAAACTAATTTATGGTCTCATATTTGAATATATAATAAATTTCTAACTACACATATAACGAATATCCTTTATTTAATTTAATTCTAAGTTATTATTAGGGCACTATCTATGATTGGATTTTTTTACCTCTGGTAATAGGTCATTATCAGTTGAAAAAAGTCATATACTAAATATATCAAAGACCAATGTCACTATTAGTTACCATATTTATATCAATTATTTAAATTTTTAATAAGAAAAATATCTTGGTTTTTGTACAATAAACCAATGTCACTATTAGTAACGAAAATATTATATGTATATAGGACCAATATAATAAATTTTTTCTATTGACCTTTAGATATATACACTAATCAATAATATTTTTCTAAAATATAAAATAATGATTTAATAAAAGTTTATATATCATTATCTTAAAATTTATTTAATATTATAAATAGATTTTTTAAGTTTATAAGCCTAACTTTTCATCTATTTCTATGTGAATTCTTGCAGTTGTTCGATGTAGATTTTCTCATCTAAGTCCTCATTAAAAATATAGATTTTATATCAATTTGATATAACTCAAGATGGTAATGTAGTATTAATGTCATGAAGATCCCCAACGAGTCCTTTTAGAAATTGAAGAAAATATCTTATTATAATTGTTGTCTTATTAATGAAAAAAATAAAAAAAATTGGTTATTATTTCATATTATCATTTGAGTCATTTTTTTCTTTTTATAATTAACTTTTTTATGATTATCAATCAATTCAATGAGTTTCTACATATAATTCTAATCTATTAATTTTTACTTTTCTTTTATTATATCATACCACCTTTTATAATCATTGGTTTTTATGATTTGTGAAAATAATAAAAGGTCCCTTTTTTATTTTAATATGATATTCTCATTCTTTTAGATATATCATATAATTATCAAGAATACTAGGTATTTTTTCCTTAAGATTTTCTCAAAGCTATCGATTGTGGTTGTTTAACAAGATTATTAATAGTCACATAATATGTTCATTAATGCTATTTTGTTATTTAATGATTTTAGGAACAACGAACTCTCGAATAGAAAATGATAAAGGAGTATTAACATATATCTCCTCTACATCAAAATTAATCTTGAGATTTTTTACTTCTATTGATTTTGTCATTTTATAGAAATATTGTATTATCATATTTTACTATCGTCCTACTATACTTAAGGTAATAAAATATATAACTCTTGGATTTTTTGGATAACCAATAATATACCTAAAAATAGTTCTTGGATTAAATTTTTTATATGGATTGAAACTCTTACCTATGTAGGAAATCCCCAAATATGTAGATGTCTTAAACTATATTTTTTATCAGTCCATAACTCAAATAGAGCTGATGAAACTGACTTACTAAAAATATTATGTATATATAATTCTTTTTAAAGGTTTTACCTCAAATAAGCTCATGTATAGAAGAATAACTCATCATGCTCCTAACCATTTTCATAACAATATGATTTTCTCTTTCAACAATACAGTTATATTGTGGCAAACCTATCGAGGTATATTGAGCATAAATATATCACTTTTTTGATAATCTAGCAAAAGAGCTAGGATTTTTATTTAATTCATCATATATATAATAAAATTCACTGTCGTTATTAGATTTGACAATCTTAATTTTTTTATCTAATTGTCTCTCAATTATATATATATATATATATATATATTTATATATATATATATATATATATAGAGTATCAAGTCATAATCACATAGTACATATTTAGAGTATAAATATAGATTTTTTATATATTAGATACACATACTCATATCTTGATAAGTTATTTTTAAATATGATTAAATATCTATTTCCAACTGAAATAGAGAATATGAAGTGGTATGTAGATATCAATATGAATAATCTCACTAAGTTTGTAACTTCTTGTGGTATTTTTTATATATATTTAGTTTATTTTTTAATATAATATAATATATATTAATTAATAAATTTTAAATCTTTTAAAATATTATTTTTCACTAATATTTTAATTCTTTTCTTAAAGATATGTCTAAATATCTGTGCCACAAGATAAAAGATTTTTTATTATTGAAACTATGTTTTAATCTAACATTTGATTGTAGCTAGTGTTTTTGCAAACTTAAATTTAAATTAATTCTAGAATTTTAAAATATTTTTTATTAAATCATAAAATATATTAAGTTAACCATCACCAAAATAAAGATTATATCTTAACCCAGAAACTAAATTTTTGGAAATAACAAGAGTATACGATATGTTTGTAAAAGATGCATAAGATAAGTTCCTAGCGCTATAAGTTCTCATTGCTATCACCAATTGTAGGTGTAAAAATATATTTATATTACTATACAAAATAAATTAAATATTAAAATATAAATTAAAATAATAATAGATTAATATTCAAATACGTAACTTTGGATATCATTCTGAACTTTTTTTTATTTGTAGAGCACACTCCGTAGTCCGATCCAGAGAACACAACAACACTGATTTGCAATGAGAACTAAATTCATCTTTTTCTTTCTTCCTATCCTTCATGTGGCTACTATGAACGATGAAATATGAACTAAAGGGAATATGAATAAAATCAATAATCTCGATGATGTCATATCGTGCCGTATGGTATATAGTTTGTAGGAGATCCTATCTATTTAGATATGAGAGTAGAGGGTCCAAAATAAATGATTAGGAAAGTCTTTCAAGGTCTAATGAATCTTATCATGAGTGAATTTTTTTATTTTATTAATCGATATTCATAATCGGAATTCAATTTGAATTATAATATATCTTATCTAATTAAAGAGAATATATAATTTAACAAGAACTTTGAGATCCATTGGTTTGCAGTGCACTCCACGATTTGTCTTCATCTTTTTTATGTATGGTCCGGATTTAATTAGATATTAATGCGTAGATAATCCAATATAATGTGAAGACAATGATATCAATTGAGGTATCACATTTGAAATTTGTAGCAACATCTATTTGAGATTGGTCAAGTCACTCCTATTATTGATGATTGATTTACTATTATGAGCTCGAACTAAATGATATGGATCCTTTTTGCAATAGTAATTTTACATAGTTGTAGTTACTTAGGGTGCCTATCAAATTTGTATCTTTTGGTGGTTCATAGCCATATATGTTTGTTGTTAAAGTAGGATTCAAGAATGATTTATGTGACTAAATTATCTGCTATCATTTCTTTTCTGTTCATATGTCTTAAGATCCTTATAGAACATATTTCATTTTATTGGCTTAGGATCAATAGCTAGTTGGACGGGCTAGTTTACACAGTAAAATAAAAATAAAAATTAAAAAAAATCTAGATGATTGAAGAATAATATTTATTAATTATAATTTTAAAATCAAGGAAGATGTTCAATATTGTTTAAAATCTAGATTATGGACCTCCGGGAGAGGGGTGAATGGACAAAGGATAAAACTATGGGATAGATATTTACAAAAAAAAAATATCAATTTTTTGTCTAGAAGATCAGCTATTGAAGTTGTTTATTTATTGAGCTCAATGAAGAAATATAAAGAGGCAAAAGAAATATTTTCATGTAATTTTTAAATTTTTTATTAGAAGAGAATACTTAAAAGTTTTTTATCCATATATCATAACATGCTTTGGAAAGAAAAGATATTGTACTTAAAAGTTACACTAATGTTAGGGATGAAGTTGACAAGAGAGTTAGGATAATAGAAGTTACTATTGAAGAATCACTTTAAAAGTCCTTATAAGTAAGAGATGAACTGACTACGGATATTTAGAATTGAGTTTTTCAAAGATTGACTCTAACCATAATTTACGGAGACAAACCTTAAAAATAAAGGTTTTAAACTAAATAGGATCAGTATAGTTAAAATTAATGGATTAGGGATTTTTGGAATTAAAAGTTCAAGTTTTACTATGTTAAATGTACAATTCACTGGAAGGGTGAATGTACTATATATTGGAATTAAAAATGGAGAAGTGAGAAACATCACAAGTTTTATGTGATTATTGTGTTTGTTATGACTATTATAATGTCAACTTTTCCGTATGCTCTTAAATGGTGGGCGGTTAGGAACGACAACTAGAAAAATTATGATGGTGAGATGGATGCATGGGCTCATTAGAATATATAAAATAAGAAATTTATATATTTATTAATAATTAGATGTAGGTACAATTGAGGATAACATTAAAAAAAAGGGATAGCCAATGCCATGGAGGCTCTAAAGTCGTACCGAATAGATGAAATGAATCAACCATGATTAGTGGAGTAAGACAGGTAGAGGAAGACATAAGAAAAATTTATAGGAATAGTAAAATAATTTAGAAAAGCTCTCCAAGATTGACTAGTGATACTATCTATGCTCATGGAGCTAAATGGGGAGATAGGGTTCTTAGTTTCCCAAATGGTCTAGGCATAAAGGCTGCATTTTGTTGTATATCTCATTGTGCTGGCTCATGTTAGGGCATGGAAAATGACATGGAAGGATCAATAAATAAATTTTCTTGTGCAGCTTATTATGATTGCCCATTGCAGTTAGCTTTTATGTAGAAAACTTTCAGTAAATGAGAGGCACCATAAGTAGCACCAAATCTTAATTATTACAGTCAAATCTTCTGTGTCCGCTTAATAAGCGCGGCCTGTGCCTCGATGTCTGTTGAGTGGACACAATCGGTTCTGGTCCATGTGCGATAGCTCACCCGTGGTCGTCTTGGCTAAAAGGCGATAGTGCTTGGTCAGACGGAAGGGGCCTCAAAGTTCAGCTTGAGTCAAGAATTGACGCCTATGGCTAAGGTCGGGAATCGACGCCTGCGGCTTGGGTCGATCACCAATTCCTGTAAGAAGGCCAAGTCGGGTGGGGTTCTCGACGTGACCCCTCCGATGATTAAGTTAGAAGTTTGTTTGAGAGTTTACGATCCCCTTCCTCCGTAAAGGTGTAGGAGCTTTTATACTGTTCGTTAAAGGTCGTTCGTACCTAAGACACTCAATGGCTCTGTTACTTACCAGACCACTGTATGCCTCCATGTCGTATGTGATCCTAATAGCATGGTGAACATTTTGCCTGTTGCATCTGTGACAAGTCAACCTTTCCTGTGTCAGGTCTACCATACAATCGCTGGGTTCACCATGTCTATGTCAGGTCGGTCGTACTACGTCAAGTCAGCCACACTGGAGACCTAGTTGTCCAAGGGTGTGGGGATGTGGCAGCTAGGCTAATATTTGCTATATCTATGTCAAGTCAAAATCTTCCATGTCTGTCTAGTAAGTGTGGTTTGTGACTTCGTGTTTACTGAGTAGGCATGGTCAGTTTTGGCCAGTCTACGCTAGCTCGCCTGTGATCGCCTTGGCCAAAAGGAGGTAGTGCTTGGTCAGACGGAAGGGGCCTCAGAGTTCAGCTTGGGTCGAGAATCGACGCCTATGACTTGGGTCGGGAATCAACGCCTATGGCTCGGGTCGATTACCAATTCATACAAGAAGGCCAAGTCAGGTGGGGTTCCTGACGTGATCCCTCCGATGATTAAGTTAGGAGTTTGTTTGAGAGTTTGTGATCCCCTGCTCCGTAGAGGTGCAGGAACTTTTATATTACTCGTTAAAGGTCGTTCGTACCTGAGACACTCAATGGCCCTGTTGCTTATCATACCGTTATATGCCTCAATGCTGTCTATGGTCCTAACAGCATGGTGAACGTTTTGCCTGCTACATCTATGGCGAGGTGACCTTACTTGTGTCAGGTCGACTTTATTGTGTTAGGTCGGTCGTACTGCATCAAGTCGACCACACTAGAGACCTAGTTGTCCAAGGGTGTGGGGACATGGCAACCAGACCATTATTTGTTATATCATTCCTCCCCCCCCAAAAGACCTCGAGGTGCCCGGTTAGGGCACTGATGATGAGGTCTTGCGTTGGGTTGTGGATTTATAATGGAGTCCAATTGATCTTGCTGCAGGAACTGAGTGGGGCGAGTGGGGGAGTTTGAGAGCTTTGCTGGTTGAGTAGAGGAAATTGGGAACTGAACCGGCCGAGCAGGGTGGCTCGCAAACTGGATTGGCCAAGCGGATCAGCTCGGGAGCTAAACCAACCGAACTTGGGAACCCTGAGGTCGGACTAATCGAGCAGGCTAGCTCAGTAACTGCACTGGCCAAGCATAGGTGTTTGGGAACTGAACTAGCCAAACTTGGGTACCCAAAGGTCGGACTGATCGAGTAGGCTAGCTCAGTAACTGGACTGGCTGAGCAAAGGTACTCGGAAACTGAACCAGCCAAGCATTGAACTCGGAGGTCAGACTTATAAGAGGGCTAGCTCAGTAACTGGACTGGCTGATCATAGGTGCTCCAGAACTGAACCAACCGAGCATTGAACTCGGAGGTCAGACTGATTGAGCGGGCTAGCACGGTAACTGGACCGGCCGAGCATAGGTGCTCAGGAAATGAACCAACCGAGCATGGGAACTCGGAGGTCGGACTGATCGAGTGGGCTAGCTCGGTAACTGGACTGGCCGAGCATAGGTTCTCGGGACCTGAACCAACCGAGCATGGGAACTCGTAGGTCAGACTGATCGAGTGGGCTAGCTCGATAACTAGACTGACCAAGAATAGGTGCTTGGGAACTGAACCAACCGAGCATGGGAATTAGGAGGTCAGACTAATCGAGTGGGCTAGCTCGATAATTGGACTGGCCGAGAATAGGTACTCAAGAACTAAACCAATCAAGCATGGGAACTCGAAGGTCGAATTGATCAAGTGGGCTAGCTCGGTAACTGGATTGGCTGAGCATGGGTGCTCGGGAACTGAACCAGCCGAGTATGGGAACTCGGAGGTCGGTCATGGGGATTTGGTGTTAAGGATGAACTCAGGCACAAATCTAAAAGATTTGGCCGAGGGGGCGAACTCGAGCACAAATCTTGGAGATTTGTCCGAGAGGGTGAACTTTGGCACAAATCATAGAGACTTGGCTGAGAGGGTGGACTCGGGCACAAATCTTAGAGATTTGTTTGAGAAAGTGAACTTAGGCACAAATCTTGAGGATTTGTTCGAGAGGGTGAACTCGGGCACAAATCTTGAGACTTGACCGAGAGGGTGGACTCAGGCACAAATCTTGGAGATTTGTCTGAGAGGATTAACTCGGGCACAAATCTTGAAGATTTGTCCGAGAGGGTGAACTCGGGCACAAATCCTAGAGATTTGGGCCGAGATGAACTCGAGCACAAATTTTGAGGATTTGTCAAAGAGGGTAAACTCGGGCACAAATCTTATAGATTTATCCGAGAGGATGAACTCAGACATAAATCCTGGAGATTTGGGCTGAGAGGGTGAACTCAGGCACAAATCTTGAGGATTTATCCAAGAGGGTGAACTCGAGCACAAATCTTAAGACTTGGCCGAGAAGGTGGACTCAGGCACAAATCTTGGATATTTGTCCGAGAGGACGAACTCATGCACAAATCTTGGAGATTTGGGCTGAGAGGGTGAACTCGAGCATAAATCTTAGTAATTTGGAGATTTGGTAGAGAGGGTGAAAAAGGTTTTTTTTTATTTTTAGATGGTGGTTACGCATTTAATGCAATAGGTCGTTTCAAGGTGATTTATTGCCTTGCCTCAGGAAGCTGAATCAGCGCCCTCTGATTTTATAAGTTTCCTGTAGTCAGGTGGAGACCTCACTTCTTCTTTAATCCACCTCCTTTGATTCTTCTTGAATCATTCTCCCTAGCCCCCTTCAGTCGGTGTCCTTGCGAACAAGTCGGGATGACCTCCTCGGATTCTTCTAGTAATATTAGTGTTGTATCTTCCCTAGGGTTGGGTGGGACGAGTCCGGAAGAACTCGAAGCAAGTTCCTCGAGGGGCGTCTTCGGGACCTCCGTCACCGGTTGACGTGAGAATCCTTAGGGATTTGGAGGTCATGAAAGCAGGTCATGACCTCGACACGATGGTGACAGAGAGGTCGCTTGCTACCATAAGGGAATGGTACAACATCCCTATCGAGTATGGGTTGCATGTTCCGTAGCTCGGACAACATCTATATAGTTCGAATGCGCTCGGGGTATGCATCTCGGTTGATGCTTTGGAGGTCGGACTTCGATTTCCCCTTCACCCCACCATTGAAGAGTGCCTCAGGTGGTGGGGAATCTCCCCGAGTCAGGTAGCACCCAACTCATGGTGCTACCTCGTAGTGTTTTTGGGCGAATGCCGAGGGGCTAGGATTATCTCGACTTAAAACTTGTTCATGGCATGCTTTCACCTTTGCAAGAGTCATGGCGGCTACTATCTTACTGCCCATGTCGGTTTTAAGGTCACCGGGGCTCATTCTAATAACAAGGGTTGGAAGGCACGTTATCTTTTTGTTAGTGGTCTGAATTAGAGATTTAGACTCGATTGGTTGGTACGTTTGATCAGTAATGTTCCCCCATACTTATCCGAGGAGGAGTCCATCCTGGTTAACAAACTGAAGGGAATTCTTTTCTCTTCTCGCACGATTAAGGAGATGACCGAGCTTTGGCTGGTCGAGGCGGGTCTCAGCCCGACCCCTAGGGGTTTTACTTTATTTTCTCTATTCCAACTTTTGAGGTTATTTTTCTAACCTGTGGTCAGGATGTAGACCGAATGGATCTCAGCGATCTGTGGGAATGCCAAAGGTGTTCAGTGGGAAACTTCTTGCGACTCTGGTAGCTGCACCAGCTCGGGAGGTCGGTGAGACTCCATCGACCAAAGCTCTGATGTCTTCTTCCAAGAGGCCCATCGATGTGTTGGCCCCCCAATCTTATGATCCTGCTCGGAGGCATAAAAAGGTAAAGATATTATTCAGAAGGCACAAGTCCCATCGTGATGAAGGGGGGTCTCGGTCACACTCGAGAGGTAAAGAATCAACAGTCGGTTGAAGAGCTCGAGGCACCGACGGAGTTTACCAAAGAGATCGCGACGTCGATCTTCTATCGTCCAAAATCAATGAAGGACCTATGTGAGATCTCGGTTTGGAAGGATGACGCGAGGTACTATACCCTTTATATGTCCGATTTGGTTCAACAGGACCTGGACAAAGAGATGTAGGCGAGGTAGGAGAAGCTGAAGAACTTGACCAAAATCTGGAATGACCTGATGGCCGCTGAGGAATTCAAAAGGGGACTTCTGCATCCGCAGTTGGCGAGGGAATTGTATACACGCCCGTCCGAGGTACTTCTCACCTGAGCTACCAAGGAGATGGTTCTGGTAATTTCTTGACTCCCATCTCGGCTTTTCGGGTTATTTCTTGATTCTATCTTGATGACCATCTTTGTACATAGAACTAGCACGTCCAAATGGCATTATTCGATCGAGTCCATGATGCTGGTCGGTCGATCACTTTCATGGGCTACTAGATCACTAATCTCCAACAAGAGATTGACGCTTTGAAGTCGAGGGGAGGTCCGAAAGTAGCGGTCGCAGCCGAAGAATGGGTGATCGAGCTAGAAAAAGAACTCGAGAAAATAAAACATGAGCGAGATGAAGCGCTCCAACGGCTCAAGATTTTTTATAAAGAACTTAATAAAGCCCGAGGTGACTTATCTGAGGCCCAACGGTAGCTTAAGGAGGCATGGGTCAAGGCTCGAAGAGTAGACAATGACTTGCTAAAGTCGTTGAAGGAATTAGAGAGCGCATGAGTCAAGTTACCGAGACGAGTGATAGATGACTACAAGGGCTCGATCAATTTCAAAGAAGGTATGAAGAGAATGGGTCGAGTCTCCTATGAATATGGATATCATGTCGCATTGGCCCGCTTCCGTGCTCTTCATTCGGATTCAGAGGTGGAGGAGAACCTTTTTACCATTCTACCCAAGGATGATTCGGTGCTGATGGAGAGGCAATAGGCCTTCAATGACTCAGATCTACCCTAGTCGTGACTCATGTCTTTCTTTTTTTTTTTTTTTTTGTGGGTCGGGTTACGTTGTTTAGTTTGATCGCCCACCCAATTTTGACATCTGGATCAGGTGGAGCCTTATTTTGTACCCAACCTCTTTTTGTAAGCAAAGATATTTTATCAATATGATTGTAACTTTCCTTCTTCCAAGTTGACTAAATAGATTATGAGCAAAATTTTTGAAGGTTCGATATGTGCCAAGTTCTTGGCAAAAATCATCCTTCAATAGTTGCTATGGTACAAGTCCCTTCTCGGATGACGTCCATTATATGGTAGGGACCTTCTCAGTTTATCGTCAACTTTCCCTAAGATCGGATCAGGTCATTGACCTCGATTTTTCATAACACTAGGTCACCCGACCTGATAGACCGAGGATGTACTTTGCGATTGTAGAGCTTGGCGATGGCTTTTTTTGTAAGCTAATGTTCTCAGATCGACATCAGCCCATTTTACCTCCACAAGGTCGAGATTTTCAAGCAACTGTTTGTTGGGGGCCTCCTCATCGTGCATCTCAACTTGTAGTGTCAGATAGACCACTTCAGGAGGGAGCATCGCCTCGGTTCCGAAAGCCAGACTAAAATATGATTCTCTTGTCAGGGTCTTCGGAGTTGTCCTCGACACCCATAGTATGCTTAGGAGCTCTTCGACCCAAGTTGCTTAAACACCGGAGACACTTTTCTTTAACCTCTCAAGGATGGCCTGATTTGTTACTTTGGCAAGTCCGTTGGCTTGGGGGTGAGCGATCGAGCTAAACTTTAGCCGGATCCGGTAGCTTCGGCAAAAGGCTTTAAACTTTGCATTGTTGAATTGTATCCCATTATTGGCGATGATAACCCTCGGGAGGTCAAATCTGGTGATAATATTCTTCCACACGAACCCCTCGACCTGCTTTTCGGTTATGGAGGCTAATGGTTCTACTTCCAGCCACTTCGTAAAGCAATCAACCCCCACTATAAGAAACCTATGCTACCCCGAGGCTGGAGGGAAGGGATCGGGAAGGTCCATTCCCCACTGAGCAAATGGCCAGGCGCAGTCCACAGTTGTGAGCAGCGTCACCGGTTGATGCTAGATCTGGGCATGTTTTTGGCATTGCTCGCAGTTCTGTACGTAGGCTTGAACTGGCTAATAATAACCCTATCTGAGAATTTTGTGTGATAGGGTATGGGCGCTAATATGTTCTCCACATGTGCCTTTGTGAACCTTAGCTAAGGTGGTATGTGCTTCGGCCAGGTGTAAGCATCAGAGTAGGGGTCGGCTAAAGCCTCGCCGATAGAGATGGCCATTGATGATGTAGTACCATGATCTAGCCCTTTTAATTCGTCGGGCTGCTGCTTTGTCTTCAAGAAGTGTTCTGGTTTCCTTAAAGCGGAGGATTTCATTGTTTCAACTCTCTACTTCTCCCATCACGAATATATGAATCGAGTTGATGGATGACCTGGGGATCTTAGCCATTCCCCATGCCTGTCTATCGAGGACGCCAGCCGGGCGAGGGCGTCGGCTTACGAATTCTCAGCTCGAGGTACTTTCGCGATGGTGAAGCTTCAAAATTAGTTAATCAGTCATCGGGCTTTGGCTACATACTTGATCATTGCTTCTTCTCGGGCCTCAAAATCTTTATTGACCTGCCCTGCAACAAGTTACGAATCAATAAATATTTCAATGTCTTTTGCGCCGAGCTTGGTAGCTATCTTTAGCCCAAATAACAATGCTTCATATTTGGCTTTGTTGTTTGTAGCTTTGAATTCTAACCGAAGGGCATGCCCATAAATATGACCAGAGGGATCTCTGAGCACTAGCTCGACCTCTCCTCTTTCCGAGTTGTCCGACCAATGTACATGCAACATCCATGTGGGGTTCAGGTTCGATAGACCTTTGGAGATTGTGAGCTCCGAAAGGAAATTTGCTATTACTTGACTTTTGATTGTCGCTCTTGCCACGTATTCGATGTCGAATTCTCTTAGCTCCACTAACCATTTAAGCATTCAGCCTGCAACATCAAATTTTAAAAAATCTAACGTAACGGTTGGTCAGTTGTCACCTTTATAGGGTGTGCTTAAAAGTATAGTCTCAGCTTTCTTGATGCTAGTATCAATGCCAAGGCCATCCTTTCGATTGGGGGGTAGTGGAGCTCGAGACCTACTAAGATGTGGCTTGTGTAGTAGACCAGTTGTTGTCCTTCTTTATTGAGTTTCACCAAGACAGAGCTGATGGCTACATCAGATACTGTGAGATACAAGTCGAGCGGCTCTCCAACCTCTATCGACACTAGCTGGGGTAGATGTGTGAAATGCTCCTTCAACTAGTGGAATGCCTCTTCACATTCTGGGGTCTATTCAAAATTTCTTGCCGACTTCATTGCTCGGAAGAAGGACAGACTCTTATCTCCAGCACGGGAGATGAACCGGCTTAATGCTGCTAGTATGTCGGTGAGTCGTTGCACCTCTTTAATTGTCTGGGGAGATTGCATCTTTAATATTGGTTTTACCTTGTCGGGGTTCGCATCTATTCCTCGTTGATGTATGACGAAGCCGAGAAATTTTTTGGATGTAATGCCAAAAGTGCACTTAGTCGGGTTGAGCCACATCTCATACATCCTTAGCATCTGAAATGTCTCGGCCAAGTCTGAAAGGTGGGCCTCGACCTTTTGGCTCTTGACTATTATGTCATCTATATAGATTTTCATATTTCTTCTGACTTGATCCTTGAATAAACGGTTCACTAACCATTGATAAGTTGCTCCAGCATTTTTCAATCTGAACAACATGACCTTGCAGTAGTAGGTGCCATGGTGAGTGATAAAAGTTATGTTCGCTCTATCTTTTGGGGCCATTCAGATCTGATTGTATCCCGAGAAAGCATCCATGAAGGAGAGCAACTTATGTCCCGATGTGGTGTCCAGTAGTTGGTCAATTCTTGGGAGTGGATAACAGTCTTTCGGGCAAGCCCGATTGAGATCGGTATAATCAACACACAAACACCAATTTCCATTAGCTTTTTAAACAAGTACAACATTGGACAACCAGGTCGGATATCTAACTTCTTCGATAAACTTGGCGTCTAGCAATCGAGTGACCTCATCTTCTATAGCTTTTTGTCACTCTGGAGTGAAACTTCGGGGGTGCTGCTTTACAGGTCAGGTGCTAGGTGCGATATTGAGATGGTGCTGAGTGATTTTTGGGTCAACCCTCAGCATATCCCATGGCGACCATGCAGAAATGTCTGCATTTCTCCCCAAGAATTCCACCAATTGGACTCATTGCTCTTCCGGGAGTCTTGAGCCGATCTTCACCATCTTGTCTGGCCGTATCAGGTCGAGGGGCATTTCCAGTGCTTGCTCTTCTAGCTCGGGATCCTGGGTATCATTGTTGGGACTTCGGGGAATCGTGGCGATTGTCGGGATGTTGAGTCTTTTGGGCAACATCGTTGCTGTCAGGTAACATTGCCTGGATTCTCGTGGGTCACTTCTAGCTTCGCCCACTCCCACTCTAGTCGGGAACTTCATAATTCTGTGGTATGTTGAGACGATCACTTTTAGTTGGTTGAGGGTTGGTCGTCCGATAACTACATTATACATCGATGGAAGTCCCACCACCATAAACAACACCATAAATGTTTTGGACTTCGGCTCCTCTCCGAATATGATAGAAATTATAGTTGCTCCCAAGGAATAGACAGAATCTCATGTGAATCTTGTCAAAGCAGATGTCATGGAAATAAGATCTTTGTCAGTCAGTCCCAGCTTTTGAAAAGTGTCAAGGTACAGAATGTTGACTGAACTTCTTGTATCGATCATGACTCTTTTCACACGAGCGTTTGCCATTCGGGTAAAGATCACTAGAGCATCATCATGGTCGGGGTATTCTTCATTTCCCGACCTGAAGGTGATGTCAAGGTCATCGTCATGCTTTGACCTCTTACCCACTATTGTTAATGCATAGGCTTTGCGTGCCGAGGAGCTGTCACCACCGGAGGCTGGTCCTCCGATGATGACATCGATCTACTCTTCAACCGGCTCCTTTGGACAAGGTGACGAATCCCTATGGGTGTTAGTTGTCAGGGAATGTGGGTTGGTCGCGAACATAGCGATGCAAGTGTCCTTACTGAATAAGGTCTTCGATTTGATTCTGTAAGTCACGACACTCCTCTATGTCATGCCCATGCTCCTTATGAAAATGACAGTATCTCATTTCGTCGTGCCTTTCTGACCATGTTTTCATCGGATTGGGAGTCTTTAGGAGCCCCCTCTCCCGAATCTGAAGGAAGATCTCTATTCGGGTTGAGTTGAGAGGTATTGGCGGTGGTCTCGGTGGTAGCATCTTCGATCTATCGATCATTCTTTTGGGGAGCCCCGAGGGCTATCCTCGAGG
Organism: Ensete glaucum; assembly: GCA_021527575.1. Lineage (NCBI taxonomy): Eukaryota > Viridiplantae > Streptophyta > Magnoliopsida > Zingiberales > Musaceae > Ensete > Ensete glaucum. Next base: position 37,915,659 of record CM038552.1, read on the forward strand.
TTGTTTAGCTTAGGGCCGCTTTGACTCATCTCGCTTACCAGCCACCAATGTCTTAGCAGCTATGTATTGGTGCGCTCGTTGTAACATTTCGGGCACTGTCATGGGTGGTCGCTTGATCAACGATTAGAAAAACATTGATAGTTTAAGTTCCATCAGGAATGCTTGGATTGCAAGGGAGGGGTGCACGTCGGGGACTCCTCAAACTTGCAAAGTGAATCACCTAACAAACAAGCTCGAATTCTTTTGCTAATAAATCAAATGAAGAAATTGAAGCAGGTTTGAGTCGGCTATACCATGTTCTGGCTGGCCCCCTTAGGGTGGTCGGAAAGGCTCGACACATTAATGCATCAGATATATCATAAAGGGTCATTTGAGCACAGAATGTTGTGATGTGTTCAGTCGGGTTGCAGCTACCGTCATAGAGTTCGAGAGAGGGAAGTCTGAAATTAGCTAGCAAAGGCTTATCTTGTATCTCAGGAGTGAATGGGGGGCCACCTTTTGAGCTTTCTCTGAACTCTTCCTTGGATTTAAGGACTTACTTCTAAACTTCACCCAATCGCTGATGGACTTGATGCACTTGTTCCCTCAGCGAATTGGTGGAGTCGGAAGAGAGGGTGTCTAAGTCGAAACTTGCTTGAGCGGAATCCCGAGAGCGGCACCGAGACCATGTAGGTACGACGATCAGAGAATCCGACCAAACTTTAGCTGTCGAGCGTAGTAATCCTTTTATGTTAGGCTGATCCTCCCAAATCGGGGCTATAGGATATTCGACTCGGAGGGATGTTGGTTGAGGGGCTGACTGAGAGGTTATTGATTGTATGAGCTAAGGCAGATAAGACACATAGTTTGCACCATCATCGCTAGTGCTTGAACTTGATGAGTAAGACCAAGAAAGGCCTCCACTGTGACAACGGGCAGTCCGAGGTTCGCTACTGATGGTGAGAACCCTAGGTCGGTCAGCATCCTCCAGATGCGGTTTGGGGTTAGTGCCAATACGATGACCTCCTCTACTTGAGGAAGAGGGTTTGGTCCCCCAAGATGCTCCACATTAACATTGTTTGGAGGGTGCTCTTGCAATATGGGCCCTCCTTCTAGCGCCAAAATGTTAATAACAAATCTTCTGTGCCCTCCTAATAAGCGTGGTTTGTGCCTCCATGTCTGTTGAGTGGGCACGATCGATTCTGGCCCGTGTACACTAGCTCACCCGTGGTCGCCTTGGCTAAAAGGAGATAGTGCTTGGTCGAACAGAAGGGGCCTCAGAGTTCAGCTCGGGTTAGGAATTGACGCCTACAGCTCGGGTCGAGAATCAACACCTGCAGCTCGGGTCGATCACCAATTCCTGCAAGAAGGCCAAGTCGGGTGGGATTCTCGACGTGACCCCTCCGATGATTAAGTTAGAAGTTTTTTTAAGAGTTTGCGATCCCCTTACTCCGTAAAGGTGTAGGAGCTTTTATATTGCTCGTTAAAGGTCGTTCGTACCTGAGACACTCAATAGCCCTGTTGCTTACCATACCGCCATATGCCTCCATGCCATTTGTGGTCCTAACAGCATAGTGAACGTTTTGTTTGCTGCATCTGTGGTGGGTCGAACTTACCTGTGTTAGGTCGATCGTATAGTCATTGGGTTCACCGTGTCTGTGTCAGGTCAACTTCACTCTGTCGGGTCGATTGTACTGCAACAAGTCAGCCACGCTAGAAACTTAGTTGTCCAAGAGTGTGGGGATATGATAGCCAGGACAATATTTGCTATATCAACAAGAGAATTATTATTGTCATCTTATTTTCTTAACTATAAAATTATAAACAATGAATCTAGTTTTCTAACATTAACCTTATCAAGGAATGAACACCGTCAAGTCTTAAATTTTGATTTAAAAAAAAGCTAAAAAAACATAAATCTAAATCGATTTCAATATAGAGGTAGGTCGTCACTTGGAAGTGATATAAGTCACCATCGCCACCTAGGTACCTTGAATTACAAAGGTGAGCTAGGCTATTACTCAAAAGCTGCTCATCATATATGTGCCCATATGTGGTGCCAATAGGTAAAAAATTCTCTCATTATTTTGGATAAATGTGAATAAAAAAGTTAGTCCAAGAACATAGGATTAGGTTAGCAAATAATAAATATTATTTGCTTATAAGAGACTAAATGTAAAAAATCTAAAGAGATTGGTAGTATTAGATTTTAAATTTGGTATACTAAAAAAGTTAAACATAAAAACTATGTAGAAATTATTACTGATAAGGATCTTAAGAATAATATCATAGATTTAGAAAAATTTAAAGATGTTAGTGTAAAATTTATAAAAGAATAAAAGGTTTTGAATATCATTAATGCTTATGCCCCTCCGATCGAATGATCAAATCGATAAAAAATTTTATAAAGGTTGAGATGATATCATTCGTGGAATGCCTATAATTGAAGAACATGTAATAACACATCAGATTAGTCTTGCATTGAATGTGGATTAGATTAAGATTAACTTATAAAGATCATATCAGTGTACAACTGTTAGCTTCAGATTAAGTGTTTTGGTTAGTGATTTGTATTGAGATATGACGAGAGGCTTGAGTGAAACATAGTTACTCGTGGTCACAGTTAAAAGACTCGTCATAACATAGAGCCTTCACTCGACTATGACTCACGCACAGTTAGGGGGGTTTGAAAATTTTTTATGAGACTAAAGCGAATGGAGTTGTGAGGAAGTTCAAAAAATAATTTTTACCTAAGATATATATAAAGAATCTAAAAAAAATACTAAACAAGATATATATCCAATTATTTCTTATAAGTATGGTAAGATATAATAATATTTATAATAAAATAGGTACTTATGATGGTAAAAAAAGATATATATAGAATTGTTAAATCTATGAAAAAAAGTATAAAAATTTAGGTAATATTAGATGCATTAAAATTATAGATCAAAGAATACTTATTAATGTTAATGAGATTAAAAAATATATTATTATAAATTTAATGAATATTCAACAAAAGATATAGATTTAATGATAAATAATAGTGATAAATTTAATAATATATTTATTTATAAATTAGAGCAAATAAAATAAAAAAAATATATTAAAAAAGATAAAAATAACTAAGAGTGTAGGGACCGATGGTATCAGGTTTGAAAAAGTTTAAGGGATAAGAGAGTAGTTTAGTTAATTAGCATATTTAACAAAATCTTAAGATTTGAAAGGATATGTGATTGATGAATAGAGAAAGAGTTTTTAGTATCAATCTATAAAATCAAGGATTATATATAAAATTATTTAAATAATATAAGAATTAAAGTCATGAGTCATACTATGAAACTTTGAGAAAGAGTTATCTAAAGTATGATAAGATTTAAAATAAATATCTCTAAAAATTAATTTAATTTTATGCTTGGACGATCAATCATAAAAAAGTATTTATTTATTAACATAATTAATAAAAATTATAGGGAAAAAGATTTATATATGATTTTTATTGACTTAGAGAAAGGTTATGAAAGCGTTCATAGATATTTATTATAGTATATTTTAAAAAAAATATACATCCACTAATAACATTAGTATTAGTAAAGATATGTATAATAATATAGCTATTAGTGTTAGAATTATATGAAGTATGTCTAGTGAGTTTTCTATTAACATAGAATTATACAAGGATCTATATTAAATCATTACCTTTTTCATATTGATAATAGATAAACTTATTAGTCAGTTACATAATAGATCTCCTTGGTGTATATTATTTACTGATGATATTAACTTAGTTGATGAGAGCTAAAATGAAATGAATTATAAGCTTAAGTTATCTAAACAAGCATAAAAAAAATTAAAGGTTTTACATTAAATAAAATTTAAACTAAATATATAAAATATAATTTTAGTAATTTTAAAATAGATAAGAAAATATAGTTAAATGGAATAGATAATATGTCTTGTTAAGTAAAAACTTTAGGTATCTTAGATCAATTATTGATAAATATATTATTTAGAGAGTAAAAATATGATGGTTAAAATAGTGAGAGGTCCCGAGAGTCTCGTGTGATCATCGGATACCTTTGAGATTAAAAGAAAAAATTTATAATATATTTGTAAGACCAATAATATTTTATAAATCTGAGTATTTGGTAGTTAATAAAAGACATATACAAATAGCTTACATTATCGATATAAAGAATGTTGAGATGGATGTATGGCGTTATTAGAAAAGATAAGAAAAGAAATACTTTTATTTATGAATAACTAATTATCACCTCGATAAAGAATAAAATGAGAGAAAATTATTTAAGATGGTATGAGCCTAATTTCAAGCGTAAATTTAGCTTATTTTCTAGGGTGCCTCTTTTCAATAAGGATAATTAATATATGAGTTCCAGATTAAAGTTCGGTACAATATTGAGATGAGCCGAAAGGTCGATTTGATATACTCCAATCTTTTCATGTTTATGATTCTTCACTAAAATCTTTGATTGAAGTTTTATCTTCTAGACTCAATAACAAGGGATTAAACTCAAACAGAACACCTTTCTATAACTTCTTATCTAGTCGTTGCTCTATCTTCTTATATTCTTTTAGGCTGTGTTCTAAATATTACGGAGACATCCTTATGTAATAGTCAGAAGAGATGAAATAATTAATATTAGTGGTATAATGAGAGATAAAGACAGACTTAAAATGACTTTAATATAAATTATAAATAAAGATTTAAATACTTTAAATATAACTAAATATAAGACTTTTAATATATCTAAATGACAACAAAATATTGACGTAGTTGACCCCAAATAATTAGTACTTATAGCTACGTTATTGTTGTTGTATCCTTATCAAGATACATCATTTCGTATATTGGACCCATACATATCGATCAGTACTAGTGCCCCAAAGATGAATAAGAAGTCAAAGATGGAGGAAGAAAAGGGTTGAAGAAGTAGTGCCTCGAAGATAAAGAAGAAGGAGAAGAAGAAGATAAGGTGGAGGAAGAAAAGGGTTGAAGAAGAAGGAAGGAAGAGGAAAAAGAGGAGGTGGTGGTCAAGTTGTAAAGGAAAAAAAAAAAAGAGGAAACCCATGCTTCTCGCCTACATAGAGAAGTATAATTTTTAAAAATTTTTTGATGGGTTGGAGCAGACCATCCGAAATAGGGCGGTCCAATCGAAACCAGAGAACCATGATTACTATTATTTTCCCTGTGTAAACACATTCATATTATTAGACTTGCCATCACCCTGCTTTGGTATTCATCTATTATTGTCTGAACACCGACAAACAATTTTTTTTTTTTTTTGCATGTACTAATAACCTAAAATGTTTCAAAGGTTCGACAGAATTTTTGTAATACATTTGTTCATCATAAAATATAGCAGTCGATGGCAACTCCGTATGTTTGAGAAAGAACTTATCCTATGGATTGAGTTGTCTTCTGAAATCAACGATCTGTTCGAGCGGCTTGCCTTTTTTTTTTTTTTTTAAATATCTTGACCTATGATTCGTTCTTGTTAGTGCTTTGAGGGTTTACAGGTAATCGATCTTTCAGACTCGGTTCACTTTTGTTTAATTCTTCAGTTTGCTTGGCAGATCTATTTTCGGATTTTTAGTATCTTACATTGTTTCTTTACGTAGAACAGAAGCCTCTAAACCAAAGCATCATTGTCAATGGTAATGCACCACCATTCTTATCGGGGTTTTTATATGGAATTTAGTATTAGTCAGCATTTCATTCTTTCTACATCAAACTCATGAATGAATCTATATATATATATACCTCTCTCTCTCTCTCTCTCGCTCTCTCTCTCTCTCTCTCTCTTTCTCTCTTTCTCTGGTGGATCTGTCGGCCAGCAGCTTGAGGAGGCGCAAACGCGAGGGCTGTGTAAGCCTCCATACAAATGATAAAGACGTGAGAGGTTATATATTGTCTATTATGGTGTGGATGAAAAATGGAATGCGGCATTGGCGGCCATTAGAAGAGAGAAAATAGTTATCCTGGTTGACTGACTTCAAAAGCTCGGAGGGGGGGCATATCTTGACGGTAATAGGAGAAAGTTAGAAGGATCAGAGCGAGATCGATGGTGAGAAGTTTCTTTTTGCCCACAGTCGGTCTAATGATTTAAGAAACTGATCAATTATTTGATCGAAGATGATGGCTTTAGAAGTCGATGGTCGCGGAGCCTGCAATTATTGGAGGACTTTTTTAAAAAAAAGAAAAAAAGAAAAAATTCATTGTGGAGGGTGGTTCATCCTACAGTTTTGGCTTCTCGAATGAATTCCCTGTTTTCTTTAATATGCCCGCCCCTGTTTGTTTACTTGCTTGCTGCTGCTGCATTGTCTTATTGGACTTTTTATCTAATGGCTTCAGATTCTTTCTTTCTTTCTTTCTTTCTTTCTTTCTTTCTTTCTTTCTTTCCTCAGTCTGCTACAGGATGGCTGTCGCACGCATTTCTGCATCACTTTGCTAAGACTCGAGGAGTCGATAGGTTTTTAGACAGAATATTCATGCGCATGCAAATGATAACGAGGAGTCGATCCCAAGCTTTCCGGGAAGGGAAAGTAGCAGCAGCAGCAGCGGCGGGCGAGGGTGCAGCAAACATGGCGTGTCACCCAACTTCTGCCAGCCGGGTCAAAAAACACTGCTAATAATTATATATATATATATATATAATAAAAAATCTAAAATGTTTGTATAATTTTTATGTAAGGAAGAAAAAATAAAAAATAAGAATCTAAAATGTGTTTTTCTTGGTCAAAGTAAACTCTGCCTATTGGAGAGGGTATATATTTTATTTCCCAATTTTTTTAAAAAAAATATATATATATATATATAATGGGATGGGAAGTCTGTCCTTATATTTCCCAAGGGGCCAAATAGCGTGCTTCGTTCCAAGGACTGGTGTGGAGACGGTACCACCATCTGCTTCCTGCCATTATTTGCCCCTCCCCTCTCTCCTTCTGTGTGCGCGCGCAGAAAATCCACAAGGACAAAGATCTTCTTCAAGGTGAACTCGAAGGTCGACATAATTGCTAGTCACAGGAGGAGCGAAGACGAAGAGAACCACATTCCCCACGATTTCAGAAGCTACATGGAAGCAATACCACCATCCTGAGAGGCCATTTTGGAAGCGGAACTCTCTCTTCTGTTTCTCCGCCCTCTCTAGCCTGGAATACCTCAGCTCCTCTTGTTTTCGACTGCATGGTAACTTTGATTCTGTTCAGATTTCTTCTCTGAGAGCTCAGCCAGCTGCAAATAAGTTTTCTTCTCCCTGAAGCTTTTTTTTCTTTTTACTCATCTTTCCTCCCGGTGGCCGCCGCTGCGGAAAATAAGAACCGCCGATCATCAATGAACCAGCCTTGAAGTTTCGGAATGGTGCAAGAGGGAGAAGAAGTAACTCGGATGGCAAATCGTAGAGTCGGTGAAACTGGCCTTTCTGATTCTGGGCCTTCAACTCGATCCGTCGCCGATGGAACTCACGGCACCACTCCTCAAGCTGCGACTAATTTCTTGTACTGTTCCTAAACTTTTCTTCTTTTAGTCTTTGCTCCTCTTCTTCTTCTTCTTCGAGGCTTATTTTTACGATTTATGCTCATTGTTCCCGGCTGGATCTCATCCTTTTCCCCAATATCATGCAAGAAGCTTTACACCTCGCTGCGGAGTTATCATACTCTCTTTGCTAAATCAACTACCTTTAATTGGAATAGCACCACTTTTTCCAAGCCCCTATTTCCAAACACACCCAAGTGGGCTCTTTATTTTGTTATATCCCGTTCTCATCGTGCGACACCAATTTCACAAAGGTTTGGCCTGATCCATACATGTACTCTTCTCAGTTCCTCGTATCTCTACCTCCTCTTCTTTCCTCCGCTCACCGTTTCCTCTTCCCTGTTTGCGTGAACGAGGGGAAAGGACCATCCTAAAATAGTAGCCCCGGTCATGAAGCAGGCAGGGTTAACAGCACTTTCAGTTTGCTCTTCTTCCTTTCTAAATCGTAATTGATTGGTTGCCCGGACAGTGATCAGGAAGGAGCTGCCTACTTTGGGGAGTTGGAAAAGGCTCTCATGCAGGGAGTAGATGGCATAAGAGAAACCGACGAAGACAGAAAGGGTGCGCCTTCTCTCTTTCCTTCCTCGTTTGCTTCTCTCCCAACTCTAACCACAGATACGGCTTGGTTGATCGCATGTTCAAGTTCGTTGAAGCGGTCTAATAACTCTTTGCATCTGACACCTGCTCCTCTAATTTTTGTCCTCCTACTTGTTGGAGCTTTCTTTAATCTGCTGCACCTCCTGTTCCTGCAGCTTTTTTCGCAACCAGGCCAGCAACACTTGAGATCTTCCCATCATGGCCAATGAGATTCCAGCAAACTCCCAGAGTAAGGTCTTGCCTTCTTGACTTGGGTTCACGGTGTCGATAGACCAGAAGAAGGAGCCCGGTTTACTGCTCCAATTAGGCTTGATGCCTCCTGCTTTGTTATCCACCACCAGGGGAAGAAGACACGATCGGCAACCAGCACCGATATATGCTCCGCTCAAGACGCCGCATCTCATCTAGGATCAGACTCTACGGCAAGCAGAAAGGCTTCTTCGGACCAGTCTGCTGACCAGGAGCAGGCGGTGATGACGATGATGATAGCGGGCGACGGCTCCATCACAGGATCGACGCCAACTTCTCAACTCGCATCCCGAGAGAAGGTACTACCGTTCGATTGCTTTATCAAGCCGTAGCAGTAGCTCAAGTCCCTAGATAAAGGAAATGAACAACAACCTGTGTCTTTCAACCTCCTTCGACTGTATGGACTCTAGTTTCTTGTTGAAGCCTCAGATCATTGCATCGGGATGTCGACCTTCCTATAACAACAGCATAATGTCAAAACGGATCCCAACAAGTGCTAAAAAAGTTTGACTTTTTTCACCTTCATAAGCTCAGGTCTTCGTCTGTGTTTCTCGCGGACCATGCGGTTTGAGTTCTGACATGACATGTAGCAGCATTTGCAGCTTTATCAACTCCAGCCATAGAAGAATTATTATTATTATTATTATTATATATAATTATTGTTATCTTATCTTCATTGTTGTATATCTTCTCTTTTGACTTCAAGCCAAACTAGGAATTTTATATTGCATGTTGCAGAGAAAGATGATTGGTTCAGCTGCAGGAAAAGATGGAAAGAAACTTGATGCTAAGGTTCTCTCTCTCTCTCTCTCTCTCTCTCTCTCTCTCGTGCGTGCGTGCGTGCGTGCGCGCGCTGATCATGCTAACCTGGATTCATGATCTTAAGAGTGCCAAACATGGAGTTGGTCCTTCAAAGGTCATCTATCCCTGCAAAGGAAAGAAGCTGTTCATATGTTTTTTTCTCAAAAAGAAGAAAGAAATACTGTTTCAAAAATCTGACATAAATATATCTGAACTCGGAGATTTAAGTGCTTTTCTTTTCTTTTCTTTAGAGGAATTCGTTTAACTAATGGTTGACTTCCATATCAGACGTTAAGACGCCTAGCTCAAAATCGAGAGGCAGCAAGAAAGAGCCGGCTGAGGAAAAAGGTGCACCTAAATCTCCCATAGGCGACAATGTCATATTTGTATACTGTATCGATCTGATGCACCAAACTGCCCTAAATAAACAGGCTTACATGCAACAATTAGAGTCCAGTAGAATTAGACTTCAGCAGTTAGAGCACGATCTCCAGCGAGCAAGATCACAGGTTTCGATTTTATTCTGATGATTAAAACTTTTGATTGATTCTTCTCTCCATTTTGTTCTTTTTGCCCTTTGTTATTATCTGCCTTTTCCATACAGTGATTCCACTATGTTCGTTTGGTGTCAGGGTCTCTTCTTAGGAGTGGCAGGCAGTGCAAATGGAGCTCTCAGTTCCGGTAATGGGCTATTTGTTTCCTCGCTTGCTAGCTCTCGGAGATGGTTTTTGGTGGATCTTATCGTTTCTTCTTGTGCTGGCCATGACCGGAGCTTCCGCGCTGCAGGCACAGCGATGTTTGACGTGGAATATGCTCGATGGGTGGACGAGAACTGCAAGAACATGTCCGACCTTCGAGGTGCACTGCAGGCTCACCTTCCCGACGGCAATCTCGGTGTAATCGTAGATCAATGCATCGCGAACTACGATGAGCTCTTCCGTCTGAAAGAAATTGTTGGGAAAGCCGACGTATTCCACCTCTTGAATGGTGCATGGATGACTCCAGCGGAGCGCTGTTTCCTGTGGATGGGTGGGTTTAGGCCCTCTGAGCTCCTCGAGGTATAAGATCCCACCATTACGTGTTGTGACAGATTTGTCAATAAGAGTCGTAATGCGGAAACTCTTTGTTTGGTTGTTGATGAGCTCGGCAGATAGTGATGCCTCAGCTCGATCCGTTGACGGAGCAACAGCTACTGGTGATGGGCAACCTGCGGCTTTCGTCGCGGCAGGCGGAGGAGGCTCTCTCGCTGGGCCTCGACCAGCTTCACCGGTCTTTGGCGGACACCGTCACCCGCGATTCTCTCAGCGACGGCGTCGATGTCGGAAATTATATGGGCCACATGGCTGTTGCACTGGAGAATCTGGCCAACCTCGAAGGATTCGTCCGCCAGGTTTCTACTTCGCATTCTCTTAACACTTTATATAACCAAAACACTTGCCTGCGCAAACAACAGCCGAAACACACCGTTACCTTTAAGGCTTTCTATAAGCAATATATATATATATATATATATATATGACTGCATAAACACACCAATGAACTAAAATCTAGTCCAAATAAAAGGGAGTCATAGAAAAAAAAAAAAAACTCAAACTATTTGTTCTTGTCCCATCATGTTAAATGATGATGTTTATTCTCATCTATCTTCTGGTGGAACAACATCTATTATTTATAAATAGACGTATATATATATTTTTTTTTTGTTCCATCTCGAGAGTTTACTGTTAGATTCAAATCTATGAAAACATTAGAAAAAGACCTCAACTAGACAAAAAGGTTGTCATATAAGACTTGCCAGGTCAAGGAAGAATATTAGATTTCTTGTTAAAGACGTCCCTATCAGATATTGTTCTTTTGTTCTCCTCCTACCTCTTATTGTTCATGCATCCCCCCTTTTTCTTTTATTTGAGTATAGTAGTCAGAGAAAGACCGGGGCTACAGCTAATGGCGATAGGTTTATTCTTGAGAGAGAAACCATGTTCTATATGCAAAGAGTCCTCGTGATCATAAGCTCGATTCATTTCGGGTGACCAGTTCATGCATTAATTTGTGTGGGGAGTACCTCAAGTCCCACTTGTTATTTAATATGACCATGTAGCGTCATCCTCTAACCCAAGACATTAGGCATGAAAGAAGGGCTTGAGAAGAAACAATAGTGTTTCCGGATCCGTTCCATTTCTAAAGTTTTGCCAAATCCATTCCTCCGTCAACAAAGTAAGGTAGAACGATCGCCATCACTGCTGGAATCCAATGAACGAGGAGAAAGAAATGGTTATTAGTTCACCAACATAAAAGTCATACTGAAGTCTTGTGATTCTGCAGGCCGATAACCTGAGACAACAAACGCTGCACCAGTTGCGTCGGAACTTGACGATCAAGCAAGCAGCAAGATGTTTCCTAGCGATCGGAGAGTATTATACTCGTCTGCGTGCTCTGAGCTCTCTGTGGGCTTCTCGCCCTCGGCAGTAAGTTCCTCATGCGCCATCTGCTATTTATACTTGGTAATTCCTTGGTTAAAGCATTGGTGTAAGGTGTAAGCTTCTCCGGCATGCATGACCATAAACATACGACCGCTCCCTTTTAATATACACGCAGCAAAACAATCTCTTCCGCAATGCATAAATGCATCGATCCAGTTATAATCATAACCAGAAGTTTCAGTTTGGTGGTATAGCATTATTTCACATTTACATGACTAGCGCATCTATGTCTTCCCCGCAGGAGCTTACTCGTTCATGACACTGTTGTCTCATCAGCAACGGACCTGCAGATTGTTCATCAACCACTGCAGAATCATTTTGCTTCCTTCTGAAAACAAAATTCCCAATCAACAAATATGCTGTGCATATTTTCCATTGTGAGCTCATCCATGTTGTACTTATGCATTAAAAGATTTGTACTTGGCCACAAAAAAAAAAAAAAAAACGAGGAGCTCGAGGGTTCTAAAAGAAGAAAGATCATTCTACTCCATTTCTTGTTGTTTCTAGTTGTTGAACAAGAGGAAGAAATTGTTAGTAAAAAAATATGAATGTAAAAGGCTTGTTTCATATGTGCAAATAAAAAAGCAACAGGGAAGCACTTTCTAGGCCAAAGCATGACCTTATCCAACCTAGACCTGACTTCAAATAATTTCCCAAGTTGCATTAGAATAAGACAAATTTGAGTGTATGATTTTACTGCAATAGTATATATATATATATTTGAATTATTTTTCTATAACCCAGAACCTTGATATAATGTGAGAACAGCTACCGGTGCCACATGTAGAGGTCTGAAGTTTCCAGGAAACTTCCAAAGTGAAGAAATGAATTCTTATGTCTCCACAAGCAAAGATGACTTCAGTTTAATGACTGGGGGCAAGTGTTTCTTGCTTCAAAACTTCCTTGTTGACAATCTCCAAGAACTCATTACTTTTTTGCTTTCTCATTCCTCAATGGAAACAAGTATGCAGAAGCTGTGTGGTGTTTTTAATTCCCTCCATCTTTACTATAGTAAAGAAAATGCATTAGTTTTGTAGGTAAACAGCATCCATGTGTATTCTAATTAGCCACTTTTCCCTAGTTTAAGACAAGTCTGACAATTACTGAAAGCTACACCTGACCTAATCCTGGTTACAGTGGAGGAGAGCATTAGAAGAATCAGATATAAAAAGGAAGAATGAATAATAATATGAGACCACATAATCTCAAGATAGCTTCAACCACAGCTTCAATCTTTTTATATTTCCAAAGCTAGGCTGACAAGAAATGTAATACCAAAAAAAATATATATATATATTACATTAGTGCTAAGATCATGACAAGACCTAATCAACCAACATATAAACAATCAAAGATTAAGTTAAAGCATGCATGATGTGTCACAGCAAGAAGGAATTGATCATAAATTAGAAATGAAACAGGGTCCAAGATCAGACAAATAATTGCACAGCTGAGGAGATTGATCTACATGAAGCAAACAGCTGAGGAGATTGCACATCCATCCTCAAGAATGTTAAGCATGGCAGGAACAAGTTTGAGATAAAGATGGGAATATGTTGAGGAAAAAACTTAAAGCTTAATGTATCCCAGGTTCAGAGACCCATGTTGGATCGAAAACAGGAGCGGGCGGGGGTCAGCCTTTGACAGGCTACGAATCAGAAGAAACCATCTCATCATCTCGACTTAATAAACATGATGGCCATATGCTTACTGAGATATTGCCAGTTACCATAGTGGACACTCTGTGACCTGCACATCCTAATCTCTCCACACCTCTGTCATCCGATGAACGCCTGACATCTGAACACCGGTAAAAGATGATAGAAAACCAAAGGTGGATGAGTTTGCCATCATGGGAGTCCTCCACGCACTGCAACTTGTGTGACTTTAGGTTTAGGTCGGGCCCGAGACTTGCTTCTCCAATCCTTTCTTTTGTTCCTGCACTACTTCTTTCTTCGTGTCATCTCGAGTTGGATTCAGATCTACAGCGAAAAAAACATGCTCCTGCAGTAGTTCTTTCTTCGTGAGGTCCGAAAAGAGTCGGTCGGTTGTGCACCAGAGGCAGAACATGACTCCCAACTCCATCTTCTCCGTATTTGATCGATCCATCGATGACCTAATATAATTCTGCACCTCGGCCACTCTGAAGAGGAGATGGAGAATCATATTTACGATCACGTTGTCATATCATGAAGCATCAATTCTTGATGCAATATGTAACTCGCACGCCGTGCAGCTCTATCAAACTAACTCCCACAATATATGCATTCCCAGCCATTTATGTAAAGAAACTTATGCCTGCTTTTTCCTGATCGAGAACCATAGGATCGATCTCCTTTTACGTGATATGACATCTGAGCACTACTACCATTTATTTCTCTCTCTCTCTCTTCTTTATTTGTTCCAATTCCTTCAGAGAACATAGCCAATTATAACAAGTTCCATACCATGGATGTCAAAGTTTCAGAAGGTCCCAAGCAGCATCCAATCTCAGGAGTTCCTTCTTCTCTGCCTCAAAGAGAAAAAGGTGAGCTCGTCTGCTACCATGGCAGGCCCAGAATATATCGGTTCCAAATCTCCAATCATAGCTATGGCGACTGAAGCAGAATAGCAAACGGATTCATTCCTTGGGACATCCACATGAGAAAAAAAAAATGCAGCCCAAAGAATAACATAGTAGTCACTCACTCGAACACTATAAATAGAGCCATCTGTGCTTTGCCCTCTCCATCACAAAACAAAGCCTAACCTTCCCTTCCCTTCCCTTCTCACGGGCCACATGGCGAGGCTGTCGGATCCACTGGCCGTCGGGCGGGTGATCGGAGAAGTCATCGACTCGTTCCACCCCAGCGTGAGGATGATGGTGACCTACAACTCCGGTCAGCTGGTCTGCAATGGCCATGAGTTCTACCCCTCTGCAGTTGTGTCCGAACCCAGAGTGAAGGTCCAATGTGGTGACATGAGGTCCTTCTTTACCCTGGTATCTATGCTACAGCCTCCACAGCTCTCCTCTCCCCCGACCCCCACTGCTCCATGCATCTTAACCATGGCCGTTGCTGCTGTCATGTCTCAGGTCATGACTGACCCAGATGTGCCAGGCCCTAGTGATCCGTACCTGAGGGAGCACGTCCACTGGTAAATGACATGAATCACTTGCTACAGTATAAGAAGTGATGACCGATGATTCTGAGTTGCTTTCCACTAACCATTTGCCTCAATGGATTCACATCATGCAGGATTGTGACGGACATACCCGGCACTACCGATACGTCCTTCGGTGGGCTTTCTTTCGCCTCTCTGTCGTGTTGGCATCTCTTGTCTTCGATCTCTTTATGTGTCATTTGAGAAGCAGGGAAGGAGGTGGTGGGCTACGAGAGCCCGAGGCCCAGCATCGGCATCCACCGCTTCGTCTTCGTGCTCTTCCAGCAGAAGCAGACACAGTCGGTGGTGGCGCCGCCGCCGTCGCGGGATCGCTTCAGCACCCGCAGCTTCGCCCAGGAGAACGACCTCGGCCTCCCAGTCGCCGCCGTCTACTTCAACGCTCAGAGGGAGACGGCCGCCCGGCGGCGCTGATGGACGTCCTCCTCTCTCTCCTTATCCGAATGCATCGGTCGGTGCCCATTCCTCTTGGTCTCCTTTACCTGTCAATGTACCGATGTTGTTGGTGTATATATATATATATATATATATATATATATATATAATTTGTACCTTATGAAGATGATTCTATTTAATCGGATAGTTATTTTATTATTGGAATATGCAATAGGTATAGAATACATTAGAAAAAAGAAATATAAGCTTATCAAACTAATGAAATTTTTTTTCTAGTAAGTATGACAAATAACATCTTAAAAATCTTACTCAATGGTATAATTTATGAGTCAATTATCCCCAAACTAAACGGAAAGTGACTCTAATTAAATGAATTTGATATAAAACGTTGCAATTGATACAGTTAATGATCGATAAAGTTAATGATCAAAATAGCAATATAATGAGAGATTCCATGACATGCAACTGGAAGAAAGTAGCAATTGGATTCGGAGATTAGGGTTGACCTAATTGTACTAGGAAAAGATTAGAGCTCGGTCTAAATTGAAGTGGATCCACGATAATTAGGTGTTCAAATGTTGTAGCAATTTGATAGATGATAGTTGGGTTAAGATTCATTTTAGTTCGACTGAACCACTAAAATTTTTATAGTTTATTTATTTTTAAAATAAAAATATAATATATAAGTCACTCTCATCAAATCTGAATTAATAAATATCTACGTGACATATTTATTCATAATAAATTATAAATATAATTATACATATAATTTAAGTCAAAAAAATTATTTTAGTCATTATAATTTTATTTTTTATCTAAAATAATCCTTATATTTTCAAATATATAACATATAAGTCATTTCATTCATAATAACTAATTAATATAAAATAATATATAATTTAAATTAAAAAATTAAAATCACTATTAATGGTGAGAGTATGTATCGTCGTAGAAGCGATCACTAGTAACAATACCAAACCATTGTTAGACACACCAAACAATTGCTTTATAACAAGGCACACACACGCAACCTTCTCCCGTACTAATGACAAGCTTAGGAGCTTCCAATCATGTCTCAAGAGGATGTGCATCGATCAGTTTAACGTTAGATACATAATGGTAGTTTGATCCCTCTTTCTCTTAGGTATTTTTGTCCCTATAACCTCCCATTTCATCCTCTCCTATGTCCCCACCCATCGTGCCCACGATATCGTGGTCAGGTCTTCCTCACATAGGCCTCCGACCTCTCTTACCTCTTTCTCTCCATCTTCATCCATCGCTACAGCTTCCGTCACTTTATTTTTCTTGATAAGATAAACTTTTTTTAAAAAAATTAAATTGAATGTATCATTATGTTAATGATTTATTGTGAGTCAGCATACTACGTAAGTAAACTCTAATGTTTGTTAACTTATATTTAACCTTAGGAGCTTATATGTTACGTTCTTAAAAATATACGAGTTATTTTAGCCACAAGTAAAATCATAAAGACTTAATTGACCCATATCCAAAATCATAGGGGTTAAAATGAATATTTTTTAATTTAAATTATATGTATCATTATATTAAAAGTTTATTATGAGTCAGCATATTACTTAAATAGATTCTAAAATCTGTTAACTCAAAATTGATAAAAAAAATTTTTATATTATATTTTTAAAAATATAAAATTTATTTTAGACACGGCTATAGCGAGAGTAAAATTAACTATAACCCAAACAAAATTGAAAGCTAATCGACTGCAAATGGGATCGAACATGACAACCAAAGCGGTCGAGTGATACCATGTGCTCGAACCGGTGCATCGCTAGACGTGTCCGCATATAAAAGCCCTCGAGCGGCCGAGAACCCGAGGTCACGAGCGGCGCAACATGGAGGCTCCGCCACCGCCACCACCCACCGCTTCCTCGGAGCAGCCGCCCCCCGCCGCGGCTTCGGCGCCTCCTCCCTCCCAGCCGCCGGAGCCGACGCAGACTCCATCTCCGTCTCCGTCTCCCTCGCCCGCCCCGGATCCCGCGCAGCCACCGCCAGTCTCAGCTCCTCCTCCCCCCTCCGCCGCCCCTTCCGCCTCCCAAAACCCTCCCCAACCCCAGCCCCAGTCACTTCCTCCGCCTCAGTCTCAGCCGCCACCGCCACAGCAGCAGTCCCAGCCCCAGCAGCCGATCCAGCAGCCGCGGCCGCCTCTCGTGCGGAACCGTGCCCCCGCCCCTTTTCCTCACTTCTCGCACCACCTTCCCTCTTCCGCTCCTCCGTCCTCCTCCGCCTCTGCCTCCGCCTCCGTCGCGCCTGCTCCTTCTCCTTCTGCCGCATCGCAGAGAGGAGGGCTTGCCATTGGGGTCCCGGCTCACAGCTCACACCTCCCGAGGGCCCAGCAGCCCGTGGCCACCTATTCCTCGATAGGCGCCTCCCCAGCCTTCAATCAGCCATTCACTGCGTTGCCTCGGATGACGGAGCAGTCCTCGGCGGCCAATGCCCAGGTATCGTTTGAGCTTTACCTTACAATCTAGTCTAGGGATCTGCCTTTGTGTTTTCCACTACAATTGTTAGATTATGTGGTCCTATTTAATTATCTAAGATATATTATGGATATGATTTAATTTTGATTATGAGCTTTACCTTACGATCTAGTCTAGGGATCTGCCTTTGTTTTTTCCACTACAATTGTTAGATTATGTGGTCCTATTTAATTATCTAAGATATATTATGGATATGATTTAATTTGATTATGGTTATTGGTCAATATAAATAAAGTCTAATTAAGATAAAATTTTTTAGGAGATGTCTTTGATGTAATAAACTCTCCTAATTACTTATCTTACACCCTCTAGTCTCGCATATAAATAGATATGACCTCCTAGTGACACAATAACAACATAACATAATACGCGACATAATTGATAGACTATATATCTCTCCATTTCCCTTTAGTCACGTGAATCAGTCCATGAGAGATTACAGATCTTCTCGCATATGCTTGTGTCCTTAAATCCATCGATCATAATGGTCCTATGAAGGATGGGAAGAGAGATTAGGGTATTTTCTTTTGAAAGGATATTTTTTATCCTCGGTCAATAAGATATAAGGTCTTCTATCATATTCTTGTGTCTTTGAATCCATCAATCATGGTGGTTCTATAAAGGATAGGAAGAGAGGAGAAGATGAGTCTACTTTTTATTACAGATCGACATCACTACAGATCTTAGATCCGTTGGTGGTGTGCTTGTAGATCAGATAAAGGTTTTCTGAACAACAAAGAAAGGTACACATCGTAATCTAGATTTATTGCTATTTGATTTCAATCCTGACATGAAAGTTTTTCACGTAACTTATGACATATTATGAATTTTACGCTAATAATTTGATATCAGAGCCATGGTTTTGAAACCTAGCATCTTTTGCTTGTGAAAATGTGTTAATCGGTTTTTATTTACGATACATCAATGATTCGTGCATTGTCGATTTGCTTTTTTATCCAATTTATCATATCTCTTGCTTGTGGGTGATATAAGATTTCTTGTGTTTGATTGATGAATCACTATCGATAGTTTGCTGTCGGCAATAATATTGTTGAGGGCAGTGGCCTTTGTTGGTCGCATGTCCAGTTGTCAACAACGATTGCACGATGCGCTACTTGCGTCGCGAGTACCGCATGGCAATCGACATCAATCGAGCACCGTCGCGGCGTAGCGGCGCACCATAGTGATCGTGCGAGGTCGCCGTTCCCTCGCGGTGGTGACGACACCTCGCCTGGCGGTGGTCGCACATCTTAATGATCGACAATGGCGCGCGGTGAGTCACCGCGGTAGGTGGTGCCCGCGGGCGAGCGCCACGTGCGCGACCGTGCACGCTTAGAGGCGATGACCGCTTGTGGGCAAAGGCGGTACCTGGTTGTGCGCAGAGGTAGCGCCGCAAAAGCGGTGGTCGTAGAGGCGGTCGCCACCAGGCGGCAATCGTGCAAGGTGATTAGGGTTGTGTTTTAAAAGTCTATCCTTTTCTTTACTTTCTGTTAATGCCCTTCATAAATAAATTTTTTTCCCATATATCCTTTTGACTGTTTTGCCCTTTATAAATCTCGTAATTCCAATTTATGTCTTGTTAATAAAATTATAGTTTTATCCTTATGGAATTGAGAATTTCTAATTGATATCCTCATATCAATATGATTTATTTTAATATAATTTGATCATTATGACTATTGATTGGATTTAGTTTTGATCAAATTTAGAAAAAAAAATATATTTTGATCAATTTTTATTGACTAGCTTAACTGGGTTGATGTTTAGCCCAATTCTAGGCTTACCCAATTAAATAAGGTTGACTTATAATGGGTATACTATATCAAAAAGAAAAAATTATTTTTTTCTTTTATAGTTTTCTTATATGATTTACTGATTGCGTGTGGTAAATAAAATTCAATTATTGTTCTTGGATACTTATTTAGTTATTCACATGCATATGTTTAAAATTGTGAAATAATATTTATCTTTCACATGAAGGCATGATTTATGTGTTATTATGATTACAATTATCATATGAGTTTTCCTGTATGTTGATCAATATTTATTGATTATTATGGTTATTATTCTATTATTGAACTGTTTCATCATAAGTTAGAATAAAGAAACTTGATGAATATTATTTGTGATTCATCTCCCTAAGTTTTTACTTGATTGGTAGCTGCTAAAGTAATCTGAGATGGTAGACTTATGAGATGTGAATTATAATAAAGGTCTTGTCATTTATAGAATATTTTTAACTATATTTAATATTCTTGTATTGGTCCTATAGCCACCAAAGTAGCTTAGATCATGGCTTATAAAATTATATTAAAAAACTATTCCTAAATGATATTAAAAAATAATATTAACAATGACACACATAATTTTTATTGAGCCACCAAAGTGGCTTAATTTTTATTGATTGGCTTAATTGGGTTGATGTTTAGCCCGATTCTGGGCTTACCCAATTAAATAAGGTTAACTGATATAATGGGTACTATATAAAAAAAAATGTTTTATTTTATATTTTTCTCATATTATTTACTGATTGCATGTAGTAAATAAAATTAAATTATTGTTCTTGGATATTTATTTAGTTATTCGCATGCATATGTTTGAAATTGTGAAATAATATTCGTCTTTCACATGAAGGCATGATTTCATAATTACAACCATCATATGAGTTTTCCTTTATGCTGATCAATGTTTATTAATTATTATGGTTATTATTATATTATTAAACTGTTTTAGCATAAGTTATAATAAAGAAATTTGATGAATATTATTTGTAATTCATGTCTCTAAGTTTTTACCTGATCGGTAGCGGCCAAAGTAGCCTGGTATAGTAGACTTATAAGATGTGAATTATGATAAAGGTCTTGTCATTTATAGAATATTTTAAACTGTATTTAATATTCTTGTATTGGTTCTGTAGCCACCAAAATGATTTAGATCAATGGCTTATAAAATTATATTAGAAAATTATTCCTAAATGATATTTTAAAAAATAATATTTATAATGACATACATAGTTAGGAGATTTAGATAATCCCAAGGAATAATCTATTTTGAATAATTATGTGATAGGGTAGGATGATTCTGGTTTGGATATCTTTGTAGTTTACCATTGTATACCTAAAGGTAACAACATTATTCCACGAGGATGGTATCAATCATCTATAAATAATTTTGTGTGATCACTAGATACGTCAATATTTCACCCAAAGATGAAATAGAGATGATATCAATAATTCAACATTCAGTGAAAAACTCAAAGTGTCATATTATTATGGTGGAACTTCCATTATTGTATATTCTAAATGTTCCTATATTTTTTGGAATAAATGACTTGAGCATATGTAATGTGTTTTGAGTGTGTTAGATCTTGATTAGATTAATTAGAAGGAACATAGACTTAATTACTGAAAGTTCTATGGAATAAATAATTGATATAACTAATCGGGAAAGGTCTAAAAGACTCAATTTTATAATACTTAGACTTCAGTACAGTTTACAACTAGTGCACAAGAATATTTAAAGATTAATTTAAATTATTGATAAGTCATTAGTTGACACCTTAATGAAAGAACTGACTAAGACGGATAGTATTTGAGGAATTCAAGATTATATCCTCATTATAGCTGACAAAGCTATAAGCTCAAGAACATTGAGCATAATTTTAATTGAGTCCTTTCTTGTATAATTTATTATCTTTCTTCTTAGTTTTTCTCATTTAAATTTCAATTAAGAATAAGTGAAATTTAAATGAGTCGACTAATATATATGTTTGAAAGAATTAAAATTAAAATAGAAAAGACTCGTAATATTTTAGATATTACTTAAGGAGTGGATAACAATAAAATAAAGTTGAAGCGTGAATCACCTGAGTTCATAAATACTATATAAACTCATAAAAGGAAAATTATCATAATAAATTGCTTCTTCTGTAGCAAGAAAAATTATGTGAAGAAAAACTACAAGTTTTGGTTTTAAAGGAAGAGGTGTAAGCATAACCTTTATATGTTTCAAATTAAATATTACAGAAATCATTTTTCTAATACTTGGTGGATTAATTTATGCTTCAATATATGTTACCAATAATAAATATTTAATTTTAATATGAAAAATCAAAAGAGAATGAAATGTTCATCGTTACAAGGAATCATTTTAAAGCGAAAGCGATAGTAGTTTGTATTTATTGCCTACACCTAGAGATGATTCATTTGATGGATTTTGAGGATACATGCTAAGTTCTTACAATTCTGAAAAATTGAGTTCTTTACTTTACCTAGAATTATAAGGATATTGTTTCTCTTTTGATGGTCATAAAATTAGTATGATTCAATAAAAGTTACATTTGAATTCTATATGATTGTCTTTACAAAATTAATATGAATCTCGAGTTTACGATGGTTCTACAATTAAATATCAAAATAGAATATAGTTCCATAAACTCCTTGAGATTATGCTTATATCTGCGAGTCACTCCATATTTTTGTCTTATTTAAGAAGAGACATTTTATCACCTTATAGATAATGTGTTGAGATATGATTATATATATCTAGTTCATGTAAGGTCACAGGTTGTTAACATCCTTTGTTGTATATATAAATGAAGTCGAGAGATAATTAGATAATGAAGTCAAAGTTATCATATATGGCAAGGGTGATAAATTGAATGATATTTATGATGAACCCAATTATAATTCTAGTTCTTTTGCTAAATTCTTGAAAAAACAGGGTATATGTGTTCAGTATGATTTACCAGATGTGTCACAACATAATAAAATTGTTGAAAGGTATAATCATACTTTTATAGATATGATTAGGAGTATGATGAGTTATTCTTTTGTACCCAAATCAATGTTAGGAGAAGCTTTAAGGACAACTATTTATATCTTGAATAGAGTTCCTAGTAAGTAAATCCTATTGACTTTTTTGAGTTATGGACTAATAAGAAGCCCAACTTAAGGTATTTACATACTTGGGATTGTCCTGTAGAGATAAGGATATTCGATTTATTTAAATATAAAAATTAGATTCAATAACTATTTTTGAATATTTCATTATTTATTTAGAAAAGTTTAAAGGGGTATATATCTTATTGCTCTAATCATAGTACGATGATAGTTAAATCTGATAATGAAAGTGATAGTTAAATAAATATATCTTATTTATTTAGAAAAGATTCCTATAAAATAACGAATCAGTGAGTGTGAAATCTCAAAATTTAATTTTGATATAGAGGAGATACAGATTGATACCCTTTTATTATTCGAGAGATTACTCAAATCATTAATAATTTGATAAAGACAAACAACAAAATAACGTTACTGAACTCCCATATAATATTGATATTGCTGTAAATGGTCTTGTAGAACAACCACAATTGACAGTTTTGTGAATATCTCAAGAGAAAGAAATCTTGTCATTTATGATTATTATATTGTATATCTACAAGAATCGTATTATGATATAGGAATTAGAAAGGATCCCTTATTGTTTCACAAGTCATAAATGATAATGATTTTGAAAAATAATATGATGCAATAAAAGAAGAATCAAAATCAATGATCATAATGGTGTTTGAGAATTCGTCAAATTATCCAATAATTGTGAAGAGTCTGTTACATAAATATGAATCAAAGGGTGATATCGAACGATATAATGGTTAGACTTATGGTTAAAGGTTTTACTCATAAGAAATGCATTGATTATAATAAGACACTTTGCTTAGTTTTATATGAACTCGTTAAGAATCGTCATGACATTGGTGACTCATTATGAATTTGAGTTACATCATAAGGATGTAAAAATAAGCTTTCTGATTAAGGATCTAGCTTTATATGGGTCACTCTAAACGATTGACAAAAAAAATGAAAGAATAAAATTTGGTATGCAAATTTAGGAATTCATTTATGATCTTAACTAAGCTTCTAAACAATGATATATAAAGTTTCTTGATATCATTATTACTTTTAGATTTAAGAAAAATAATGTTGATTGATATTTATATCTGAAGATCAGTGGGAGTTAGTTTATTATATTGGTATTATATATGAATAATATTTTGCTTGTCAATAGTGATCCTAGTTTATTATGCTAAACCAAGAAATTTGTCACCAAGAATTTTAAGATGGTTGATATAAATGAGACATCTTATTTTGAGATATTTAGGGATAGATCTTAATAATTGTTAAGACCATCTCAGAAAGAATATATTGACTGAGTTTTGGAAAGATTTAATATGCAGTTTTGTTTAGCAAATCATAAGTGTAAAATTTTAATCAAAACAAGTGCTTTAAAATGACTTGAAAAGAATTAAATAAAAAAAATATTCTTTGTAGATGCGCAATTGGAAGTATATGCTCAAGCGTATGTCGAAACAAATATTAGTTTTGCAATTAAAATATTAGGTAAATATTGAAGTTACCCAGAAGTGAAAACACTAAGGGACTGCAAAGAACATAGATATTTGGAAGGGACGAAGGATTATATGCTTATATGTATGAAATTATATCAGCTTGAAATGATGGTATTTTTTAAGTGTTGATTATGTAAATTGCCTAGATAACAAGAAGTCCACCTTACGGTTTATATCAATATTAATTAGAGGGGCAATTTATTATATTATTAATAATAAAAGTTGATTTTGTGGTATGTTTTGAAGCCACTAATCAATCTTTATGAATGCAAAATTTTATCTTAGGTTAGTGTGGTCAGACTCAATTGCCAGGTCGCTGAAGATATTTTGTCTCATATCACAGTAGTTTTTTTCCTCTAAGAATGGCAAGTACTATTGCATCTCTATGCATTATGGTGTAGCATAATTAATGGTTGGAGAAAAGGAGTCCAGAAACATCTAATGTCAATTTATAACTTAAGTTTCAATATATTGATTGCTGACTCATTCACTTAGGACTTATAGCTCAAAGTGTTTTGAAAAAATATGTTCTTATGATTGGGTTTGTGAGCAACCCATAAAAGATACGGTGATACATGTTTGAGTGGACACTGTAATTGACATTCTTACTTACGTACTTAAAGTTATTTGTTTCTGCTATCATGTTCACAATTATGTATGTACATATTATAGTTTAATCCGATGGTAAGATTGTCTTGACAAGACAAATTGCAGGGGCCATTTTGGACTGCATTAGGAAAAATTAACAGTGTTGTGGTACATAGAAGGAAGTATGACATTGATGATATACAACCATTATGACTTGCATTGCTAGTCAAACTTATTATAATATTATTATATTTATTAGACTTATTGGCCTTATTGACCTATTTTTAAAATTCACGCACATGTAAATAGTTTTTAAAATTTCATAATCTAATTATGTAAAATTATTTTCAAATAAATTTTGTTTATTTGTTTTTGATTTTGAGTCGTTTTTTGTATCTTACCAATTAATGAGCCAAGTGGGAGAATGTTAGATTATGTGGCTCTATTTAATTAGGTAAGTTATATTATGGATATGATTGGATTCTGATTATGGGTTTTGGCCAATAGAAAGGAAGTCCAATTAAGGTAGGATTATTTAGGAGATGTCTTTGATGAGAGGAATTCTCCTAATTAATTATTCTAGACCCTTTGCTCTTGCCTATAAATAGACAGGACCTTTTAGGGACACAACAACAGTATAACACAATATGTGACATAGTTGAGAGATTATAGATCTTCTTTTCATCTCCTTTTAGTCACGTGAATCAGTCAATGAGAGATTACAGATATTCTCTCATAGTCTTGTGTTATTGAATCCATCAATCATAGTGATCTTGTGAAGGATAGGAAGAGAGAAGGCGAGTCTAGTTCTCTTTGTAGATCAACATCACTACAGATCTCGTATCCGACAATGGTGTGCTTGTAGATCAGATAAAGGTTTTTTGAACAACAAAGAAAGGTATGCATCATAATCTACTTCTATTGTTATTTGATTTCAATCCTGGCATGAAAGTTTTCTGTTTAACTTATTATATTATGGATTTTGTGCTAACAACAGTGACATACTTCAATGGTTGTCTCGGTGTCAAAATGTAAGTTTGACGACTAAGTGTCTTGATCGGAAGCCAACTGTAGATACAAGTAGGATGTTGAAGGGAGATGACTGGAGCTCATTATTGCATCACGTTTTTACATAATGCACATTCGATCTGAGTTGAGCATTCAAAGGGAAAGAATTTTTTAGTTAATGATGGCATTAAAACTTTAAGCTATAAGCTCAGCTTCCTCCTTGCATTTTATGCTATTTAAGCTATATGTTTAGCTTTCTTTCCCTGCTGATTCAGCTTAAAGAGATTCATTGGCAGGAGAAACTGAGTGATTGATTCTGGAGGATTGAATATAGATCTGGTCGAGAATATTCTATTTGTAGGATGTTAATGGAACTTAATTCTTTTTCTCTAATATTTCAGGTAAGGCAACCCATTCAAGGGATTCAGAATATTGGAATGATTGGCTCTCTTAGCACCACGACACAGATTCGACCAGGTGGGGCGACTGGGCCTCCGCAGCAGAGGTTTGTTCAGCCAACATCAAGAGCAGCATCTCCATCAGCTAACCAAACTTTAGGTTCACAGGTAAGTTGAGATTTTTTTTTTCATTTTTTGCATTTGGTAAACATTTTAATACATCTTGCACATGGTTGTCATCTCATTTAGAAAAATCAGATTTATACCAGTTTTCCTTATAACAAAGAAATTTCTTCTTGATGTTTGAAACAGTAATTGTGTTGGCTTATTGGAGTCATGTCTTCTGCATTGATGATTTAATTAAGTAGGAAATAGTATGAGAAAATTTGTTTATGATCATGTTACTTCCTTTTGGAGAGAATGCCACTCAACTTTGATATTGCTTTTCGGAAAAATGGAGTCTCACCAAACAAATAGATGCAAATGTCCCTTCCTGTGACCACAGATTAGTGCATGCTAATCTAGATACATTTGCATAGTTCTATGCTTGTTTGGCTCTATAAACCCACTGATTACAGCGTCCTCCTTTTTGCCAAATAAACAATGGAATTTTTTTGTTCTTGTCATGCTGCATTTTTGTGTTCTGTTTAGTCATTAGTACATTCCTTTTGTACTGGCTTTTAGTTTCTTTTACTTTGCAGTTTGCATCTAATGATGCTTATATAATACTTTGTTTTACAATTTTCTTTCGGAGAAGTTTTTTTTTTTTTTTACAATTTTCTTCCTGTTTCCATGTGATATCCTGAGCTTGATTATTACTTTTCTGCAGAAATTCCCAAATTCTGGTTTGATAAGGGGCCCTTCCATGGTTTCTTCTGGTTCCATATCCTCTGTGCCACAACAGTCGTTAGTATCATCGCAAGGAAAGCAAATGCCTGCATCTTCATCATCATTTAGGCCCCAGGTGAAGCCAAATGTCCTGCAGCAAAGGCCAAACAGTCTCCAACAAACTCAACAACCGCCTTCAGCAGCTTCTCATCAACAGCAAATACCAACGTCCCAGCAACAGCAACAACAAAAACAACAACAATTTCAGATGCAACAGCAACAACAGCAACAGCCACAGTTTCATCAGCAACATTCTTCACCACGTCAAACACAAGAGTACTATAATCAACAAAACCTACAGCTAAGGAACCAGCAGCAATTGCTACAACAACAGCCTGCACGACCTCTTGGACCCGCAACTACTAAGCCAAATCTGCCGACATTAGTCCAAACTAATGTTGCACAACCAGCAGTTATGCATCCAGTTGTTGGTACAGATGCTGCAGAATCTGGAGATCATATTCTTGGCAAGAGAAGCATTCGTGAGTTGGTTAGCCAGGTAAGTTAATTTGTATGGTAATCTTATTATATGCTGTATCAGTGTGCTGAGATCGATGATTTAGATGAAAATTTCAGCCTTTTTGATCCCTCATTTCTCGTTTGCACTTATAACTAAAATCAGCTACCTTCATAGCTTGCACCATATTGAAGGGGCATCCTACAGAAGTGCCACCTAGAAAGTCTGTTCAGCTGTAAATATTTACATAGAATGGGTCTTTGTTTTGTGAAAGTTTTCACTTGCTTTTATGGAACGTGCCTACTGAAAATTATTGTGACTTACAAGCTTCATAATTTGGTCATAATGTATTGCAGATTGATCCATCTGAAAAGTTGGATTCTGAAGTTGAAGATGTTCTTGTTGAGATTGCTGAAGATTTTGTAGAATCTGTGAGTTCCTTTGCCCACATGAAGATGGTGTATTTACTGCACGACAATATGTACATTGGTTTGAGTTGGAACCTTCAAAGAAAATTGCTTGCATTTCTTTCTTAAGAATGCATATACTGTGAAGCCTCTTTATCATACCTATTTGGGATGAAATTGTAACTTAAGTTTACATTTATTTTGTTTTATAACCCAAGTTGTGTCCAGGTCAATCACATAAATTTCATAGACCCGCTACTGGTTTCTTTGTCAGCTTTCCTGGATGGCCTTACTTCTTCGAAGTTTGTTATACCTAGCAGCAAAAGCACTAAAAGAAGAGTATTTATGACCGATGATTAATGGAAGGATGAACCACATTGGTTTTGTTTGTTATTGGACAGTCCTTTTATTTCTCACCCAGATCAGTGTGAAGGATATTCCTTTAAACGATCAATTCTTTTTTTAAATTTCAGTACTCCAGTATGAATCACCTTTTATCCTCTTCTATGACCCATAAGATTTGAGCCTTTCTCAATTATATGAGTCCAATATGCAAAGTTTATACTCTAATTTAGAACTTGACATTTTTCTTGGTCTGTATCTTTCCAAAATATTATATGCTTAAAAGGTGATTTTAGAAGATGGTGCTCGATGAGCTTAGAAGATGATGCTCTTGTGGTACCTAAATACATAATTTGTTTAAAATAAAAAGTATGAGTTTTATGTTAACCTATATGTGGTTGAAGTATATATATCTTTAATTTATTTTTACTTAAACCATTAAACTTGCTTGAATTTGACCTTGAGATGTTATGGCCCAAAATGTTGTGCATTTGTACATCAATTAAGTTGCGAACCAACTTTGATCTTGTCAAACTTTATTGTTCTTGCTTTCAGTGTCAATTTGTTCATGATATTTTTATCTTAAGCAGGTAGCAACTTTTTCTTGCTCCTTGGCTAAGCATCGAAAATCTACTACATTAGAGGCAAAGGACATACTCCTCCATGTAGGTGAGCAGTTTAATACTTTCCTGTTGTTTTGTTTTCTTTCAAATTTATTATTCTTTGATCCTTACATTTTTTCTATGTTAAATGTTAAATTCAAAATTTCCTGTACAGAGAGAAACTGGAACATGACGCTACCTGGTTATGGTGGAGATGAGATCAAGTGTTATAAGAAGCAGGTACTTGAGAATATGTAATCGGAGAATCTTATTTTTTTTGTATGCCATGGAAAAAATTCATTCTTGGATATGGATGTGCTGTTATGTTCACGGATTCTTAGTGTTATGCCCACAATTACCTGCTTAGGAGGACGAAATGACTGCACTGAAAGTATCTGACTTTCACCAGCCTTCCACCTTTCGACTGTCTGATCTTCTCTCTACATTCTCTATGTCCATCCTTACACATAAACCTTTATGTGCCTAGTGAGAGACATTTCAAATATGAGAGAAGGTAATACTGGTGGTGTCTGAAAGAGGGCAGCAAGGAGGTGAGGGAGACACTGCGACAGGAAAAAAAAAGTTTGGTTAGTCAGAGGTCTAATTCCAATGGTTGACCAAAAATTCCATTGGCAGTTCATTACGTCTGTAGGGTTGGTTATATATGATATTTGGCATGTTAGTGTATATCTATGCCTACTTGCAGGGGTAGCTCATCCAATTCTTTTTGGACTATGAATGAAATTCATGCTGCTGTTGCCTCATGTTGTTCTTTTTTTCCTTAAGAAACTTATACAGAATATTTGGTTTTTATTTCTTTGGGACAGTTCACAAATGATATTCACAAAGAGAGGCTTGCTGTGGTATGTTTTCCATCTATGCTTTCTTCTTGTTACTCCTTATGTTTACAAACTTCTTCTTTAACAGCAATCTCATGCTACATGTTTCAACTAATTTTCCATTTCCATTCACTGATCATTTTTACTTTATGTATTGCACATAATGGACAAGAAAAGATCTGGTTTATTCAGCTGACTACGGTTGGCATCATTCTAAATGATGTTCCTTCTGCAACTTTGAACTGATTGATCTAGGTTTAAAAGCTAAAACAAAAGTTGGAGGACACTTTTAATGGGGTCTGTATTTGAATGGAGAAACAACAAAGTGACATATATGAGTGTTATTGGTGGAGTTTGTTCTAATTACTGCCAATGGTATGATCCATAAACGTGGGTTTAATGCTAAGTAAATTATTGAATTTTTATTTGACAACGTGGAACATCTTGCCTTATTTGCATTCCATGCTAATATCATTTTTCTGTCGAAAGCTATTGACTATGTTGACAAAGATAATAATTCCCTGACTTTGGATCCACAGAATGAAACAATATGAACATGACCCATCATGTAGAATAATGGACAAAATGATAGGTTAAACAATCATTTGTTTTGGTCCAAATATGAAAATGTTGCATAATAATTGAAACTACAAACTAAAATAAATGGGACAGCCTAGTGACACGAGACTCTCGCCAATTTAAGATCTGGGAAGAATTAGTTGCCAACAATGCAACTAGCCTAGTACATGAGACTCTCACCAATGCTAGCACGTTATATCGTTACTTTTTCAAGCAAAGAGATTTTCTCCAAATCTTTAGTCATCCAAGTTTCAAGGGAGCAACTTCATCATATGTCAGTGGGGAACCTCTAATTGAAGCTGCAATATGCTAGCATTAAACAGTAGCGGCTTGTCACATTAGTCTCTCGCTTTGGTCGGGGTTGGGGGCAGTATATTATTCCCTTTAAGCAGAGAGGTTATTTATTTGACTTGAACATATAAAATCTAGATTAGAAAAAGATCATCCTTATAAATATGCTAACTACTCGTATATTTGGAATTCAAAAGCTGTTTTTCTTGTTTTGTTCATCTCATTTAAGGGATTTACTTTCAGAGTATTTGTAAGGTGAAATTTGTCAATGATGACACAAGTTTGTTTAAGAAAGAGGAACATACAGGCGGATTACACGACTAATCTGAAAATTCTACGGTTAGTAACCATATGTAATAAGGTCCTTGCTGGTAATGTGAAAAAGGTAAGGAATTAAAGTGAATACTTAGCGTGATCTTGTTATAGTTTATGATCTCTGGCCGTAATAGTTGCTTGTCTGGTTGAGAGTAAATTTTGTCTTATAATGGACAATGAATTTGACGGACCTAGTGATGTTTACGTTGTATTTCTTCGTGCGGAGTTCTGTACACACGACAAGGATTTAACGCATGTTTCTTTTATTTCAGATTAAGAAGTCAATGGCTGCAACAGGTGATGCGGCAAATGCAAAGAATGCCTCTGGTGGTCCAGCTGCTGCCAGTTCAAAATCTCATGCACCGAAAGCACCTGCAATTGGTTCTCCGAAGGCTTGAGGTACTTACTAGTTAAGGTAAGAACGGCTTTGTTGTTAAAATTAAAACTTTATTTCTTACACTTGCAAGTAGCAATCGACATAATATTTGTGCCTGTGATTTGTCCAGAACAGTTGCTGTCATGAGTAGATCTGTGTACATGTGGTTTTACAAAGAGCCAAAGATTGCTTATGGGAAATCTATCTTGTTGAATTTGTGGGGTCCAATCGTAATGCCTTTCTTTGGTAGGTGCAAAGCTGAGATGCATCAAAATTGGGTAAATTTTCTAGCAGTTTGATGTATAGAAGAGGTTTTGTTTTCCTTATGCGTCCTCTGAATTGAGTTTAGTCTTCTGAGCTAAACTCGTTTCTTTCAAGTGAAGTGGATGAAACTATGATATCTTTCGAACATGTTTGACCAGAATGGCCTTTCCCTCAATCCTGAAATCATCATCAATATATTTTATTTTAGTCGCGTGCTCGATAATCAAGTTTGAAGTTTTGGTTACTACCAAAAAGTAAAGAAAAGAAAAGAAAAGAAAAAAATACAAAATTAAAATAAAATATCATCCCATGATATTAAAAAAAGATATCAAGCCAATTTGTTAGGGTTACATGTAGAAAGCAATCGATTGGAGTCTTCAATATGATAGGTGATTAAGAGCTACCAAATCAATTAGGATTGTATGCAGAAAAAGCAATCAGCATCAGCGGGAAAAGAGGGATCAAAAAGCGATGAAAGCCAATTAAGAGGGTTTTATGCAGAAAGCAATCGATCGAGATCTTAAACGAACGTGATAAAAGATAAAATTCATGAAAATTTGAACTACTTCGAAAACGAAATAGTTAAAAAGATGTTTGATATGGACTAAATGATAAATCAATTTAATTCTTGGCTGGACCGAACTGTTTGTTTCATGTGTGACTGACGTTTAACAATCTTTTTAACATTACTCACGCTATAAATGGATAGGAAAAAGGAAGGAAAAGAAAAAAAAAACAAAAAACGCTCCAACTCATTTTTAGTGAATATTCACTCTCGTAAAGTTGCCACGTCATCGATGGGCCCCAAGAACAAATTTGATCACAATATAGACCGGTCTTTATCATTCTCCACTATCTGGTGCGGCCCCACCACGTAGTTGTGGTGGGGGCCACGGCTACCAAATCCAAAAAGCACCCTCTCATGCTCGTGATGGTTGATGTGGACCAACATTTTGTGACAAAAAGCAAGCAAGCAGTAGGTGGCATCAGAACCTTCCTTTTGCGAGCGAGTCCGCCACACTCTTTTTTTTTTTCCTTTTATCTGTCACATCCTCACGTCAATCTCGCTCAATCTATTTCCATTGCCTTCTCCGACGGTTCTTGCGTCCTCGATTCTATCTTCCTCCTCCTCCTCCTCCTCTCGCTCGGGTTGGCTGTACTCCCCATCTTTCCCGTCTCTCTCGCCTCTTCTGTTGTCGCGATGTCTCTGATGGCGCTGAGGGAGCAGCTCAACGTGTTGGTGAATTCCATGTTCCTCGAGGTACTCAATCGCTTCGGTAACTTCCATCTCTTTTTCTTGTCGACGAAGAAATGGATAAAAAATAATAAAAAAATCCTTTTTTTTTGGTTGGCTTTTGTTGTTGTGATCGCTGTTTTGTCTTAAAAGTGTCGTCTTTTCATCGTTAAGATCTCGTACAAGGGTTTAGTTTCACGTTGGGGTTTCTTTTTAGGGGGTTTAACATTATTTTTACCTCGTTCCTTTTTCTGCAATTTTTTTTTTTTCGAAGACTTTGATTTTGATTTTGATTTTTTTTTTTTGTGGTTGGAATCTCTGCTCTGTCGTCAAGAAGTCGTCATTTCGTCGTCAAGATCTCTTACGTGGTTTTAGTTTCATGATGGATTTTAATCTGTTGTTTGAATGCTCCGAATCGACATCTTGGTTTTGGTGTTCTTCTGGATCAAGTTATTACTCTCCGCTATTTTAGATACCCCAAGTGACTCGAATTTGACTTCCCTGTTTGATCAATATGCTGCTTGTTGTTAAAGGCAAGGCCTTAATTTGGTAGATCACGTTGCTCTTACGATTCGTGCTTTTACTGATGAATCTGCGAAGTAGCTGGCGAGGAGCTATGATGGTCCGGCATGCGTGATCGCTCTAATTTGGTCAACCCTTGTGGCTTGCAGGGTTCGTTGGACGCACAGTTCCGACAGCTTCAGATGCTACAAGATGCAAGTAATCCTGGTTTCGTTGCTGAGGTGATCACCTTGTTCTGTGAAGATTCAGAGAGGATGCTGACAGAGCTGACAAAACTGCTGTATGTTCTAGCGACACTGTTGTTCAGGCTTCATGTATATCTTGATCAATCTGACCTATGCCATGCAGGGATCAAGCTGTTGTTGATTATCGAAAGGTGGATGCTTATGTTCACCAACTGAAAGGAAGCAGTTCAAGGTGTTTACTTTTTTTTTTTTTCTTTTTTTTCGCTCCTTTTTCTAGTATGTTTCTTCAATTGCTTGCATTTCATAATGATAATTATTTTTCCCTGGAAATTTTCCGTTCTTCGGCCACTGACTTGTAATCATTCTACTGAAGAATGACATGATAGACATAAATATGTTGAGCAGTTGAAGAATAACCATAAAGCAAAATTTCTGTTGGATTTGCTAATTTGACATGCAATTTATCCAAAACCATGGTACAAAACACAATGAAACTTTTTGCCCATTATGACATCCTTTTCTGTTTCTATTTATTATTAGTTTGTTCTGTTTATATTATTTGAAATTAGGTTTGTACATTATGATTCCGTAAGTAGAGGTGTCTTCCCAATTAATGGCATGTAGTGTCATACAATGATGCTGAGAACAACAGCTACAAGTTACAACCAGGTCGTGATCTTTGAACTATTTTTCACTTCCTGCTAATAGGTTTGCAGTGGGTTTTGGCAAACGCCTTACAGTATATGATGAAGCACAATGCTAACTTGTTCTTGCTCTGATAAAGATCAGGCCCACAAACACCTTGATATGTTTTGGATTATCAGAATGTGGCATACTATTCTTCTTCTATTAAGGATTACACAATTAATATCCGTAGAAAATGAAGATTGAACCCGGGGAGGAGTCTTGGCAGGAGTTTGAGAGATTTTCAGTCGGATACCCATTTTGTTTTTATAGACCCGATGATGCCTTTTCAGATTAAATGCAACCTCTCTTTGCATTTGTGGTGGTCACATTCATTTTTCCATTCTTGGAGAAGTTTAAAACTAACTATCAATTTGATAGTTTTTTAATTCATTTATCACCTTGTCTATGATGGCATAAAAAAGTAATTCAATTTTCCGACGACACATCAAAATGCAAGTGTGCAAGTGTGCAATGTGCTAAGTACTTGCGCACCAATTAGTGTGCCGTTACTGCCCCATATGACTGTGCATGTCAATTCTCCTCACATGGCACTTAAGCAAAAAACAATAGAAGAAAAATATCCTTAGTAGTAAAGTAGTCTTTTTTTTTCTTTCCAGTCTGGAACTAGAGTTTCCCTTACACATATTTACAACGGCTCTTGATCTTCATGGCTTAAAAACAGAAGTATTGAAAGGCCCATTTATGTAGTGCAAGAAACATCAACATAGAATTGGTTTTTAAGCCTCTTTTCCAAGATGATTTATGGAACTTGAAAAGCTTTCTGAGCCGCAAATTCATACAGATAGTTATCAAAAGAAAGCTTATTGTTTGGGAATTGCATTAGAAACATTGCCTATTCCAAGCATTAATAGAAAACACATCTAGAAGAAGTAGCTGAAAAATTATAATTTTGTGTCAGTGTCATGTCCATATTGGTCATGCTACTTTATAGCCCTCAAATCATGTCAAATGCTTCAAAATAAATTGATAAAAATGTACAATCAGCTTATTTCTATCATCTTATGTGTATAAACATTGGCAACACATATATTTTGGACTTTTGACGTATTGGTTGTAAACAATCTTTTTAATATTATGGGTAAGCTTTTAAAGTTTTTCTATGAATGGTTATAAATGGTGGGGGATTATGTTATGCTTTTCATAAGCTACATAAACACTGATTATGGTTTACCTAAATTGTGCAAAATTTATCTTTGAATTCAAAGCTGTATCAATATACATATATAGAACATCTGTATCCACATCCTTTTGTGTCCTACTTTTCTATGATTTGCCAAGTCGTCATGCTCATATTGTGTAGCATCCATGTCCATGCGTTCTCTTTGGAAAACTTATCTTGCAAACAGGTTTCCTTTAAATTAGCTTCTGATTTGCACTTTTGAATGCTAAGGTGGTTTACCTTGTTCTCTTCATGAATAACTCCTTCAAGAAATGTCAAACTTATTGCACTATGATAACTCCTTGGAGCTCAGTGTATCTTTAATTGTATTTTAAAACAATTACTATATATAGAAAATCATTCATGACTATATGGGTCATGAATGACCCAGTGTTACCTATTTTGAGAACCTCATTCAGTTTTTTCCTATATGGGTCTTTTGTCATGCAGTGTTGGTGCGCAAAATGTAAAATTGTCATGTATTCAGTTCAAGCAGTTTTGCGAGGAGAATAATAAAGAAGGGTTAGTATTGTTGCTCAACATATGCAATCACATAAATATATAAAAATTCCTTTTCTCTTACAATAAGTTATAAATGTCGAAAATCCTCATTTATAAAAAGAGAATGGAGCAATAATTAATGATTTGATTGCTTTAAATTCAATCATTGTCTTTTTTACACCTATGATTTAAACTTTAAAGGCTTGTCATCTCATGCTGTGGCTCTTCTTTGACTTCTACCTATAATGAGAAAAAGGATCTGTTTATCAGGTGTCTTAGTGAGTTGAACATGGTCAAACATCAATATTATTCTCTGCGGAGCAAATTTGACACTATGCTGCAGGTAATTTCTTTCTTGTTCGACTGAAAATGCTATGGAAATAGCATGGATGTTGCAGAATTTAGTTGATTATTGTTTATTGCAACATCTACTCCTACCAGGCAATCGTATGGTGAATCATGTCGAGTGTGATATGCAATTTTTTTCTCAAAACAATTGTTAGATTCTAGCAAAGAATAACCATTTTTTTCAATCACTAAAAGTGGACATGCTGGAATTTTTGGTAGGCTCCGTTAATTTTGTTAGGCTAGGTAATATACATACACTCTGATCTTATATGCTGGTTATATTGTTGTTGGATTACAACAAGTTACTATATAGTATATACCATGTTGATTGGTTTGGTGTGGACACGGGTTTAATTCATAAAGCAGCTTCAATTTTTTGGCTTTTTGTTGTCAAATTTCCATGCATAGTATCCTGTCGAAAGGTTGAATAAAATAGTACTTTTACATCACCTTCTCTACAGGCACATCTAATGAAGTTGCAAAGATTCAAAAATTGATTTTCAAATTGCAAATTGTTATTTATGAC
This sequence comes from Ensete glaucum, assembly GCA_021527575.1. NCBI lineage: Eukaryota > Viridiplantae > Streptophyta > Magnoliopsida > Zingiberales > Musaceae > Ensete > Ensete glaucum. Next base: position 37,952,331 of record CM038552.1, read on the forward strand.
TGTAACAATTCTAATCAGTAGATGTGATATTCTTTGAATATCAAGAGACGATTTTTCCCACTCGAAAAGGTGTCCTTGAATCGAAGGACCTTGGCTATCCTCTAGCTTTTAAATTTTTGTTAGGAAATTATAGGATATATCTTCTCAAATCAGACCTTGCATTGGTGGGAGTTTAGTGGACTGGACTGTCCTTTATCTCAATCAGACCCCTTTTGCTTACGGGTTTTAGTTCCGTTTGTCCTCTGTACTCACTGGGTTTGGTTTAGTTTTCAATCTCAAGTTTCTGTGCATATGCATTTCTATTTTCTAGTAGATAATGTCAGATGAAATACATTTTGGTGATTCGTTCTCTTTTTATCATGAGTTTCATTCTGAAGTTTCCATTGGTATGCTTTTATATTTTATAAGATATAATGGCATCTGAAGACTCAGGTGGAAGTTGTGCTTGCTTATTCCTTTCAGATATGGAAGTCATACATAACAGAAGTTTTCGCCTACCTTTTGCTGCTTGTAGCTTCACATTCGTTGGATATGACTATTTCGAAATCTATCTGATAGTGATAAAGTCTACACTGGGTATAGTTCATTTACTACACATAGGTCAACATCTACTTGAACAAACTACAGGATTAAATAATTGAATTAACAACATAGAGACCACTAAGAAACTGAACATTGACACACACATATAGATATAAAGAATGCTTCTTGTTCGTGCGAGCTGTTTGCCATTTTACATAGGAGTAGGTTTTACTTCCCCGTGAAAGTAAATTGTCATAGGTATATTCTTAATTGTGATGATACTTACATTCGAGGGTTCTTGTATCATTGTTTTGGCGTGCCACTTCCCTTTTTGTGGTTGGCTGCTACGTCTTGTGATAATGAGATGGTAACGATCCATAATCGCATTGCTATTAGGGTGGGGCTTTGTAGTTGCCATCTTGCTGGCATTCCTTCCTTATATGTGCTCCCATTTCACCAGGAAGCTTGGTTTGAGGCAATGACAAGGCCTTTCTCATAATACGAGGTGGTATCGTGTGTTTGCGATCTCAATGAGCCCATCGCTAGAATGTTCAAACAAAGCACAGCTGTTGGTTTCTCGTGTCATCGGTGTTCACTAGATTTCTTTGAGGAGATCCCCTTGTGGTCAGAGAAGGGAATGACCATGACTGTGTTCATCCGAGTTACACTCGGTCATATAGCTGCCCTTTTTGTTGAAATTGCTGCTGCACAAACTAAGCGGCACAGCCATAGCAGCATGTTTCATATCGTCAAACCACAGTTGATCCAACACCACCATAGGTTGTTTGAATTTACCGCACAATTATAATTTGATGTAATGCTAATGCATAACCTTTCATGAACCTATAAGCTAACTTTTGTCTATTCTTATTTATGCAGCTGGAGCAGAGGATCCAAGCATATGACAGCCAACAACAAAACTAGAAAAAAGCTGCACACAATATCATGTCCTCTGGTCTTCCTGTTCATGATCGAGTCATCGGTTCGACTGTGAATCATACTGTAAAACATATCTCTGAGAGCTTGGTAGGTTAGTGATGTTAACAAGTGCAATGCAATGCAATGCATGCATGTCACTGGGAATACAAAACCTCTTCAATCTTTGTGAAGGACTGATGTTAGTAACTGATTCAAACTTGATATGAAACATCAATAAGTTTAACCCGACCTTTTTTTTATCGGGTTGGTCCGATACTACCCCGATTAACCCCATTTATTGGCATTGCTTGTTGTTGATTAAGCTCAATGATGAATGAGACTTGTTGTTGTCTAATTAATACAGATCAGATTTCAAGATAATTTGACCCATTAAGATATGAAATGTCATTTCGGATCAAATGTGTATCCAAACCCGACTCTGATAGTAAACGGGTGATGCTGATCCATCAATTTGCAATACATATATATATATATATATATATTTGACACACTCTCTCTCTCTCTCTATATAAAAAGCTTCGACAAAGCCGACTCCTCAACCGAACCGATCCGAAGAGTTCCGTGATGGGCCAGGAGGCGACCGGCTTCAAGACACCGCCGGAGAGGGACCGCCTCGACGCCGCCCGCTCCCGTGGCCCCCGCCGCCGCCAGATCCGCAAGACCTTCAACAACCTCAAAATCACCGTCCTCTGCGGCGTCGTGACCATCCTCGTCCTCCGTGGCACTATCGGCATCGGCAGCCTAGCCGGCGCCGGCGCTGGCGGCGAGGCCGCCGACCAGAAGGTCGTCGAGGACATCGACCGCATCCTCCGTGAGATCCGATCCGACTCTGACCCTGACGACGACGACAAGATCCCTTTCGGCTTCAACTCCACCGCCGCCGCCGCCCTCAACTACACCTCATCCTCCGTTCTCGCCGCCGCCGCGAACTACACCCTCGGTCCCAGAATCTCTGACTGGGACGAGCAGCGGCGGCGGTGGTTGGGCGAGAACCCGGGGTTCCCGAGCCGGACCTTCGGCTCGAAGCCGCGGATCCTCCTCGTCACGGGATCCCCTCCCAACCCCTGCGACAACCCAATTGGCGACCACTACCTTCTGAAAGGCACCAAGAACAAGATCGATTACTGCCGCCTTCATGGGATTGAGATCGTCTACAACATGGCGCACCTCGACCGGGAACTCGCCGGCTACTGGGCGAAGCTTCCGCTGATCCGGCGGCTAATGCTGTCGCACCCTGAGGTGGAGTGGATTTGGTGGATGGACAGCGATGCGCTCTTCACGGACATGGCCTTCGAGATCCCTCTCGACCGTTACGCCTCTCACAACCTCGTCGTCCATGGCTACCCGGATCTCATTTTCGAGAAGCATTCCTGGATAGGCCTCAATACCGGCAGCTTCCTGCTACGGAATTGCCAGTGGAGCCTTGATTTGCTTGATGCGTGGGCGCCGATGGGGCCCAAAGGCCCCATTCGCGACGAGGCTGGCAAGATACTGACGGCGAACCTGCAGGGCCGGCCGGCGTTCGAGGCGGATGATCAGTCGGCGCTCATATATTTGCTCTTGTCGCAGCAAGATCGGTGGGGCGACAATATCTACATTGAGAACTCGTATTATCTGCATGGATACTGGGCTGGGTTAGTGGACAGGTATGAGGAGATGATGGAGAAGCATCACCCTGGCTTGGGGGATGAGAGGTGGCCTTTCGTCACCCACTTTGTGGGTTGCAAACCATGTGGTAGCTACGGGGATTATCCTGTGGAGCGCTGCTTGAGCAGCATGGAGAGAGCTTTCAATTTTGCTGATAACCAGGTCCTCAGGATGTATGGGTTTGCTCATGGAAAACTGTCTACTCCTAAGATTAAGAGGACCAGGAAGCAAACAGCGAAGCCACTGGAGTTCTTGGATCAGCTTAATCTTGAAGCCAGGATAGAAACCAGAGGATGAGCGATTGCCATTATCTACACGAGCATCGTTCTGAAGAATCTCAGGTCTGCACTGTGCCTTTTGTTCCTTCGTTTGATAATACTTAGCTTTATTGTAGTGCAAACTTGAGCCTCTGGTTAAGTCAGCTACATCTTAAGGTAAAATTGAAGATCTTTAGGTTTCAGTTCATTTAGGGTTTTTTATCTGGGAAGGAACATGGAATGGAAGGAAAAAAGTTTCTTTTGTAAACACCTTAAATGTTTTCTCATACATTTTTTGTAATGATGATGATGAACTGTTTCAGTGACTATCTTTTCCTTACATGATTGCTATTTAAGATTGTGTAACTCATTTTTTCTTTTGTTCTATGTGTCAGCTACAGATGACAATGAAACACTCATGGCTGATCACATGAGAAATATACAAGTAAAGGAACCCCTTTAAAAAAAATATCTATTCATGGAAAATATGATTTACTTACCTGCCGTCTTTAGATTCCAGTACAATCTTGGTTTCTAGACTCTATAAAATAATCCTAGCTCTTTTAGCACAACTAATTTCAAAAAGGAAATCAACTTTTACACCAAGAAGGTAATACTACACCTTTGAGGTGGACCTTATGTTTTGTCCTCTTTTCATGAGCTTAGATTTCTTTTCTGGAATATTATGTGAAAGATGCTAATCGTTTCCACAGCTAACTTTACCTCTCTCTCTTTGGTAGTACTCGAGTCTTGAAGCATCCAACTTGTGGACAAAGACTTGTAATCTGGAGTTCTTGGAATTACCTTGTCATTATCTGATCAAATATACCTACTAGTTCAATAATTTGGATAGAACAGGATTTTAATTAGATGGTCCAAAATACTTTGACCAGATTCACTAATGGTGGCACTTATAAGCTATAGACCAATCTAATCTAAGCTTGTTTTGTGACTATTTAACATAATATTACATACTCATAAATTGTTGGAGTTTCGTTTGTTCTCGCCAAGTCCTAATATTTAAAACATCTATATGATTGCATACGAGTTCAAGCATCAAGTGATTTAGATTATAGGAAAATATCTATAGGGTACTATATTACTTGTAAATACTAGCGGAAGGTCTAAAAAATAAGCTAATAAGCTAAGTGCATGCAATAAATCACCCACCCAGTATTTAGTGATAGGCAGTTAAATTATTGCATGTTTTGATAAAAGCACAGCAGGAAGGGTTTATTTTAGACTGATAAGAGTGACAATGAATGAAATCTCAAGAGAAACCCTGAGAGTCGATCAACAGTGACTGAGGACATGTGCAAACTTCGGCAGATATGTATCCAATCTGTGATACTGTTTTTAACTTCAGAACATATGTATCCAATCTGTGATATTGTTTTTTATGTAATATTACGAGCAAGGAAGATACTAGCATGGCACCAGCATGGTTCTATGTAATCTATGGTGATGTTCCAAATAACATGGCCTTTTATTTGTAAGTCTCATGTTTAAATCTGTCTCAAGAATTGCATTTCATACATGGTCTGCGGAGAAATATCAAACCGACAAAATTTTTTTATTGCTTTTTAATATAATCATTAAAAGAATGCATGAGATGCATAGCTTGGTGCACGAGGCCCCCATATCCGCGCTGGTACTTGATGTTGGTTTCCATACCTGGAAGTATTTCAAGTAAATTTGTGGCAAGTGCTAGTTTCCTTGGATGTCATCTGTGGGCCCGTGGCTGCTGTAGAGGTCATGTGGCAATAGGCTTTTCCTGCTTCTCTGGAGGGGATGCTTGACAGATCCTGCAATAAGATTTTTGTCTCTACTGCAGGAAGCATGAAATTTCATCTAAATAAAACTTCTAAGCAGATGCTATTTTTAGAAAGATACTAACCAGCTTAATTAACCTGTTAATCATAGGTGATAGATGCTTTAGGAACAAATCAAGGAAGCAGCGATAATAACTAGAATTACCCTGATATTGAGAAGTACGGTAATGAAGTAGCAACATGAGTTTCATCAGCAAGGAAAACAGTCAGAAGTCTCTTTTACTAAATGCTCTAGGTGCTGTGGTTCAAAATGGTTTAAAATTGATATTTATCGTATCTAATATATAATGACCAAGCATATAGTTTAATCTTTAAATATTTTGGAGAACTCAGGAAATGTTAATACTTTTGCTGAGGTATGCTGCTGCAGATGCTTGTTTGTGTTTAAAGCCATGAAAATTAGAATCTCAGTAAAATAAATATTGAAGTGCAAAGGCTAAGGGAAAACATTCTATATGCTGGTTCATATTAGTACTAATGATCTTGTGCTAGTTAAGAGAGGATTCTTCCATTTTGATATTGGAGGGCTGTGCTGGTTTTGATCTCTGCTGACTCTGATGAGCTTTCAGGAACTCATAACAACCAATTCTATGTTCATTGTTGATGCTTCTTCTGGAACTCTTCCATTTGTTATTTGATGACATGCATCTTTGGCCTTTTCTAGTGACGCTCTAGACTGAAGTCGATCACAAGCCAATTACAGAACTTTTGGAGAAAGAGGTCAGCTCTTTCTGCAACTTTATGTACATTTTTTTTATGCACTAAACCATTTTGCTTATATCTTAGATTCTTTCTCATTGGTTCTGTGACAAAATAACTGGCAACTCTTACATCTTTAAGATACCTCTTGCTCAGTTCATTTACATAGTAGATACATCATTATCTAGAACTTTGTGGGTATTGTTATTCCATCCTAATTTAGTGGTTCTAGCATGTCCAAGAGATTATACTGTGAAGTTGGAAACAAATTTGGTAGGATGAATTGATGAAATTCAGTTGTTTTCATGATTATTATTTTTTATTATTTTTGGGGGTACTAGTATATGATAAAAAATTTGGGTATACACGCTATGCATTCTTTGGATTTGAAGTTAATGCTGACTAATTGCATCAAGACAGTCCAGGTGCAAAATGTAACCATAAAACCAAAGCATATCGTGCACGCTACAGTGGTTCAAAGTTTAAACTTTAAGCCACTTTCCACGAAGCATTATGTGCAGCTTCACACCATGATTTTGTCAGTATTTGCTTGTATCACAATATAATATTACAGGTTTGATGTTATCCAATTCATGTCTGTATGTTCTTTGCTGCAGAGACCCTCCATGCTGCTGAAGGTGGTGGGTGTATCTGCGTCCAATTGGAATTTGTTCTAGTTCAGAAAGGTGACTGAGGAGCAGTGTCTGATGATTTCTTTAGAAGCAGATTCAGCCAGGTCATCATTTAATCTAAGATTTATTGAACATTTCAGGATCTCCTATTGCATCAAATGGCTCTTGCTTCAGCTATCAATTGGCTACATGCTTGGTTCTCCATCCTGCAGTCCCAACATCCATCTCATCTGCCTAGCAGATTACTGCAACTTGCTTGGGAAACAAATGATAGATTTATATATATATATATATATCATTTTCATGTTTAGAATGCAGTTTTGTTATAAATCAACTAAATAAAATGTTAGCAATGCAGTTTTGAGTGGAGCTCAACAAACACTGACCATATGCCCACAGGCATGCTGTTAACCAGGACTAGAAGAGGCTGAACTCATTCGGATCAGGTGTAATGGAGGACATCGAGTTCAAACTGTTCTCGTAAGTGGAAGTTCAACAGCAGTATTGTGCTTGATCCTATTTACCTAAACTTAGTAGTGATATTGAACTTGTTTTTGGCTATCTTTATCATATATTTTAATGATTAAAAAGAGTTCCAGTTGCTTCTTGACACCATTGTTTCTTTAGGCTTGTGAGCTCATTGCAGTTCAACAAAGTGTTCTTTTTGTTCCATCAGGCACACTTATGCCTGCCATGCTGCTCTTACAGGAGCCTCTTTGCCCACACACCTGAAGGTAAATTTCTCTCTGTCGTTCTAAATTAGTCCTCAGTTTTAAGGTTTCCTTGCGGAGTACTCCACCTTTTTTAATAATGTAATAGTCAATTTTTCTTTCTTAATTCATTTTTTCCAAATAAATCGCCTTAATTCATAAGCAGATATTTAGTAGACTGGTTTAAAAAAAAAATGTATTCAATGAATTCTAGAAGAGTTAGCCTAACTAGTAAATATTTTGTCAGATCATCACAAAATTTTGGTATCAAGACTTGTTTTACAAAAAAAAAAAAAACGTTATTAATAGATTAAATCAAATAATTATTGTGATGACAGTGATGTGCCAAATAGCAAATAACATTATTACAGGTAGAATTTAGGAGGGCTTACTTATTAATGCATCAACTGCATATGAAATTTAGCTTTGCTTGTATTTTTTTTTTATTGATACGAACTGTTTATATTTATGATATACTATTCAACATGAATGGTGTCAAAACAGTATCAAATTATCCTAAACTTTATTTCGATCTGATTTGACCCTCAAATTTATCACTCAAAACTTGTGTGTTTTGATTAATTTCGTGTTGCATTCACTACATGGAATCATTTTTACCTGTTGAAATTTTTTAAGAATTTATTTAGTAATTATAAAATTATAGATATTAAGGTACTATCGGTTCAATAAAAGGAAAAAATGAAACGAAAATAATATCTATTACTTTTAAAGGATATTTTTAATCATTTAAAATGAGGTGCTCTTGTTAAAAGAAAAAATTAAAAAAATGTAAAAAAGTTATTCAAGGAAATCGGATGTATATTATTTTCATATTTTTATGAATTCAAATATGTTAAAATTAATCACTTCACAGGGTGGATAGTAACACAATATTTGGAATTTATAGGGGTGAATGCGTTATTATGAAACTTTACAAGGATGAATATGTAAAAGTTCCTACATTTTGGCACCCTTTGCACTTCGTCAGCGCTACTGGACTGCTCCAATCGCAAATTTTCCCCTCGTAGTCTCTCCGGATAGGCCTCGTCTCCGCAATCGCATCCATGACGGAAGCGGAACCCTTCTCTGTCCTCTTCGTTTGCCTCGGTACTCTCTCTCTCGATTCCTCTAAATCGATCTCTTATTCTGGCAGCAGCGACTTCTCACTCGGCTGATCTCTTGTCAGGGAATATCTGCCGCAGCCCCGCCGCGGAGGCCGTGTTCACGGATCTCGTGCGGAAGAGGGCAGCGGAGTCCAAGTTCAAGATCGACTCGGCCGGCACCATCGGTTTCCATGAGGTAGTTTTTCACCTGCAAAACGAGATTTTTTTTCCTATTGTTCTTTAGTGTGCGTATTGTCTCGTGCAAGGGTAATCCTGCGGACCCACGGATGAAGGCGGCTGCCAGGAGGCGTGGGATCGATATCACCTCGATATCGAGGCCGATAAAACCCTCGGACTTGAGGGATTTTGATCTCATATTGGCCATGGACATGCGAAATAGAGGTGCGTTATAGTACAGAAGTCCGAGTTCTGGTAGCTTGATGGTTCGTGAACTGATTCATTAAATACCAATGTTTTAGATGACATATTGAGTGCTTATAGGAGATGGAGATCTAAGGAGCCTCTTCCAGAAGTTGCTTCCGAAAAGGTTAGTTTCATCTTACTTTCTCTTTGTACTTGAGGTTAAATGGAAGAAACGCCACCTATTTTTTCTCATTCTGTGCATTTGATGTTCCTCGTTCTCTCTTTCTCTAATATGGTAGTCGGTACAGCTATCATCATACTTTGAGCGTTAATTTTGGAAAGCCAAATTAGAAGGTGGTCTCCTGTCCCAGAAGATTTTTTTTTTTTTTTTATACTTTTCTTTGATAGTCAACCTTGCCATTCTGTTTGAACCAAATGAATATTTCTTGTTCTTTTTTCCCATATTAGAAGTAATCTTGCCTTTTGCTCTTCACTCTCTTATCCGAAGAGTTGGCATGACGTGTTTGGGTTTATTGTGTGTTGCCTGTACTGATCACACAACCATCTCTGCAAGTTCTTTACTAATAAAAGAATGTCATAGTTCTATAAGCTGGAGGCATAATAGAAACCAGATAGTTTATGGACTTGACTTTTGTGTAAAGGATAAGATTAAAATTATCTTTTAAGATAATCATATTAAGAAATTGAATAGCTCTTTCATGCTCTCTGTTACTGACATGCTTATCACCATGAAGTAGTTAGAAAACAATGCAATTTCTTTTTTCTCCTAAATTTTGTACCAATGCTCTCCCCAACCTTTGTGTAGAAACAAAAAAAAAAATTCCAAAACTAAATTTTGCTAGCACCATCTAAAATGGTATAATTGGTGGCGTCACTTTTATTTGATTTTCCTTGTTCGTATAATCAAACGCTAATATGTTCCATATCTAAAACGCTGTAAACGCCTACTACGTCTGTCACTTTGGTGCCTTGGCTCAAAACTTGAGCTAGCATTATTAGAGTTTCTTCCTTTACCTCTTTTGTCTCTATGCACAGGTACTTTCTGCTGTTCGTTATTAATAACACGTCACTGTGAGCCATGGCTATGGTTTCCAATGACAATATTATTTTATTAATTTATTAAAAAATCTTTTATTACAAACCAATCAATAATAATTGGTTCATGAAAGAGTTAGTTATATACAAACTTGCAGCTTATTATATTGTCCAAATCCATGAACTCCTATGATTCTTAGAATATGATTAGATAGTAGAAAATTCTTCGCAAAGAAATTAAATCTTATAATGTATATGCAATGACGATTAACAAAGAAATCAAATCTTATAATGTATATGCAATGACGATTAATAAAAAAAAATTGATTAAGTACAAAGCTTAAGATCGATGTTCGTGGATATAATCTTGACCATTTGAAGTCATTCTTCTGTGTATGAGGTTTAGTTTCTAGTCAAAATCTTCGTGCAGATTGATTCGTCTACTCTGAAGTAGCATTTATAAATTATACTAGTCGAGAACTTTAGGATTAGGAGTCCTTTCTGAAGATAAAAGTCTTTTTTTCTTTTAGGACTCCTTGATACAGTTTTATGATTTAAGTATTTTATAAGACAATTACTTTTAGGTCCATAGGTACAAAGATGGAGCACTGAAAATTGGTATACTTGTTTGTTTATTTTAGTGATTTTTTGTCCTTTTCTTTTATTTTTCAGGTTAAGCTCATGTGCTCCTTTTGTAAAAAGCACAACGAAGCAGAAGTTCCAGATCCTTATTATGGAGGCCCACAAGGTTTTGAAAAGGTAATTAAGAAGAATTTGCTGAATCAGTGTTTATAAACTTCACTTTTGGGTCAATATTTGTAATTTCATATTAAAAAAAATTATTACTCAATTATGTGTCATTAAACTCTATGGTTGATTTTAACTGGAAATAGGATACATAAATGACTACACGTTTCCCCTTGCTTCTTCATCCATGGCCCATTATCATGAGCAGTCCACATATGGTATTACATCAAGCAGTTTTTTTTTTAATACAAGATAAGTCTAGACTATCCAAGGCATATAATTATTGACCGATCCAGATACAGTCTTATGCCAAACTTAAAAAAAAAAAAAAAAAATGGGTAGGAAGTAAGTCTCAACTCTCCATTCTTTATCATATAACTGATCAACAAATTTGTAAACCACTTGTGCTCTACATTATGTTTAATTCAGGTGCTAGATCTGCTGGAAGATGCCTGTGAATCATTACTTGACAGCATCATGGCTGAGAAGAGTCAAACATCAGCAGATTCATAGTTCCTTGAGGCAGAGCGATAAGGAGAGTCACTGCATATAATAAGCAAATCGTGGCCTCCATGGGTGATCTCGTTTATTTTCTTGGTATTGTGATAAGCGATCCTTATTTTGCTTATTGATTGTGATTCTGCTTTTTTATTGTGATTGTTCAAAGCAGCAGAGCAGATATTTGTTAAGCCACTTGATTTTCTGATGGTAAAAGTGTTGAAACAAATCACTGGTAGGTAAAAGTTCCTAGGAGTTTTCTGTAAGCAACATATGGATGATGTTGCAGAGAGATTTTTTTTTTATTTCTAGGTTGCTATGGTTTCCGCTTTTTGGCATGTAAACCAAGAATTGCATCTTTTGTTGGATTCAAACATTTTTGAAATTGGAACAATTATGGATTTTTCTGATCTTACCATGTCTCTCTATAATCTCTCTTTTCTTTTCCTCCTAACTTAATAGTCTGTTCCATATGAACTTATATGTGGAAAATGTGCAAACTCGTCTCTTTGATAATAGTACTGAATCTAGTGGTTGTCACAGAAATTGATGATGGTTGCTATCAAATAAATGGAGAAGATGAAAGGAAGTCCATGTTCGCTGGCCTTCTATTCAAATAAATGTCCATTTATTTCTTCTCTATCCTTCCAAGTGCTGCTAGGTAAGTAAAAAAAAACTTAAATTCCCATTGAAACTTATTCCCTATATTTTTGGTTTGAATGAACTAATTTTTTGTAGGAGTCAATGTACCTGATTTCTGAATCTAAAATTCAAATATTTGTTTTGGACATCTGTTGACTTTCTTACTTTCTAATTGATGTGAGACTATATTTTTACATTAAAGGTGATTAATGATGTATCTACCCTCAAGGATTCATTTGTTCACATACGACAAGCTGGCCGGCCTATATGATGGGTTATTATGAAGACGACAGTGGCTCTTTATTTTTTTCTTTGGTGAATTGAGACAAAAGTGGATCTTGAAAGCTTCTCCGTCCAATATATCCGAATGTAAGTTTTGAGCAATACAAAAAAAAAAAAAATGCTATTTAAATTGGTGGCATTCAAAAGGGGGGACTGATATGAATCTTGATATAAACACAAATATAATATAATAATCCTTCAACATTGGGATTTCAGAACCTGTTGTGCTTTGTTTGCGTGGCGGCAGAGTTGAGATGTGGAAGTGTTCACTCTCGACTGCTTTGGAATCTTCCCCATCCATGAAGAATCTTTATGCAAGCAGAATAACTATTTAATGTAAGTAAATTTTGATGCCTTGTCAAATTGCATATATTGATTGTCATATTGATTCTACGTACAATTTTTTCCTGATGAGGGTGTATATGTGGAAGACTTGCCAATCCAAACATACCTACCTACCATATGGTAAGAACACAGAGTATACGATACCAGAATAGTATTTTTTATTACACGTTGTGCTATTGTCACCGGCGAACCTTTGAAATCAAGATGATCAAATGTCGTCAATGGCTTATCCTACTTCGCATTGGGTCTTTGTAGGCTAAACAAAATCTATCTGTGGCCCATGAAATAAGGTGGGTTCATAATTTTGAGGAACCAAAAAAAAAGAAAAGAAAAGAAAGATTATTACTTTACTCACAATCAGGGTTTCATCCTCTGATCTATAAACTATTGATGGAATGTTTTTAAGTTAAACTCACACGGAAGAGTATGTTGTTGTTGCTTACACACCACGAGACGGACTGAGAATGATCCCTTCGAAGACCTACCCATGAACAAAGGGATTTAGTTACTATTTCAAATATATATATAACATTTTATACTAATTAACCGATTAAATGATCGGAAAAAAAAACCAAAACAACAATAAGACAAAAAGAACCGTTTAACTCGTTGATGGAAATCAGAAGATCCAAAAGCCAAAGTGGATCAATCCAATCTGAAGGAGTACCAAATATTATCCCACAATCTATTAAAAATTATTTTTTTTCTGTTTATTATATAAAAAAAGGTATTTATGCTAATCAAGCGCAAGACTCCCTTTTTTTTAATTCTCCCTCACCCCCGCCTTCCTCCATCCCTCAATTTATATTTCCGCTCACTTCGCCTATTCCGATGTAGTCGATGCTCTATATAAGCGTATACAGAAAGAGCGCAAGTAGCGGACACCAACGAGAAAGAGGGAGGAGTTCCGGCGGCCGGTCTCCATGACGAGCGAGCTGACTCGGAGCTGGACCGGCGGCTACCAGGACCCCGCGGACGTGTTCCGGCGAAGGAGCATTGCCGCTGAGGAAGGTGACGAGCAGGAGAGCCTCATGTGGGCGGCGCTGGAGAAGCTGCCGACGTACGACCGCATGCGAAAGGGGATCATCCGACAGACGGTCGACGGCCAAGGCGCCGTCTGCAGTGAGGTTGACATCCACCGGCTTCGTCGCCAGGACCGGAAACTCCTGCTGGATCGTATCTTCCGAGTGGTGGAGGAGGACAACGAGCGCTTCCTCAGGCGCCTCAGAGACCGAATGGACCGGTTCATTTCGCCCCCCCCCCCCCACACACACACGCACACGGGTTCTCTTTTTCTTGAATTCAAGATTTTGTTCAAGAATCGGCAACATCCTGCAATTTAATTGGACCAATTTCATGATATCTATGACTGGTTTTGGACGGGATGTGTTTCAAAAATTCATCTTGTTCTTGAATCATGCAGCCTTTAGATTGGAGGTCTTTTCATGGTTGGTTTGACATATATGAGCATGGAACAGGGTGGGACTGGAGCTTCCAAAGATTGAGGTCCGATACGAGAATGTATCAGTGGAGGCAGAAGTTTACGTCGGTAGCAGAGCACTTCCTACCCTGTGGAATGCCACTCTAAACGTATTAGAGGTACTAAGTTTCCATTTATTGTTTGTGAAATCTGAATGAGAACTAGCGGTAATAAAATCTCTCTCACAATCCGAACTGGAGAAGGCAGAGCAAAACTCCCCAGAGATTTAGTTCAGAACGAACAACAAAAGTTACGAATAGTAAAGAGAGACAGACTAGAAGAAATGATCAAATAAATAAAAACAGAAGTGAGAAGAAAGAAAAAGTTTGGAGAAAGAGAGAGGTAACCAAGTATCATCTTCTCATTCACTTACTTGTATTTCATCTCTGTTGGTTTTCTCTACACGGGGATTATAATTCCTAGTTCAGGACTTGTGTTGCTAGAACAAACACAATCATCAGTTCATATTTTATGATTTCAAGTCTTGGCCAGGAGTGGATTTTGTGACCTGGTTTTGGTTTTTTTAGGTACTTGCAAGTAGCTTTTTAAGCTCCATGACCAAATCGTTCTATATGTCACCATTATCTTCTACTTTGGAAAATCTAGTTTTAGTCCATCAATTTAACATAATAACTAAGTATGCTGCTTTAGAGGAAGATACAGATTTTTTTTTCTTCTCCTGAACATTTATCTGGTTTCACTTCTTCCAGAAATAATGCTAGGGAAAATTCAGGAATCGATTTTGTCTTTTTCTCAAACAATTAATCATAAAATCTTTTGGGTCCATATGATGTTTCTTTTCTGCTTCCTGATGTGGACATTCAGGGCATTGTTGGTCTTCTACAACTTTCTCCATCTAAGAGAAGGACAAAAAAGATTCTTAATGATGTCAGTGGAATCCTGAAGCCAACAACGTATGTGAACAATTCTTCTGGAATATTTTGCCTCCAATACGTTTAATGATTAATTGCTTAAGAAAAAAAATTACGATCCATATCTTTATTTTTTTCAGTAAAGTAACGAAAATCTGCAGACATCAAATTCCTGCCTGTTTTGGTTTTAAAATCTTAGATAAATGGTTGAAACAACTTCTGGAGCTTCTCTCACGAGATGTAGCATGTTTGTATGTTCCTGTAGCTTTGGAAACATAATATTGGTACTATCTTGGCATTCACTTTCAGATAAAGAACAAGGACTGTGTATGTGGTTTCCTAAAAGCTTAAACTAAGAGAAAGGACCTGATAATGTATTTTAGCTTTAACATGTCCCTTGATGGTACAAACCTGATAAAAGGATTAAGGCCTACACATAAATATAAGTAAAACAATGGTTGAGCAAGCCAAGATTCATCCTCATTACCGGCAGTAAATCATCTTATAAGTTTAGTTGGGTGACCAATTCTCCCAAGAGCTTTCTCTCTCTCTCTCTCTATCTCCATATATATATATATATATATATATATATATATATATATATATACCAAAAATAAAATAAAAAGACAAAGAAAAATGGAAATCCAAAACTTAAATTATTGGGAGTGAGCCCAATACTAAATTTGAATCAAACTTCACTTACCAAGAGTTAAAAAGAATGACAGCAAATTTTTAATTGTTTTCCTGCAAGAATTAGAAGCCAAATAATCATACATCAAATCATGCCATGCAATGTTGTTTCATTGAGGTGAAAATTGGGTTTCTATACTTATAGGGCTCTATGGACTGAGTGTAAAACAAGAATCTCAGTTGTTTAAATCTAATCCACTCTCAGGATGACATTGCTTCTTGGACCTCCAGCCTCAGGGAAAACAACACTATTGCTTGCCCTGGCTGGGAAACTTGATAAAAATCTAAGGGTGCGCTTCCTCAATTTTTTGCAGCATGCATGAACATGCAGTTCTCTTACAATGTTTGATAAGTATGCATGGACAGCTTTATGATCTATAGGAATGTGCATTTGATATCTTTGCTTTGCTAGCAGGAATCCGGTAAGATCATGTATTGTGGCCATGACCTTTCTGAATTTGTTCCCCAGCGAACCTGTGCATACATCAGTCAGTTAGACCTACATAATGGTCAGATGACTGTTCGAGAAACCTTGGATTTCTCAGGACAATGCATGGGTGTGGGAACAAGGTATGAGATGCTGTCAGAATTGTCAAGACGAGAGAGAGATGCAGGAATTAAACCAGATCCTGAGATTGATGCATTCATGAAGGCTACTGCAATGAAAGGGCAGAAAGCGAGTGTAGCAACAGATTACATCCTCAAGGTTCATGCCTACATCATCGTTGAGCAAATCCAGTTTTTGTCAAGCTGGCAATGCTAATTCCTGATATTCTGTGAAACAGGTACTTGGTCTGGATATATGTGCGGATGTCCTTGTTGGTGATGCAATGAGACGAGGCATCTCTGGAGGACAAAAGAAGCGGGTGACAACAGGTATGCTGCAATGATTTTGTCCATTGCTATAGGAACAGGACTGCAATCAAGTGTCATTTGCAAACTTTAACTATCCTTTTTTACCTGAAACGCTTTGGCATCCTTTTGTCTTTAAATAAAGTAATTACTTTTTAATTTCTTAGATATTTCTTGGACATATATAAGTACCACAAAATCCTCAATTTCCTATCAACAAAATCCATTTAGCTCCAGGTTTAGACATTGCATTTTGTTCATCGACCAATTTATACAACTATAAGCCAATAAGATATATTTTGGCATAAAAAATGCAGGGTTTCATGAATTCTGCAACTACCATTTCCCTGAAACTATATGTTCCATTCAAATTACGATCGGAACAGAAAAACCTGTGCTAGTAGTCACAAAATAGTAAAAAAATATTAGGGGAAGCTCCTGTTTGCATCTACAACTCAAGCACGACATTGAAGAACAATGTTTTATTTTATTTTTTATTTTTTATTTCTTTCAGTACGATATAGTATATAACTATCCCATCAACCATATCTCCAAGATTGTGGGGTTGAGCATGTTGATAAGCATAAAGATCATTTATTTTAGTCTGGGAATTGGGGTTTCCGCCCCATATCTAGTTTGATTTCTTTCTAGCTTATAAAATTGTTTTATCTTAAATATTTTGGTCTGTTTTGACTTTTATTTTGTTGTCCTTTATAATTGCATGTAGAAAAGAATTAGGCTATTGGTTCTTGGTTGCAGGAGAGATGCTGGCTGGACCTGCAAGAGCACTCCTCATGGATGAAATATCTACTGGACTTGACAGTTCCACCACATTCGAGATAGTCAGGTTCATCAGACAGATGGTTCATGTCATGGATGGAACAGTGCTCATGTCTCTTCTTCAACCTGCACCTGAGACATTTGCACTTTTTGATGATGTTATTCTACTATCTGAGGGGCAAATAGTGTATCATGGTCCTCAAGAGAATGTCCTTGAGTTCTTTGAGTCTGTGGGTTTTATATGTCCTGAAAGGAAAGGAGTTGCAGACTTTCTTCAAGAGGTAACTTCAGAAAAAGATCAAGAACAGTACTGGTGTAACAAGGACCAACCTTACCAATATATTTCAGTCTCCAAGTTTGTGCATCTTTTCAAGTCATTTCATCTTGGGCAACAGCTTTCAGAGGACCTAAGTGTTCCTTATGATAAATCTAGAACCCATCCTGCTGCACTCACAACAGGGAAATATGGCATTTCTAGCAGGGAGCTCCTCAAGGCATGTTTATCAAGGGAGTGGTTGCTGATGAAACGCAATTCGTTTGTCTATGTTTTTAAGACTTCCCAAATTACCATACTCTCATTGATGGCCATGACTGTGTTTCTAAGAACTAAGATGCCCCACCAGACAATTCCTGATGGTAACAAGTTCAATGGCGCACTATTTTACAGTTTAATTAATGCGATGTTTAATGGAATGGCAGAACTATCAATGACTGTTTACAGGCTGCCAGTGTTTTATAAGCAGAGAGATTTCTTGTTTTACCCTCCTTGGGCTTTTGGCTTGTCATATGGGCTCCTGAAAGTACCTCTTTCCTTGTTGGAATCTGGAATATGGACTATTTTTACCTATTATGTGATTGGTTTTGCTCCTGCTGTAGGGCGGTAAGTACTACAAAATTTGCTATTATCCCTACTTAACAACTTACAACACTTTGGTATTGGATGAGATGAAGTTCCATGTTCTTCAATTCTTTTCCAATTACGTGTGTATATATATATATATATATATATATATATATATATATATATATATATATATATATATATATATGGTAAATGAAAATTTACCATATCAAAATTTCCTAATTTGGCAGGTTCTTCCGTCAGTTTTTGGCACTTTTCCTTGTACATCAAATGGCTCTCTCTCTTTTCCGATTCATTGCTGCAGCCGCAAGAACTATGGTTATAGCTAATACATTTGGAACCTTCGCTTTGCTTATTGTTTTTGTGCTAGGAGGTTTTGTCATCTCTAAAGGTTAGCAATCTTCTGACATAAATATTTGATTGTTTCCTTGTACCTGATGTCTTATAAATAAATGTATAGATACATGAGAAACTTTACTACATTAATTAGTAACTGATGTTTCACTACTCAAGTTGGAATCTGCTGTTTAATTGCTGTTAATATCCTTCTCTAGTCTTTAGTTTCTTGTGGGATCATAACTTAGCTCTGTCCTTTAAATGTGTGAGCAGATGACATCAAACCCTGGTGGATATGGGGCTTCTGGAGTTCCCCATTGATGTATGGGCAAAATGCTCTAGCTATCAATGAGTTCCTTGATCCGAGATGGGGAGCTGTAAGATTTTATTCATGTAACTTTTCTCTGAGTGCTATGTACTAATAGTTATGCATCTATAATTTATCAAAGGGAAACACTGACATATCTAGATTTTGGTAATTATGAATGCATGATCATTAATAAATGAACTTCCAATTTTATTAAATGCTTTCTTTATCTCCGTTTCAGCCAAACAATGACACAAACATACATGAAGCAACTATAGGAACAGCTATTCTAAAATCAAGGGGAATGTTTGTAAATGGCTATTGGTATTGGATTTCTGTTGGGGCCCTCATAGGGTTTGCTATTCTGTTCAATATATTGTTTATCCTTTCACTTACTTACTTGAACCGTAAGTTTTAGTTGTCCATTAATTTTTTAGTTCTTTTATTTCATTGCTCGAGTGCAACTCTCACATACACTAAATATTCTTCATTGTAGCTAATGGAAGTTCTAAAGATATTATTGCTGATGAGGAATTAGAAAGTAAGAAAAAGAATAGCTTATTATCAGACAGAAGTGAGAGGTTTGAATTGATAGAACGCAGAATGAGGTCTGCTACACTTGATATAACAGGTTAGCTGATCTAACAGTTGTCTCTTTTAGTTTAACGTTGATGCTTATTGTATTCTTAATTCTAGAATCGAAGTATGAGAGCCTTTGATGATTAGATACTCAACCATTATGATTTAATTTCCAATATACTGAGATAAATTTTAAAAATCAAGTTGCATACCATCATCATGGGTTGCAATGTTTATGACATCAAAGTAGTCCAATACCTAATGACAAATGGAAGCAATAGCTATGGCCAACAAACCAGGTCAAGTGTAGCTAATGACTGTCAGTCTCTAAATGAGTTTTTGTATCCATTTAGCAGCAGTGCTCTTCAGGCTAATTATATTCTTAATAAATGTTTCAATTTCATTTTGCTTCAATTATTTAAAGTTTCTAACTTCTTTATATGCAGACATAGCTGCAGGAAGGAGAAACAGCTCTGATAATTTTAGTTCTTCAGTCCATCCCATTAGGAGGGGAATGGTTTTGCCTTTCCAGCCACTTTCTCTTGTTTTCAGTCATGTGAACTACTATGTTGACATGCCAGCAGTAAGTCAGTTATCCCAACTGTGTTATTTAAGTTCTTCAAAGATCAAACAAGTTGTTGTAGGCCATCTAACTCCTTTATGAAAGGTGCTTCTTTCAATGGCCACTCTCCATTTACAACCTTAAGTGGTTCACAAACAACTGCATATTGATAGAAATAATATAATCATGTACCTCCTTATTTGAATTAATAAGATCATTGCTGTATGAATTATAGACATGTATTCCGGTGCATATCCTTCCATGACGATTGATAGGCTAAAGTATCCGTAGTATCTATGGCCACTTAGATGATTGGCTACCTGACCTTCTTTAGTTCATCCTGAATAATTGATTTGATGGACTTTCTCTTGGGTCAACAGCTTTATCTAGTTTCAGAAAATATATGCTTCTACCTTAGTTGTTTCACAGAAATATAGGAAACAGTTCATCTTTATCATGAAATTGAACATGATTGGAAATACTTCTCAAGTTCTCAGTAATTTCATTTGGTATGAGATGCTGTCTTCTTCAAATCCTTAAATCCTTCCTTTTTGATTCTTAATAATGTACCATCACAAATCTCACTTCACATCTTCATTACATTTCCTAATTGTACATACATGAGTTAATGATTGCTGCTAAGATGAAAATATAAACAGTTGTCATCTAATCTTGTAGCACTATTTCGGTCATTATTGTTCAGAGCAGCAAAACAATGAAGAATCTAACAAGATAAACTTTTCCTCTCTCTGCATCAGGAAATGAAGAGCCAAGGAATTGAGGAAGATCGTCTCCAATTGCTGACCGATGTAAGTGGTGCATTTAGGCCAGGAGTCCTGACAGCATTGGTTGGAGTGAGTGGAGCAGGAAAGACTACATTGATGGACGTGTTGGCAGGAAGGAAAACTGGTGGTTATATTGAAGGAAGCATCAGTATTTCTGGTTATCCTAAAAAGCAAGAGACCTTTGCTAGAATAAGTGGTTACTGTGAACAAAATGATATTCACTCACCACATGTGACTGTTTATGAATCACTCATCTACTCTGCTTGGCTGCGCCTTTCCCCAGAAATAGACAGGCAAACACGACAGGTTTGTTACAACATCCGATGTCTGTTCTGTGTACAAGTTGGTAATGAGTTTCAAAATTTTCACAGATTCCATTTTGACTAAAATATTACATTTTCTCTCTGACATCAAAATGCTCTATGTATGTTTGTAGATTTGCAATGACCAACAAAGTTTTACCACTTTCTGCAAGCCATCAATATTTTTTGGTTTTAATGTTAGAAAGATGTTGTTCTCGTGGTAAGAAATGAACTGGTTTAATCCATTCATATGATCTGGAATTACAAGTGTCAATCCAAAAATTAATGGCAATGCCTCTGTAGGTATTAAAATCATGAATCACTAGTTTCATTAGTGTAAGGAAGTCTGAAAATTAACATTCATATTGCCTAGATATTGAGAAACAGCAGAAACTCAACCGGTGGTTTCCTTTCTCGAGATATATATACCATGTAAATATGTCTGGTCTTGGTCAGATTAGGAAATTTCTGCTTAACCAAGATCATATCATGGGTCTTTTATTGGATCATACTTGAAAAATGAGCTATGAATAATCTAAAGATAATTCTAAATTTAAATATCTTTTATACACTTCCAAAATTCTTACATTGACATATCCTCTTTCATGTCAGGTTATCAGTGACGTGTCCTTAACAAAGGAAAATAACTGTCAAGAATCATGTTGACTGATTAGCTTTTACTTGCTTATGTTCACGTATATATGTTTGTGCTTTGGAGGGAGACATGCCTGCATGCATGTGTTCTTTTTCCTTTTTCTTTTGGTCCATCGTTTAACTGAACTAACAGTTCTGTGTTTCCATGATATAGATGTTTGTGGAGGAGATTATGGAGTTGGTGGAACTTGATATATTGAGAAATGGTTTGGTTGGCCTTCCAGGGGTGGATGGTTTGTCAACTGAACAGAGGAAGCGACTCACAATTGCTGTTGAGCTGGTTGCAAATCCATCCATTATCTTCATGGATGAGCCAACATCAGGTCTTGATGCTAGAGCTGCAGCCATAGTTATGCGGACAGTGAGAAACACAGTGGACACAGGACGAACTGTTGTTTGTACAATTCACCAGCCAAGCATAGATATTTTTGAAGCTTTTGATGAGGTTCTTGTTCCTTTAATTTAATTTCACATAGAAGTTGATCCTACTTCCCTTTGCACCTAACGCAAAATTGATTCTTGAGAGACTTTATTTTTCTTTTTCCAGCTACTTTTGATGAAGTCGGAAGGCAAAGTTATATATGCTGGATCCCTTGGTCATCACTCTCACAAACTTATAGATTATTTTGAAGTGAGTTTCCTTTTGTATAATATAAAAGCTCCTTTGGAGATGAATATCAACAATTTAATGATTAACAAAACTCAAACATTTTACTTGATTGATTACAGAACTAGTTACTTAAATTTCCTACAACTTTGTCAATCTAGATATTTCTCTTCAAGAATTACCATGGGTCCAACTGTGGAGTTCTGGGAAGGAAATTTTTTATTTTGCCTGCATTCATTGTTATGTATGTTCTGGTCCAATTTTCTTCTTTTTTATCACTATGCTCTTTCAGAAGTCTTCTGGGAAAAGTTTTACTTCGTTCAATTTTTGAAGTTGATAAAGTCCTGTAAATGCTTAAACTACTGCTTTTTTCCTGAGACTGAAACTACAACTTTAGTGAAAAAATGACTCCTATTGCTGGAGTTCCAACTTAACATGGAACTGTTTCCTATATCAAGTGTTATAGTACATTTGTAAATCACCATTTGAAAAGCATATTTCTTTCTTCTTGATTTGGTTAATAGTTTTGGTCCTCATTGCATTCTATCATGCATATCTTGCCATTATACCATATTTGTTCTACTTCTATTTTTGATGAATTTATATATTTTTGCACACATTTCTGCTACTATTTTAATGATTTGCTATGTCCCGGTACCACATTATTATTATTTATTATTATTATTATTATTATTATTTCAAAATGCGGGACCAAAAGGAAATGGCCTTTGAAGCAAAGAGAAGGCCCAATGATATTCTATCTGTAAAATAGGGCAATGGGAGTTAGAGATGTCCTCAAATTACCAGCAGAAATAATGTAAGAAGAGATAGAAAAAGGATTTGGAGGAAGAGATATGGTAAGCAGAAGAAAAAGAATTAGGAAGATCAGGACGGCATGCTTACATGACCATTTATTTAGTAACAAAATCTACTCCTAAACTGGTAAACAAATAATGACTTACTTTATAAACTATTAATTATTTGACTAAAAAATTAGTTCAATGCATTAGAGTAACTTTGGAAGTTCTAGACAGCATAAATGACTTAAATTTGAACTAGACCTAGATGTCTTCTGTCCTACATCTCATTGTTTTTTCTTTTATTAGCAGGATTACCATCAGGTTCAGTTTGCATTTTTTTCTTAGTTCTCTGAACTCTTTTGATATATTAAGTGAGATACAGTAACACCTTATGACATGAGGCAAAATTAACATAAACTTGTGTCTTTTATCCTTTTACACCCTTCTCATTTCTAGATTATGGTGATATTTCATAGTCTTATAGGTGCAATTACGGCAGACACAGATATCAGCAGTTTGACTCGTTTCATGAAAACCCACATTTAATTGTCACTCACCAAGAAAATTTTCCTGCAGGCAATTCCAGGCGTTCCCAAGATTACTGAAGGCTATAACCCTGCGACGTGGATGCTGGAAATAAGCTCTCCTTCTGTTGAGACTAGCATGAATCTGGATTTTGCTGAAGTTTATGCTCGTTCCCCTCTTTATCAGTAAGTAGATGCTGTATGTTTTTGTTAGCAAACATACATCAAATCAGTTATTTATCACCACTTTGTACCATTCAGGAAAAATCAGCAACTTATCAGAGAACTGAATATTCCTGCACTAGATTCGAAGGATCTATCTTTTCCTACAAAATATACTCAGAGTTTCGGTACTCAATGCAAAGCTTGCTTTTGGAAACAGTACTGGTCTTACTGGAGAAATCCTCAATACAATGCTACCCGCTTGTTCATGACGATTGTCATAGGCCTTATTTTTGGCACCATGTTTTGGCAAAAAGGTGGAGAGATGTAAGCTTCTGACTTTTCTCTGACATTTAGGTTCATGTTGCTTGATGCAATCTATAGGGATAAAAGGTCAACAGTATATTTGAGCAGTATAAGCAGATATTTCTTATCAGTAAAAGCAGAAATTTCTTTCTAAATTTATGAAGTTCCACTAAATACATGATTTTCCTGACTACTGATCTGTTATGTATATGCCCATCTTTACTGGAAATACTGTTCCTAAACAATTGCCTCAGTAAGCAAATGTGATTGATAATTCTCTCACTTCAAAATTCGGTAGGATTTTACTTCAAAATTCCAAAGGCTTCCACTGGCACCTACCTCATGTGGTGCCATTTGAATTAAGTTCAGTTGTGAGCCACATCTGGATGAATGGGCGCTTATCTTCTCTGACTAGTTCTGAAGACTTTATATAATATGCTTATGCATGTTTCGGTAATAAATTCATCAGCATGCCTTTGTCCTGTATGCACCACCTGATCTTCTTAAGTTGTTATTTACATCTGACCTATCTAATATTCTGTAAGATAGATTGAGAAGTCGTTTATTTTTTTTTATTCTTAAATGATTTAGTAAACTAACAATCAGTTTATAACAGAAAGAAACTTCTAAACATAAAGAAAATAATTCAAACTGATTTATTCTTGAAATAGTTGGGATCTTGCAACCCAAGTTATCAGTTACATACCCAAGATTTGAAAATGAATTGAGTTTATAGAATATTGTTCATAATTGAAATCATGTTGTAGGCCTCCTCTCCCTCTTTGCCAGTATGTGAACCTGCTGCAAGCCTTGACAAATAATGGTGGTACATGCATGTGCTGTTGGTTGACTTGGATCTGACATATTTTTAGCAGCAAATTTGGCCCTTTATCTATCCCTCTTGATGAAGTTGTTCAAAGGCATTGGTTAAATAAAATCAAACTGCCTTACTCAATCTTTGTGATTTAATTGCTAGCTAGAAGACATTTTGGAAACAATCATTTTGACTTTAGGTACATTAGCAAAATAATTCAAACTTGTTTTGTAAGTCTTGAACACTATATGCCCATAATTTATTGTAGTATTTAAACTTTCCATATAGATTAATTAGTCCCCATTGCTTAGAACTAGCTTGCATTCCTTAAGATATACGGAAGAATAATGTTTATCTTTTCTTTTTTTCTCATTTTTTGGTTAAGGAAATGGTGGTGTCCTTAGGAAATTCTATATACCGATATACATCTTTGATATGTATAATAATGTAGCTAGGTACATTAGCGAAATAAATCAAACTTGAGCACTATATGCCCATAATTTATTATAGTCTTCAAAGTTTTAAACTATGCATATAGATTAATTAGTTTGTATAGCTTATAACCAGCATTCCTTAAGATATATTGAAGAATAATGTTTATATTTTCTTTTTTTTCTTTTTTTGGTTAAGGAAATGGTGGTGTCCCTAAGAAATTCTATATACCAATATACATCTTTGATATGTATGATAATGTAGCTACTAGTATTAGAATTGTAGGGAGTGTGGCTAGTGAGTTTCCTATTAGCATATGATTACATCAAGGATTTGCATTAGGTCCCTTCCTTTTTATATTGATAATGGATGAACTTACTAGTCATTTATATAATATACTTCCCTGGTATAAGTTATTTGCTGATAATATTATGTTGATCGATGAGAGCCTAAGTGGAATTAATTATCAACCTGAGCTATAGCGACAAGCCATAGAAACTAAAGGTTTTAGATTAAGTAGGATTAAATTAAATATATAAAATATAATTTTAGTGACTCTAGGAATCAACAATAGAATATAATTAAGTTCGATAGACAAAAAATTTCTTTAAATAAAAGCTTCAGGTATCTTGAATCAATTTTTTAACAAGATGGAAAGATTAATAAATATATTTTCATAGAGTACAAACGGAATGATTAAAATGGTGAAAGGGCGTCAGGAGTCTTGTGTGATTATTGGATATCTTTGAGATTTAAAAAAGAAATTTATAAGATAGTTGCAAGACCAATAATGCTTTATGGATCTGAGTGTTAAGTATTTAAGAAGCAACATATATGACAAGTTTGTGTTGCAGAATGTTGATAGAGATGTGTGAAGTTACAAGAAAAGATAAAAAAAAGAAATACTTTTATTCGTGAACAATGAGGTATCACTTCGATAGAGGATAAGATGAGAGCAAATCATTTAAGATAGTATGAGCATGTGCCTTAGAAACCTCCGGATGCAGTAGCTAGAAGAGGTGAAATGATTAATATTAGTGGTATAAGAAAAGATAGAGGAAGACTTAAAAGGACCTTAATAGAAACTATAAATAAAGATCTAAGTATTTTGAACTTAACTAAGCATATGACTTGTTATATATCTTAATAACAGGAAAAAATCCATATAATCGATCCTAAATAGTTGGAACTTACAACTTTATTGTTGTTGTTGTATCTATAAAATAAACTTAGGTTAGTGCTTCCGTTTCCTCTTTCTTCTAAAACTTCTTTTTGGTGTGTTTTCAAATGGGAAAAATAATCAAATTTTTTGTTTTCATGTGAGTTCTAAATTATTGTCTTAAAAATTTGTTATGTCCTTATGGTAGAAATTTGATTAGTAGTGGTGAACCTCTACCACCAATGATATCATATGTGCTAATTTTGGCATGTGCAAATCCAATGGAAATTGATGGATAACAATGATAAGCCTTTATTCTTAGATTTTTGGGAAGAGGCTTACAGGATAAGCAACACAATTTTTTGATTACTTGCCCCTAAGAAAAAAATCAAATAGTTTTATTGTAAAAATCTGAAAAGTAGGCCAGCTTTTGCTGATAAATAATATGTACATTTCCAGTTTTATTATAAATGTATCAAAACAATGTATCACATTTCAAACTAATTTGGTTACATAAACAGAAACAAACAACAAGACATTCTTGATTTACTTGGAGCTATATATGCTGCTATTTTCTTCCTTGGAGCCAGCAATGCTATCTCTGTGCAGCCTGTTGTGAGCATCGAGAGGACAGTCTTTTACCGTGAGAGAGCAGCAGGAATGTACTCAGCCCTGGCCTATGCATTGGCTCAAGTAAGTCAAATCTTTCATGTCACTGAACAAAGCGATCGTGATATTGTTGTTTGCCATAAGGGGCAGATCTTTTATTTTCTCATTTATAGTTGTTTATGTTGAGATTAAGAAAGGGACACATATATAGAAGAGAAAGAAAGAAAACAAGCCTCATTCCCCTCACACGCACATATGTAAAATATATTGCACACCACATTGTATATACGTGATTAGCTTGCAGAAAAACAAATAATGATGTATAATCTCAGTCATTCAGCGATGCCATCCAAGAACACCTTAGGAAACCTTCAAAATGATGAATCATGGTAACTTCTAAAATGTAGTTAGACATTTTTGTTGCAGTATTGCATTCACATGTCCCTTCCATCATTTTCCGAGTGGTGCTGCAAAATATATTGGTTTCTTTCTTTCCTGCACATGATCCATTTGTTTAAAAAATCAGTACATTTCTATGACCTATTTAAGAACATTCCATTCTTAGCCAGTCAATTGTGCCAATATTAATAATTTCCAAAGAATGACTTCTTTTTGGTTTTTTTTCCTTTTAGCTGAACGGCCAACTCACTGGATCAGCAGAGTCCAGCATCGTATGGATGGTTTGAATGTGCTAAACATACAATAAGGCTATTGAAAATAAGCTAAGCCTAATTTAGAAATTCGTTTCAAATTTAATCACTCTGCAGCACATGATATGCAAATTATTTATTGAGATCATAATCTGTGCACTTTTTAGTGAAGAATTATTGTGCCAAGTAGCTAAGTAAATCAATTCAATGTACCCATTTGTTCATGTCATTCAAGAATAAAGTGTCTCAGACTAAGTTCATAAAATGGTGCCTTCTAACTAGTCTTAGTTGTTTCTTTAAGAAAGAAACTGTGCAGTGATCATAAAAAATAATCAAAATTTTGTTATAGAAGCCACAAGCCTCCTAGTGGCAGTTGTGTTAAAATATTTTAAAGCATTTGTGTTTTCTAGAAGTACAGTCAAAATTATCATATTTCTTGCATTTTGCAGGTTAGCATTGAGATGGTATACATTCTAGCACAGGGACTTCTTTATAGCCTGCTCCTTTTCTCAATGATTGGTTTTAGCTGGCAGGCCGTCACCTTCTTCTGGTTTTTCTTCTTCATTTTCATGA
Source organism: Ensete glaucum (assembly GCA_021527575.1). Lineage (NCBI taxonomy): Eukaryota > Viridiplantae > Streptophyta > Magnoliopsida > Zingiberales > Musaceae > Ensete > Ensete glaucum. Next base: position 37,980,302 of record CM038552.1, read on the forward strand.
GCTTTGCCTACTTTGTTCTACACGGTATGATGATTGTAGCACTCACACCAGATCACCAAGTAGCTAGTATCCTATCAAGTTTCTTCTACACCTTCTGGAACTTGTTCTCAGGCTTCCTGATACCACGACCGGTATGTGATCACAGACTGTTTAAGTTGCATGATTATTGGCCAACGTTTCTTCACTTGTAATGCTCATCTTATGTTGATTGCTGCTCATTTTGCAGTCTATCCCAGTATGGTGGAGATGGTACTACTGGGGTGATCCCGTCGCTTGGACGATATATGGTGTTGTAGCATCACAGCTGGGAAAAAAACAGAACTCGATCGATATCCCGGGAGAAACCAGCATAACAGTTAAGCAATTCTTGAAGGACAACCTGGGTTATGAACACAGCTTCGTTGGTTATGTAGCTCTGGCTCACTTGGGTTTTGCGTTGGTCTTCTTCCTCGTCTTTGCCTATTGCATCAAGTGCCTCAACTTCCAGAAGAGATAGGCAAATTGTTGAAGATAATTATTACTTGGCAAGGACAAGAAAGAAATGGAGTGACAGTAGTTGGAAATGTCAATCTTCCTTGGTGATAAATGGAAGCCATCACTGGTTTAGCTGTTCAAAGATCCTGATGTCAGATATGTCCTCCTTCTTCCTACTTTTCACCATTAATTTCTTCTTATATATAAAGTGCAATGAATGTAAGGGTGCATCTTCATAAACGATAAAATTGTTCACTTGAGAGATGAGAGGCGCTCCGTCTTACCAATTCTCTCTCTAAACCCTGAATCAACAAAAAAAGGTCTCATGCAACCATAAATATATTTGTAGGTTTGTGGCAATCCTAATTGGCTATATACAGAATGTCTTGCTTGATCTTTCTTGTAATATAGATTCAAGCTCAAAGTGATGATGTATCAAAGTTCTTACCAATTAAATTAAATTGGCTGATACCTTTAATATAACATAAACCATATAATAATACTAGATATTAAATATAATAAAAATTATTATATTATAATTCTAACAATTCACATGAAGATTTTATTTATACCTTAGACGACATTGGTTTAGTGACGATGTATCAAATATTGAGGATACATAATAATTACTGTCGCACATAATAATTTCTGGTATGCTATATAAATTGGCCAATGTAAAATGAGGCCATTTGATTGGCATTTTTTGAGTGAAATTTCAGGTTGTAAAAGGTGACCTACAACATAATTATTTATGCTTAGTATTTTCAATTTCTTTTCACCAAATAGCGACCAGTTTCATGAATTCCACGTTAATCTTTTTTATATTTTTTTATCTAATAATACTGAAGTTAATTTGCCAACACAATTATATTTACTAATCTTTATATCTGGTTCTTTTTTTTTTTTACATCAGGATTTATAACTAAATTAAATATGATCCAAAAATTCATTTTTTTTCCTTCTATTTTAGGTTATCTTTAATGTGGTTTTTTAGGCCAAATTTGGCATGTTTTTTTTCTCGACTCTCCAATTGATACAAGTAGTTGCTTATTTTAATCTGCCGTGACATAAACAATGATTTCATCAATTTTTCTAATTATAGGTGATTTTATGGATTCTTTAAGTCGAATTTGGATAGATTCACATATCAATTCTTAAAAGATAAGGATATATATCTTTTTTTTTTTTCATCTTGGTTGTTTGCTATATTTTGAAATTGCGGCGCTCACAAGTAAGGGAAGAACAAAAAAAAAAAAAGGACAAAAAAATTGGCATATATGCTTTTAGCTTTTTTTTTTCTTTCTTTCTTTCAATACGCTTTCCAATAGATAAGTCTTTATAAAACTTTACCTTTTTTTTTCTTTTAATACTCTTTCTTCCTTATTGCAATTAAACCGCCTCAGTGTTTTGCCGAATTACAAAGACACCCCCCCCCCCCCCCCTTTCTCCCGTATGAACCGTATGGCCCTTTCGCCTTCCCTCCTCTCTTCCTCCTAATTTAGGGTTTCGATCTCCCCGAATTCTCTTGTTCGTCGCTCTATCGATCTGCGAAATTGCCGGCCGAGCTGCTCCCAACACGTCTAGGGCTTTCGCCCTTACGTTAGCGCTGTGGGAATCCCCCGGGAATGGAAATGGAGAGCTCCCGCAGATCCGCCATGGACCGTTCCCGAGAACCGGGCTTGAAGCGGCCTCGATTGGCAGCGGAGGACGCGGCGGAGAGGGATCGCGCTGCCGTCTCTACCAAACGCGACCCTCGGCTCAGGGCCGTCGGCCAGCCGCTGGATCCCAGGGTTCCCAGGCCTCCTCGGGTGGGGGACAGGGAAGAGAGCGACGATGCGCTGAGAGGAGGGTCGCATCAAGAGCTTGTGGCGCAGTACAAGACTGCGCTTGCGGAGCTAACATTCAATTCCAAGCCTATCATCACTAATCTGACTATTATCGCGGGAGAGAGTCTTCATGCCGCTAGGGAAATTGCTGCTGTCGTCTGCGCCAACATCCTCGAGGTGATCCGATCTACTTGAACTCTATTCGATTATGAAGTTTGATCTTGTCTGCGAGGTGGATGAACACAAGTTCTTTCAGTTCTATTGTATGGCATGTTGTGGTTCTAATCTAGGAAGAGCCCTTGCAAGAAGACTTCTGGGGCAAGAGATGTAGTATTCAACAGTTAACTCGACTACTAGTGCTTAATGATTTCCATATGTGAGATACCATCCTCTGATGTCTCAGAGAAGGCTATTGAACACTTGTGTACATCTTTCATTGTCCTTCAACACTGCCGAGTTGAGTTAAATGTTTCTTTCAATCAAGTAATTTTCGCCAGGTGCAGTTCTAAGTGAGCCCACACATGCTTATCTTTTGGTTCTGAGTTGCCAATAAACACATTTGAATTTCATTAAAAAGTTGTGCTTCTTGAAGTTGTTGATGATGTGGTATTGCTTGATATTGGGACACCTTAAAAGATTTTGTCAAATGGAAGGTCCTCCAAATGTCCTCTCCATGACTTACAAGTCGTTGCTTCTTCTGTTAATTAATTTACTAGAATTTTCATATAGAATAAATCACTCATGCATCTTTATGACTAAAACTGCAAAAGGAATATTTTAGGTTTAGACGCTCGAGATTGATCTTTATCAATCAAATATGACATGATCCTTTCAGGCTGAATTTACATGGAATTCTACCATGACATGCAACAGATGCCAAATTATGTGAAATGTTGCTGGTGACTTGTCGAGTGCATTAATATGATCATTGAAAGTCAATGATGCAACTATTTGGAATGTCGTATCAAGGTTTGTCATCATCAGATTATGATCTGATCACCTAGGAATTTGATGGGTCTATCAACATGAGGTGAAACCTGCTGGAACTATAAAATTCATATTTGGTTGTAGTTATTTAAAATTGATCAGAATCAACTAGGGTCTGTCATGCGATCTGTTGGCTAGTTCCAAGTGATATTTGAGATAGGATTGATGATTGCTTTGCCTCAAAATTTGATGGTTTGGGATCAGCTTCGCTTGATCTTTTCCAATCTGGAGAGGCTAGGTCGATTTTTCGATCCATAATTTTGCTGGTCAGGTTGGACCGGCCAAGGTTCTGAATCCTTTTATGGCTTGGGCTAATTAATGTCTTAAATATTAGATCTGCCTTGTGCTGGCCAATTTCATATCTTTATCAAATTCAACCAAAAGTTTTTTTTTTCTTTTGTCAGGGCACTTGCTTTGTCAAATTCATTCAGATCTTGTGCTGCAGGATGTACCACATATTTATTATCAACTAGTACCAAAAAAAATTTAACAACACTTGCTTTGAACCTTTTAAATCTAGGAGCATTGTATTGAATGGAAAGGTAAATTAGGAGCATCTTAGGAAGTAGATATTTTATAATTCTATCCATTGCAAAGTTGTACATGTTGTAAAGTGAGTAAATGTAATTAGTTTTCCTGTCGATGGGACCTAGTCCATGTTGATAAATGATTGATTTTGTTTGTCCAATGGTTGTGAGATTGGGATTGATATTTCATCAGAATACCAAAAGGCCCCCCAAAATTTCCAGAATAGCATGTTGTGTGAAACGTAACTACGTAAACTAGCAAACAAAGCATGTCATTCTCTACATCTTAAATCATGTTCTTTTTGGTTCTTTCTACCTTATTTTTAGCAAGATTTCAATCTATACAGTTCACATTATTCTCTTTAGAATTATTAATTTAAATCAGCAGGTTTCTTGAAAATTTTTTACTGTTAAGAAGTCTTGATTGCTTGTGAGTTGCTTCCCCAACTTGAAGTTTTTTCCTATGTTCATACTCATTGGAATTTTTTAATATTCTCTGTCCCTGGCCTCTGTCCCTCGCCTCTAGTTTTGAGATAATATTGATGATGTATTGTTGTAATGCTGACCTACAGGTACCCAATGAACAAAAGTTGCCATCCCTCTATCTCCTAGATAGTATTGTGAAGAATATTGGAAGAGATTATATCAAATGTTTTGCTGCAAGGTTACCTGAGGTAGGTATCTGTTGTTAAGGTTATGATATCTACAGATTTCATTATTTTGTTTGCTGTTAAGCATATTTTATCATCGGTTCCTACTTTCTGTTCCTCTCTCTCCCCCTTCAGTTCTCCTACTTAAATGGTGTGATGCTTTTAATTACTAGGTCTTCTGCAAGGCTTATAAACAGGTTGATTCTTCTATTCATTCGAGTATGAGACATCTGTTTGGGACATGGAGAGGAGTCTTCCCCCCTGCCCCACTTCAGATAATTGAAAAGGAACTTGACTTCCCACCAATCACCAATGGTTCATCGAAATCTGAATCATCAAAACTTGATTCACAACCACAGCGTCCAGCCCACAGCATTCACGTGAATCCAAAATACCTGGAGGCAAGACAGCGACTTCAACAATCATCTAGGGTAAGTATGTCAAGTATGATTTCAGATATAATCTTTATTGGATTTGTTCTGCTTTGTAATCTTAACAGTTATTAAACTATTCTTGTCTGTTAATGTGTTCCTAAATACTTTTGTTGACTGTAGAAGTTTCCCAAACTCTTTCAACAAACAAACTAGTGTTGTGGTAAATTTAAATGCTGCAAAGTAGTTGTGATATTCATTAGGTGTGGTTACTTTTACTTTTGTTGGATAAGTGTTTTTGCATTAGGATGTCTAAAATAGTGTAAATTATCATGAGAAATTGCTTCAACTAGTAGGATTTATAGAAAATAAAGAAAAATGATGAATGAATCGGTTTCACGTCTTGGTCATAAAGGATACTGTAGTAGAAATAGAATTTGGATGTTTCTTGGATATATAGGTTATTCACCTGTAGTAACTACAAAAAAGTGAATATGCATTAGAATAAGGGAAAAGGTTCCTACATGATTTCTCATGGTAATGTGAGTTAGCAAGATGGCCAAAGGTTGGAAAGCTGAGAAAGAAGATTTATTTGTCCAAAATTGTCTTTAATTGTAGATCATCAATCTTCTAGATATTTACAAACAGTTTTGAATATAAGCTCTTGTTCTAATAGTAATGTTTAAAGCTTGGGTTATACTGGTCAATACCGACTAATATTTACCAGTTGGACAGTTCACCATACATGGATCAAACAATTTCATTTGCACTGGTACAAAACCAAGCTCAACGCCTTGTTATGAACTTAGCTGATTTGCAGAGGGGCAGCCTACTTTTGATTTTGTGCAGTGCCGAAGAGTTTGCGCAAATAAAAAATCAGTTAGTAAACATGGGAACACATTCGGGATTGCATAAGCATTCACCAAACAGCACTTCAAAACCATCCAGCTTGAGAGTGATGCAACAGCATGAATGTGCTCAAAACACAATTTTGACCTGTCTGGGCAAGAGTTGAATGTATATAGCGATATATCTTATCAGTTGAGGTTTTGATGCTTTGCAAGTGTAGCATGCTACAAAGAGGGGAAACAAGGCAACTAAATGGGTGGCCAGCTGTGCTAGATCCTCTCACAGCACCTTTTTGTTGCTTGGAGGCTTTCTTATTGAATTTTATAATCTCTTCGCCTCAGACAATATAGGGGAACTCCTCCATGTGTTTTTATTAGATATTTACTTACAGGAAAAAATAACAAAAGACACATATTAGCAAAGGACACTTATACATGCTCACAGTGGTAACATAACAAAGATTCCAAGGCTAGTCTTTGTGCCCCAAACTCCCATTCACTTGTGTCCACACAAGTGGTTTGGAGGTTTATGATAACATAACCCTTGACACTACTAAGGCCCCTCATAGGTTTATGCCACCTAGGGGGTTCCTGGTTGCTGAGATGTCTAATGTTTTTTATGCCAGCTTTGCTTAGGAAATTCCTTTCTGTGACACAGGCAAGGGGTATTGCTTTTGCCTATTTTTTCTTTGCACATTGATCGGTATTCTGTCGAACTAACTTGTACAACTGCAAGGACTCGAAATACATGCCATGATAAGGATGTTGGCATATTGCATGCCTCACTACAGTATAGGTGGCACATGAAAGGGACTTGAACAAATGAATGGTCAATTGCATGATCATGATTGTGGTTGTTGTTTGATGTGACTATCACTTCACAGTTGCAGCTGCATGCATTGTGAGGCTATGATTAATGTTTGCAACATTCTCCACTTATTCCTTCTATACCCCCATCAAGGCCTTCTCGTATGCTGCAACTTAATCATCATTGGGCTACATGGCACCTTCTAGTTGCCAACTGCGCTTTCAACTGTCATCAAGGGGGTTAAATTTGATGCTATAATGATATTGCCCCTATTGTCTGAGGTCTTTGTGGTGACAAACCCTCATTGTTGGTTGAGACTGACCTTCAATTTTGCTAAGCATGTCTTCAGTTATGGTCTCCGCTTCTATTACTCCCCACTTAGATTCTATGTCCAGCAAGCAATGACCTCATGTGAGGTCCTTATGAAGTTGCTCTTCATCGGTACTTAATTATGACCTTCTCAAGTTAGTTGAGCTTTTATCTTTGCTAGTCCTTGTTCTTTGGCTGAAAGAATGGAACAATGGTTAAGAGTGTTTGTTTCTTGAGGGCCTCCCTCATTGTGTGTGATCCATTGGACAAGAAGCATCTATGGGAAATCCAAGATTTTTTTCTATAAACTTGTTTTGTTGGAGCAACATTCCTCTTTGAGGCTGTCCTTGTAGATAATTTCGGGGACCACTTCTTCACAAAATGCTTTGTCTTCCATGTATCTGTCATGGAGTTCAAGTTTATGAGCCATCTCACTGTAGATATTGTACTAGCTAGATTGTGAACCTTCTGTTAATGTAAATATGTTGTTCCCCATGCCTAGGATAATTGTTGAAAACTACCACACAAATTGGATTACACTAAAGTACCCACAAACTTTTCTTTGTTCTTTGGCATATTGAACTTCCGTGCTTGAATATCAAGACTTTGAGCCATCAATTCCCATCACACACCTATACTAGTCCTTGCGTTGTCACTCAATTGCTCTAGTGCTACTTGTGCAGTCTCTACTTTTGTCAAGATCCTCACTTGCATAGATCACTATCAAAATAAGTTGGCAATGTTAAGACACATCAGAACTTAACCATCCACCTTTGGTGCTAAGTTATTCTCAACGCGCTGATCTTGTGATGTACATCTACATGAGGGGTGTTTCCCTGGATCACCAATTTTGGATGTCACACTACTCTCAGGCGACTTCACCCAATTTCCTATGACACTTTGGGCATCCATCGTGGCACTATCATGCTTTGGTTGGCTTAGGCGCATCAAATAGTCTTCTTCTTCACTAAGGAAAAGACCTCTCTAATAGATGGGAGTGGGTCTTTGTCTAGAAATATTCCACAAATTTCATCAAACTCAAGTTTAAGGCCAACTAGAAAATTTAAAAAATCACTCCCTTTCAATCATATCTTTGAGCTTTTTTGTATTATCTAGGCATTCCATTTCAAGATTCTGATAGATATCTAGTTCTAACCAAGGTCCTTTAGAATATAATTAGACACAAATCTAGCTCTTTAGTTTATATAATTGGTCAGGAACACCCTTCTTGGAGTAGGTCCATGTAATTGCATCTCATATTGTCATGGAGCAATGCAAACAACGTGTTTGTCCATGACGGTTTTTGGTTCTTGTTTCTTTTTGTTCTTCTTGTTTTTGAGTGTTTTCTGTTAGCACTATCATGGAGTAATTTTGGCAAGGTGTTCAACACTTGTCCATGATGGTTTTTGGTTCTTGTTTTTTCGTGTTTTCGGGTGTTTTCGATTAGGCACCATTTACGGGGAAGAAAACACTATAGTCAGCCCCATTTTTGTTTGTTGTTAGTGTTTTTGTTGTGTTTTCATCATGTAACACTAGGAAACGTTTCTGGTTGTGTGACGCCAAACAAAGGGGAAAATGGTCTAGAACACCATTCTCGTGTGCCACAGGCTGAATTCTGGCTGATGGCCTGGCAGTGCGAAACATTGTCTCAGCACCTTAGGGCCAATGGAGCTTTAGATATATGTCTGACGGGTGATACAACATTTTTACTATGCTTGTCGTTTGACAAAAATGCTAGGTGAGAACATTTGGTCTACATCTACTTTTAGAGCCCCCTTTGTGTACGCTCATTTAGCTCGTTTGGAGACCCTTTCGTGCCTAATAAAAGTTGGTTGCTTTGTGTTGCCTTGGATCTAGACTATCTTGCCCTTTTCATGCGCAACGAAGATAAATTACTTGCACGTTCGCCATTCAGATCTTTTCTTGGCTATGTAGGTCCTTTGTGGACTGCACGAGATTAAGGGCTCTTGAACCACAAAGCTATTAGGATGCTCCGTATGCTAAGGATTTAGAGAACTTTCTCTTTGATATGGAGCAATACTTTAGAGCGACCCAACCCGAATCAAAAGATTCCAATGTGGCATTAATGATGTTGTATCACATCGGTGATGCAAAACTGGCGCACATGAAGGGAAGAAATGCAGCAAGATCATTTTAACATCGACACTTAGGATGCCTTGAAGAGGGAATTGTGAACTCAATTAATGCCGAGAACATAAAGTTCGTTGAATGGTCGAAGTTGTGGCAACTTAGACAAACCTCTAATATCCAGGACTATATGAAGTAGTTTTCGATATTAATGTTAGACATGCAGGACATGTCCAAGAAACGCAAACTTTTCTGCTTCCTCAATGGTTTGAAATCGTGGGCCCATGAGTTGCATTGTCGGAATGTCCGTGAGCTAGCAGGTGCAATCATTATGGCAGAATGACTCATCAAGTTTTCTATAGAGACGATAGAGAAAAAGTACTCATCGGAGAAGCGATCTTTAAGAGCTTCAAAATGTAAGGACTCGAAGAAGAAAGGTGCTCTAACGAGACATGCATCCAGAGGGAACATCTCGAAGTCTAGCAAATGTCTTTTGTGCAGTGGAAAGCATCCGATGTTGGAATACCCGCAATGAAACGAGGCACTCAATGCCCTTATGGCTTCTTTCCAACCAAAGGAGAAGTGCAAAGTAAAGGCAAAGTCTTCTATCTCGAGCAGGTCGCATTCGCGTAACGATGACTCGTGTGCGTTTGTTGAACTCATTGTGAGATGAAGTTCGAGAGAAACCTGAGCAGAGGCCAAAGAAGAAGAAGAAGACCGACTCTTCAAGCTCGAGTTTGTCAGAGTCTAGCAGTGACGGAGGATCACCACAACAATCTCGTATTGGGGTGGCGCAATTGTTGAATGCACTACGAGGTCAAGTTGGGGAGCAGTTTAAGGCAACGGAGACGAAGGCACATGACAACTTATTGACCTTCGTGGACATCAAGGTGAATAGGAAGGCAACTCGCACATTGATGGACATATGAGCCACACACAATTTCATAATAGATCGAGAGGCAAAGCGATTCGGATTGAAGCTAACAAAGTCTAAGCCACATAAAAAACAATCAATTCGGAGGTGGACCTATTGGCAAAGGGAGTCGACATCGAGATTGGAGATTGGAGCAGAAGCACCAACTTCATGGCCCTTCCCTTGGATAATTTCTAAATCATTCTTATGGTAGTGTTTCTACAGGAGTCAAAAGCAGTACCCATGTCGTTCTTAAACTCTTCTTGACGAACAATGACTCTCTATGCATGATGGTCGTTTCGAAGAGAGCTTCAAAAGACACACACACACAATATATATATATATATATAGACTTTCGACTATGCAAGTGAAAAGAATTGAGGTGGAACAACCTAACTCATCTCATAACAATGCAGCTGGAGTATCAGCCTGGGTCCATTGAGACGGACCTACTTGAAAAATATGTTGATGTGCCGATAGCTAAGTTACCAAAGCCCTTCCTTGAAGGTGTAAGGTGGAATGACAGTTCGAACTCAGTTAAGGAGTCAAAAATCCAATCAATCATCCACATTAGGCATCATTTCCAGAGTGGGAGAATCTCCGGGACTTCTCAAACAAGCTATTGGATGATAGATTGTTCCAGAGCTTATCTTTGCTTGTTGTATCCTGGTGCTGTCGAGGGGAGGCGACTAATCTTCAACGCCAAGCAAACGACCAAAGAATTAGAGTTGGCATAGGTCATGCAACAAGAGGATGGTGGTGACCGCATCGAAAAGTTATCAGTAGGAAAATGCTTCCTAAGTCGTAAGGTGTGCAGAAGTAGCTGATCGGTAGAGTCAAAGCGTTGCAACAACCTTGAGTCCAAAAGAGACTCGACTACCCAAGGAGAACTTAGTTGAGAAAGCATCGGATTGAAGGCCATGAACATCAGGAGATGAGGCATGGTATCACAGTGACGGGTTTTCTGAGCGTTGACTAAACTTATGCTTTATGAGGGAGGCCACATTTCTGATTGCATATAGGACGTGGACAATCCCAAAGACGAGATCAAATTTATCGCAAAAGCACTCTACAAGGGCGAAACCTAGCTCAGGTTCAAGCAACACTTCTAGTACTCCAGAAGTGTGATAGTGTAGAGTGGGCTAGGTTAAGTAATTAATTTACAGCAATGAGTCCAACTCGAGGAATTTGGGTGAATCCATTCCAGTAACCCAATTCTCCTCACCTATGCAATGGAGCTCTGCTTCAATTGGAAGTCCCTTTAAATGGAAGATGCTAGAGACAAACTTTTGTGGGAGAAGGCAGACTCCTTACTTTCTATGACATGGTGCTGGTGAAACTCCAACCAACAACAATCAAGCTTTTGTAGGGTGACACCTCTAAGGGGCTTGAACGCTAGCATGAAGGCTCCTCTTGCCAATCAAAAGATCCAAAGGACTCAACAAGAAGTGTTCCAAATCATCCAATTCCCCGTTGAGCCATCTCCACAATGATTGCAACAAAGTGAGCAAATCAAAGTTGGTGACTCAACCGAAGCTGAGAAACATATTGCAACTGAGGATGATCCATATTCAACATACAAGAAGGCTTTGATGAGGATGTCGAAAGAATAAGTGAGCGAGAATGTTATGGAGCAATGCAAACAAGGTGTTCGACACTTGTCCATGACGGTTTTTTGTTCTTGTTTTCTTGTGTTTTCAGGTCTTTCTGATTAGGCAGCTTGTACGGGTAGAATACAATAGTCAACCTCATTTTTGTTTGTTGTCAGTATTTTTGTTTTGTGTTTGATTGCCTTGTGTTGCGAAACATCAATCGTCTCAGCACCTTGGATCCCCTTGGGTTGCACGGGGGCAGATGGAGCCTTAGGTTTCTGTCTGAGGGGTGATGCAATGTCTTTTGAGTGCTTGTCTTTTGTTCGACAAAAGTGCTAGATAAACGTTGGGCCTACAATTACCTTTGGAACCCCCTTTGTGTGCGCTCGTTCAGCCCGTTTTGAAGACCCTTCATGCCTAATAAAAGTTGGTTGCTTTGTGTTGCTTGTAATCCTGGTTATCTTATCGTTTTCATATGCGGCGATGACAAATTAACCTCACCTTCGCCTTTCTAGCCTTTTCTTCAATGTGCAAGTACTTTGTGGACTGCACAAGGTTAAGGTCTAGGTTGACCCTAGCATATGAGTATCGCTTGGGTGTTGTACGACTTAGGCAATCCTAGCTAAGGAAATTATCATGTTCCTCACTGCTAAGCTAAATGGATGGACAAACACTAGGAGCTTTATTCTCTATTATATGTCGTTTTTTTTATTTTTGTACTGATTTTCTGTTTATATACTGTCTGAAGAATATTGTTACTTCTCATTCTTAGTATCTTCACATAACTTTGTTATGTCGATTATCGTTTTTTGTTGCTGAAGGCTAAGGACATAAGCAGTGATGATGTATTACTAGAATAAAGCATTCCATAATCTAGGAATACAACTTCCATAGGAATATAGCTTCCATTTTCTTTGAATACAGCTTCTGTATCTGTGTGATTCTCCAGCAGCATAAAATTGTTTCTAGAAATTTTATCACTCAAAATGATGCTTATGTCACATGATGGAGAAGATGAGGAGAAGAAAAAGAGGGAGAAAGGCATGCTTTCTGGTCTTTCTCCTCTTTTTGAAATATGATATTGCCGCCTTAAGGGGAATCAGTTGATATAAATAAAAATGATATGCATGTTTGTTATTGACTATAATTTTAGCTTTTTATTTAATATGAACAAATTATCATGTTTTTCACAGTTCACTGTTAGCTAAACAGATGGACAAGCACTATGAGTTTCTTTCTCTATCATATGTCAACTGATTATTTTGGTACTTATTTTCTGTTTTTATACTGTCAGAAGAATATTGTTTCTTGTCATTCTTAGTACCTCAATATAACCTTGTTATGTTGATTATCTTTTTTGGTTGGTGAAGGCCAAGGACATAAGCAGTGATGATTTCAGTGGTGTGGTTAGTACATTTGATGATGCAAAGAGGTATGACAGAATCACTATGGTAGGAAATTCAAGGCAATGGAAAAGTCTGCCTGCTAAAATGCCTGTATGTTATTTCTTGCCTGTTGTTTTCATTATTAGTTCCATAAGTAATTTCTCTTTTATAATTAAGGTCTATATTTTCCGTTAAATTAAGTTATATTTGCAGAACGTGCAATGTGCTCAACAGGAATTCATTAACAATGTCATCCATGATAAAAAAAGGCTTAAAGTTATTAGAGATCATGAATATTCTTCTGATCTTTCACAAGAGTTGGACCTTGGAATTGGAAGAGTTGGTGAGAGGCTTAAAGACGGTGATGGGCACAACAATGCTGGTACCAATGCGACTGAAGCACAGCTTAACAGAAGGAATGAATTTCATGTAAATCATTTTTATGATAATTATCGAGTCTCTGGATCTAGACGATCTAATACTCTGCTAAGTTCAGTAGATTTAGGTGATAGAGATAGAAGCAAGTTAGAAGCATCTAGAAGCTGGAAGAACTCTGAGGAGGAAGAGTACATGTGGGATGACATGAAAACAGGAATAGAGTCTGGAGGTACCAACGACTCACTCAAAGGTGATTGGCATAATACGGATGCTGATATGTCTGTTAGATCGCAAAGTGGAAAGTGGATGTCTCTGAAGACAGAGCATGTGCAATGCAACTTGAACAAAGTCAACGATGCTTTCCCTCGATTAACGAAGAATAATAAGGGTGAAAGCAAAGTGCTGCCTTATGAGGTATTTATTGTTTTAATATCTTTGATTATTTTCCTTGGTATTTGAGCCCAGTAGTGCATGCTTTGCATATTCTTTTTTTTCGTTTTTGCAAAGAGAAAAAATTGCTCTCAACTTGGTTGGGTACAACTTGAAGATTTTACACTGTATATTTTTTTCTTATTGGAAGCTGATGTAGTATTTTAGATCTCATATCAATTCTTGATTATGTGGCAATTTAATTTATGCTAGAACTTGAGTACTGTATTTTTCTGAGCTGGTACAAAGAAGCAGAAGGTCTAGAATCTTTTGTCATAAATTAGAACTTGCAATCAATGTATTAGTGAAGGCAGGTAAACTTGGAACTTCTTTACATTCTTGTTGGGAATGGTATATTTACATCACCCAGTTGCTTCCATTTGTCTAATAAGTGCAGCTTCAGGGTTATCAAATAAATGCTTATATCATTGAAATTTACAGGCTAATGATATTCTCAACAAGCAGGATTTTTGCGAGAAGCTTCGACCATCATATGCTGTTTATGACACTAATTTGGGATTACGTACAGAGGCTTCTTCAAATTCACTATCACAACGGAAGGCTTCATCAGAACACCATTCCTCATCTTTCTGGACCTCCCATGAGTTTCCAGCATCTTTGGTTGGATTAGATAAAAATTGCTCAAGGGCTGGTGAACCAGAAGGACAAGCGCTCTCTTTCAGTGGTGGTTTATCTACAAGCATTAGTTCAACTTTGGGCCCTCATGCTAATATCCCAGGGTCAAGCGGAACTTTTGGACAGCAGTGGCAGCAAACTTTGCCGCTTCCATCACTGTCTTCAGATTTAACTCCGTCTTCAACGTCCATTCAACAACGGAAACCACATAACTCAATTGATCCTGATCGTCTTCGATCTCATTTGTTCTCTCAAACTGGTCATAAGCCTTTGCATTTAGCAGGTTCTGTGGATTTTGTTTCAGGTAAAAGTCATGCTCAACCACTTGGTGTTTTCTCAAGTTCAGCAGCATCCCAGTCAGAGATTACTCAGCACGTTGAAGACTTATTTGATCCTACTACATCAACATCCTATAATCAGCCAAGGGATCGTCCTCCTCTCAGACAGCAATCACAATATAATCCATCACAATGGCAGGCAGCAACACAGTCTCAGCCCTCTCGAACTGAAACCGAGATTCAACCTTCCCTTCGGAGCGAAACAGAGTCTCAACCTTCCCATCAGACTGAGAAACTGTCACCTCTGCCCCCGGGTCTTGGAACTCATCAGGCTGAAAAAGATTCTTGCACAAGCCACTCAAATGATCCTGCTGTAAGACAGCCTCACACAAGTAGTTTATTGGCTTCAATTATGAATAGTGGTGATCTGTTACCGAATAATTCAATCAGCAACCTTCAAAAGCCAAGTGTACAGCCTCCTTTGCCATTTGGACCTCCTCCTATCCAAGTTACATTGGCTGCCCCTTCAAACACTCCATCAGTTTTCCCTCCGCTTTCCCTTGATGATATACCTGATCTGAAGGCACCCCAATTTGGAGGCACGATGCCACCCCTACCACCTGGCCCTCCACCTTCCTCATCCTCGGTAGCTGTGAACTCAGACAACTCCAAGACGTCTGGAGCCAATGTGAATTCACTTTCAAGTCTTCTGAGTTCATTAGTTGCAAAAGGTTTGATATCCTCATCATCAACTGAGTTGCCAATGACATCTGCAGCTAAGCTGGTTGATAAGGCCAAGGATCAGTGTAGTGGCTTTCCTAGCAACAGTCTGGAGCAAGTTCCTTCATTCTTAACTACCTCATCAGGTATTCTTCCAATTTCTACAGAAGATCCTGCTGCGTCAAACTCAGTTGCAGGTGCTGCATTATCACAATCCAGTGCAACTGAGTTGAAGAACCTTATAGGCTTTGAGTTCAAATCAGAAATTATGCGTCGATTTCATCCTTTGGTTCTTACAAGCCTATTCGATGATCTAAAGCATCAATGCGACATATGTGGTCTGAGGTTCAGACTTCAAGAGCAGCTCCAATGTCATCTAGATTGGCATGTGTCAAAGAAGTCTGAAATGAGTAACTTTAACCAAACGTATAGAAAATGGTTCCCAGAGATGAGAGATTGCGTCAGTGGTCCTGTCGGACCACAAATTTCTTCGGAGGCAGCAATATCGCTGGAGGAAGTTGCCCCATACGAAGAGGAGTCTGAACCCATGGTTCCTGCGGAGGAGAGCCAATGTTTGTGTGCATTATGTGGAGAACCATTTGAAGATATTTTCTCTGAATCAAGAGATGAATGGATGTACAAGGGGACTGTATACTTGGATCTACGAAGTAAGCAAGATACTACAAGTAATATGGATGGACCAGTTGACCAACTTCCTATTGTGCATGCTCATTGTATGTCGCAGTGGTCCGCCGGACGTTGCTGAGAATGGTAAAGTGGACCAACTGTATGCACCAAGTGGCCTAATTTGAACTGAAGGTGACTATGCATGGCCCTCCCATGTGCTGCTTTCACTCGGCTACAAGTCTTTTCAGGATTATTTATTAACCTTGCCAAAATTGTAAGTAGATAATTGCTCTTCAGATTGCATACTGCCGCTTTAAATTTCATGATTTCATAGTTTCTTGCTATTTTGCAATTCTTTTCATTCTACTTTTTCCTGTAGTGCATATAAGAAAAGAGTTGTCAAATCAAGAAAACATGATTCTGTAGTATATGATAACGTTTTGTTGTTCCTTGACATATTTTGGCTCATTCTTGCTGGAGTGTTTTTGTTTCTCTATTCTACACCATATAACTAGTATGTTTCGAGTTAAAATCGTACTTTATGAGAAACTTGAACCAACAGGTCAAATAATTTTTTTTTTTTAATATTTAACATATGATGCCCAAACAGGTATACTTGCTTCATAGATGGTAATGAATATAAAATTATTGATGGATCATGCATGAGAGAAATTTGTAGGATTTCTGCTTCTGATCTGTTTGTTAGTTGTGCTATTGCATGCATATGCTGAATTATAAAGCTTATGTGTCTGATTGTTGTGTTAAAGGCTGGAGCTTAGAGTAATCAACTAGTTTTTTTTTACCCCCATCGTACGTCTTTTCTACTAATGTCAACCTGTTTTTCTTTCTTTCTTTTTTTTTTTTTTGTTTTCCTCCTCTGATTCGTAAAAATGTCACTGAAATAAGGCTAGTTAAACTAAATGGACTGCTTGTGTTAAGTCATGGATTAGTTTTTCTCGAGTATTTCGACTTTGAGAACCGTACCATAAGTTAAACTAAATTGATGCAGTGGCTAGAGACAAGTGGTCAAGACTTTTTTTAAATCATGGATTGGTTTTTGTTGGTTATTTTGACTTGAGAACCGAAACGCAGGGTCAAGAGATAAGTGGTCAATGTATGAGAACACATCTTGAGAAAAGGAGCTACAAATTTGAATTTTTTTTGTTTGATATCTGAGAGTTAAGATTTTTTGTTGATCATCATGTATATCATTGGTTTCCTCATCTCTTTACAGTACCGGGGGAGCCGCTGTTCAAAAGAAGTTTGTTCACTGGCTTTTGCTCTTCATCTATTAGTCACCGGAATCAGATTGGCTCGCACGCATTTATGCGTATGCCGCCATCTCACTTGTGTTGATTTTTGTGCATGAAAAATGATATATAGAGGCTGTCCGTCCTTTATTCATCCATCTCTTCCGTCATGGTCATATTATATATATATATATATATATATATATATATATATATATATATATATATATATATATATATGTAGACCATCGGAAAAGAAAAGAAATTGATAAGAAAAGTTCATTTTTGCTATTTTGCTGCTGTCTATCCAAATTAATCTTTCATGCAAATGTATGTTTTATGCTCGGTCTGAATGTATGTATAATGGAAAGCACATTCATAGTCATCTTTATTTTTTTTTTCTTCTTCTATCAAAATTTTTTTTTTTTTTATGCCAGCCCGTAAGGTTTGTAGTCAGGATTGTTCTACAGATAATGTGTTGCATCTATTGTTTTGGTTGGGCCGATAGATCTCACTGAGGAGATAGATAGATGACCATCATCACCCCAACTTGCCCTGCCCTGTTAGGTGGGTTTGGATGGCCTATTTCTACTTGGGATAGGGGTTAGATTGAAGGCGTTCGTTATGTTCTTTTTCTTATCCTTACATAGCTTTTTCTGTTCCCAACTTTGAACCAAACAAACACTTTTTTTATCAACCGATGGATATCCGAACCCGAAAGTTGGTGAGAGGGTTGGAATCCGTTGGTCTAAGCAGCGTCGGAGGAATACTAACTAACTACTCCTTTGTTTTAGGAAATGCATCTATTGACACCATCTGCTGCCTGCCTATATATAAAGATCCTGAAGCCTTTGGGTATTTTGCAAATTCGTTAGTTTGGTGAGTTGGGGTAATGCGTACGAGGTTGCCATGTCCTATTCGATGTGCATCCATTATGGGCTTTGGAGCAAATGGCGCGTCTTAATTCTCTAATTAAGTAAGAACCACACACATCTATCCTTCCTTTTAGGTGAACCCACCACCGATCATTACCGAGGCGAGGCGTGTCTCATGTCTCCCAAAGAATTCGAAGGCTTCTTCAGAGTTGGGGCATCACTCACTCCATGGTTTTATCAAAGGTCTACGACATTTTACCCAAACCAAACCACAATATATTCCCTATCTCAATTATATCCCAAAAACTGATCGATAGATATCCACACCTAATTTAAGCATACCATTGGACACGTGTAAAAGTTTTCGTTAAGATAAAACAACAATCCTTGTTGAAGATAGATAAACATCAAAAAATAATTATAAGCTATTATGATGAATATCTTTGGACTCTTAATTCTTCTCCACCTTTTCAAAAAAAAAAATTTCCAAACATATATAACCCAAATTTTTTGTCAAAGCATATATAAACCCAACCGCATCCGAATCTAACTCGGGTATAAAGTTTCTATCCAGACTTTTTGTCGAAGCATATATAAACCCAACTCAACTTTATGCTTCGGCATCCAAATCCAACTCGGGTGTAAAAGTTTATATCCAGACCCGACCAAAGACGCATGAAAAATTGCAGAATGATCAGTCAAGAAATCTATCTCGCAAAGATTTACCTGCAGGGAAGGAGTAGAGAGATCAGACAGATCCGAGATAAATCTAAAACGTTGAGAGGTTACAAGCAGGAACTTATCTGTCATGGTCTGCATACTGTTAAGGCATCACAATTTCACAGTTCCTGCAAAGCTAGGCCGTTCTGCGGATCGAAAAAGTGGGATCAGAACAATAACATAATAAAGACAAAAAAAAAAAAAAAGTATCGTGGCCACTATGATCTGACATTGTGATATATCTGCATCTTTGTCCTGTATCCAAAACAAGTTAATTCTGTTCTGCAGGTTGAAAGAGCAATACATAATTTGAACACCCATACAACTAATATTACGCAACAGTACAACACGAGCAGAAAATATAACAGGCCGTTAACTTTCAGAAGGTGTCCTCGAGTGGTGCAGGTGCAGTTGCTGTACATGAATTCAGATTCACAAACTCTCAAACCCAACACTCCAAGGAAATCAGATCATCCCACTCATGAACTACGCAAAAAAATTTATAGAACACATGCTGCCAAAGTGAACACATTACAAGAAATTGGTATCTTGGAAGAGATGATCAAACCACACTGCACATGCTGCTCACCGTGACCAAACAAGCAGATCTCATCAGAATTCTCAGATCAAGTTGGAGAAAGCAACGCTTGGGCAACTTCTTTCTGTGCTCGATCCACATGAAAGATGTCTTGAGCTTGAGTTGTGATTATGTTTCTGGGATATGTCATCCATCCATATGCAACGTGTTCCAATCTTTATACAACTTTTTATAGACCAACCCATTTGACCCATCTGAACACTTTTCCAACTTTGAAAGGAAGCTCATAGTCTCTTGTCATGGATGCTTCCCTTCTTGCCACCTCTGGTTCGGACCAAACATACACCCCTCGTTCTTGTCGACTACCAGGAACAGTATTATCAAGAATTGCAGCAACAAGAAATGCTATCACCATGTTGAATGACAGCAATGTGTTCAAAACGAAATCTATCTGTAAGGGAATACAACAATAGAAACCATTAGTGAAATGCTGCATTTCATCATAAAGCATTCAGTGCAAGAAATCATGTTTTGTCCAAATCAATAACTAGTATAAGTGCAAGTGAAATGCTGCAATTCATCGTAAAGCATTAGGTTCGTTATAGTGCCACATAGAATTCACCATGCAGTAATAAAGTCATTCCACAAAATTGTTAAACTGAATTTGTAACCTGATGTTAGTTGTTGGATAAACTAGAAGTATAAGATTTATAATATGAAAAAACTTTGGGTGGTTAACGTACTGTGACACCTAAGGTATAGTATCCATAATTGCTGTAAGAATCTCTGCACTTCAACTTCCAAGAAAAAATTTTAAGAACCAAAATAAAGATGATTTTCTTTTAGGTAAAGATGACTAAAAGTGAAGATGTTTAAGGGATGACATAATCTTATGATTACACTATTTGAGATGTCTTTTTTACTTCCGACGTTGTAGTGACTATGATCTGCCCTATACTAAGATCCATCGTTCTTTAGTCTTTTTATACTTTCTTCACCATAGTGACTTATGCCATGCCCTGTTTCCAGAACCCATTCTTTTTTTAGCACAACCTGACAGATGTTCAGCCCTTCAGTAAGCTCAAATAAATGTACTGCGTCTCCCTAATTGTTTCAGAGAAACAAAATACATTCAGACATGACGGCATAAATTCTTTCACAAGTGAAAAATATTCAGCAGAGGCCTGACTTTGGTGCCCCGTTCATATGGCACAAATTCATGGCTCATGCAAAGTTTGAAGGATCAGTATAGACTAGGATCAGGGATTGGGATTGCTGGGACCATGATCGATTAAAAACTAATTTTGTATTAAAAGTAAAAATAAAATAAATAATAACAAATATAGTAGAAATATCATCTATGTTGAAGAAAAAATAAATCACGCATACCCTATAGAGAACTTAGTTATAGGTTATTTTAAAAAGTGTAACATGACAAAAGGCAAGAGAGAATGAAGAGATGTATTTAAGATCATATCTGTATAGTGCATAGGTTCAATAATGAGATGCAGTACTCCGCCGCATGGATTCATACTCCCAAACCTTGCTGCTGCCCATGGTCCGTGTTTCGCTGCCGCCCATTGACTAGGGACTCCTCTTCATTCTCCCTCCACTCTACCAACATCAGGACAGCAATAACAACTGTGTTGCCCACCCACATCAACGGTGCAGTAGCACCAGCATTTTCTACTATTCGAGCTTCTCTCTCCCCGTCTCTTTTGTGTTCATCACCAGCACCAGTACAGACTAGCCGCATCTCATTTGATCCAAAAGATAGGGACAGCACCACACATTCACTAGCCCCGCTATAAGCTAATTTCTTCATATCTCTTGACCGAGATTTGCTGAGATTGGCAAGGATCAGCTAGTTCAGACCAATTCCCAACTGATCTCAATCAATTTATCACAGATCCGCCAAATATTCTATGATTTGGTTAAAAATTAATGCGGAGTTAAAATGAGACTATTCCATCCCTAGATTGGGCTCACTGATCCCATGAACCGAGTTTACACTCATCGAGAGAAAAGGGAACAGGGAGGAAGCCTCTTGAGAGTCTTGTTACCAATGAACACCAACTTATTCTAAAAATAGAACATGCACAACAGTATATAGTATTCATAATTGGGATTGTGTAATTTACTGGCTCTCCCTGCACCAAAACCATCCAATGCATCCTTTTAAATTAAAGATTACTAATCATAATCTGTAGCTATGAGTGCATCCTTTAAAACTAAAGATTACTAATCGTAATTTGTAGTCATGAGGTTCTTGTTCCAACAGGCTTTATCAAAGTCATGCTAACACGCAAGATGAACAATGCTCATCTTTCGCATCTCGCATAATAAAAAGATTCCATGACATCAATGATACTATCTAACATTTACCTTGTGGGCTTGTGAAACTGAAAAGGCAAATACAAATAAAAGGTGCAATTCAATGTATTCAGTGTGGAACATATTTAACATTCTAGTTGAATTATATTTATGTCTTCAATAGCCCATACACATGAAAGATGCAAGTCCATGTACCGCATATGCAACACAAGATAACTTTTAATTCTAATTGACTTATTTCCGTGTGATTATATATCCAATATTTTAATTGAATCAACTTTCAATCCTAACCATTTCTTTGTGATGATGCAAACCATAAGTTTCATTCACTGATCAAGAGAGAACAGCCAACAGAGAACTCATTATGCATCTACTTCCCCCTTAACCTCCAATCCCCCCAATTCATTTTATGATTGAAATGTTCTACCCATAATAACACAAATCATTTAAATCAGCCAAATCAATTCAAGGCACCGACTAAATCTATGATTCTACTGCCAGAATGTCCAAGCTCAGCCTGTATCACTTCAGCCTTTCTTGTCTCGTTTTGTGGCTGATATAATATACCACCAAAACAAAATGACAATTTACTGACCACCTAATTTAGAGGGACTAGCTTAGTAAATTTAAACTTCTATGCCTGAAACTAGATTGCTGGTCTCCTAATTTGGTAGGGACTAGCAGCAAAAGGTGTGTGGACATGGACCATTTAAGTGGGAGCCAAAGGGTTTTGAAGTTCAAAACTAATGATGTAAAAGGGACCCAACACCCATTATAGACCCAAGGGACCTAAGTCCAAAAACCGATTAAAATATATTTGGGTTATATACATGGCTTTGAGGCCCTGCTATGAACTGATGGGTCGAGCCTTCTTAATCCGTACCTGACAACCAACCAACAAGTCTGGATGGCATCATGGACAACTCCAAAACTACCATCTATGGCTTAAATTTAAAATAAACTTGAGAAATTTATATAGTATGTTAGATGAATGATTGTGATTATATGCTAATCATGAAATATGAAATAACCAATGGCCATTCACTTGTATTATCTATATCAAAAGAAAACATTAATATAGTTTGAATTTCTCTCTTGAGTTGAAAAAAAAATCAATTATACATGTAGAGCTTATATCCATGGTAAAGACTAAGACATACCCCTTTATATCCGGTGCGAAAAGGCCCATGCAATGCCACAATATATGGTTGGAAGTAACTTGGTACAGATGAATTTGCATTGGGAACAAGTCCATATTGCTGGAAGTATGCAGGTACAGATAAGGCGAAAAATAAAGAGAGTCCAACTATGATACTATTTCTGGAGCTTCCTGTCTCGCTGTACCGTAGGTTTGACAAGCCCAAAGCAGCAAGCATGGCCCACATAAAGCATAAGAGTCCAGCAACCATGACATCAGGGATAGAAGCAATGAAGCCACCAACTTTACCTGTTTATAGAGAAAATATTGAACACTCAAATGAAAAAAATAATAATTGATGCAATAGAACAGAAATTTCAAAAACCAAAGTAAACAATAAGGTAGAATGTTTATTGTTTTATTATTATATCGTTATCCTTTTTGCAAAGCTTCCAGTACATTTAACTGCTTGAAGAAGGAAAACAAAACTGCTGCTTACCCACAAAAGATAGAAGAATCAGAATGACAGCACCCAGTTCAACTGCTCTGCGACTGCCCATTTTAGTTACAGCAATAGTGTGAACATTTTCTGTAAGAGTTGTTGAGCCAACTCCTGTGCCCCAAAGACCAGCAAGAATGCTCGAGATGCCTTCCATACCAATACCCCTGCTAAGAACTCCAGCTGTTGGAGGTCTTGAAGCCACCAACAAAGATGAAGCATGGTATGTACCAACCTTGTAAAGGAACCAAGTATCAAAGAAATAGAAAAGGAGGGGAAAAAAGTTCTGCACTTTCGTGAAAAGAAAGCATCAAGACTTTCAACAGAACAAACTAAAAAAACAAAAAAAATCAACAAGTCTGCAATTTAATTGATGTAGAAAGCCTTAATAACCAAAATTGATCTGATGCCCAAATTGCAGCAAGTTATTTGAACATAATTGCCTGATGATTCACAAAAATGATATGAATATCCATTCAAGCAATATGTTCAGCTTAAAGTAAATTAAGATGTCCCTCTTCTGATGCTCTTAGTTAGTAAGTGACATGTCATTCGATCAGCATCCTCCAAAGGAAAGGCTTGTCCTAATATATCAATGGGAAACTACAGAAAACAATGGCCAGAACAAAGCAGCGTTTTTTTTCCCTATTATACACATTTCCCCAAGTCAACATGAGCATGTAATAAACTAATACCAAATATATGAAGAAAAAATGTTAATCTACAAAAGGAAATGAATGAAAGAATCAAAGGAAAATTGATATCAAGACTGGCTACAACCTTTTGCTTAGATGTGACCTAGTTTGTGACCGTTATCAGACCTACTTTGAATATATAATCAGATAATTGAGAATAGCGAGATCGTTTTATTGAGTTTTCAGTTCTAGATTGATATCTTAGTTGAATTCTTAGTCAAAGCAAATAATAAAAAGGATGTTGCTGTTTCTATGAAGTTGTATGATAGTGTTGATAAATGGTTTTGAGAAAAACCTTATTTTGTCCCAAGTGCTTTCTTCTTTTCTTTGTTCCATGTGTTTTTGTTTCCCTTTGCTTGTTTTTTCCTTCTCTGAGCACTCTTCTAATGTCATTCTATCCCTTCCCAAATATATGGTCTGGTTTCTAAACAACTATTCATCCAAAAGTACTGATTGTCGCCTGGATGTTAGATTTGATAAGGCGATGCATATAGATGTTGTAATCTATACTGAGATGAGTCCTGACTAAAGCTCATATCTGACTTTCACCAGCTGCCACTAAGGTGCTACTTGTTCCATGATATTCAAGTAATAATAATAGAAAGATTAATCTGACTCTGCAAACTATCTCGCTGTTGATCACAATACCTCAGCAGCTGATTGATCGTTATCTGAAAAACTTCATGATATTAATAAATATTATGTTAATCATCAACGATAGGGCATTCATGTTACATTCAGCCTCATGCTGGCTTCGTAATGCATGCTTACTGAGATTATACTCGATGAGTCACCTTATGTTCATCAATAGCCTTTCTACAGATAGTGCTGTAAACTAATAAAAATATATTAAAGGTCAAGAAATGAAATACCAACCCTTTGAATGTTCTTTGTAAGTCATCATATCCAGTCAATTCACTTTCCAATCACATGTATGCAGTTTTTTGGAATTAACTCTCCCACAATTCACTTCTACTTATAACATATTGATCACAATGTTTTTTTCAATGCTCAGACAACGGTATTAACCTGGATCATCCCCATTGCCAAAAACAATGCATCTCATATCTTTACAGAATTCAAAAATCCATGCACAGACCAGAAACATCGCCTGTTGCAATAATCTAATACTAGTTATGTTTGTCTCACATATATTTCTCCATTGAGGCATATCAACCAAGGTTCACCATTTCTGGCACCGCACCCATCTCAGCAATCTATCGAACCGGTACAGAACCTACCACTGCATACCGGTGTTTCGATGATGAAGAAATAGATGGTGAATATGGTTGATGATTGGACTGTAGTTCGATCAACTGCCAACAAGTATCATCAGAAATAAAAGAATAAAATATTTTTCAATTTACACACTTGATAATTCTTCTGATGCCATTTTCCAAATAAGATGCCAGACTGAAATATGAAAAATGTTTTAATAGATTTAATATTTTGCTTTTTTTTTACTGTTGAAAACTATATGAATGAATATGAAATCAGGAATAACATTATTGATCAAATTGTTCAACCCATGAAAAGTGAAGAAACAAGTGGTTCATCAAGTAACTGGATTGTTCAAGACATCCAAGTCGATGGTTTTCCCAGTTTTTGCTTATGAGGTTTGAGGTCACCTGAACTGTACAACCTGTTGTTTCAGCTGTTCACAATGATTTATGTTTCATCCAATTCTCTTTTCTAGTTGTCTTATCATGTAAGTTCTCCCTCTCCAAGAAAAAGGTCCCTCGAATCTAACCAATACCTCGTTTCATCCTTTTGTGTTTTTTCTGCAGCTAAAATGCAATCTCTTTATAATTTCTCTATGCAGTTTAATTCTAGGAGCCCACACAATGAACAATATCAACCAGCATCACTCACAGTTGGGAACAATCAAACTGAATATTCATCCTAAAATTTAATATCCTCAAATAAAAATTCTGATTATAGGGTAGTAAAATTTGGGGGAGAAAGTCTAATAAAAACAGAAGGTATAAGCACAAATGCCAATATGGACAAAGTTAATTAATACTTCAAAAACTTCATGATAAAAGAGAGATGGTAACCTTTTGTTCGGACTTCCAACAAAAGAACAAAAATATAGAGATGAATATTCATTCTGAACTTTGATAAAAATTTTGATTATACATAAGAAATAAGCTAAGTTGCCAATAAGGACAATGCAAATCAATATCATCATTGGAAAGATATGCAACAAATATTTCAAGAATCACAAAAGCTGAATGTTGTTGTAAAGCAAACAAGAAACTCACCGAATCAACTGTTGCAATAATGGATACTACACACATTACAATGGCCATTTTCCAACTGAAAACAGGTGTGCCCCATTGCAATGGATAAGGAAGTCTAAACCATGGTGAAGATTTAATGGCATGAGAAGTATCTGTACGGCAGTGTTTCATCCTTGGCAAATGCTTTCTGCAGTATGCTGAGAGAGTATTGGAGGCAGGTATATTAATATCACAACCTTTATAGTTATACACTCCAGATTCTGTAAGAAGAAATGCAATAGCCCATGTAACTCCCAGACCCAAAGGGACCTGTAAATGGCACAGCAAGATTCTCACAGGGTGATATGTTGCCAAAATCACTTAGATTCATTTTATGACATGAAAAATAATTTCCATGATAGTTAGTCAAGCTTACCGCATAGATCAAAAATATTCGATGGCCAAATATGCGAATCTTCCGAAGATACTGCAGAAGGAACAGCAAAGGCAACTTACATGAAACAAACACAAATAAATCTTAAAAGCTAAGAAACTGAAAGATACTGCAAATTGTAAATGTCATATAGCATAAAACAGCCAAGATGTATCAGATGTAATCATCGTCGGAACTCACAAGTGAGAAAATGATAACCAGCAACATCTGCATCATACCAATCTCGAGACAATTTCCTACTTGAGTGAAGCCATAACTAAAAAAAGAAAGTCCAACAGCTGCAATTGTCGGAGATACAACAACTGGATTAATCAACCTGCGACAAACAATTAAGTCTGAGTGTTGCAATGTGCAAGCACATTACGAGCGCCAGACTTCCAGGAAGAGCACACTGGAATCCAGCACTTTAATATCAATATCAATGAAGCAACATATAAGTTAAAAGTGCAGAATTTAATCACATAGGCAAGCATAGGCAGGTCATGGTCTTACACCATGCCATGTTCAATTGCAGATACAGTTAACTGCTTAATGCTAAAGTTATATTTGGTCAACAGCAAAGTGATGGAGAACCATCTACGGTTATAAAGGATTTCAGAATAGTTTATTTTAGACAAAGAAAACAACAAAAAGTCATCAATTAGTTGGCCTAGAAACTTCAAAAGTTGTGTGGAAAACAAAGAAAAAAATTAGTAATTCTAGGTGTTAACCTTAATTTCTACTTTTGTATGAAGTGCACTCTTTTACTTCTCGGCTGTTGTAGGTATCCTAGTGGTCAGATTGTAAGCTTCTCAAAGGCATATAAGTTTCCTAAGATGTTACTCTTGGGAATCACTGCTTTCATTGATTGTACTAAGGCTCCTAAACCCCTGTAAATAGTGCTTTATCTATTGATGGAACACGTTAGATTTGAACGAAAAACACTTGCATCTTCTCTCTGCTAGTCTCTTGCTCCACCCTCTAATCTCACACCTCTTTTGCTCTCTTGCTCTCCTCTCTCTCTATTTCTCTTTTTGTTCTACACCAAAAAGTCTTACTGGCTTTCAATTTGTTATTAGGTTTATTATATGCTTAATAATTTGCCTCACCTACAAATCAGCTACTTATCTCTAAACATAGTTGCTACTTTGAATATTTATGTCTAAGCATCAAATTAACTTAATTTGTTCAACTTTGAGTTAATACAGGTTCACTGTTTTAGCTTCCCATCACTTGGAAAATCTTTTACAACTTAAACAGCACAAGCCAAGCCAAATTTGTTCAGATTCAAGCTAAGCATTATATTCACACTATATGTTAATATTCAAACAGCACAGGTTCATATTCAAAAGATCTTTTTAAAAATTGAACCTGTAAAGCTACAAGCCAAAATACTATTACAAATTTACAAGAAGGATGCTAAAACAGCACTGCAACCTTAAAATTTTAACTATATGTTACATCACCAAACATGTATTTCTGTAAATGTTAAAGCAATCAAGCAAACGTATAGATATCATGGGAGGCTGACACGAAGATGTATTCTCATGACATGGTACATGCATATTTTTATGTAAGCCAGAATGAACACACCTTAAAAGCAATGATGTTGCTCCAGTATATCCCATTATTGCTTGAAATGCAGAAGATATAATTATAGCTCCCTGTAGCTCCTTCATTATGTGCTTAAAATTCTGCAAAAGATAAAAATATTCTTCAAGTTCAAAATAAATCTGAACCCCGTTAAGATATAAATGACTGGTAAAGCAGTGAATTATGTAACAATATCTAAGTCATAAGTGATAACACAATGAAACAAGGTCTGCCATTTCGAATCTTATCACCCAGTATAAGCGGTACGTACGATACACGGAACGCCCACTACTGAGCACCCTTGACCTAGCCCTGTATCATGTTTCCACCCCGTTACCGCCCGAAACAGGTCAGTAACGCTCGATTTCGACCGTTGCCGCCTGTTACCGAGCGATATCAACCAAGCTACAGCGAGGGAAGAAGCAAGGAAGAAGAAAGAGAAATAGGGAGAAGAAGAGGGAGAGCCTCGGAAAGCACCACCCTCTAACAGCAAGGCGGTGGCTCGGCTACTTCTTCACCGCGTTCTTCACCGAAGGCCGGAGAACCTCGGGGCAGCACCGCGGATGAGATGAACCTCACAAGGCGACGACTTCTTCGACACGATCTTCTTTTCATCTGAGATGACGAGGAACAGAGAATGAGGCCTTAGCGATGTCATTGAGGCTTCTCATATGTGCCAGGAGAAGAAAAAAAGGCGACGTTGCCTTCTTTTTATTTTTTATGTTACATATATATATGCATATATATATAGTTATTTATTTATTTATATATACATATATATATTGAGCTGTCACAAACTTAGCTGAATTTGCCTAAGTTATGCGACACCCTTACAGCAAAGTTACGAACTTAGCTGGAATTGCCTAAGTCGTGAAGCACCCTTGCGTCAATGTCTTGGACTTAGCTGGGATTGCCTAAGTCATGCAATGCCCATGTGTTATTCATCCTCAATGGGTCAACCTAGATGCAACCTCGCACAGGTCCCGAAGGACCTGTAAAAGAGAAGGTCGATAGTTTGAAAGCAAGTGATGAACAAGTCTCGACGTCTCGCAAAGAGAAAGCTTTACAAGCAATTCAACAAACACCTTGAGTGCAAGAGAGAAAAGAGAAAAAGGAGCAAAACAAGGCTATAGATGGTTGAACGAACAATCGCAATTCCACAATGACGGTTCACCGAGTGTCGAGCGGGAAGACAAGCTCAACTTGTGAAGAATGTTCAACGACTGCCCGACAATATACCGAAGACCCATCCAGCCTTGTGTAACTCGAGGGTTCCAGGGGTCTGAGATGACTGACGTTTTGCACCACACCGTGATCTGCAAAAATCAGGCCACGGCACGTGAAAACGGAATTGTTTTGGGAAGTTTTGGCCCGGAGTGGTGAGAGGTCGCATTGCAACATTACAAATTGTTCACTTACATTTCTTAGGCAAAACCATGTAAAACTAAAGCAAAACAAGCAGCCAAACATATGTACAAGTGTGCAAAGGCGACGAACGGTTCGTTGTATGAAGATGTTGCGAGTGCGCGACGACCGTTCGTGACATTCTCCCCTACTTACACTATCGACGCCCTCGTCAATGCTTGTTGGTAGGTTTTGACAATGGCTTCATGCCGTAGGGCGTCTTCAGGCTCCCAACTGGCTTCTGTTCAGGGAAGCTTTTGCCACTTCACCAGGTATTCGATTTGCTCCACTCCATTGAGTAGCTTTGTCGTGTGATCCGCTAGAATGGTTTCAACTTGCTTCTTGTATGAGGCTCTAGTGCGGGGGGGTGTAGTCGAGTTACAACACTTCGGGAAGCACCTTGTGGATGAGAAGTACGCTTTCAAGTTGCTTGTATGGAAGACATTATAAATTTGAGTCATACCGACGGTTGCAACTTATAGGAGACATTACCTACCCTGTTAATAATTGGGAAGGGTCCTTCATACTTGCGTAGCAATCCTTTATGCACTTTGTGCCTAAAGAACTAAAGTGATGCTAGTTAGAGCTTCACCAACACCAAATCGCCAACTTTAAACACCTGTGGTTGCCTTCCCAAGTCTGTCCACCTCTTCATCTTTTTTACCGCCTTCTCCAAGTAAGCATGCGTAATGCATTTCTACGCTATTCCTTTGCAAAATGATATGCTGACGGACTACTCCCCGTATAACCGATAGCCAAGGTATGAAGAGTCGACGGCTGTTGTCCTGTAATAATTTCGAAAGGGCTCTTGTTGGATGCAGAGGTCCATTACAAGTTGTAGGAGAATTGAGCAATATCCAACAGCTTCACTCAATCTCATTGGTTGACACTAACTTGTTGCCAAAGATATTGCTCCAAAAGCAAATTGATTCTTTCGGTTTGGTCATCCGTATGAGGGTGGAGACTTGTGGAGTACAACGTAGATCCCAACAGCTTGAATAGCTCGGTCTGATATCGTCCCAAAAATCGTGCATCTAGATCACTAATGATATTGTGCAAGACTCCCCAATACTTCACCATATTCTTCATCATCAACTTGGTCGCCTCCTCTGTTGAATATTGTAGGGGCACAGTAATGAATGTTGTATACTTCAAAAGTCAATCGACCATCACGAGTATCGATCCAAGTCCCCCTACTACCAGCAAGCTTGATATGAAATCCAAGGTAATGCTCTTCCATGGCCTTTCTGATATGGGCAACAACTCCAAAAGTCCCACCGGCTTCCGCTGCTCTACCTTATCTTGTTGGCAAGTAAGGTATGTTCGAACATATTCCTCAACTTTGATCCTCATCTTCAACCAATAGAAGGCCCTCTCCACGAGAGTCATTATTCGATGAATACCCGAATGTCCAGCCCAAAGGGAATAGTAACACTCTCTCAAGAGTTCACGCCTCAAATTGCTCACCCGCGAAACATAAACTCTGTTCCCTTTGGTGTAAATGGATCCCTTTTGGATCCAAAATCGTCATGACTTACCCTCTTTGATGAGTTGCATTAGGGTTATTGTCTGGGGATCAATGTACAGTCCATCCCTGGTCCTAGAAATGAAGTTGGAGTGCAACTGACTTGCTTGGCCTCCGCCTTCTAACTGTATAGCGTTCGCTAGCTCCACTTTACGACTCAATGCATCGACCACGACATTTGCTCTTCCGAGCTTGTACTCCATTGCCATATCGAACTCAACCAGGAAGTCTTGCCACCGAGCTTGCTTTAGGGAGAGTTTCTTTTGAGTTTGAAAGTTCAATGCAATGTTATTCGTTCTTAGCACAAATCGCGCTCCGAGAAGGTAGTGTCGCCAAACTCGTAGGCAGTGGATCACCGCTATTATCTCCTTCTCGTGCACCGGATATCGCCATTCAATCTTGTTGAGCTTGTGACTCTCATGGGCCATAGGGTGACTCTCTTGCATAAGTACTCACCCCAATAACAAAGTCTAAAGCATCTGTATGGACTTTAAAGGGCTTCCCATAGTCCGACAATTTGAGCATTGATTCTTCCAACACAACAACCTTTAGGTCTTGGAATGTCGCTTCGCATTTATCTGACCATCGCCAAGACAACTCCGTCAGTGGAGTTATGCGCTTCGAGTACCATGCTATGAAGCGCCAATAATATTTAACGAAACAAACAATCTCGGATCTGGCACCTTCTTTAGTGTCGGCCATTCTGCCACCCACCTTTGCTTTGTCCATTCGAATGGAACCATCCCCGATTCGATGCCCCAAGAATAGAATCTTCATCTAAGCAAAGTAGCACTTCTCCCTCTTCACGAATAAGGTGTTCTCCCTGAGAACTTTAAAAATTGTTCGAAGGTGCTCGACATGCTCTTCAAGTGTTTGGCTATAGATAACGATATCGTCCAAGTAGATAACCACAAACTTGTCCAAATACTCCTTGAATAGCTAGTTTATGAGTGCAAAATATGGTCGGAGCATTGGTTAAGCCGAAAGGCATCACTTTTCGACTTCACTAAGAACTCAAACGCTCCATATTTAGTCACACAAGCAGTCTTTACTTGGTCGCCTTCCGCATCTTGCACCTGCTAATACCCCGACCGAAGGTCAAGTTTTGAGAAGTACTTTCCCTTGCCCAGTTAATCGAACAAGTCCACGATGAGCGGGATGGGATACTTGTTCTTCACCGTCACTTTGTTAAGGGCCCGATAATTAATGCATAATCAGAGGCTCCCATCTTGTTTCTTTTGGAAGATGACTGGAGCTCCGAATAGTGCTTTCGAACTACGGGTGAGACCACCACTTAGCAGTTCATCTAATTGCTTCCTAAGCTCTACCAACTCTTGAGGGGCCATGTGGCATGGTCGTCTTGCTGGAGGCTTCACTCCCGACTCCAGCTCAATATAATGATCCTCGCCTTTGCATGGTGGCAAAGTTTTCGGCAACTAGGTTGGCATCACGTCTGAGAACTTCAGAATGTTCACCACCACAGCAAGTCCTTGAATGGCCTCCTCGTCAAGTGCCACTAGCTTTATAGCAACCACAAAGATTGATTCTCCTTTCGTACCCCTTTCTTCAATTGTAATATTGATATTTGTTATGGATCCTTAGTTCCTCCTCGAGAAACTGAAACCACGCAGGGATCGTCACCTCCCAATAGACATAGGGAGTTTAGGAATGGCATCGTCACCAACTTCGCTGCGTGCATGAACTTCATTCCAAGAATCACTTAGAAAGTCGTCCAATGGCACCGCCATCATATTTGTGTTCCAGCTCCGTGTTCTGTTCTTAATGGGGACCCCCTTTGTTAGTCTGGAGATTCGTTTAGCCTCTGAGTTCACAGCCTTCATCTGATTTGGGCTCTTCTCCAGGATCAGTCCAAGTCACTTTGTTTCTCGATTGGCAATAAAATTGTCGGTAGCGCCTGTGTCCACCATTGCACAGGTTGTTCGGCCATTAAGCTTAATATCCACATACATCAACTCGCTACTCCCTGCCTTCTGTGGCTTTGCTTGTATTCTCCCCCACTTGACCCTGCAATGCATTCAACAAATGCATTGCTCCCATTAAAGGCCCTTATGACTCCTCATTATCGTTGCTAGATTCTAAATTGCTCGAACTAACGACGACGACCTTGCCCTTGTCCAATTTGTGGGGTTGGATTGATGCAGTTAAGGCATTGAGTGCCTGTTTTTGTGGGCACTCTCTCACCTTATGCGGTCCTCCGCACAAGAAACATCCGTCAAATTTTGGGGTCTTTCCTTGAGCTTGGTCCTTTATGGAAGTTCTTCTTCCTTTGTTCGCTCATAGACTCCTTCACTTGGGAATATTGAAGTGGGCAATTTCCTTAGGATCGTTTATTCTTCTCCGAGTCCTCCAAAGAAACAAAGTTAATAAGCTTTTCTGTGATCGCAATTGCCCCGACCACGTCAATAACATTCCTCCGATGTAGTTCCTATTGTGCCTACGGCTTCAGGCCATCGAGGAAGCTGAACGATTTATCCTTCCCGAACATGTCTTAGATGTCTAGCATTAGTGCAGAAAATTGCTTCCCAACAATGCACTTCTCAGACTAAGAAAATGGAACTGCTTGGCGCTACATATTAGAACTTATTAAAGCCCGATTCGCATTATTATGCTTGATAAAAGGAATGAGGGAAGCTCCAATAGAAATTGGAAGGGAAAAATACTTCTAAGATGAATTTGTTCCCATGTAATAGTTAGGAACTCTTGACGATATCGAGCTGGAACAACCTACTCTTCCTGAATACCCCGATTCAAGGCCAAAGAATTTCCTGCCGCTACAATAAAATATTCGTCTATATTTGGTGATAAATAAGCTATCTGTGCCTCTTTTGATCTTTCAGATATTTCAAAAAATAGACTCTCTATAGATCCCCAAAGGCCAATCCTCACATGAATGGATAAGGATCCAATAAGTCCAACATTGATTCCTTCGGACGTGTCAATTGGACAAATACGTCCATAGTGGCTAGGATGAGTATCTCATATCCTAAAACTAGCAATTCGCCCCATCAATCCTCCAGGACCCAAATAACTCAATTTTCACCCATGAACGATTTGTGTCAATGGATTAGTTCGATCCAAAACTTGAGATAAAGGATGTAAGCCAAAAAACGATTCATAAGTGGTTGTTAATGAAGTTGAATATCAAATTTTGCAGAGTCGGTATCAATTTATGCCCAATTGCTCTACATATAGTTCCTCGAACCGCATTTTCTAAACAAACAAGAGCCAGTCCGAACTGATCCTGTAACAGATCTGCAGTAGAACAAATCTGTTTATTTTTCAAGAGATTCATATCGTCAAGTGTACCCATTCCAAATTTAATTCCGATCAAATGATCCGCAACAGCCAATACATCTCGTGGTAATAAAAATATATTGTTATGAGGTATATAGAGATTCAGTCTCCGGTTCATATTTCGTCAACTAATCCTTCCTAATTCACATCTTTGCTGAAAATATTTCTTTTGTAATTCTTTACATAAGGACTCAGAAAAATACCGGATCCCCACCTACACAAGCAAATTGTTGATAAAATTCCATAATAGCATTTTCTTTTAACCCGATCATTTTTTTTCTCCCTATCATTCGGGAAAGACAAGAAAATTTCAGGGTAACAAACATTATCTAGAATTTCTCTTAGCTTCGAACCCATAGCTGATGAAAGAATTAAAATAGATATTTTCTATTTCCTACTTACACGGGCCCATATCCTTGCCTTTTTATCAATTTCTAATTCCGATCTTCCTCCCCAATCTGAGTTCTTGGGTAGGAACTGAGTTCTCAACTCTTGCTTCAAATCCTCTCATGTGTCCACTCGACACCAACCTTGTTGGATCTCTTCCCAACGGGTTCGCCACCAAAGGTTTGCATCTTCATTCAGATATATTGTTGTTATCGAAACTTTAGTTTCTTCAGAGTCGGGCCTCATTGCACAAAAGTATTGTTCCATGTCAAACAAAAAAAATTTTAGCTCTTTGGCACCCCTGGGACCCTCATAGCAATGTGGCTCAAGCGCCCTCAAGCTTTATGGAGGCGCAACACGGATGTTGCTCCCTCTCGTACTTAGAGTCCTTGTGAGCAAAGTCACCTTACACGTGTATTCCGCCACAACTTTGTACAAATGTTGCACGGAGTCTTTGGTGTCTTCCGTTAGCCGGTCGACCAGGGACTCAACCTTGTCGATGTGAGATTCAATTTTTTCTTGCGAGCTCTCTACCCCGAGGAGCCTTCGTTGGCCTTGGTAGAGTTCCTCCAAACTCGCTTCAAGAACATCAAGGCGGGTTTCTGTCATTATAAGCCTCTCCTTGTGGCTTCTTTTCCCGGTTGGCTCTCTAGATTGCGCCTCCTCCGCTCGAAGAGAATACCCAACTTCTCGCTCATTTTATTCGTTGTCGCGCTCCTCATGAGCGGCTCCAACAGCTTCAGCGCGAGTTTGCATTTGCAGCACACCTACGACTACTTGGGGCAAAGGTCTAGCTTACCCCATCTTGCTCGATTCGCCAAGATGGTTTGTCATGGCGAGATTGCGAAACTTTTTTGTTGTTTGTTTGAATTGCTTGTCCGCTATGATACCACAATGTCATGGACTTAGCTGAATTTGCCTAAGTTGTGCGGCACCCTTGCAGTAAAGTTAGGACCTAGTTGGAATTGCTTAAGTCGTGAAGCACCCTTGTGCCAATGTCTCGAACTTAGTTGGGATTGCCTAAGTCATGAAACGCCTAGGCGTTATTCGTCCGCAACGGGTCAGCCTAGATGCAACCTCGCGCAGGTCCTGAAGGACTTGTAAAAGAGAAGGTTGATTAGTTTAAAAGCAAGCAGCGGACAAGTCCCGACATCTCGCGAAGAGGGAAGCTTTACAAGCAATTCAATAAACACCTTGAGTGCAAGAGAGGAAAGAGAGAAAGGAGCAAAAAAAGACTTTAGAAGGTTGAACGAACAGTCGCAAGTCCACAAACAACGGTTCACCAAGTGTCAAGCGCGAAGACAAGCTCAACTTGTGAAGAATGTTCAACGCCCGACAATAAACTGAAGCTCCATCAAGTCCTATGCCACCAGGGGGGTTCCAAGTGTCTGAGATGGCTGATGTTTCGCACCGCACCGGGCCTTGCAGAAATCAGGCCGCGACATGCAAAAACGAAGCAGTTTTGGCCCAGCACGATGAGCAATCGCACTGCAGCATTACAAATTATGTTTTCTTACATTTCTCAGGCAAAACAAGCTACCAAACATCTGTACAAGCATGCAAATGTAACGAATGGTTCGATAAGCGAAGATGTTACAGGTGCACAACGACCGTTCATGACAAAGTAGCACGCCAAATCGTACCATATCGAGCTGAGCTCGGTACATCGGTAAGGTACAAAATTACGAACCTTGAAATGAACCATCCAAGGATTGACACATGGGCACCTCCACCTCAGTAAAACAGGTTGCCACTTACGCAGGTCAATTGTGACATGTGGCCATATAAGGGGATGACAGTTGTGATGGATTAACTTGTTGTTGCACCACATCAGTCGATGTCATGCCACTTGGCTAGTTGTTAAGCCACATCAACAGGCGATACGCCATATTGGCAGGTTGTTAAGCAATGCCAATAGGTGTTAGGGCACCTTAGTAGGTTGTTAAGCCATGTATGTAGGCGTTACACCATTTGGCGGGTTTTTAAGCCATGCCAGCCCGCGAAGTGAGCATTATGCCACATCAATTGCCATCTCAGTGGGTAATTTCAACATGCCTGTAATTGTTTTAACCACTCAAAGCACCTATGACCATAAGGACACAAGTATAAATAGCCCCTCTTCCATTCTCTTGGGAGAGGGCACCTTTATTTTTCTCGACACTTCGGACACTATTGATTGAAAGCATCAAAGGGACCGAGTCGAGTGACCCCGACCTTGGTCTTTTGCAAGATCTCGAGTGGTGCGGTAACCAGATTCGCAGCAGCTTTCTTTCGACCATCCTCGACATCTCAAGACGACAAGATTGCCCATCGTCAGGTCCGAACCAGGTTGGGTCATTCCTCCCTCATCATAAGAAGACCAACCTTGAATTTAACGATAATCACCAAAACAATGAATCAAATTGGAAATATACAATGGTCTGGACTCAGTTCCCTCGACTGGAAAATATGCTTCACTGATTCAAATATGGAAAAGTTAAATTTGATTGAAAATGTGTGCATTCAGCTAATATTAGTCATGAGATCATTGTTTATGGCTCTTTCGCCTAACATGCTTGCATGGTGAAGCACACAGTAAGAAATCATGGTACATAAATCAATGGTTTTTACCAAGTTCCTATAATCTGGCATGTGCTTGCACATTCACCGTTTTCAAATTTGATTGAATTTAGATATGATAATAAGGAATAGAATCTTAAGCCTTAAATACAGATTAAAAAAACTCACATTCTCATTAAGACCCTGAAAATCTGGAGAATTTATTATTGCTAGTGCTGGAGCCAGATACACAAAAGAAGGGCCCTGTATGAGTGGCAACCTAGTTCCAAAGAGTGTGTGCAACAATGTTGTCACTCCTGAAACAAACAAGACAGTCGATACCAACGCAGAAGTATCATCCTGCAAATACATGCAATGATCTGTAAGAACCCAACTCTTATAATGTATTGAAAGAGAAGAAAAAAAAAATAAAGTGTCATAAGGGGGAGAAGATGTATCACATAATTGCCGCCCATAGCTGGAACTAAAACCAGGGGGATCAGAATCAAAGAACCGATTATTGATAGATAGTGCTGGAATCCATAAAAGACTATCGGCACTGAAGATAACAAAAGCAAAGTTAGGATCATGAAGGCAACAAAAAAAAGATAAATCTTGAGAAGAGGAGATGAATGATGAATCCTCACCAAGACCGGGACTATCCCTCAGCTCATACTTGATATGAACCTGCCTTGACGGGAAGCCCTCCTCGTCCTCTTCTAGCTGAGGCAACGTGACCGTCTCCTCCTCCCTCCGTTGCCTTGACGGCTCATCAAAACGGACCACCTGCCCATTGGGTCCAGAACCCGCACTCTTGTTTCCACCATCCGAATCCCTGCTCTTCCTCGCCGTCTGATCGGCTGGCAACGGGACTGCTCCACCACCTCCTCCTCCCGCCCTGTTCTCCGGCTCCCCGTTGACAGCAGCGGCGGCGGCGGCGGCGGCGGGAGGAGGCGGAAGAGGAGTAGCAACATTGTCCCTGGACGCTGCCTCCAGATCGAGGTTGGATCCCGGCTCCTTGGGCCTGGGGAGCGCAATCTGGCCAGAATTACTGGCGTTGGACTCGCCGGAGACCCTTCCCTTAAAACCGGTTCTCTTTGCCCAGGAGAGCGGCGCAGGGGCCGGTGCAGGGTCCGAAGCAGGCGGCCAGGGGCCCGGCCGGGGCCGTCGCGGCGGGTGTCCGTTGTTCGCCATCTGCTACCCCGCCCCGATCTCTCTCTCTCTCTCTATCTCTCCTAGGGTTTCGCACGTCGCATCCTCATCATCATCCTCCTCGATCTCCGAGAAAGATGGGTTAGGGTTTGAGCAGAGAGTTGCGCTTCTTTTTGAGCTGCGAGGGAGAAGAGGGGTTTGTGTGTTGTTGAGTGGAGTGGGGCGGAGTGGAGTGGAGTGGAGTAGAGTGGAGTGAGGGAAACGCCAAAAGAAAAGCAACGACTCCAGACGGGAATGCGTCGCTGGGAAACCAAACGGGTTTGGGGCTTTCAAAAATCGTCTGGGAACGACGTACGACGCGACACCCCCAGAGAGAGAGACAGACAGAGTCATCGGGCCGTTTATAATGTATCAGCCCATTCTTTCTCTACGCGTGTATGGTTTCCCCGCACGATGGCAACATGGGAGCCACCATTGGCTCCAATTACAAAGAAGGTATCGAAGCGACTACGTTTAAATCATGTAGCAATAGTATTTATTTAGATGTATATATTTGACGATCGCATAAGGAGGACGGAATTAAAGAGAAAAAGAAGAATGATTGGGGGGGGGGGGGGGGGGGCTGCTGCTACTTGTATGGCTGCTATATACTCTTATAGGTTATTATGTATTGGTGAGAGAGATGTGGTTTCAATTCATGTGGGTGGCAAATACTGGTAACCATATGAAAGTCCCTTTTTTTTTTTTTTTTTTTTGGCCGGAGCATGGATTTGCAATTTAGGCTATTTCTTTTAATGATCAGTTCAAGGGCATTCTACCTTTTTTTTTCAAAAAAATTTTACTGTTCGATTTTTACCCCAAACCCTTAATTATATTTTATCTGCCAATATCTTTTTTAATCAATCTGATAAAATTAATTTTCGTCCTCCACTAATTAGAAGTGTCGATTATTGTTGTATCTATCAGACCAACCCTAATAGGATAAATAAAATAAAATAAATAAGAATAAGAATAGAGATAATGGATATTTTTCATTGACCATAAGAATAAGAATATGATATAAGGGAAGGACAAATATAACATTCCTCACCCATCTCTATACTCATCCCACCCAATAACTAGTTATTGTAGTATGATGTACTGCTGGATATGGATGATATCTTTTGGTTCGATAGGAGATTGAACCATCATATACCAAGTAGTATATGCTATATGACCCCACATCAAGCAATCAGGATCTATAATGGTTAAATTTTGATCATTATTGATTTATACTGATCAACAAGGATTAGATTTTTTAATGATGCAGATGATGAACTATATGAACGGTTTTTTAACTTTTTCTCTTCCTTCTTTTATCACATTTTAATTTCTCCAACTCTTTCTCACTCATATGTCTATTTTATTCTTATATTTTCACTATATTAAACTCAATAAAACTATGATATGTGAATCTGATCAAATTTTAGACATTTCAATTAAGAGGTATACATTTTCTTTCTAGATTTTTATTGATTTATGAGATGATTAGTTTATATCTAATATATTATTTGATATTTTTTATGATAGAATATTATTAATTAGGGCGTAATTGGATCAAATTTACATATTTAATACTTCTTACGTTTTTTACATATTTATAGTGATCAAATAGAGCTAATTAGGATTTAATTAAGGTTTTTATTCTTATAATTAGAATGTTTAATGATAAATTTAATGATATTAAGTTAATTCTACTTATTTAATGTTGAATAGGTTGATCAATAAAATAGGGTTCATTAATTATAATCACATATTAGGATTAATCATAACTTATTTATTTGATTCAATTTTGGCAATAAACACTAAATGAAAAAAATCAAAAGTTGACGCTTAGAATCATGCCCGAAAGATAGACCGAAATCATCATCATTAGTGATACATTTATTACAATTGCATCGATAAGAATGGAGGAATTATCCGAGTAAAAATATATATAATTAGTGGGCATCTCAATATTATAAAATAAAAAAAGATTTAGACGTAGGTCCATAAATCATTTTAAGATGAGTTACAATAGGCAAGACAAAATACAATGAAAAAGAAAATAATGAAACATCATTGGAGCGATGATGATATCGACCCGAATCTTAAGGCTTGGTATTTATATATCATTGGAGCACCGATATATGTACGAAAAAATAATGAAACATCAATAACTAGACTCACAATATAAACATGATAGTGATAATAGGTTTACACCACGAGGAATCATAAGATCGACTAGTATAAGGCATCCAATTATTTCTCTTCAATTAAGTTGAATTGGTGGTATAAGACAGAGTGAAATATATAGTTTTATAAGAGGAGTTGTCGGGAGGTTAGCACAAAATATCATTGATATTAATCCATAAGTCAATCCTCCGTAGGCAAAGAAACAAAAGAAACAGTAAGAAAATACTTCCTTTCTATACATCTCGTAATTTTTAGTATTATCCTATTGCAACTTTATCAATCCATTGTATAGCAAAAAAAAAACCTAAACAAATTAAGATTATACATTTGCATGGTAAAATTCAAGGAAAAGAAACAAAGAAGCATTCAAAAGCAGTATGGCAACGTAACTATAATATAAATTATATAGAAACTAAGAAACCGAATTCCAACAAAGCTGGTTTGCCCGAGTGGTTAAGGGGGAAGACTTAAGATCTTCTGCACATAAGTGCGCATGGGTTCGAACCCCATAGCCAGCATCGTAATTTTGCATGATTAATTTTTCCTTTTCTTTTTTTGGTGATAGGAAATTAATTTTTTTTGTAATATTTTTTTTAAAAAAATTAATTGATGGATATATCGTAATCGATAGGAGAAAACTTTGGATTTGTTATCGGTTCACAATTACAATTTTGCTTAGAAAAACTTGATGAATTGTTCTGTTCTGTTTTGGTGATAAATTTTCTTTTGTAATATGTATTTTTCATATTGGATGGAGTTGTTTATAAGATGGGGGAATAACTAAGGGGGATTTCTCTAGAAAATATCCATATTTTGAGTATTTCCCAATCTTTGCCTCTTTTATTTTTTTTCTAAACAATATTCCTAATTTAAAAAAAATCCAAAATGCATATGATCAATTTTTTTATAATTCAATTTTAAGTATAAAAAAAAGATAAAAAAACAAATGTCATCTACATTCCAAGAACACAGGGTCAAAAACTAGCACGTTTCAAACGTGAGGCCCACCAATAGAGATGGCGTACGATAGATATCGGAGGAGGCATCATTATAAGCACAAGAGGAGCCTCACAGCCGGTGGAGGAGAAGAAGGTCTTCAACCCTGCATCGGCTTCCTCACGGCGTTTCCAGGTCTTCTTCGCTGTCTGTCTTCATGGGGACGCGACCTGCTCCTCCCACCTCCATGGCCGTGGAGGAGAAGAAGGTGGCCGTCGATGGCTCCGCCAATGGCCATGCTGCTGCTGCTGCTGCCGCTGCTGTTACCGTGTCTTCTGCAGGTGAACACAGGCAGCTCGATGCTGGAGCACTCTTCGTTCTCAAATCCAAAGGTACATCTCTCTCTCTCTCTCTCTCTCTCTCTCTCTCTCTCTCATATGTATATATATTTATGTGTGTGTGTATTGAGGTTGATAGATCACAAGAATTAAAGTATAAAAAAACCTTAGAAATTATGGGTTCTTTAAAATCTTGATGTGCAAAGATTCTGAAGATACTCTCTCCGATAGATTTAAAGTGAACGAAAGAGAAAATAATTCTTTTAACTTGGAACCGAGGCTTCAACATTAGGGTGGAGAAAGAGTATTAGAGAGAACCCCAAGGAAGGAAGAGTTCTTATCAGAAAGTGATGGGGTTCACCCTAATTCCACCTTTCCTTTCATTACCTATACCAACTTGTGGGCGCCCAGTCCTACAACTTTTATGATGTACAACTTTTACTCTTCCAATAAGAGCTCTCTCTCTCCCTCTCATCCCTTGTGGCCTCCCTGATATGTGTTTTTTTGATCGATTTGTTGGCTTTCCTATCAGCGCTTTGATAGAAGATAGGATTTAGATATGATTTCTATAACTAAATGATGAAATCAGAAGATAGGATTTAGATATGATTTCTATAACTAAATGATGAAATCTCATATGTTGGTTGCATCAATAAATCAATTGGGCCTTTTTATTATTTTTTCTTATTTTTAACATGGTATGCCCCTCTCTCTATAAGAGAGATTATCTTTCTTTTATTCATTATCTAACGACAGTTTTTATCTTTTCTTGCTGTCAAACGACAGTCTCTCGCTGACATCAAAGTCACTTTTCACGGCTTCTGGTGCGTCGGCTTCCTTTCTTTATCCGCTGTCAAATGACAGGTTCTATGACTGTTTGTTCGCGACGGCTCTTCCTTTCCGTCGGTTTTCTCATTCCCTCTATTGAGGCGTATTTATGCATGAGGCGAAGATAGGATTTAGATATGATTTCCCCAACTGAATGAGGAAATCTCGTATGTTAGTTGAGGAAAATCCTCCTTTTCATTATGTATAAATAAATGATGAATCAATGAATCAATGAATCAATTGGGCATTTTTCTCCAGTTGCTTCTTAGCTGTAGAGAACAAAATTTTTATTACTTAGCTGCAATTAAGTGTGAATAAAAAAAAAAGAAAACAAAACAAATGAATGAGAATAGAGGCTTGTTGTTATACGATTCACTATAAGAGTTGGTGAGCTAAGGCATCCCTTGCATAACCTAACATGTGTGAAACCCACAGAGTAGCTTTCTGGAAGATTAGGTGGTGGCTGAAAACTTGAGAAGAACTTTTTAGAGGATTGAGAAAAGTTGTCTGAGAGATGAGGCAGGGAAGAAGACTAGAGAAGAATTCTTAGCATTTGAGACATGATTATATTATATCTCGATATATTTCATGTTGTTCATTGAAAAAAAAAAATGGTCTCAGATTTGTATTTTAGTAACACAAGATGGAAGATGTGTGCTCATGTTGACTGAGACCAAAAGAAGAAGACGAGCTTCTTTAGAATAATTGAAAGAAGCTGTCTGAGACACCAGGCAATAAATAAAAGAGGATTTGAATAATATGATATATGTAAGGTTTTGTCATTGCGAAAAAGTTGCCTATTGTTTTTTTTTGACTTGTGAGTAACACGAGACGGAAGATGTGCACTCATGTTGACTGACATCCAAAAGAAAAAGACAAGCTTCTTTTAAAGAATTCATTGTTGCCTTAGTTTTTGATTCTTAGTACCACAAGATGAAATAAGTGTACTAACCATTTTGAAGAAGGCTTGAGAAGAATTTTCGTAGATATTATATACATCTATTCAAAGAAAAAGAAAAACAAAAAAAAAAACAAAAAACTCTACAGAGCTCATCTACATTCTTCGTGTCCGATACGCTGCTCTATCGGCAAACTGCTGCAGGCTCATGGCTGCACTGCGGCTACCATCTGACGACCTCCATAGTGGCGCCGGCGCTGCTCAGTCTCCCCTTCGCGTTCGCGTCGCTCGGCTGGGCGCCGGGCGTTCTGTGCCTGGTCATCGGCGCCGCCGTCACCTTCTACTCCTACAACCTCCTCTCGCTGGTGCTCGAGCACCATGCAAAGCTCGGCCGGCGCCAGCTCCGCTTCCGGGACATGGCTCACGACATCCTCGGTAAATATATCTGCTCATACTTTTTCCATCAATGAATACTACTAGTCTTCGCCATTCAATATTATTATGGATTTCTTTTTGAATGTATTGGGGGGTTAAGATATCTGTTCGAGGGGAATGGATATGGATATTGTTTGAACTGGACGGACCAGAGTTCGATCCTAACAATGATCATTAGAGATAAGGTTGGTCAGGAGGGGAACAAATGGCACTGCAAACATAGATATTAGATCCAGCTTTAGATCTGTGTCTATCTTCAACTCGAGGCTGTAGAGGCTTCCTTCCACCATGGTTGCAAGTGACACAGTTTAGGAACAAGGTTTTCGCCAA
Organism: Ensete glaucum; assembly: GCA_021527575.1. Taxonomy (NCBI): domain Eukaryota; kingdom Viridiplantae; phylum Streptophyta; class Magnoliopsida; order Zingiberales; family Musaceae; genus Ensete; species Ensete glaucum. The sequence goes on from CM038552.1 coordinate 38,024,745, forward strand.
GTCAAAGATGGGTTGGAAGCATGGACAAGCAATCAATAAAAACTCATAAGTTGAAGAAATTGACTTGGACTCGTGGAGGTTTACCATGAAACATCTCTACCCATAGGATCACACAATCAATAAATATATATATATGGCTGCATCCATGGTGGCAAGGGGTGTGTTAGTTCAAGTCTTTCCATGGTTCGTTCATCACACCAGAAACAAGTACACAATGTCCAAGTTGCAATTAGTACCAATCAAACAAAGAATAATAGAAAATTATTCTTCAACATCAATCATCAACGTGGACTTTGTGTACACTCCAAACCTACTAAAACCCTGATCCCAAAATGCAATCAATGCATGGGTGCATCAGCGACACAATAATTGATGGTGGGAATCCTGATAGATGGTCAAGTCTAACACGCCGCTCCTCCAAAGTTCAAATGGTCAAGATATGAGGCAACATGCTGGAAGTAGACAATATCCCGTCCACACTCTTGCATCTTTTGTTTAATTTTTGCCATTGGTTTGAAGAGTACTGTTGCTCTTTCAGGGTTTGTACGATAAGAGCCATCCAAAAATTTAATATTTCTGGGTTTCTGATACTTTGGTGCTCGATGCAACCAACAGGGCCAAGATGGGGTCGTTTCTACATAGGTCCAATTCAATTCTCAGTTTGCTTCGGTGCAGTCATCGGCGCCGCTCTGCTGGGTGGACAGAGCATGAAGGTTCGTCTTCTGCATCTTATCATGCTATCTTGTTGGACTGTAAAGGTGGAAGAACTCGATTGAGCTTTGCTGAATTGAGGTTGTGCATTATGATTGCGGTCCATGCATGACTGCGAGGCCATCAAATAGCTTGTTGTTCCATAATATGAACAATCGATCGAGCTTTACCGAAGTAAGCATTTGCGTTGTGCTTGCAATCCGTATACTTGACGGCAAGGCCATGAAACTAGCTTCTTGTTCTGTGACTAGAAGAACTCAATCGAGCTTTCCCGATGCCAAGCACTTGCATTTTGCTTGCACTCCATATATTATTCGATCAAAGGCCATCAAACTATAACTTGTTTTTTCTGTGAGTAGAAGAACTCTTTTCTGATGCCAAGCACTTGCATTTTGCTTGCAGTCCATATAGCCATCAAACTAGATTGCTTTTTCTGTGAGCAGAAGAACTCTTTACCGATGCCAAGCACTTGCATTTTGCTTGCAGTCCATATATTGTTTGATCAAAGGCCATCAAACTATAACTTGTTTTTTCTGTGAGTAGAAGAACTCTTTTCTGATGCCAAGCACTTGCATTTTGCTTGCAGTCCATATAGCCATCAAACTAGATTGCTTTTTCTGTGAGTAGAAGAACTCTTTACCGATGCCAAGCACTTGCATTTTGCTTGCACTCCATATATTATTCGATCAAAGGCCATCAAACTATAACTTGTTTTTTCTGTGAGTAGAAGAACTCTTTTCTGATGCCAAGCACTTGCATTTTGCTTTCAATCCATATAGCCATCAAACTAGATTGTTTTTTCTGTGAGTAGAAGAACTCTTTACCGATGCCAAGCACTTGCATTTTGCTTGCACTCCATATATTATTCGATCAAAGGCCATCAAACTATAACTTGTTTTTTCTGTGAGTAGAAGAACTCTTTTCTGATGCCAAGCACTTGCATTTTGCTTTCAATCCATATAGCCATCAAACTAGATTGTTTTTTCTGTGAGTAGAAGAACTCTTTACCGATGCCAAGCACTTGCATTTTGCTTGCACTCCATATATTATTCGATCAAAGGCCATCAAACTAGATTGCTTTTTCTGTAACTATAAACCTTGCTGAATCCAAGCCCTTGCATTTTGTTTGCCATCCATATGCTCAGCTTGTTGTTCTGTAACTAAAAGAACTCGATTGAGCGTTGCTGAATCTGAGCTCCTGCATCGTTTCTGCAGTCCATATACTTGATCGCGAGGCCAGATGGCATGATGAAGCTTTATGAATTTGTTGTCATCTTTGGTGCGTTCATGCTGATCCTGGCGCAGATCCCCTCCTTCCACTCCCTCCGGCACATCAACCTCATCTCGCTCATGCTCTGCTTGGCCTACAGTGCGTGTGCCACTGCAGCCTCCATCCATGCAGGTAATCCTCGCCCCTCTCGATCCTTGCTTTGGAGTTCCAACCACACCATAGCTTGAATGCGCAGGATCCATCTTCTCCACTCGGTAAACATTTTAACGAACACGTAACATGCACAGCTTCAACCTGTGACAGGGCACTCGTCTACCGCACCACCGAGAGACTACTCCCTCCCGAGCGACAGCCAAGATCGCGTCTTTGGAGTGTTCAACGCCATTGCGATCGTCGCTACCACCTTCGGCAACGGAATCATTCCGGAGATACAGGTGCGTAGGAGATGAGCGTGACGACGGAGCGGTGACGCGCCTTCATCTGCTTCATCGTTCTCGCGTGACCTTGCAGGCAACAGCAGCTCCTCCTGTGACGGGGAAGATGTTCAAGGGCCTCTGCCTCTGCTACACGATCGTGGTGATGACGTTCTTCAGCGTGGCGATATCAGGCTACTGGGCGTTCGGCAACCGAGCTCAAGGCTCCATTACCGCCAACTTCATCCTGCAGGACGGCTCCATTCTGGTCCCCAAGTGGTTCCTGATGATGACCAATGTGTTCGTCCTGCTCCAATTAGCAGCCGTGGGAGTGGTAAGGGCACAAATCCCAAACTCGGCAAGAAACCACCACCACCACCACAGAGCATCTGAAGCGGGGATGTTGATTCACGCAGGTATACTTGCAGCCGACCAACGAGGTGCTCGAGGGGGTGTTCGCCGACCCAACGAAGGACCAGTACTCCACTCGGAACGTCGTGCCGAGGCTCATCTTCCGATCGCTATCGATCGTGACGGCGACTCTCATAGCCGCCATGCTGCCCTTCTTCGGCGACCTCAACGCGATCATCGGCGCTTTCGGGTTCCTGCCGCTGGATTTCACGGTGCCGTCGGTGTTGTACAACATCACCTTCAAGCCGTCGAGGAGAAGCTACATCTTTTGGCTGAACGCCGCCATCGCCGTGGTGTTCTCGATGCTGGCGGTGCTGGGTTCCATTTCGGCGGTGCGGCAGGTGGCTCTGGACGCCAAGACATACAAGCTTTTTGCCGATATATGAACCCCCATTTAATTGCATGACACGCAAAATGAAATTAAATTTGATATTTAAAAACAATATCTCATTTTGGGCTTTTTTTTTTAATGGATTGATACCCTTTCCCCCAATTTTTTCTTTTTTGTCAACTCCCACAATGACATTATTATAAATTGAGGAAATAAAGACTCAAAATACAATATTTATGATATTTCAAATGTATATTCTTTGTTGGTTGGATATTTCAAAGGAATGCACAAGTAATCAATTTGATTGATTTGAAGGAAGGGAGGGGTGGGTGGGTGGAGTGCTAATAAGAAGGAGAATGCACAAGTAATCAATTTGATTGATTTGAAGGAAGGGAGGGTGCTAATAAGAAGGAGAATGCACAAGTAATCAAAAGGCTTTAGATGACCACCACATGACACTTTAGAGAAGATAGTGAGTGGTCGAAGTGACACATCTGTCTATTGTGACATATGATTGATATGATCGATCGATACAAAAGTCCACCATCCCCCCCCCCCCCCCCCACATGCTGGTGGTTATGCTTCTGATAGAAGACATGTGTTGGGCCAACACCTAAGCCATATGTGCATTCTCATATTAATTTTTAAATTAATAACTGCTTCTTTTTTCTTTTTCAGATGTAGGGAGGAGTTTTTAAGATATAATTAAAATATCATGTTATGATCAATTAAATTTTATCCCTTGTAGTTTTGGTGATGGATCATTTAAGCTTTTATGATTTATTCATATCTAAAATAACTCATATATTTTCAAAAAATAGCTCGTCCAATCAATTCTAAATTAACATACGTTATAGTATACTTAGGTGTCATGTTGATTCATAAATAAACTATTAATATAATAATATATATAATCTAAGCTTAAAAAAAGATTTGATTTAACTCCTGTATTTTGGGTCATGGACCACTTAAGCCCCTCATGGTTTTGTTCGTCTCTAAATTAATCCTTATATTTTTAAGAACTTAACATGTAACCCCCTCATATCACGTTTATGTTAATATATATTAGAGTCTACTTATGTGACATGCTGACTCATAAAAAATTATTAATATAATAATATATGATTTTAATTAAAAAATTATGACCACAATCAATAATGGGAGGATGCATAGTCGTGGAAGCAACCACCATCAATAACACTGAGTTGTTGCTACCTAGCAGGGCGTCGTACGCATGCAACCTCTCCCATGCTATTGACAAGCTCAAGAGCTTCCGGTCCTACCTCAGGTGGATGTGCGTTGACCAGCTCGACACTAAGCACGCAATAGTGTCCTGGTCCCTCTTTCTCCTAGGCGTTTTCGTCCCCACCGTCTCCCACTTTATCTTCTCCTACGCCCTCACCATTATACCTATGACGTGATGGTCTAGCTCTCCCTCATCTCCACCTCCAGCCTCTCCTATCTCTGTCTCTCTACCTTCGTCCGTCGTGACGACCTCCGCTGCTTCATCTTCCTCGACAAGGTAAGCCTTTTTTTAACTTCAAATATATTTATTATTATATTAATAATTATTATGAGTCAACATAATCAGACTTTAATTTTTGTCAACTAATGCTTGACGAGATGAGCTTATATGCTACGTCTTTAAAGATATAATAGTTATTTTAGACACAAGCAAAAACATAAAGGTTTTAAATGGACTATAACAAAAATCACAAGAGCTAAAATGAATATTTTTTTAATCTTAAATTAAATATATCATTATATTAATAGTTTATTATGAGTTAGCATGCCAAATAAGCATACTCTAACGTCTGTTAATACAAACGTGATAGTAAGTGTTTACATACTATATTTTTAAAAATATAAGAATTAATTTAAACACGAACAAAACCATGAAGGCTTAAGTGGTCCATGCCCAAAACCGTATGGGCTAAAATGAACCTTAACTCATGTGGTTTTGATCATGGACCACCTAAACCCTTCTAGTTTACTCATGTTTAAAATAACTCTTATACTTAAAAAACATAGCATAAAAGTCCCTCTCGTCAAATATGAGTTAACAAACATTAGAGTTTGCTTATGTGGCAGATTGACTCATAATAAAATATTAATAATTTAAGTTAAAAAGATCCATTTTAGCTCCTATAGTTTTCTTCATAGTCCATTTAAGTCCTTATAGTTTTACTTGTGTTTAAAATAGTATATATATCTTTAAAAACACAGCATATAAATCCCTTCAGTTAAGTATGAGTTGACAAGCATTATAGTCTGCTTACATAGCATGTTGACTCATAATAAATTATTAATATAATGATATATAATTTAATTAAAAAAGATCTATTTTATCGAGGAAGAGGAAACGGTGAAGGTCATAACAATGGATAAAGGCGGCGAGGTAGAGGTAAGATAGGCCAGAGGCGAAGGTGAGAGGAAGTTAAACCACCACGTCATAGGCACGATAAGTGGAGGCATAAGAAAGGATGAAGTGGGAGGCAATGGAGTTGAAAACACCCAAGTGGAAGAGGGACTAAGAGACCATTACGTGCCTAGCGTCACACTAGTCGACATTCACCTAAGGCAGGACCAGAAGCTCTCGAGCTTGTCGCCAACGCATGAGAGGCTGGATGCATACTACTCCATGCTAGGCAGCAACAGCTCGATGTTGTTGCTGATGATCACTTCCACGATGATGCATCCTTCCGTCATTGATGGCTGTTTTAATTTTTTAATTTATATTAATTATTTATTATGAGTCAGCATGTCACATAAATGGACTCTAACGCTTGTTAGCTTAGACTTGACAAGAGGGGCTTATATGCTATATTTTTTTAAAAGTATAAGAATTATTTTAGGCACGATCAAAATCATAAGGGCTTGAGTGATCCATGACCAAAATTACAAGGGATAAAATGAACTTTTTTAAAAGTTAAATTATATATATAATTATATTATAGTTTATTATGCATCAACATGTCACGTAAAACTTGATGAGAGATACTTGTATGTTATATTTTTTTAAATATATGAGTTATTTTAGATATGAGTAAACTATAAGGGTTTAAGTGATCCGTGACTAAAATTAAAGGGACTAAAATGAATCTTAACCAAAATTTTAACTATCCATAATTCAAACTTAAAATTCAAAGCATAAAATTTGAGAATATCAAAAGTCTTCAATTCTCAATTATACATACGTTACAAAATCGGTGCAATTTATAGTCATTCAAATATATGACTTGAGAACTCCATAAAACCCAAATCCAACTCAAAATTATTAACAATGATTTTTAACCTCATAAATTAATAAAATATCATAATTATAAAAGTAGCCATTTATGGCATGTTCATATCAACATAAAAACTTCATATTTAAGATTTTAAACTTTAAAAGATCTTTTGACCATTATAACACACACCAATTCAGATTTTTTGATAATATTATAAGAAAAGTATTCTTTTATAATAACTAGTATTTTATTGCTAAACCCAACCCTAACACACGTGTAAGTGACAAGAAACTGACTTAAAAAATTTATATAGAGTTACAAATCTCAACAACAGTAGGGATGACAAATCATATGATATAAGGATCAAAATGCAAATCATAGATTTAAAAGTTATACTATTTCATATGATTCATATTTAATAAGGAAAGAGCAATATATAAGCAAATCAAGATCAAAAGGCATAAGCTCAAATGTCATATTGGTAATTTCATTTTACTTCATTGACATCAAAAGAATATGTAGTAACTTATGATCATATTAAAGTCAAAATATTAGATATAATCTCAAGAGTCATATATGATAACTCATTCATTTTATTGATAATAAAAGAGAAAATGAAAAAGTATGATCTCAAGAGTAGAGTCAAAATTATTATTTTATTAATTTCATTCATATTAAAGGAGCATATAATAACATATGAGCATATCAAAATAAAAAAAATATAAGGCATGATCTTAAAAGTCATATTAGTCATTTTTATTTGATTTTATTGATATCAAAGGAGTATATAGTAATATATTATCATATTAAGGTCCAAATAAAATACATGATCTCAATAGTGAAGTTAGATTTGATATCTCATTCGATCCATTGATATCGAGTGTATATAAGATCATAGTGTAAAGCATGTGCTCAAGAGACATATACAATTGATTCGATTCATTAATATCAAAGGAGCATATAATAATACATAAATATATCTTTTGAAATTGTATCAAAGAAATATGAATCGTGTAGTAGAATCATAACATAGTATTATTTACCTTTTTTTGTTTCTGATGGCCATTAACATTTAGAAGTTATACCGTCTTATGTTTAGATGAAGTCATTGGGCAAGAATATCATAAGCTCTATAACATACATTTCTTATTAAAGTATAATAAGAATATTATAATAAAAAAATAAGAAAAGTTTTAAAGTTGTAGCATAAGACTTATTTGAGGAAAAGCTTTAGTTAAAAATAGATTTCAATCATATCAAAGAAATATACATGGTGTATGAGACAATAACATTACATAAGTCAAGTCTAGAGCCTGTCATGAAAGTATCACATACACACTGCAGTATAAATAAGGATATTTTGATTAAAAAATAAAAAAAATATCATATGCATACACAGATAACAATAACTTGTATGTTTACGTGTGGATCAATATCGAAACTAACATGAACACATGCGTAAGTCATTTAATTATAGCAACAGTCAAGACTAAGAGATAAATTTTTTTAAATCAATAATATTACTCTCGTTTAAGAGATAATTTCAGCTGAAATCAAATTCTAAAAGGTAAAAATAAGAACTAATAAACTTAAGAATCAATATAAATATACAAAAATTGCAAGATAAGTTATACTAGATATTTGGATAGGTAATTATGCTCCAATTTATTCAAATAAAATATTATTAAAAGATATAGCAATCTAGTTTCAAACAAAATAAGTTTTGCATAAATTAGAATAGTCAACAAAAAGTCATAAGTAATTGAATATAATTAGGTGAGATTCATCTTGTCTTTATTGAGAAGGATTCAAGGGATTAATTAAAATAAATATTTGGATAGATATTTATATTTCAAATTATTCAAATAATACAAGAGTCTACTTTTCAATAAAAGCGATTTTAACTTAATTTAGAGTTTTGTATGTAATACTATAATTAAAATAAGATAGATAGGCATGTTATGTTATTTTATTTCTGTTTGATAGAATTTAAGGGATTAATTAAAATAGATATTTAGGTATGTATTTATATTCCAAATCAGTCAAGTAAGATACTGAAAGAAAGAATCAAAAATCTAGTTTTCAAAATAAAATAGGTCTTGCCGAAGACAAAATTTTCTCAAAATATTATAATTAAAATAAAACAGATAGATCAGGATTCTTATAAATTCCAAAATGATAAATTTGCAGCTCAATCGAGTTTGATGCTATTTATAAATAAGAAGGGATCAGAGATAAAAAAATTTCTATAAGAAGGAATTTAATATTTAATTTAAAAGTTAAATTTCTAAAGACGTTGAATTAGTCTAAAATCCCCAACCGAAAGCAAAAAGACTTTACTTTTTTTCTTCTTCTCCTTCAATTCTTCTATTCTTCAAATTTTTTTTAATTTTTTTTCCCCTCATCTTTAGTCTAAGGTAGATAGCAATAAAACATCATTTTGATAGGTTTTCTAATTTTCGATGTCTAATTAATCGAGTTTAGATAACACAATGGGTATAATGTGATAAGCATATAACAAAAAGGGGTAGAGGTTAACAATATTATAGCAAGTATCGGTAGCACACTCACACAGGTCATCCACTCTCTCTTTTCTTTTTACTAACTTAATATGAAAGTTTTCATAAATCACATTTAAATTTTCCATAGCACTAAACTTTTAATATAAAATTATTTAATAGAAATAATTAAAATTATGGATATCATAAATAAATTATTTAAAAAATAATTATAATCAAAAGTGGGCACAAATTTACAAAAGGAAACCGAGTCATCTGACACCATGGATGAAGAAGTTTTGAGACAACCAAAACTATGCGCAGGAGATGATGATGCCTACAATTTTTTTACCTTTGCTATATGATCAAAGCTGTTTCCCTTAGTGAAGAAACATTTGACACTGTTCCTTCAAATATATATATATCTATAAATCAAAAGAGGATCTATTACCACAATGAACAAGGATCTTTTTTTTGGCTTCTGATCTCCTCCGTCAATTCAGTCAGATCCTGACATGGTCAAAGTTATCGAGGTGCTTCCTGATTCCTCTTCTGCTCCCTTTAATAGTACCATTTGGAGGATCGATCAAAGCAAGGCCAAAATTTAAAAGTTGTTTCTGTGTTAGTACAATCAAAGCGATAATATATGAGATGACAAAGAGACATGTCTCCTGAGGTGGCTGTGGCTGCCTCTATCACTTTTCTCATGTTGGGAGATTTCTCTTCCCCCCCTTCCCTTTTAATCTATGTCTAAAATCCTTATTTCAGGTCTCAAATGAGGCTATGTAAATGAACTATAACAAACAACTTGTTTGGTCTAGCTTTGTTCAACCTTTTTTTTTTTTTTTATACATACATACATACATATATATATACATATATATATATATAGGAAACACATGATGATGAATTCTAGGTACTGGCCATGGCAAGAAGAGTAGGCCAAATATGAAAAACACTTTGCACATTCTATAGTTGGGGGTTTCAGAAGTCTTGTTTCACTCATCTATCATCACAAACTCAATGTCTTTTTTTTTTTAATATTTTTTATGGTTCACACAATACATGAACTCTCTTTTCATGTGTTTTGACTGAAATCTATGTCAGTGTTTCTCTTGTTTCAGGAAACTCTATATAACATCCTCATATTAGTTCTTGGAGATTTTAGGTGTATGGATAGTCCTACTGACAGATTTTGGTGGTTGTTCCTTTTTAAACTCTTCTTAGATGCGTGTTTTTAATAATTTTACTAATAATATTGATTTAATGGATGTTGGTTCCATTGGACTAAGATTCACTGTACCTAGTGATTCCCATATTTTAGTTTGAATTAATCATGTTTTCTGCCAGCTATACTTAGATTATTATTTTTAGTAATTCGATTATTAAGTATATGCCTAGAAATCTTTTTGATCATTGCCCCATCCATCCTTGTATAAATTTCTAACTTTCTCTAACGAGATATTTGAATTTTATTATTATTTTGGATTGAACATGCAGATGTCTATAATATTGTTGTTTCAAGCTCATAGAATACTCTAATAATGTCATCATCCCTTACCCTTGTTAGCATATTTAATAAACTAAAAAAAAAAAATCTATGTGGCTCCATTATTATTATTATTATTATTATTATTATTTTTTGGTGTTTGGAACCATAATTATTACCTCAAGAAACTTGAACATCTACAGAATACTCAAAAAGAGATCAACTTTCATAAATCCATAAACTCTTAACGAGGTCTTAATGGCGATGAATCCTTAGACAAATCAATCTTTGATGATGGTAACCCCAAGCTAAACAAAACCAAATGGATAAATGAAGGTGATCTCAATATAAATTTCTATCCCTCTTTAGTTTCTATCCGATAAAGAACCAACTTTATTCACCATATATAAAATGAGAACTATTATCACTAATCCATATAATATTCGTTTTGATTTTATTTGTTTTACTTCAATCTTTGAAGGAATGATGATCTTAATACCATTTCAGACCCCTTTGGTGTATTTTAAATCGAGATAAGAGACACAATTATCCTTCCTTATGTCACACTAAAATCTGAAGTGCTTTGAACTACTTGTCTTGAATTGAAAACAAGGGACAGAGTTGGATGGCTGTACTATAGATTTTTATAAATTTTACTGGAACTTTGTAGCTGAGATTCTATGATAATGCCTTTCAACATTTCTTTTAGAATTCAGATTGGTCTTGTGATTGTAGTAAGATATTTATCATCTTCATCTCTAAATGTAAAATTTATAATTTTTTTATTTAATTTCATTATGCAATATTAACTATAAGATTCTTGCTGAGGTTTTGACTAACAGTTTTAAAACTTATTTTTCATTTCTTATTTTTCAGAAAATAATTTGTATTTATTTTGGGTATTCTATATATGATAACATTTTCGTCGCTTAAAAAGAAATTGCTCACACCCTTTATAACTCTAAGGGTAAAAAAAAAAAATCGAATAATCTTGATCAAAATTGACCTTAATATATATATATATATATATATATATATATATATATATATATATATGATATGTGATAAGTAATCAGTGGATGGATGAGATACTCAGAATGCTTGAGTTAATAGACTTTCTTCCCTAATTTCATTCAAAATACAGTGAGTTAGCAAACTTTCCCTCCTCAATTCATCCAATGGATTCGTGCTTCTATTACCTCTTCAACTGTTCTAAGATCATATAAATGATTCATTTTCTCTTTCTTTAAAGCACAAAGGGTATCATTTTTCACCATATCAATATATCATCATTGCAAAAAATCCTCACCTCTCTCCTCAACAAATGTACTATTTGTTTTGAAGGAATATTTAAACTTTATCACCTTATTTATATATAAATAATATATTATTTACTAATCAAAAGGGGGGTCAACACCTTTAAATTTGAGATTTATTTTTCTCAGAATACTAGTTGAGAGATCAAAAAAATAAATATTCCCCTTAGCTCTTAACGACTTTAATCAATTTCTAACCTACTTAGAACTTGATGAAGTCCCATTTTGCCACAAGCTATTAGAGTTGTGTTTATTTATTGTGTTCTAAATTTCACTCTCTTAGTGTCACTTGGATGTTGTTGAATGGTATTCTAATAATATCATTAAGGTTACTAAAAAACGGTTTGGAGTAACAAACCTAATGGCTTGCATGAAACACTGTGATCCTCCCTAAAAGAGCTAGTGCCTTGATAACCATGACTTACATGGGATGAAAATTATTTTGCATGCCAAAAATGTATCTGTCAATATCTTACTAATTTCAATTACATCTGGATAGAGATAGTCAGAGCTGAACATGATATTATTAATCCTTCCCACATTAGGCATAATGCTAAAATGAGATGGAGTTGACATTTTTTTTTTTACATTTAAAAATTCATATTTTGGGTTTGTGAAGTTTGTTAGAATGAGTTGTACACAATTGAATTCTTGACATTTTTTTTTTTTTGCCTCCATATAAAATACTTTTGCTAATGTTCTTTGATAGGTTTGCTTTGTAATCTATTCTACTTTCAATGTACCTTCTCTTGTAATACTTGGATATTCATTTCCTCTTTTCTAAAAATTGGTATAAAGGTCAGTGGTTATAGTTAGTTATATATATATATATATATATATATATATATATATATATATATATATATATATATATATATAGCTATAGAAAACCAAAAATAAAATCCTCTATAATCATATTACTTACTACAATGATCCTTACAAATTGAATGGAAAAAAACCTTATTGTTGATAATGAGTGAAACAAAATTGTGATGGTCGTCTTAATGGAATGAATGGTGGTTTAGAATATATTTATTATACATGATCTTATTGACTGACGGTGATGCCAAATGGTCGAAACACAAATGGCAATCAGAAACGATGACACCTGATAATATCATCGTTGAATTAGGTTTCAAGTGCAACATAAGATTGATTCAATTAAACTCTTTTATGTTTTTGGCTTGACAACAAGTTTTACTACACAAATTTTAAGACTCTAACTTTGTACATATTTATAAGGAGGATAATCGTGTGATCAATTATTTTAAAATCCTCCGACCCTCACATTGTCTTGAGTTAATTTTGTAGTATTCTTCTAAAAATTTTACTTTTAACAAAAGATATATATATATATATATATATCAGGATTACCACCATAACGACACTGTCGACGCCACAAGATCTTGTTCGGAGAAGAGATTGATGGAACTGACGGCTGGGATCATCCAATATATTTAAAATAATAAACTATTAAACCCACAGCATGACCCCCTTAACCCACGGAAACACTGAACACCAATAGCCCTGCCACGTCAGTCGCCACCGCGCCATACCCACAACGGCCGTCACTCGAACCATGAAGTATTCCAGGTAGCGGCCAAAAGGAGGGCCGCCCCCCGGTTCGTCTTCATCGCAGCCTCGACCGGTTCTCCGATCCGTCTCTCGCTTTCGCCTCTTTCTCCCCTCTAATCTCCCCACCCCCCGCAATTTGTCGCCATCAATTTGCTCTTATCTCTTGAACGGCGTTTGTGAGGCCGGGTATCCCCACAAACCCCCACCACGCTCGACTTCACCGCCTCGAGCTTAACTTTGGCTGTGTGCTTTCGATGGAGCTCTCCCTCGTGGCTTCTGCCGCTCTCCCGCCGGCCCTCGTCTGTCAGGAGCATCATAGGGGCTCCAATGTACAGGAATCGGTCGAATGATATTTAATGGGGTTGTAATCCCTTGCCTTCATTTGGTATTCTGTTATGATGTTGCCAATAGCTCCGCTTGGTGTAGATGTGGTTTAGGTGATTTTAGTACTGTTGTGAAACTTTATGCCGTATCCGTCGGGTAAGCATAGAATTTGGGACAGTATGAGGTTGTGCGCTCCTGGCTTCGCTCGGGTTGGTAACATTTGCTTTAGGAGTCATCTAGGGTCGGTCGAAGATCCCTACACAAAGGCCATGTCTAGGTGGAGTGTCCGATATGGCCCCTCCGACGATCAAGTCAGTGCCCCTGACCGAGGTGTAATCTGGATAGAGCATCTTTAGAATGTTTCAAAGGAGAGCAAAAGTCTCCCTTCACAGCTTTAGAGGTAACTTTTATACCTGCTTGTCGGAGATCGTCCATACCTGATGTCTTTAATGTCGCTGGCGTCCTTCGTTGCAATACTGTACGTCCATCACCTGTACTTGACAAAGCCGTGCGTGGGGTTTGCACTATTCTCGCAGGTCGGTCATACCTACACAAGGTCGACCATACATGCGTTGTTGATCGTCGACGCCAGCTAACCATGCGCCAGGACCATACTGCTGGGTCGGCTATTCCTGTGCCGAGCTGGCCATGCTGCATTGGGTCGGCCATACATGCGCCAGGTTGGCCGTGCTGTGCCCGATCATCCATACATGCGCTTGATTGGTCATACCTATACCAGATGTCGATTGAAATCATGCTGAATCAGTCGGGGATGTGGCGTGTGACGAGTCCGTCCATTATTTGCCCTATCATTTCTCCCCCCCCCCCCGGGAAGATATTTTTCAGGGTTCCTGGAAGAGGAGCCGGGGAGAGGGTCTTTCTCGTGGCTCGGGGGTTGAAGTCTCTTTAGGCATCCACCACAGTGATGATCTCTGGTTCTCATTAGGTTCGGGTGTTAGTGACGCAGGTCGATCTGCTTGGCCGGGTCGTTTGTTGTTCGGAAGTTAGACCGGTCGCGAGCTACTACTGGGGCCCTGGGCTGTTCGAGCATCGTTGGTTGGGAATTGATCTATCCGAGCACTGTTGCTCGGGAACTGGACTAGCCGAGCACCGTCGCTCGGGAATTGGACTGACTGACTATTGTTCGAGAATTAGAGTGGTTGAGCATGTACCCGAAAACTGAATTGTCAGCACCGCAGAATTGACCGCCGAGCACACCGCCGTGGATCGATCGCCGAGCAATCGCCGCCGAATTGACTAACCGAGCATTGCCGGAATTGGATCGATTGAGCACTATTGCTCGTGAATTGATGACCAAGCACTATGGGAATTGACGTGAACACCGCCGCCGAATCGAATCGCTCGAGCACCACCGCCGAATTGACCGCCGAGCACTACCGCCGGGGACTATACTGGCCAAGCACTACCGCTTGGGAATTGGACTGACCGAGCACTACTGCTCAGGAATTGGACTGACCGAGCACTGTTGTTTGAGAATTAGACTGGTTGTGCACTGTTGCCCAAGAACTAAACTATCCAAGCACTACTGCTTGGGAATTGGATTGGTCAAGCACTACGCCGGGGAGTCTTGGTGAGCACCGCCACTTAGGAATTGACCGCCGAGCACCGCCGCCGAGAATTGACCGAGCATTGTTGCGGAATTGGTCGAGCACCGCCGCTGAATTGAACCGCCCGAGCACTCGCTCGAATTGACCGACCGAGCACCACCGCCAGAACTATACTAGTCTAGCACCGCCGAATTGGATTGACCGAAAACCGCCGCCGAATTGATCGACCACTATTGCTCGAATTGGACTAGCCGAGCACCGCTGGGAATTTGATTGGTCGAGCACCACCGCCAGAATCATCGCCGAGCACTACCGCCGAATTGACCGACCGGCATTGTTGCTCGAATTGACCGTCGAGCACCACCGCCATGAATCGATCAACGAGCACTATCGCCGAATTGACCGAGCACTCGCCGAGAATTGACCGACCGATGTATAACTTCGGTACTAGCGGCTACTATTTGGCCGAAGCACGTAACTTAGGTATGGAACGACTTCTTGGCCCGAGAGAGTCAACTCAAGCACAGGTTCATCAACCTAGCCAAGAGGGTCAACTCGGGCATAGGTTCGTTAACCTGGTTGAGAGGGTTAACTCAGGCACAGGTTCATTAATTTGGCCGAGAGAATCCACTAATTGCCCTTACTTCTCGACAACGACACGTGGGAAAGGAATAAGTTTGCGTCCTGCCCATGCAGTTATCGAGTTTGGGATTTAATTTTTGATCCACGCAGTTGGAGCAGATGGCTTACCCACGTGGATTGCTGAGTTGGAGCGGTTGGCTTACCCATGCGGGTTGCTGAGCTGGCTCCTAGGGCTGTCGTGGTGTTTGATCCACGTGATTCACGAGTTCCCCCATGTGAAGTCATGATGCTACCTTGGGGAGGTGAACCGCCACTTGAAAGTCGTATAAATCCCCTTTTCCACTGTGAAGGGTTTCACTTCTCCGCCGCTCCCAACCCTGTTCTTGACCTCCTTGGATTCATCTAGTGTTAGGTCTATTCCTTCCGTTAGATCGGAAGGGATGAGGTTAAGAAGTACCGAGGCCAGTACTTCGGTTACATCGTCGAGGCTCCACCTCTGATTGATGCCAGGGTTTTAAGGGATCTATAAGTCATGAAAGCGTGTCATGACTTTAAATCGGCTATGACCAAGGGCACTTGCAAAATCCCCGCGTTATAGCATTAGGAAGTATATATGCGCGCTCTGCTGACGACCTAACAACTCCCCCCGCTCCTCCTCGATCTCGATCGATGCCATGAAGTTGGTTTGAGGAGTGCCTTGGGTGGTGAGGTTCTCTCCGAGCCAAGTGGCGCCCAACTCGTGGCGTTACTTGGTCGCTTTCCCTGGGGAATGTCGCAAGGCGGGTATTATCTCGTCCCGTAACTTGTTCATGGCGTGTTTTCGCCTCCGCAAGAGTCGGGGTTACTACTTGACCTCCCGAGCCAGGTTTAAGGTCAATGGGGCCTCTACCAATAACAAGGGTTGGAAGACCCGATAGCGGCCCGAGTTGGGGGTTTAGGCTCGATGGTCGGTTCACCCGATCAATAACGTTCCCCCTATCTATCCAAGGAGGAGTCCACCCTGGTTGGTAGATTGAAGGGGATCCTTTCCTTTTCTCGGGTGATCCAGGATATGATTGAGCTGTGGTTGGTTGAGAAAGGTCTCAGCCCGGCCCCTCAAGGTACAATTCTATTTTGATAGTGCATATTGTTGTGATTTTAATGAATTGATTTCACTCTAACCTGTTGGTTAGGGTGTAGGTGTGATGGATCTATCCACCCTTTGTGGCATATGCTAAAGGTGACTGCTGGCAAGCTTGCCCCAGTGGCTCGAGTTACCCCTTCTTCGCCTGAGATCGAAGAGGTCTGTTTGGAGGCCGCCCCCCGAACCGTCCCGTCCGTGACCCTGAAGGGGCCGGCCGAGAAGTCAGCGCCGTGTCAGGAGGACCCGACTCAAACACATAAGCGGACCAAGGTGGTGGTGGGAAAGCACAAGTCTCGATACGGTGAAGGGAGTTCTCGGGTGCCATCTAGGGATAAGGGGTTGGTCGCCCCGAGTGAAGAGCCCGCGCCACCCACTCACCGCCAACCGAAGTCAATGAGGGAGCTTTATGGGACAACTCCGACGAGGGGTATTATGCGTGCATATGGCCGACCTGCCTTCTCAAGACCCCAACTCTGACATGCGGACCTAGTGGGAAAATTTAAAGAGTTCGGCGTAAGTTTGGGACAATCCTCGGGTGACATCGGAGTTCGGGAGGGGGGTTCTGCATCCCCAACTGACGAAGGAGTTATACATGCTGCCGTTTGAGGTGCTCATGGCGCAGGCAACAAAGTAGATTGTATTGGTAAGGCTTGTCTCGGGTTCTTGATTATGGTTTCCTTTACTGAGTTATTTAACCATCTCAGCGCTACGATTTTATTTACAAGGTCACCATCACCAGATGGCTCTACTGGACAGGGTCCATGATGCGGGTCGGCTCATAACCATTATGGATCACCGAGCTTCCGAGTTTCAACAGGTGATAGAAGAGCTGAAGTCCGACGATGGTCCGGAATAGGTGGCCGCAGCCGAGCAGTGGGCAGTTGTGACCGAACGAGCAACCGACCTCTAGGCCGACAGCGATAAGCTGATGGCCTAGCTGTTCAAGGCAACTCAGAGGATGGAACTCTCCGAAAAGGAGCTGAACGATGCTCGAGCTGACCTATCCGATGCCCAGAGAGAGCTGAAGGTGCAGCGGGCAGGTCGCCGGAAGGTGGATGACGAACTCTTAAGGGCCATGAAAGAACTTGAGGCCCAAAGGGCCGATCTGCCAAAGAAGGAAGTTGAGGATTACAAGGCGTCGGCCAAGTGCAGATGGGGTTTATGAAGAATGGGGCAGGTCTCCTATGAGTATGGATATCGGGTCGCGCTGGCCCGATTTCAAGCTCAGTATCCGGACCTAGAAGTCGATGACGATCCATTCACAGAACGGCCCGAGGATAGTTTGGTGCCAATGGAAACTCAACAGTATTTTGATGATTCACTCCCACCCGAGTCTTGACTCGTGTTCTTACCTTTTTCTTTTGTATGTCGGGCGGCTCCTTATGGCTCAGTCATCCGACTATCTTAGTATCCTGGTCAGATTTGGACCTATTTTGTGACTGATCCATTTTGTATACAGATGTTCTGATCAATGCTATCAGTTCTATTTGCTTTTTGTCTCGGTTGTACAAATCATATAAAAAAATTTCTGAGATTAGATATATGTCAAGTCCTCGGCAGCTGTTTTCCATCGATGTTTACGAGAATATAAGTTCCTTCTCAGATGACTTTAATAACTCGGTAAGGACCTTCCCAGTTCGGTGCCAACTTGCCTAAGGATCGAGTTAGATCACTGATCTCGGCCTTCCGCAAGACTAGGTCGCCCAGTCCTACTTGCCGAGGATATACTTTGCGGTTGTAGAGCCTTACTACGCCTCTTTTGTATTCCAATATTCTGAGATAAGCCTCGACATGCCTTTCTTCAAATAGATCAAGGTTCTCGCGTTGTTGCTTGTCTGAGGCTTTCTCTTCGTATAATTCGACTCAAAGTGTCGGGTAAACAACCTCGGGAGGGAGTATTGCCTCGGTGTCGAAGGCTAGGCTGAAGGGCAACTCACCGATCGGGGTTTTTGGTGTCGTCCGTGACGCCCATAGTACACTGGGAAGCTCGTCGGCCCAGGATCCTTGCATACCAGTAACCCTCCTTTTCAATCCTTCAAGGATAGCTCGGTTGTAACCTCGGCGAGTCCATTGGCTTGAGGGTGGGCGATCGAGCTGAACTTCAGCTGGATTTATAACTTTGGCATAATGTTTTGAACTTGGGATTGTTGAATTGCGTTCTATTGTCGGTAACGATAACTCTTGGAATACCAAACCTTGTGATAATATTTTTCCAAACGATGCCTTCGACCTGCTACTCTGTAATTGATGCTAGCGGTTCTGCCTCGACCCACTTAGTGAAATAGTTGACTATAAGAAATCTGCGTTGGCCCAAGGCTGAGGGGAATGGTCCGAGGAGGTTCATTCCCCATTGGGCAAAGGGCCAAGCACACCGAGATTGCAAGCGGTGTGGCTGGCTGGTGTTGGATTTGGGCGTGTCTTTAGCATTGCTTGTATCCTTGGATGTGGGCTCGGGCATCGCGATGCATGGTCAGCCAGTAGTACCCTTGCCTAAGAATCTTATATGCCAGCGTCCGAGTGCCGATATGTTCTCCGCATATTCCCTCATGTATCTCGGCCAAGGTAATTTGCGCTTCGGCAGGATGTAAACAACAGAGTAGAGGTCGGCTAAAGCCTCTTCGATAGAGACGTTCGTTGACAACACAATACCATATCTCGGTTCTTATGATCCGTCATGCCGCCGTTTTGTCATCAGGCAGGATGCCGCTCTTTTTGAAGCGGAGGAGTTCATTGAGCCAGCTGTAGCCGACTTCCATTGTGGCCACATCGGTAGAGTTGATAGTCGGCTTAGGGATCCTGGCCATCTATGGTAGTTGCTTGCTCTCCCCTCGGGTAGAGGCCAACCTAGCCAGGGTGTCCGCCTGCGAGTTTTCGGCCCGGGGTACTTTGGTGATGGAGAAATTACGAAAAGCATTGATTAGTTGGCATGCCTTGGCTACGTATTTGACCATCGACTCTTCCTGGGCTTCGAATTCCCTGTTGATTTCTCCAGCGATGAGCTGGGAGTCAGAAACCTTGATATCTTCTACGCAGAGCTCGCGGCCAGTTTTAGTCCAAGAGCGATGCTTCATATTCGGCTTCGTTGTTTGTGGCTTTAAATTCTAACCGGAGGGCGTGTTCGTAGACTCGGACAGAAGGGCCTTTTAGGACGAGCCCAACTCCTCCCCTCTCGGAATTGGCCGACCCGTCGATGTGCAACGTCTAGGTTGAGCTTGGATTTGCCGAGCTTTTTGGAACCACAAGCTTCATGATAAAGTCGGCCATTGCCTGAGCTTTTATTACCGTCCTTGGGATATACTTGAGGTCGAATTCCCTGAGCTCAACCGACCATTTGAGCATCCGATTTGCAATAACGAATTTTGATAGGACTTGGCACAGTGGTTGGTCGGTAATTACCTTGATGGGATGTGCCTGGAAGTATGGTCTCAATTTCCTTGACACTAGGACCAGTGCCAGAGCCAGCCTTTCAATTGGGGGTAGCGCACCTCGAGACCATTTAGGATGTAACTAGAGTAATACACCGACCTTTGCCCCTCCTTGTGGAGCTTCACCAACACCGAGCTAACTGCCGCGTCTGATGCTGAGAGATATAGCCCGAGAGGTTCTCCAAGGGCGATTGATGTGAGCTGCGGTAGGTGATCAAGATATGCCTTCAGTTGTTAGAATGCTTCCTCACACCCGAGCGTCCATTTGAAGTCCTTTGCTAGTTTCAGTGCTCAAAAAAAGGGCAAGCTCCTATCTCCTGCTTGGGAGATGAACCGACTTAGCGCCACCAATCTTCTGGCTAGACGTTGGACTTCTTTAACCGTTTGGAGAGATTGCATCTGTAGGATGACTTTCACCTTCTCGAGGTTTGCATCAATTCCTCTTTGGTGTATGACGAATCCTAGAAATTTGCCCGATACAATGTCGAAGACGCACTTGGTTGGGTTAAGCCGCATCCCATGCTTCCTTAGCGTTTGGAATGTCTCAGCCAGGTCTGAGAGGTGAGCGTCGACACTTTAGCTTTTGACTATCATGTCATCAACATGGACCTCTATGTTTTTCCCGACCTGGTCCTTGAACAAGCGGTTCACCATCCGTTGGTAGGTAGCTTTGGCATTCTTCAGTCCGAATGACATGGTGAGTGATGAAGGCTGTGCTTTCCCGATCTCTCGGTGCCATTTGGATCTGATTGTACCTCGAGAATGCATCCATGAACGATAGTATCTCGTACCCGGACGTAGCATCCACTAGTTGGTCGATTCTTGGGAGGGGATAGCAATCTTTCAGGCAAGCCCGATTGAGGTCGGTATAATCAACGCACATACGCCAATTCCTATTAGATTTTTTAACGAGTACAACATTAGACAGCCAAGTCGAGTACTTGACCTCTTCGATGAATCCCGTGTCCAGCAGCCGAGCGACTATATCCTCTATGGCCTTCTGTTGATCAGGAGCGAATTTCCGAAGAGGTTGCTTCACCGGACGAGCGTCGAGTGATACGTTGAGGGGGTGTTGGGCAACTTCCGGACTGATACCAGGCATGTCCTTTGGGGACCAAGCGAAGACATTGACGTTCCTTCTGAAAAGCTCCACCAACTGGATTCGTTGTTCCTCCGGGAGTGTCGAGCCGACCTTCACCATTTTGCTTGGATATTTTGGGTGGAGGGGAGCCTCTAGCACTTCTTCTACTGGTTTGGGGTTTAAGGTACCTTTGTCCGGATCCCGGGGGGCGATGGTCGTCGTTGGGACTTTGGGCTTTTTGGGCAACGTCGTTGCCGTTAGGTAGCATTGCCTGGATTCCCGAGGATTACTTGTTGTCTCACCGACTCCTGCACTAGTCGGGAATTTCATAGTGCAGTGGTATGTTGAAATGATGGCCCTTAGCTTGTTAAGTGTCAGTCGGCCGATGATTGCATTGTATGCAGATGGGAGTCCAACCACCATGAATGAGATTATCAATGTCTCTGACCTTGGCTCCTCTTTGATCGTGACAAGAAGGGTCGTCACGCCGAGGGGGGAGATAGAATCTCCTGTAAATCCTATCAACGCAGACGTCATTGAAATAAGATCTTTGTTAGTTAGTCCCAATTTCTGAAAAGCATCAAGGTATAAAATGTCGGCTGAACTTCCTGTGTCGATCATAATTCTCTTGACCCAAGCATTCGCGATCCGTGCCGAGATCACTAAGGCGTTGTCATAATCTGGGTACTCCACGTTTCCCGTCCCGAAAGTGATCTCGGGGTCGCGGTCACGTTTTGGTCTTTTCTCCATCGTGGACCGTGCATAAGCTTTGTGAGCCGAGGAGCTGTCACCCCCAGAAGTAGGTTTGCCGACTATGATATCGATTTGTTTCTCGATGGGTCCCTTCGGGTGGGGTGAAGAATCCTTGGTGGGTCGACCTTTTGGAGGTGTTCGCTGGTCTCGTACATACCGACGGAGATGTTCGTGTCGAATAAGGTCTTTGATCTGGTTTTTGAAGTCGTGGCACTCCTTCGTATCGTGTCCGTGCTCCCGGTGGAAACAACAGTATCTTCTTTTGTCACTTTTTGATTGGGTTAGGGGTGTGAAGAGCCCTTTCTCTTGGATTTGAAGGAAAATTTCTGTCCGAGTTGAGTTGAGGGGGATCGGTGGTGGCGGCAATTTTGGCCTGTCGATTCTCTTTCTTGGAGGTCCCAAGGGCAGTCCTCGAGATTGTTCAATTCGGGGACGCTTCTGGTCATCCCGTTTTTCGACCACCAGAGTCTCGGCGACTGTGTATTAGTTTGCCTGTTATAGCATTTCGGGCACCATTGTCGGTGGTCGTTTGATTAACGACTAGAAAAAACTGGAAGGTTGGAGCCCCATTAAGAATGCTTGGATCATCAGAGAGGGATGGGTGTCGGGCACTCCTCGGATATCTATCGTGAAACGCCTGATAAATTGGGCGAGAGACTCTTCCTTGGGTCTGGCTGAGGAGTGAAGCAGCGATGGGCCTCGACGAGCGCTTGCCAAAAAATTCAGCTTAAATTCTTTTAGGAGTAAGTCGAACGATAAAATTAAGGATGGGTTAAGTCGACTATACCACATCCAAGCCGACCCCCTGAGGGTAGTCGAAAAAGCCCGACACATCAGTGCGTTCAAGGTATCGTAAAGGGATATTTGAGCCTGGAAGGCTGTGACATGTTCTACTGGGTTCGAGTTATCGTCATAAGATTCGAGCGAGGGCAGTCATAAGTTGATTGAAATAGGCTTGTCCTGTATCTCGGGGACAAATGGGGAGCTGCCCTTGGAGCTTTCACCGAGTTCTTCCTTTGATTTGACGAATTCTTTTTGAACCTCGTCTGGCCTCTGGTTAACTTGGCGCAACTGTTCTCTTACAAAATCGGTCCAATCGAAAGAGAGAGTATCCATCTTCGGAGTTGCACGAGTGGAATCTCGGGGATGACTCGCCGATCGTGTGGCAGTGGCGCTCAGGGTCCCGACCTCCCCTCGGTTGTGGGGCACCGCTGTCCCTCCAAGTTGGGTTGATCTTCTCGAGTTGGTGGCGATTGAGGCTGTATTTGCTGGGGTGCTGGCCGAAGAGCCGACTGCTGGGACGCCAATGACTGCAGGAGTTGGGGAATGTGCGAGACAATGGCTTGCATCATCCCGACCAAGGCTTGAACTTGGTTGGTGAGGCTAAGGAAGGCCTCGACAGTAATAGTCGGTGGCCTGGGATCATCGTCGGGGGAGAGAATCCCAGGTCATTGAATAGCCTCCAGTAGCGATTCAGGGTTGGTGCCAACATGTTTGTTTCCTCAGAAGGAGGGAAAGAGCTGGGTCCTTTGACCTTGAAAGTCGACGGGGGTATATAAATTCGACCGCAGGGGCGCTCCTCGTTGGCATAGCTCTGCGGGCGTTCTTTTGACATTGGGCCCTTCTTTTAGCGCCAAAAATGTTATGGAACTTTATGCTGTGTCCGCTGAGTAAGCATGGCTAGGTCCCACCCGTGTACGTAAGTTCGCCCGCGTCAGCTTCCGGGAGGAGAAGGGAGCAAAATTTGGGAAAATATGAGGTTGTGCGATCCTGGCTTCGCTTGGGTCAGTAACGTTTGCTTTAGGATTCACCTCGGGTCGGCCAAAGATCCTGCACAAAGGCCACGTCGGAGTAGGGTGTCCGATGTGGCCTCTCCGACGATCAAGTCAGTGCCCCCGACCGAGGAGCAATCCGGATAGAGTATCTTTAGAATGTTTCAATGGAGAGCAAAAGTCCCCCTTCACAGCTTTAGAGGTAGCTTTTATACCTGCCTGTCGGAGGTTGTCTGTACCTGATGTCTTTAATGTCAATGGCATCCTTCGCTGCAATGTTGTACATCTATCACTTGTACTCGACAAAGCCATGCGCGGGTGTTTGCACTGTTCTCGCGGTCGACTGTACCGGCGTCGGCTGACCATGCTATGCGAGGTCGGCCGTACCTAGGTTGGCCATACTTGCACTGGGTCGGCCATACCTGTGTCAGGCTGGCCATGTTGCGTTGGGTCGGCCATACCTGCGTTAGGTTGGTCGTGCTGCGCCAGATCGACCATACCTGCACTTGATTGGTCGTACCTGTGCTAGGTGTCGATTGAAATCGTACTATATCAGCTGGGGATGTGGCATATGACGAGTCTGTCCATTATTTGCCCTATCAAGTACATCTTAGATAGACGTGCTACGTAAGCGTGCTTTGGATCCAAATTCCGAATTGGATTTGATGCGCTAAGTTATAGCCAATGGTGACCCATTGACAAGTATGGTTTCTTTTGTCTCCCCTCTTCTTCTTCTTCTTCTTCTCCGTGATAGGTTCCTTAGGCCTTTATGCATGTCCGTTCCATGTTAGAACTGGCAGTAAATCTTGTTGCAGTCTGAAGTAAGAAGGCTTTAATGGTCTATTGGTCTGAGTTCAAATGTTACAGAAATATATAAGGGAGATCTTATAACTGATCCTCCCAGACTTACACATGAGCCTTACAAATATGCACTGGATGGTCCTTTACAAAGAACAAGAGAATCTTGCAATAAGCTCTTCTGCCCTTTTCTGTTTTTCACTTGCTTCAAGATTTCTTTCTCTATCATCATCTTATTTAGTTTATATGATTCATGAGGAATGGATAAGCAAAAAATCCCAAACTAAAAATTGTTTGCTTGTTTGCTCTGAAGTCTATTAGAAATTGTAGCTAACAGAAAATTTTCTTATTTTCCTGTCTACAAGGACACAAGAACCTTGAAGAAATTTACTTTTTTGTAAGCTCATCAGAAGTAATTGTTAGATCATTAAATTCTGAAGTAGTTAGTTTAGCATTCTGTTATATTCACTGACAGGACTTTGCAAGGCAATTTAGTATATAGTTTTTCCTCACCATGATTGTGCCAATTCCAAGTTCAGAGTCATAGATATCTTGAAATATTTCAGACATATAGAAAATGAATATATAAGAAAGAAGCAGGTCGTCTAGAACTATTTCAAAAGTCAAAAATAGACAAGGGAATAACAGTCAAGAATCCAAATTAACATCTCTAGAGAAGAACTGAAAATTATTAAACTTCATTTTCAATTTCTGGTTTTGCTCAGGTATTGGAGATAGCGCTAGACAGACAAGTAGCAAAAGAAAAAAAAAAATCATGCAAACAAAGGACTATTCAAATGAGGGTGTCTTGTTGCTTAATAACTAGATATTATTAGGGACATTAGATGGATTATATAACATAGTTCCTTCTATTCAGAAAGATCAACAACTTATCAAAATTATTGGAGAACCAGAAGAGAGAGAAACAGATTAGGCATGCAATTCTAGATATTTGAACTTATAATACTGAGATATGCGCTTACCAGAGAGCTCTGGACAAGAATAAGACTTAGATAATTGTTGAGCCCTTCTTTAATAGTTTGTAACTCTTGTTTCAGAGATGCACACTTCAATTGAGTAGTTGGAACCAATTTGATGATTTTAAAACTACTGTCGCTTAGCTCGGACCATGGTTATGACTGAATTAATAAAATGCTTGAGCTTATATTCTACTTTGAGGTTTTTTTTTCCCGTATCAGTATACTTGCTATCATATAAGATGCCACCTTAGAATATTTGAAGCATGTAAAATAAGAATGCCACATATCTTGCTAGTACCTTTCAGTCACTCATCATGCTAGTTACTTCAATGTGGCTTATATAGCAAACAATTTCAAATATAATGTTACTTTTTTCTGCCTGTATTTTCGTTACCCACCTCACTTGTGTGATGATTCGAGTGACAACGTGCCACTTATAGGTAAGTGAGGCCTTTATGATGCAAGTCAGTTCTGAAGCTCTGTTAATTTTTGCTTCTGGTTTATAGTTTTACCACTTCGTAAATTTTGTGGAAGCATGAAGAATTTGCTCTTGTAGCTGTTAACTTATGCATTAAGTGAACATTAAAATTTCAAATTCAAGTGTTTGATTGTTGATTAATGTTGTTAATAGGGCGTAGCACACTTTTGGACATACACTTTCACAATTTTGGTCAATGATGTAGAACCTTTGTACACCTTTTCTATTTTAATCAGTCTTATTTGTATCTACCTACTACATTAGATGGAATGATTTACCATGTGCGGCCCAATTTTCATCTGGAGTTATTTGTCTGTTTGTTTTAGCTGTAACTGCAATATACTGATTTACTTTCGCTGGATATCATCTCCACTACCATCATCTGACATCAATTCAATTTACAGAATGATATAAATTTATAATTATCTTTTTCTCTGACCTTCTGATGAAAATTAAACAAGAATGCAGTTGTT
This sequence comes from Ensete glaucum, assembly GCA_021527575.1. Lineage (NCBI taxonomy): Eukaryota > Viridiplantae > Streptophyta > Magnoliopsida > Zingiberales > Musaceae > Ensete > Ensete glaucum. The sequence continues at coordinate 38,051,307 of CM038552.1, forward strand.
TTATTTCAAAGTTGATGTTTTTTTGCATTTAAATGCATTTATATACATCTTGCTTAATCAATATTTCTGTTTTCTTGATTTGAAAATATTTTATGATGCAGGAATTTCAAACTCTGCTGTCACTTCAATGTAGAAAACAAGATCCATCAAGATCTGTTTCCATTGAGTTTAATGGACAACATTTTGAGAATTTCCAGCAATCAATGCCTGTTTTGTTAGAGAAAACCAAGTTAGCCAGACTGTCTCAAATGATTGGAAAACCTGTGCTTGTTGATGTCCAAGGTTTGCAGCTTAATAGTAGTGTCTCATGAATTTATAACCTCTTATTGTTGGTAATATTATTTTTTAGATATAAACTTTTTTCTGTTGGGATTTATACATCCAGAATGACTGTGTATACAGAAATATCATTTTGTAAATCATGGTTGCTTGTCAATGTGGAATCATAATTTTTCAACCATGGTTAGAAGCAAAAGAAATTTAGATAACCAATAGTACACACAGAAATCATAAATTTGCTGACATTTAGCACCACCTAGTCTGCTGACAATGCAGCAGTGCTGATTCAGCTTGGTTGTATCCCTCTCCAGCGTGCTTGTTAAGTTGGAAGAAATGCTATGACAAAGTCACAGCCACTTTTCATTCTTGTATTTGTATATATTCATAGACACATACATGCTTTATAAAAAATATATATACACATATATAATAGCTGTAAAAAAAGGATTATAACCAACAAAATGAAGGCCGTGTACTGATGCATGAACAACACCTATTATCGTGTGATAAACTATGTCATTACAACTAGAAGATACTGGGACTATCTTTATTATGAACTTGGTTTTAGTGCACCTAGACTGACAGAATATTAGTGTATTAATTCCGAAACCTTCACAGAAAGTGCAATTCTCAACTAAATGCATTAAAAGATGCTGTAAAGAAGTTCAATTTTCATTTTTTTTAGTTTTCTGTAGCTCTTTCTAGTATTTTTTTTCTGAAAGCAAAATTTAGGTAATTCAGTGCATCAAACCCAAAATCAGAATGAAACGAAACATAACTCTGCAATGCTTTCAGCATGACATGTATTCTGGAGCATGTTTGAGTCCATGAGCTGGAAGTAATTCTTATAGAAAATGAAATGAAGATAACACAATACTTAAAATAATATTTACAACTTATTATTTTGTTACTAGATTCAACTAAGCACATCCGTGAGTGAAGGGTGTTTTAATATGCTTTATTGATAAAGTAGCACATTTATGAAACAAAATTTTTGTTGTCACAAAATGCATGGATGCAACTTTAGGCTATTCTGATCTAATAATTCTATGTGGATTTGTGCATCTTTTCAAATTGACTTGCATCTATATATGTGTATTGACAACCCCAAACAATTGGGACTTTTCATCTTTGTTGTTGTCATTCATATATACATATATGTATATATATATAAAATATATAATTCATATATATATATATATATATTTATGTATGTATGTGTGTGTGTGTGTTTCATGAAAAGTCTTTTCTTCCTCATCCCCAATCCTATTATTTCAACCGAATGCATCTCTTTTTGAAACAGGTTCACACCTTGACTCGGTGCTTCTGAGTTTTGGAATTGTGGAGAAGTGTATGAAAAATGAGAAGATACTAAAGTTACTTGCAGAAGGTGAAGACCTTGATGTTTCTTTACTTTCAGAAGTTATGACGCTTGATGTGTTGCCTTCCCCACATATGGATGGCAAATTCTATCTCCATGAGGCTGAGATGGATGATTCTTGGGATCCTCTACATATACAAAAGCAGATCTATACCCCAAAGCCTCTGTTGGATTTTGTTGGAAATTCATCTGATACTAAATTCTACACGGTACATCCAGATGGAAGGCTCTTGTTTGCAGACAGTGCAGCTCAAATGGAAGATCTGCTGTCAATTGTTACAGAGTTTAGTCTCTACCAAAACGAACAATAGTGGGCAGTAAGCAATTGTTGCTGGTCCCCTACTTCACAAGGTAAACCAGAACCTCGTTTTGCTGATTCCCAAACTACTTATCAGAATCACTAATGATTTTTCTGGGACATGGTTTTCTTGCATATTGGCATAATTTTAATTTTTGATTCATTAGACATGCTAAGATACAGATAACTTTTATACTTCGAGTCTGCTGGGGTTTACTTAAAGTTTGGACATTACTTTTAGTTTGGAATTACATACATATTTCCTTCCTTAGAGCAGCCTTTTGTTTCATTTTTCAGTTGTTAAAGATCATATTGGTTATAGTCCATTTTGGTTTTCCTCCTGAATGATCAACACTCTGACGGATGCAATCAAATATTCTTGTACTCTGCAAAATAGGTAAACGTTTCTAAAAGATCTCACTATGAGACAGACTAACATATAATGCCATGCTGGATCATCACAGTTTTTTTTTTTTTTTTTTTTGACTGCCTTGTTCTGTTAGATGAGTAAAAGGTAAACTATGTTATTGACAGTATTGATTGCGCCATGATGAACTTCGGCACTAAAACTTGAGATTGGAGCTGGACATTATTTGGATTGTCAGATTGGGTTGATGAGAATTAATCCAGTTGGCAAAGTTAAATTGCACTAAGTTCAGCTGTTCTTTCTTGATTGGCATGAACAACAAAATGAAAAGAAATCAGAAATATAAAAGAAGGAATAGAGATATTTGCAAAGTAAATTACCAAAGATGAAAAGCTTTGTTAGAAAGCAAAAGGTAACTAACTGAAAAAGAAGAGAGTATGCCACAATGAAGGCGACACACAAAAGGGAGCTTAAAACATAGATGTAACATAGAAGGGTCTTCTCTTTTAACCGTTTACATATTGGATGTAGCATTCAATAGATTCTCAACAATTATATACATACAAGTCCGCAAGATCACTAGAGTTCCATTCAGTTACAAGTGGAAATGTTGTCAGAACATAAGGTCTCTCTATATGCACCATTGATCTTAGTTGCCTTAGTTACCAAGTCTTACAATCATGATAATGCATTTTCCTTTCTAAATAACTACTGATAATGTCCATATACATCTACTTTGGTAGCAGGAGAAGCCATGGACGTTCACAAGCTCACAAACTGGTGTCTTCTTTGCTAGTCGCTCCTCCGAAGAGGTATACCCCCTATAAAATTGATCCAAAATTATGTTAATACACAGCTTTTTATTGCACTTCTTAATCCCTTGTTTCATCTATCCTGCTTTTAATGCGCAGCCCAGATACTACTAAGCTGAAAATGTTGACTAAGAAGAAAAAGAACCGAAAAGTGGGCAGAGACCTTTACAAGAGGAACCATTTTCATGCATGGGAAACCCTTCTTTCTGCTATTCTAGACAAAGGGGAGCAGCAAATCCGTCCTCTCTCTAAAGAAATCAGCCTCTGAGATTAGCCACCTACTTGCACAAATTTCTGCAGGAATTGCTGGAACTGGCCTTGCTGTCATTCTCTCTGTTTTGTGCAAAACTGGCTTGTGGAAGGTCACCCTCCTGCTTCTCCAGGCTACTGAATACTGCAGTTGGGTTTGGGCTTTTCATGCGCCATTAATGGCCTGAGAGACACCATCATTTACATTAGCAAAAACTCAATCAGGCTGAATCTTGAGGAGGAAGAGATAACGTGCATGGTGAAGAGAAGCATGAATACGATTGATTCTCTCCAGCAGAGCTGCAATTTTGGTAGTTGTGGCATTGTTTAGAGTCGCGTAAATATTCTTGACGTGGCCTTACTTTTTGTAAAGAATCTAAATTTTGCAGTTATTAGGAAATATTATCCTGTTAGGTGTCGAGTTACTTGTGTAGAAAAAAAAAAAGAAAAAAAAGAAGAAGGGGTCTTAGTGGTCTAAAACCATGTAAAAAATATCGAGTTTCTCACATGCGTCGAGTTGCTTGTGTTTGTTTTCTGCGGGGCGGTGCAATAGCGCACGTGCGTCACACGTGACCATTTAATGACAGCTGCGGACGTCTGCGATGCTGGCTTGTTGCTTGGAATGCCATGGGTCGCCTTCCTATGGTACTAAGTGTGGGCCCCACTCGGTCAACGTATATGACTATGGTGTTGCCCCCGTCTTTTACGTTATGCTATGCGACGGCTAAAAGGTCGGCGGCGAGGTGTTTTGACGCGCGCATATTTATTATATGCGACCGTTGTTCCGTTAGCGAGAACTTGATTCGGGTTGGTGCTCTTATAACGCATGCATGCTACTTACACCGTGCGTTATTCTTTGTGTTGCAAGTAAGCTCGCATAGTTTGTTCTATGCGAGCAACAACAACGGCCCGGCCCAATAGCTTAGTTGGACCACGAAAGAAACCCTAGAATAAAACCCCTCCCATTCGTCGTCCCAAAAAGCTCACTAGCTCCTGCATTACAGTCTCCTCGGCCGCCTCTCGCATCGGCTGGTGATCCAGCAGCGCTACCGACGCCGCTGATGGAGGACGTGTGCGAGGGCAAGGAATTCTCCTTCCCCCAGCAGGAGGAGTCCATCCTCCGCTTCTGGTCCTCCATCCGCGCCTTCGAGACCCAGCTCAAGCGCACCGAATTGAAGCCGGAGTACATATTTTACGATGGCCCGCCTTTCGCCACCGGCCTCCCCCACTATGGCCACATCCTCGCAGGTACCATCAAGGACGTCGTCACCCGCTACCAGTCCATGAGCGGGCACCACGTCACCCGCCGCTTCGGCTGGGACTGCCACGGCCTTCCCGTCGAGTTCGAGATCGACACCAAGCTTGGAATCCGCACCCGCGACGACGTACTCGCCATGGGCATCGCCAACTACAATGAGGAGTGCCGCGCCATCGTCACCCGGTACGTGAAGGAGTGGGAGGAGGTGATCACGCGCACGGGCAGGTGGATCGACTTCAAGAACGACTACAAAACGATGGACCTCAAGTTCATGGAGTCGGTCTGGTGGGTGTTCTCGCAGCTGTGGAAGAAGGAGCTGGTGTACCGTGGGTTTAAGGTCATGCCTTACAGCACTGGGTGCAAGACTCCCCTCTCAAACTTCGAAGCTGGGCTAAATTATAAGGTATCTATCCGTCATTTCTTGCTTTGGAGCAGTGCTGCTCAAACTTTATTTGAATTACTTTTCGTTGTTTTCTTTTTTGGGGTTATTTAGGATGTCTCGGACCCGGCGATCATGGTGTCATTTCCGATAGTTGGTGATCCTCATAATGCAGCTCTTGTGGCTTGGACGACAACCCCATGGACCCTTCCAAGCAATCTCGCTCTCTGCATCAATGCTGATTTCGTCTACGTGAAGGTCAGTTTTGCCTGACTGATATTACAAGTTATATCAACTTTGCATATTTGGGAAGATAGGATGTTTGTCGATCCATATAAGAAAATCATAACTAAAAGATATGATGTTTGTTTCAGCAATTGTATCATAGGCTTAGGGGAGATGCATATAGTTTGGTATTTTAGGAGAAATTTGTTTTTGGGTTGTCTATTGGACTTCATGCTTCTCGTTCTCCAATGGTCCAATCTTCAGTTTAACTCGTATTCCCTATATTGTTTTATGGAAAGAGACTGAGATGTTAAATTCATGATTAAATTCATAGTGTAAACCAACTCGTGTCCTTGTATGATGTACAATTCAATCTTGATCTTGACAACACCTATTTATAACCTAGTTTTACTTACATGTATTGGTTGCCATGTTAGGACTAGTCTAACACGGGATCGGTACACAATCTGATAGGGGATCGACACACAGACCATCCTATACTGGGTGGTATATACTAAAAGGCTTTTTATTGCTCGATACAGGCTTGTATCGCTCGGTAACATTCGAAATCTGACCTTTATTGACTTGTATAAGTTGGTAATATTTGGATTCAACTGTTATTGATAAGCAGCTTAAATCTGATCCTTTCCAATGGTTAGATCCATTTAAAAATGTTTTTAAACTCTTTCCTCCTCTTTCACCCCTTTTCACTCTATGAAACTCTTATACTCCCGCAATCTCTTTCTCGTTCACTTCTTTCTCTCATTCTCACATTTTACTTTCTTAAAACTTCACAAAGTTACGATTTATGGATTCAATCAAGCCTGGGAAGCTAATTAGGGAGGATTAACACCTAAGTTAGATGAAGAACTCACTAATCAAAGGTATGTAGATGATTTCTCAATTGCATTCAGCAACTTGCTCGGTTTAAAGACATGGCGACATAGATAGCAGTATTTTAACTGATGATGGCGGCAACATCAAGAAGTCGATGGTCCTATCTACACAGTTTGAGGGTGGTGCATGAATCGAGGAGCAGTATTTTATGCATGCCACATAAGATTTAGATCATGGAGCTTGACATGATAGTTGGTTATTCTTTTCTGAGCAGTAGTACGGTGATCGATCTTATGATGCAATATAGCGGATCAGTGACGAAAGTAGAATTTTCGACATTCTCCATACTCTGCACCTATATATGCTACAATCGTACTTGCCTCAAGAGTCGCCTTAGACACGTGTGGTTCACGACGATCAAACCAAGGTATGCAACACTGATTGGTACCGCCCGTATCGGGCGGTACATATTGGTACACTAGCTGATCGATACGCGGATCGTCGTCTACCGGGCAGTATCGTTGATTGAGGCTATTTTCGCCTCTTTACCACTCGAAATTGATCGGTTATGGTCGATTTCGATCGATCGTCACGTCGTGATAATCACATGATCGATTTCAGGCAATATCAGCCAATGGAGGGAGAAAGAAGAAGAAGAAGAGGGAGAAAAAGTGGGAGAAGAAAAACCTAGAGTCCGGCGCTGCTCTTCGTCTGCACAAACTCGACCGTTGGTGGTTGATTTCAGGTAGTATCAGCCGAGGCAGGGAGAAAGAAGAATAGGGAGAAGAAGAAGAAGAAGAGGGAGAAGAAGTGGGAGAAGAAAAACCTGGAGTCTGGCGTTGCTCTTTGCTCGTGCGATCCGTTGCTCGTGGGTGATTGCACGGGGAGAAGAAACGTCTCCTCGCGTGGGGAGGAACGATGCGACGTCGCCCCTTTTTTATTTTTTTAACTTATATTATATTATATATATACCAAGCGATACGCCTATGTGTACCGTTCGGTACCGGTGTATCGTATTATGCCGAGCTAAGCTCAGTACGTCGGTATGGATCGGTACGACAAACCTTGGATCAAACTACGATCGATACTATGTCGTGGAATCAATTTCATGATTGTGTTCGACAAATATGTCAAATTGATATACAAATACATAGGGTCGATGACCTCGATCCATTGCCTGTGGAGTCCCATCATTATTTTTTGGTGGTAGTTATCCATTGATTGATTACTTGATTCATTTTAATCTTATAGTTTAAGTTGTTTAACAAATAATCTAGCAATTCAAATCATTTCTTTGTAGATAATTCAATATCAATGGAAGGACGATCTAGAACGTACACAAAGCTATTACTCAAAGGTCGAAAAAGATGTGTGCTCATGTTTTTTCCTAATTTAGATTATTTTTGCTAAAATTATACTAAATTTATATTTATTTTTTAATTAAAAAACCCTAATCTAACTTTTCTTAGAAACTTTGGAGCTATTTTTGGACAATTTTCTATGTTGTTGGTATGCCTCACTGTACTGACACATAGGATGTTGGTATGGAGCAGTATGTTCCATAACGTCGGTTGGTCAGTACACCGGTTCAGACCGTTTAGGCGAACTTTGGGTTAATGTAACCTTAAGTTCTATATGTTGATAAAGCTTCACACCAATTTATGTTATATTTTCGCACTATTTTTTTTTGTCATGGATGAACCTGCTAGCATTAGAACTTCTGAAGAGTAGACAAACAGATATGTGATAAACACTCGTTGACTATTTTAATGATTATGAATCCTTGCTTTCTGAATCTTGTCTTTAGGTTTTGTACTCTACCTCTCTCAGGCTTGCTATCTGTGTCTCTGTTTGAGAACAGCATTTTTATTTCAATAACTTGTTTCATAGCCTTTTCCTTCCAGCTCCCTTTTTTTTATCTCATAGTTCTTAAAATATTAATAGGTCAGGGAGAAGTCTTCAGGGGCAACTTATGTTGTTGCAGAATCCCGGTTGTCCCAGTTGCCTAGCAAAAAATCCAAGTCAGAATCAGGTGGAGCAGTTGTGCCTGCACAGGATGCATCACTGCCCAACTCCAAGAGTAAGGGAACCACAAACAGCAAAGCTAAGAGTGGAGTTGATTCTGGATCATATCAGTTGGTGGAGAAAATAACTGGCGCTTCATTGGTTGGATTAAAGTGAGCAAACAATATTCTTTAGCCAAAGATTCCATGTGAATAATTCATAAATATACAACAATCATAATCACATACATAATGCTTTTAAAGATCCTACGCAAGTGTGATTCTCTTCCATTTGGCCTTGTACATTCATGATAATTTTGTGCTGAACTTTGTTACATTGCACTATTTCTTATTATTAATGTTTGGTTGATATCTCTTGTGATGACAATTTACTGCAATTTTTTAGTATTTTCTATATGATTGTATAATGACATTGAGGAACTTGGTGATGCAGATATGTTCCTCTGTTTGATTACTTCATGAATTATTTGGAGACAGCATTTAGGGTAGTATCAGACAGTTATGTTACTGATGACAGTGGAACTGGGGTTGTTCACTGTGCACCTGCCTTTGGTGAAGATGATTACCGTGTTTGTGTTACTTCCGGTATAATCAAGGTTAGGATACTTGAAGGCTTTTCTGGTTGTTCTATGCTTTTTCCACTTTAGATCATATCATGATGTTGGTATCAAATATTTTTTTCTAATATGCTAATATAAAGAAAACATCAAATTTTTTCTTTATTATTGTGGCAAAATTTTAAACATTTGGACCTCTCTCTTATCTTATCAAATAATTAAGTGAATGTTTTTGCAAGATTTTGTACATACTACATAGTTGGATGTCCATGCATTTGTAGTTTGTATACTGTGGGGCTTATGACATATGTATGCTATGTTCTGCTCTTATTATTTAAAATTTATCAGCTAAAATTTCTGGTAGTAGATCAAAATATTCTCCAAATTTCATATACGATTAAACAATCCATGTGTGTCTTCATTGCAGTAACCATTCATATTTTGACTGCTTGACACATGGTTAAGGGACTTCGAGAAACACCTTATTCAGAAGATGGATTTTCTTGTGATCTGGGCATCGTAAATTGATGGCTTTGACTTGGCATCCTAATCTGCTTTACATTGTATGGGATCCTGGCTTCCATTGGAATACTTCACTTGTAACCATACAGAAACAGTCTTTTGGTGTCCAAATCACCTTCTTTATAATCCCTTTGTTTGGTAGCCTATCAGATATTAAATTATTTTTCATTTTCAGAACCAAGAAGCAATGTTCCAAAGAACAGAGCTGAGCAGATACTTGATTATCTTCCTTTATCAACTAACTTCAACTTGAGATCAAGATCAGCAAATGTTGGATAATTTCTGCGATTGTTGTTTGATGATCTTGGAATATCTTTATATTTCCTTCTTAAGTTCTATAAGCTGTAGCATATTATTTTATTGACATATCCAAATAGTATAAGATACTGATTCTCTAGCTTATTAGGTGCTTCCTTTAGACTATCAGCACTTCATTGCTGTGGTAACATAAGTTTGTAGAATGAAAATATATGAAATTGATGTCATGGAAGGGTACTTTTGCTTGACTACTGCACTTTGAAAGCCATATGGGGCTGGATCCTGGTTGCTGATCCATATAAACCTCTATTTCCCATAATGATTAAAAGGGTGGTTAAAGTCACCATCTAAAACCTGAGCTTTTTTTGCAGTAGCAATAGACTCCAGATATGCCATGTTATGGACTTTGTCTGTTTCATGAGGTCACCATATGACATGTTTGTTAAGTGGCTTTGATGTTAAAATAAGCTGGAGTGTGTCTTACTCATAGTCTATTAAGAATTTGATATAAAATAGATATCATCATAAACTTTTTGTTGTTGTTGTTGTTGTTTACATCTTATATGCAGCACACAAATTTATCTCACTATTTTCACTCATATCATTGATCTGCTATTTTTTTACTGCATATTGTGTCTATATCAGTCTGCATATAGAACTTTCTGCAGTGACAGAGTTCATGTATGATGTTGGAACTAAGTAGACTGAATTTGAAAGATCATTGTTGTGTACTTTTTTGATGATTTTTTTGTGTAGTGGTGACTGATGATACAACTCCTGTAACTTTCCTGTACGAAGGTGCCTATCACTGTATATATTTTATGGGTTGTTTCCTTGTGTTCCTCCCATCACAAAAATGACCTCCTACATAGGAGATACATGCTAACTGTTCTCATTCATCTATGTCCAGCAGTATGAACAAGTTGATACAGGCTACAAGACCAAATACTTGATGTAACCTTGCATGTTCTAGGTTTTTGATATTATTTTCTCATGGATGAACAGGATGTGGATCTGATTGTGGCAGTTGATGCTGATGGCTGCTTTACTAAGGAGATAACTGACTTCTGTGGCCGCTATGTTAAGGATGCTGATAAGGATATTATAAATGCTGTTAAGGCAAGGCTTACTGGTGACAGTTTTCTATTTTTGCTGTCCTAATGATTATTGAATTTATAATATTGTCTCTTTATTAAATTGCATTATGATATCTGTGCTCTAGGAATGCAAAATTGCTTTAGTTGTCTCACATTTTAATCTAACTGAAGTTGGATTTTTATTGAGTAAATTTTCCAAGCTGACTTTTCAAAAAATGATTTGTCAGAAAATGTTTTTTGAACTACAAAAACAGCCTCAAACCTTGTCAGGATGACTAAGATGTGTAGTTCATGCAAGTCCTGTATTTGGCATTGGGTGCTTAGAAAAACGGAGGCATAATGTGAGCACTTTAAAGGCTCATAACATCTTTTTGTTAATTCTAATGGAAGTATAAGATATGATTGGTGTTTAGATTGGCATTTGTAGATTGTCTTGAGCTAACAAAAATGCAATAAATTGACTTTGTTGTGCAACCTCAAATTAACTATGAATTTATTTTAGATGAACATTTTGATGTTAAGATATATACATCACATGGGTTAACATAATTTATACATTGCATATGTGTAATTGGCTTTTGTCTTAGATACTCATGTTGTGCTATGTGAAGGTTAATTGACTAGGCCTTAATTAAAGATAAACACCGATATTAAATTTAGCATACATTATATTTGTTAAGATATGTGTTCAAGTTTAATTTTGCTTTGGCATCTTTTTTTATTGCAGTTTAATAATTTTCAAACTAACAAATAATTGGAATGTTGGTTTCTTGGACAATGTTTGTGTTCCCATTGGCTATAGCATGTTTGGTATGACTATTGTGTTTCTATACTTGCTTCAGCCTGTATGATTGGCATGTGGTCATATAGGAAACCATGCTTGGGAGACAATTCAAGTGTTTCACAGGGATACCACAGTATGTTGATGATTTAAAATGCTTCTGGTGTCTGCGTTAGACATCAGTAGTCATCAGATGCTTCTTACATATATAAAATGTTTTAGAACTTGTCAAGAAACACATCACCTATGCTTATGATGTAAATATGATATTATCTACATAAAAGGAAATATTATATATATGTACTGTGGACTTTGACCCATTATAGTTGTGACCTACCATTGTCTGTCCACATGGGCAGGAGCATTTTGCATGGGGTTGTCCTCTAGTTGTGACCTAACATTATGGTTTTTTGTTGATTTGTTGTCTTTTTGTTGGAGTTTTGGTCTATGATAATGAATAGAAATTCTAAATGTGATAATGTGGAAAAGTTCATCTATTTTGTTTTGGTATACATTTTTACATTTTGGAAGAATACCTTTGACTTCTGGGCAGGCTAAAGGCAGACTTCTAAATAATGGAAGTATCATGCATTCTTACCCTTTTTGTTGGAGATCAGACACCCCTCTTTTATATAGGGCTGTTCCTAGTTGGTAAGTGATGTTTCATCATATAAATCTTTCTGGCTGAAATTCTCATATATTAAGCATTTGTTTCCTAGTATTTTTCAGAACTTTGGCAGTGATATCATAAAATAAATCAGGTTTCTGGATTCTTCATAGATAATTTAATTGGTAGTTGAATGTTAACTTTGTGCAACCTTATGACATTAAATTCTGTCTAGATCTTAGTAGTTGTGGAGCATCTTCACCTTTTATTGCTCATACTTTTTAACAAATTGTTTAGTACTGTTGGATTAGGTTTGTTTATTGTTCTTTTTTTTATTTTTTTATGTCAAAGCATATCTTGCTATAATAAATTTTATTTTACTGATTAAGGCCAGAAGGACATGTGGTGAATAATATTGCAATCAATTAACAGTTGGCCAACTGTTCATCAATTAAAAAATCAGTATTGTTTTTAAAATTAATGACCTGCTTTTATTTACTTGAAGCTCTTACATCAAAGATGCTTTTCAATTTGAATTCTTCATTCTACAAAATTGTTTTGCTATTTTATCATGTCTGTGTTGTCTAATATTTTGTGGGTCAAGTAAATTTCAGTTTTTTTGCTTTCTGAATGATTAACTTGCTGCTTCAGGGACCTTTTTCTTATTTCTTAATGATTAACTTACTGTGGTTATATATTCAGGTTTGTTGCTGTCGAAAAAATTAAACCGCAGTTGCTCGAAAGTAACAAACAAACATATTGGGTTCCGGAATATGTCAAGGTTTGGATATTTTTCTTTTCCTTGTATCTAGAGTGGCTCTTCTCAACGTATGATCAGGAGTTTTTTCTCTACTACATCACCGATCAAATTCAGATGTTCTTACACAATGCATATAGTTGAAGACATAGGAGTACCAATCTAGGTTGATTGATTGGTTTTATTAGGATTATACTGGACTAGACCAGTGAGACCAATTGGGACACCGGGTATTCTTTTAGGTTGCTTGAGTTAAGTATATCAATTAGAGTTCCTGTATGATCTACTAGCTAAGGTCATTGGCAGTATGTAGCATGGCTTAGGCAGGGGGCATCATAATTCTTTGAATCTTGGTCATTACTTGTCTCTTGCATAACATGCTTCATTAGACTTTAAGATTGTTTGTTCAGTATCTCTATTATTATTATTTTTTTTGTCATGAAGTGGATTTTCATCTAGTGGCATGTGTTAATCTTTGATTATCATCAATGTTACTTCTGTTGTCATAATTTGTGCCCTGTTTATCCTCTATAATGATATGACATGGTAGAACTCTGTTTTAATGGAGAAAAGCTAAGAGGAAGAAACATCCTTAAAGCTCCACAAATGAATAGAGAGATCCTAGGTCCGTTTACTAAGAAATATTTATAATTAGTTGGTTCTGTTGCGAATTTTGCATCTTATTTTAGTTTGTAAATTGATAAATGGAGTTTCCTTTAATGCTCCTAGTCATTATTGCACAAAAGTAGTGGCGATAACTTATTGTTTAGAAATTTTAAGAATTAGTACAAAAATATTCAAATTTTAGGAGTAATATATATATATATATACACACATGTTTTTAGTTGTTAGTTAATGTGTTTTTGAAATAAATTTAGACTCGTAATAATTTCTTAAGCTTTATAGTGTGATCAAATTACATAATCTGTGATTTAATTTCAAAGTTCAGACTTTCAGTTTATATTTCTTCAGGTTTCCTGATAATGGCAGATTGATCACAGGAAAAAAGATTTCATAATTGGCTCGAAAATGCTAGAGATTGGGCTGTTAGTCGAAGCAGATTCTGGGGTACTCCTCTTCCTGTTTGGATTAGTGAGGATGGCAAAGAGAAGAGAGTTTTTGGTTCCATTGATGAACTTGAGAAGCTATCTGGTGCTAAGGTTTGTTCCTGCAGTTGCTCAACTTCTAGTTTGGATTATTTTTTATGTACGTTAATTAATTTATTTGATAAACAACAATACGTAATCTATTGGATTTAAATTCAGGTCACTGATCTACATCGACACAATATTGATCATATAACCATTCCTTCTGAACGTGGATCAGAGTTTGGTGTTCTTCGCCGTGTTGATGATGTTAGTTATCTGGGCCTCAATATGGAATTCTTGCATCTCGGAATTTACAAATTTACTGTGGTGTTTTATACACCTTATTCAAATTCTAAAATAGCAATAATTAAGTCTGAAATCATTATATACTATATCAACTGATAAGTTCTATCATTTTATTTTTCACTGGTGTAATAAAGTCTGCTTCAGTCGTCAACTCTTTCTTTTAACATCTCATTTACTCTTGTTAGAAAATGAACATGAGGATGAGAGAGGTATAATGAACAATTAAACTTTCTCTTATGTTAGTGGATAAATTTAGGTATTCTGATGATGCTAATTATACGGTAGATCATTTTGCAATGAATAATATGTTCAAAGGGTGTAAGCTAGAAGCACCACTTGTATAAAGCAGAGAATATTTTATCAAATAACCTAGGTAATGCTGTGGACAATTTAGTTAATCAATGAACTTTAATATTTCTGCACATTACATTGATCATCATCTATCTAGTTGTAATATTCCTGGCCTAACTGATGTTCACCTTGGGTTGCTAGTCCATTTAGGACTATCTCTGGTCAAGCATAGGTTCTCTTAATATTTAGGATTAACCTTACTGGACTCAGATGTATCTGTTTATTCAGTTGGGTAGGGATAGGGACCATCTAAAGATTACAATTTTCAGTATTAGACAATGTTCCTGCCAAATTAACCCATTGCAAATTACTGGGAATAGAACTTTCATGGTTTCACCAATGTTGCAGCTTGTGTGTTTGGATGTACCAGCTTACTTGGTGATGGAGAAGGCAACCCAACATACACTATTGACCACGCACCCTTTCTAATGGTTGCTTGACCCTTGTTTCATTTGTTGATCTTGCTAACTTTTGTCATATATTTTGATATTTTGGTGGACATGCACATTTGTATCTTCTTTTATTTCTTGATCACTCAAGTGAATATTGAATTGCAGTGACCAGTTGTAGATCAAGTGAATACCATCAGGAGTCTTAGATTTGAAGTGTATGCCAATGGTAAATTGTCAATGTTAAATGGATTAAAAGCTTACAGTGGAAGTGTGAAAGGTTCTTTTGCAATTAATTAGTTAATAAATATTTATTCTGCCAATTGAGAATCATTCAGGTATAGATTGTGTTAATGTTGTGACTGTCTGTTTATATTAAGCAGATGGCTCTTGTATCTGTCACACTCATTTTCTGCTGGTGATGAACATATAATTCTTTGCGTCTTTCAGGTATTTGACTGCTGGTTTGAGAGTGGGTCAATGCCATATGCATATATTCATTATCCTTTTGAGAATGTTGAAATCTTTGACAAGAACTTTCCTGGACACTTCGTGGCTGAGGGCCTTGACCAAACCCGAGGATGGTTGTTTTTTACTTTGAACTTTTACTAGAATCATGTTGGTTGCAAGTTTATTATGCGATCGATTTGTTTATTTTTGATGAGCGATATTGCAAGTATTTTTCTCATAAGTTCATCATATAGATCTTTGCAGCATTTTGTACTGATTTTTATGAGCCCATCTGGTAATACTTTTTTTTTGTAAAAGTATAACTTGAGTAGCGATGTGGATAACAAGGATCTAAATCTCAGGTCACTGTGGACTTGTTCTTGAAATGGCTGGTCTCTTAGGTTCTTTGGTTGAGCATTTGACAAAGGTCAAGATTGGTCAGGCACACCTGGTGGAATTGACCTAGATAGTAGATTCTATGATCCTGATAGGTTGTGTCTTTTGTTCCTGATGGATTCATTGTCAATGCTGGTTGGTCTAGCTTGAAGGTCATGCTTTGGAGGTCAGGCACGAATCTAGCATGAATACTGATTCAGGCCATTTGACACTTCTTATATTTTTAGTGATGTGCATCGATTTGCAACAATTATAATACTTGGTCTTTCGGCCAGCGATTGCAAAAGGCGCTCGGGCACTCGACTAAGCGCTCGGGCGAAGCGAGGCGAGGCCCGAGCGCCTCACTCGATCTCCAGGCGATGCACTTCAAAGAGGCGCCGCCTGGGCACTCGCTTGGGCCTAGGCGTTAGGCGCTTCGGGCGAGTGCCCGGGTTAAACCAGGTGAGGCGAGCCAATCTTTTAGCCTGGTTCGGTCGAATTCACGTTAGGTGGTTCAATTGAACCAACTAACGCATCGATAATTGCTTCCTCAACCCTAATCTCACTTGCGAATCGCGATTATGCTGTCGACTCTGTTGTCGTCACTCGCCGCTATCGCTACCCGCCGCTCTCCGCCGCCGCTGCCGCTGCTCTCTGCCGCTGTCGTTGCTCTCCATTGTCGTCGTTGCTCGCCATTGTCGTTGTCGTTCGCATTCATCGCCGCCGCCACCTTGTCGCCGTGCCGCCGCCGTTGTCGCTCGCTCATTGCCGCCGCCGCTCTCGATGCGATCAAGTCGACCACGTTGCCTATCTCTGTTAAGAGTAGTATCGTATATTAACGATGTTGTTAATGTCTTATTAACGATATCGATAATAATATTTTTATTAATTAGATTAATATTATTATTTTGATTTAAATTTTAATAATACTACTATTTATTTCTTTAATATCATGTTTCTAGATTTTCTTAATTTAATATCATATTTTTATTTAAATAATTATATTTACTAATTGTATTATATATTTTTTATATTTTAGAGCCTCGGGCGTTTTGGAACCTTGGCGCGCTTTGGCGCTTAATGCTTTTTAAATCACTGCTTTCGGCTGAGCATGCAAATTTCTTGGATGAAGCAAAAATTTTGGCTTCCCCTATAATAGTTGGTCTAGAGCATAAAATTTCTTGCTGTCCAATGTCAGTCTGCAAATTAGGTCTTTTGATCAGCCAATTTTACTCTGAATCATTTTGTTTCGATGTAATTTTTGGATTATATTATTTAGAAATTTGTATTAACTCTTTGGGCATACATTTTAGCAATCTAACAGACTATTGGATGTAAAGGTTTTCATATGATACTGAACAAATGTAGGTTGATTGCCATCATCTCTTTGAGAATCATAATGTGTCAATGCATTATGATTCAACTTAGTATAGTTCATGGATTTTTTTTCTGTTTATGTAATTAATTTCAAAAATATGTGATTTTTTGCTATTGTTCTCACAGATACATCCAATGGTTTGCACCAGGATTGACTAATTGTATCTTTCAGAATATCAGAGGTTCCATTTTATTGTTTTCTAATGAAGAGTTTTGGCCTTTTGGTATTATGAAATTTCAGGTTCTATACACTCATGGTGTTGTCTACTGCACTGTTTGGGAAACCAGCATTTAGGAATCTCATTTGCAATGGTCTTGTGTTGGCTGAGGATGGGAAGAAAATGAGTAAACGGTTGAAGAATTATCCCTCACCAACTGAAGTGATAGATGATTATGGAGCGGTAAGCTGGTGGCTTATGCTAACAAGAGATCTACTATACAACATTGAGTTGTAATTACAGTTGTTTGTCCACGCCTTATGTTGTATAGTTTTGTTGCATATTGAATTTAAATTGGTATTAATTACACAATATATCTGTGTCTTGCAGGATGCATTGCGATTATACCTCATTAATTCTCCTGTTGTTCGTGCTGAGCCTTTGCGGTTCAAAAAGGATGGTGTTTATGGTGTGGTGAGTGGCTCATTTTATTCAAACGTAACTCTTTACATGCGAAACTAGATACATATTTCATAACTATTGTTCTGCTACTGTTTGTGATATTTTCATTCTGGTTTTCTTTTGTTTAAGCAGGTCAAGGATGTCTTCCTTCCCTGGTATAATGCATATAGGTTCCTTGTTCAAAATGCAAAAAGGCTTGAGGTCGAGGGTTTTGCACCTTTTGTTCTCATTGATTGTGAAACTCTTCAAAACTCTTCAAATGTGCTTGACCAGTGGATCAACTCTGCTACAGAAAGTTTAGTCCACTTTGTTCGTCAAGAGATGGATTCATATCGCTTGTATACGGTTGTCTGCTTAATGACTACAATCATCTATCTGTAGTTTTTTATTTATAAATTTACTTTCTGGTTTCTGCTACTAATTCTGTCCTTGCTTTAGGTTGTACCATATCTTCTAAAATTCATTGACAACCTTACCAACATATATGTGCGTTTTAATCGGAAGAGATTAAAGGGCCGCACTGGAGAAGAAGACTGCAGGACTTCTCTTTCTACTTTGTACAATGTATGTTGTTTCCTAAGTAGTGGCCTGATTTACATTCCTGGATTGCTTTAACTTTTGTTTGTAGCACAGAAATTTTGCATATTATACTTGTGTCATTAGCATGTATTGTTTTGTTCTATATTTTGATTGAGGCTGTGTCTAGGTTCCAAATTTGGTGGCTTATTTTTCAGTTCTTGCCTCCTTGCTTGGAAACAGTCATGCTAAATGGCCTTCGTCTGGAAGATGCCATCTGTAAAATATCATGTCACCTTTTGAGAGGCCATTACTTTGCCATTTTCATTTGCATGGAATGTTTTTATCGATTTCACCTATTAAGGTCTCTTGAGTTCTGTGATCTTCCCTGTGTATTTAAATCCAATGACACGAATATTGTAATTTTTGGATCTATTTTTGCCACATGTTTAATTGAATAATATCAATAGTTTACCTTCATTTTGGATGAAATAGGATCTTTTGATGTCACTATACAATGAGGCTTTTTTGTTTGATTTTTGCTGTGAACATAATTTTAAGGGCAGCATATCTAGTTTGTGGCATTGATATCATTTTAAATTTCAAACGAATTGTTAGAAACTTCAGTGGAGAAGAAATATACTTTTTATTAACCATACACAATCTGATATTGTTCAGGTGCTTTTAACTACCTGTAAAGTGATGGCTCCATTCACACCCTTCTTCACAGAGGTTCTTTATCAAAACCTGCGCAAGGTCTCTGTTGGATCCGAGGAAAGCATTCATTATTGTAGCTTTCCTTCAGCAAGAGGAAAGGTGATAACTTTCTTTATCAACTATGTGGCTACCTTTTATTTCATTTTTTATTTGTGCTATCTTAGCTTGATTTACATTATTATAATGATGATATGGTCAGAGAGAAGAACGCATTGAACGAAGCGTCATGAGGATGATGACTGTCATTGACCTTGCCCGCAACATTAGAGAGCGTCATAGTAAACCTCTCAAGACACCACTAAAGTAGGCAAAGTTGTCTGCATATGGAAAGTTCTGTTCCATATTTATTAGATAATTTATTTTTGCTGTTAACTATTTCAGGGAGATGATAGTTGTTCATCCTGATTCAGACTTTCTGGAAGACATTACTGGAAAATTGAGAGAGGTCTGAGTATGGTTCAGTTTTTCTTTATTTCTCTTTCAGACAACTTATTTTAATTTTCTACTGACTTGCATTACATTCTGATGGTATGAACACTCAATCTATCTTATTTGGAGATCTAAATTTAATTTTCTTAACATATTAGCCTTCGATCAGCCTGGTTCTCATATTACATCTGTATTATCAGCTGATAAATAATATCACCAAGAAAATTTCAGTACAATGATCACATCGTGATGCTACCAAAGTTTGTCTATATTCTTTTTGGGAGTCTGAATTTGATTTAGTCAATATATTACCTTAGTTCAGGCATATCCATAACTACAAAGCTCAGTAGCTGTCATCTCATTTGCTACATCTCCTTGATCAACCAAAAAGAATTATCATGAAGCAAATTACAAAAGGAGTGTTATCATATATAAGAACAATAAAGATAGTGTTTTATAGGTTGTAACTTCTTAGTTGATTGACTAACCAACTTGTATTGCCTTGCTGACGATTAAGCAGTTGGAATGCAAAGCGGCCCTAGATAGCAAGATTCTAGAGACAACGACAAATGACTTTCACAGGATGTTGGCCATTATTTCTAAATTGGAAATAATCCATGAAAAAGAATCTTGCAGATAACATTATCAGAATTATGCTAAGATCTGCTTCAATGAATCCAAAGATTTGTCAGAAAGAGGCTCATCCAAGTTGATAGTGTATTTTTGCGAAAGGTTGGCCAACAAGAAATGGTTGGATGAAAGTACTGGTTTTCTCCCAATTACTCATGTTGCATAAAATCTTTCTTTGTTTTGTTGGAAAGATGTACTGTGACAAAATTCTGGAAGAAGCACACAAAACACCAACAGCTTACATCACTTCATGTGAGATGTGATGATCACTCTTTAGTCCAAAGTAAAGGGACTGACTTCCTAGTTGAATTTGTTGATCCAACCAAAATAGGTTACCATGGCCAATTTTATTTGATCCAGAGATGAATCTGCCTGGACAAATAAAATCCATTGAGTTAAAACCATTCCAGATAGGTCAATTCAAAAATTAAACTTTTTAATAGAAAATAATAACAACAAATAACAAGGTGATATTCCCTGAGTTTATAGTTAAAGATAATCGTGTGCTTCATTGGTTATAACCAGTGGACAGAAGTCTCATGTTGATATTTCTGGAGTTCTACACAGCTCTTTTAGCAAAATGATCAGCCTTGACATTTGATTGTCATGCTTTAGGGACATAGAAAGGGCATATATTAACAGTTTCAGCCAAACTGGATAATGTTCATAAGCCTCGTTCATTATCAGTGGGTCTACTGTCATTTTTATATTCAGAAGCAAACTGATCACCGAAGGTAGTTATAGTTTAATTTAAGGTTTGCAATACTGTATCGTACCGCTTGGTATGCTTGGGATGTACCGGTTGTTTGGTGCAGCTCAGTACCTTAGTGTACCATATGTCAATACACTTGTTATGGCTTGGTATGTACCATACCGAGAGCTGATCGATACGTCGTACGGTATGAGATTGCGAACCTTGGTTTAATTAGTCTTTTTTCCTTTCTGAAATGTTATCAAGTTGAATTTGCATTTTATATGCTCTATTTTGTAAATACATTTTACTAGTTATTAGAAATCCATGTGTTGTGTAGGCGCCTCATGTTTCAATAAACTGTACATCTTTTTTTTTCCAGTATGCAATTAACTTATTTACTTAAATTACAAACTTCTTTGCACTTTGTAGTATGTGTTGGAGGAGCTCAATATTAAATCAGTGGTTCCTTGCAATGATCCTTTGAGATATGCTTCTCTAAGGGCTGAGCCTGATTTTAGGTATGCCGTGGACTGGTTACCAAATCTCTTAGCATGTTCAATTATGTTTTCTTATTTCTTGTATTCTTTTTTAGTATATTAGGTAAAAGACTTGGGAAAGCAATGGGTGCTGTTGCTAAGGAGGTTAAGGCAATGTCACAGGTTGATATATTATTATTTGAACAAACTGGGGAGGCTACATTCTCTGGGCATTGCTTGAAGCAAAATGATATAAAGGTTCTAAATTTTGGTCTTGAAGCACATCTTTTAGAATTATCATCCATTTAAATATTGTTAATTATATGATTAACCTTGTTTTAGGCAGTATTTCAATTACCATATGATTTTTTGTTTTGTGAGGCAATGGCTTTTTGTTTTAATGGATCAAGGACTAGCGGTAACACTATTTAGTGCTTTTATGTTTAAGGTTCTCTTTTTTGCATATTTTTTCATATGCAACCATTTATCATATTACAATCACTCTGCACTTTCCCTATAATTTGAAGTTTTGCATATTGTCACAAAAAGAGCTTTTTAACCTTGGGAATCCTATTATGAATTTTTATTATTCAGAAATTTAGATGATAGTTACATAATTTTCTCACATTACCTGTTTTGTTTTTCGAGTCAGTGGCTTTTCAGCTATGTATTGAGGTTTATTAGTTATTATTTCACTATTTTTAGAAGAAGAAAAGAAATTGTGAAGAAAGTCAAGTCTGCATCTTAAACTTTGTTTCCTAAATTTTCATTTTGGATCTGTTATCAAAATGGATATTTGATGGATGCTTAATAGCATTGATATCATGAGTTAGATTTTATGCAGGAGAATCATGGACTTGTTCACTCAAAAGAATTTAGGAATTTTTCAGCATCTTAAATATTGTATCATGAGTTCTATTAGTTTGTAATGGATAAGAGCAACTGAAAATTTTGGCCCATGGTTTCAGGTATTGCGGGAGTTTAAACGACCTGCTGATGTGACAGAAAAAGAAATAGATGCTGCTGGAGATGGTATTATCAGATTGTTTTGTAAAAATACATTGTAGATTGTGCTTATGGTCATATTGCTTTGGTTAGGTGATGTTTTGGTGATATTGGATTTGCGAGCTGATGAATCATTGTTTGATGCGGGAGTTGCTCGTGAGGTAAATCCTGGAAATCTTTGTTATTTATTTTGTAGATCATGTGGTTACTAGTTCCATGATTAATTTGTTAAGGCACTTCTTTGTTTGTATGCTGAAAAAGAAAAAAAGAAAAGCAACTTCTTTTTATGAGCTTGAGATAAGTATACGTGAATACTGGAAACTTATGCAGCTCATTTTTATTATATAATTATAAATAATACATTTAATACTGCATAATTTTTCTAATAGCTATTGATCATAAAGCATCCTTAGTGCTTATGTTTGAGAAACAGATGTGTTAGATTCTTGTGTATCTATGCATGGATAACTATTCATGTGTGTACTTGTATATCTAATATATGTTTTGTACTATGTGTTGAATCATCACATGCATAGCTATTTAAATCTGTCATTCTTTGGACATCGACAAATCATTCTTATTGTTTCTCCCAAATTTTTAGTTCTATAGTACTAACAGTGCTTGGCTCTTTTGGCACATCTAGTATCTGCGCATTTGTGATACATAATAGCTCATAATTAACATCTGTTCATAATGGTTTTCAATAAAAAAATGTCCAGTGTTTCCATCAAATTTTCTGCTGCCTAGTTTCTCTTGATAAAAGAGCTCCTGGAGTAACCATAGGAAATGTCATGCTAACACTTTCACTCTTACAGTCTTACAACCCTGATGTTAGTTCTGTTTGCTTTACATGAGGATGAAGTAGATGAATGAGCCTTGAGTCTGTATTACTTCTCTATCTCAGGTTGTGAACAGAATTCAGAAATTGCGGAAGAAAGCTGGATTAGAACCCACTGATACTGTGGAATTGTACTATGAATCTCTTGAGAAGGATGAAAAGATTTTGGAAAAGATTGTGAATTCCCAGGTATGGTCTTCATGTTCAGTTATGTACTTTGAATTCTCTGGTTCGACTTTTATGGATGTTAATGTTGGTGGCTTTTCCTTTGTCCTCTCATGCAGGGTGAGTATATCAAAGATGCTCTTGGTTCTCCTTTACTTCATAAAAGTTGGGCTCCATCAGAAGCTGTAAGTATTTAATAGTACAAAGACATTGCTTTAGTTGAGTCATCATTTGTTATCACTGTTTTCTATCATTATTCTTGATTGGGCATTTAGAGACTTTTGCTGTTGCATCTTAATACATCATTGTTATTATTTCATTGAATTGACATTCGACTGTCATTAGTAAAAACCCATCCTTGCTGTTTTTCTAATATGGTTTCAGGGCATATTGTTATATATACTTTTCTTTTTACACATATAGTATGTTCTATTCAGGCTAATTCTGTTATAATTGGTTTGAAATCACACTCACTGCTTGCAATACCGTTACTGGCAGGTTATTTTCTGTCAAGAGGAGTTTCAGGTATGCTGAGCTATAAAATTCCCTGACCATCATAAAAAGATTCTTACTTTTGATGTCAATGGCATTGCTGTTCACCTCAGTTCCACTTATAGCACAGGTTCTAGACACATTATATCTAAATTAAATTGATGATTTTTGTGCCATCACATTTTGCAGGTCCAGTTTTCTCGTGAGGAGATACCCAGTTTGTCCTTTGTCATCATCATAGCGAAGCCCGCCCTTGTTTTTAATGCTGAAGCTATTGTTACATTATATTCAGGTTGTCTATGTAGAATTTACCATCTGTCTTGTATATTTACTCCAAAACCTAACATTTTAACACTCCACCCCCAAATCCACAGGAAATAACAAATATGCTGAAAATTTACATACATATTTGTCATCAAGAGACCTTTCCAATTTGAAGTCAGAGTTCCAAGCTGGAAACGGAAAGGTTTGATTTTTGACTCAACAATACTTGTCATCTTTTTAGTGATTGGGTGTCTTTATATAAATTTGTTTCAGACAAACTACCTGTCTTTTGCAAGTTTTTGAATGTTTTGACAATCCAGCAGATCAAGGTAGATTGCATTGAGAACCAGCCATCTGTTGATTTGGAGCTGGGGAAACATCTCTTCCTTAGTGTAGCAGATTTCTACACGAGCAGGAAGACCAGTTGAGCGGTGGGTTTTGTATAACGTTGTGCTCATCTTCTTCACTCGAAACACACATTTATTGCCTCAGCATTTGTCTACCGCCAAGTGGTGTGCGAAGATTACAAGGTATCTCAATCCTGAGCTTGGCATTCAAGAAAGTTTTACCAAAAAAAGAAATTCTATTTTCCAAAAATGCTAATCTGTACTTGTCATTTATTTTTATTTGTGTAATAATTCTATCATTCTTAGTGAGTTTTTGTTGGCATAACAATTTAGCTTGGCCTGAGCTTCACGCATAGTGAGTTATGATGGAGTTACTTGGTAATGGAATATTATTGGGTTGCAAGTATCAGGAGACATTAGAATTGAGGATAAATCTGTCATTAGAGTTTCAAACCCACAATCAAGATCTTCTATCATGTCAAACGATGCAGATTTTGATTGAATGATCGTTTAATCAAAATAGAAGAAGCCACTAAGAAATGATTCGATATGTTTATGAACTTTTGCTCTCGTGTGCAAGCTGAGAGGTGAAACTAAATCGAAGCGCGTAGTGCAATTGAAATCGAGCGAGAGTTGATGCAACTTAGATCACAAAAATATAATGTCACCGACTATGTCTCTCGATTTAATTTGACAATGTAAGCTAAATTTAGTTTACAGTATAGTGTTAGCATCAATCTCTTCTCTCAATTTAATATATTAGCATAAAAACATTGGACAATGTGATAAAAGCTTTTGGTGTAAGCTAGATTGCGAGAAAGACTTTGATGCTAATATTAAATAAACAATGAGAAAAGAACACTGGGAATGGCCGAGACTAAGATTTCGTTTCGAGATAACAAAGCTTCGAGGTTGACCAATACGGAGGAAGATAATGGATATGGCACCTAAAAGCACGTGAGAATTGTAGGGGGAAGGAAGATAGGTTGAGAAGGACCAAAAGTGTTTCTAATTAGACTGACTACTTTACTACTAGTATCACTCGATTGAGACTCCTTCTTTTTGTCAGTCACTATAGCAGGCATTAAAGAATAAGAGAAGAAAGGTCCACCCACCCCACCCATAGGGATTAAGAAAAGACGTTGTTTAGTGTCAACCAACAAAAAAACCATTAAAGTTGAGGGGCAGCAGAGCCATCAGCTTATATGACAAAAGATGCCCAGATCCGACGCACCGTTTCGTCTTGCTGAGAACAACAGGTGGGGGAGCGAAAGCTGCAACTCATCCCTACTGACCCTGTTGATTGAAGACAGAGTGTGTCATACATATTATATGATTGTAAAATGGGCACCGCAACAGCTACTACCTAAATTTATTTATTTTTTTAAAAAAGAAGTTGGTCATTTGATATATATATATATAACTCACTTAATAGAAAACACTTGTCTGAGCCCGGGTTCGAACCGGGGACCTCTAGTGTGTGAGACTAGCGTGATAACCAACTACACCACCCAGACCGACTTGGAATAGGCTTATTTTCTTTTAATATTGTGTTTCAATTGCAATATGATGAATCCGAGGACTTGTTATGACTTTTAGCATCTTTTATCCTCACCTAGTACTAGTCTAGAATTTGGACATCTAGATTTTTAAGATTAGTGGCGCCAAAGCCTTAAACCAAGATGTATGGCTAAGTCTAAAATTTTAGTATCAAGATTTTGATATTAGAATGTCTCTCTCCATCTCATGTGTAATTTTCATGATATTGTTGGAAATGTCTAGTTCTAGTTTCAACCTCAAAGTCGCATCATATGACTTAAGTCAATTACGATGACTCATTCATAAGATTGTTATCCCCTCCTGAGGATCGATCAATTGGTGGATGCTATCTTGGAATATGAACTACCCTCATTCATGAATGCATTTTCAAGGTACAATCAGATCCAAATGACACCAAGAGATTGAAAAAGTATGACTTTCATCACTCATCACGATACCTATTGCTACAATGTCATACCATCGAACTAAAGAATGCTGGAGCTAGATATCAACATATGGTCAATCGACTATTCAAGGATCAGGTCAGGAGAAACATGGAGGTATACCTCGATGATATGATCGCCAAAAGTTGAAGAGCTGGGACCCACCTCTCGGATTTAATCGAGATGTTCTAAACCCTCGGAAGATTCACAATGGGACTCAACTCAGCCAAGTGTGTATTCGATGTCACCTTGGGCAAGTTCCTCAGGTTAATTATACATCAATTCGAAATTGACCTGAACCTCGAGAAGGTGGAAGCCATTTTACATATGTGGTCTCAGCAGATCGTCAAGGAGATCCAATGACTCACTAGGAGACTAGCAGCGTTGAGCTGGTTCATTTCCCGAGCATGAGACAAGAGTTTGACCTTCTTTCGAGCACTTAAGTGTGCTAAGGGCTTCAACTAGACGACCCAATGTGAAGAGGCCTTCCAGTAGTTGAAAACACATCTTGCCCATCTACCGCAGTTTACCTCGGTCACCTTCGGAGAGCCCCTTGGGTTGTAACTCGTAGCATCAGAAGCGACCATCAGCTAAGTCTTGGTCTGACTTAGTAAGGAAGGAAAGTGGTCAGTTTATTACTCTAGTCACATCCTTAATGGCCCCAAGGAATGTTAACCCTCGATAGAGAAGTTGACACTAGCCTTGGTCCTCGTGATATAAAAACTAAGGTTGTCCTTTTAGACACACTTTATCAAAATAATCACCGACCAACCACTCTGACAAATTCTTTCAAAATTTAATATGACAGGTCGAATGCTCAAATGGTCGATCGAGCTCGGCAATTTTAACCTCGAATACATTCCAAGGACGGTGATAAAAGCTCAGGCGATAGCCGACTTCATATCAGAATTAACAGTTCCAGAAAGCTCATCGCAATAGAGCCCGAGATGGACGTTGTATGTTGATGACTCGACAAACATAGAAAGGGGGGGGGAGGGGTGGGAAGCCGTGTTTATCCTCAGGGGCCCTCCTAACCACTCCGATAAATTCTTTCCAAATTCAATATGGTAGGTCAAATACTCAAATAGTCGATTGAGCTCGGCAAATTTGCCCTCAAATACGTTCCAAGGATGATGACAAAAGCTCAAGTGATAGCGGACTTCATATCAGAATTAACAGTTCTAGAAATCTCATCACAACAGAGCCCGAGATGGACGTTGTACGTCGATGGCTCGATAAACATAGAATGGGGGGGGAGGTGTGTTTGTCCTCAAGGGCCCTCCCAACCACTCCGATAAATTCTTTCTAAATTCAATGTCGCAAGCCGAATACTCAAATGGTCGGTTGAGCTTAACGAATTTGACCTCGAATACATTCCAAGGATGGTGATAAAAACTCAGGCAATAGCTGACTTCATATCAGAATTAATAGTTCTAAAAAGCTCATCACATCAGAGCCCGAGATAGATGTTGTACATCGATGGCTCGACAAACATAAAATCGGGGGGGGGGGGGAGTCAGGTTTATCCTCAAAGACCCTCCCAACCACTTCGATAAATTCTTTCCAAATTCAATGTAGTAGGTCGAATACTCAAATGGTCGGTCAAGCTCGACGAATTTGACTTCGATTACAATGATAAAAGCTCAGGCGATAGCCGACTTCATATTAGAATAAATAGTTCCAGAAAGCTCATCGCAATAGAGCCCGAGATGGATGTACGTCGATGGCTTGACAAACATAGAATGGGGGGGTGGGTGGTGGGGGGGAGTCGGGTTTGTCCTCAAGGGCCCTCCTGACCACTCTGACAAATTCTTTCCAAATTCATGTCGCTGGCCAAATACTCAAATGGTCGGTCGAGCTTGACGAATTTGACCTCAAATACATTCCAAGGATGACGATAAAAGCTCAGGTGATAGCCGACTTTATATCAGAATTAATAGTTCCAGAAAGCTCATCTCAATAGAGCCCGAGATGGATGTTGTATGTCGATGACTCAACAAACATAGAATGGGGAGGAGCATGGTTTGTCCTTAGGGGCCCTCCTGACCGAGTGTACGAGCATGCACTTCGGCTCAAGTTCAAAGCCACGAACAATGAATCTGAGTATGAGACATTGCAGTTTGGACTAAAGCTTGCCATAGAGCTAAATTGGGGGAAATTGAAGTTTTCACCGACTCCCAGCTTATCGTCGGTCAAATTAGCGAAGAATTCAATGCTCGAGGGGAATCAACAATCAAATATCTGTCTGAAGCACGACACTGTATCAGCACTTTTCGTCACTTCTCTATCACTAAATGTCTCGGTTTGATAATTTGTAGGCCGATGCATTATTGCGGTTAGTCTCCATGCGTGGGTCAAAGAACTACCCATCATGGATGACTAGGATCCTCAGACCGACCATTAGTTCGCCTGAAGTAGCCACAACCAAGGTCGAGCACAGTTGGATTGATGAGATGCTCAATTTCAAGATTGACGACATGTTACTCGGGGATAGAACTGCTGCCAATGAGTAAGAAGGATAGGAGCATGGTATTGCGTAGTTAATAGTCGGCTCTACCAACGAAGTTTTAGTCGACCCCTTGCTTCACTATCTGCACCCAACCGAAGCACAAACCACGCTGGCTGTAGTACACGAAAGAATTTGGTGGGAACATATCTGTGCCCGAACCTAGCACTTTAGATACTCAGGCAGGGATACTACTGGTCGACCATGCGTCGAGATGGTCAGATCTATGTGCAAAAATGTAAATAGTGCCAGAGACATGCCAGGATCCAACATCAACTCGTAGTCTCGCTCTTAACTTCTGACTACGCTTGGTCATTCGCCTAGTGGGGCATGGACCTTCTTGGCCCCTTCGCTCAAGCTTCGGGACAATGCAAATTTTTTATAGTCGGGGTCCAACTACTTCACCAGATGGGTCGAGGCTGAACCACTAGCGTCTATCACGGAGAAATAGTTCGAAGGGTTCATCTTGAAAAATATAATTACTAGATTCGGCATTTCAAAGGCCACTATCACTAACAACATGACTTAATTCAACAATCTCAAATTCAAAGTGTTCTGCCAAAACTATAGACTCTAGCTAAGGTTCAGCTTAGTCGTGCACCCCTAGGCCAATGGACTCATTGAAGTTACTAATCGAGCTATCCTCGAGGAGCTAAAAAGAACGATCACCCGGGTGCACAGAGCATGGGTAGATGAGCTCTCGAGCATTCTGTGGCTTCTTGGACAACCTCGAAGACCCTATCGGGGAAGTCCCCATTCAGTTTGACCTTCAGCACTGAAGCAATCCTTCCTCCCGAAGTGGTTTATTCTACCCTTAAGGTCGAATCCTATGAAGAACCGTCATTGCCTGATCGACTGAGGGAGAACCTTGACTTGCTTGAAGAGCAAAGGGCCAAGGCACACCTACGGGCACTCGCGTACAAGAAAGTTGTCGCAAGACTTTACGATGGCAAAGTATAGCCTCGATAGTTCCGACGGGTGACTTAGTCTTGAGGAAGGCCGAAGGCAGCGACCTAGCCTGGTCTTAAGGCAACTTGGCTCCAAGCTGGGAGTGTCCTTTCCGAGTGACTGACACCATCCGAGAAGGGACTTATGTATTGGCTATGATGGAGAGAAAATAGTTGCCGAGGACATGACACATATCAAATTTAAGAAAATTTTACATATAAGTAAAGCATAATCGTTCGAACAAAATGATTACTTGGATTCATTATAAGAATCAGCATACACATCTAGGTTGGGAACCGAGACATCAAAATGGCCCCAATGTGCAAAAGGGAAAACAAGCAAAATAGTCAGATGTTGTCCCCGCAAGGGTGCCTGACAACAAAATGGCGAAAAGGAGAATTCATCATTCCTCGGACTAGGGCAGGAATCATCAAACGACTACTCAGCCTCCATAGGCACATTCGAGTCCTCGGGTAGGACCTTGAAGGGATCTTTTTCTACTTCGAGCTCGAGGTAATAAGCCCAAAACTAGGCAAGGGCAACCCGATACTCATACTCGTACGTCACCTGCTTGGTCTGCACCTAGGTGCATTTGAAAATCGATGAACCCTCTATACTCGGTGATAGCCTTTTGAGGTAGCTCGACCTTCAGCCCTTCCATGTTACACATCAGATTTAATAGCTCATCCTCCATGGCTCGTCCCTGAGCCCTAACGTCTCTGAGTTATTCTTGGGAATCATCTAGGAGGAGATAGGAGTCGTTTAGCTCCAATTCCAGAGACTCTCATCGCCGAGTCACCTCCTCGAGCTCGACCTTGAGGTGATCGGTGAGGGCTTGTGCCTCAAGGCTCGTAGTTTCGATCGCGATGATGGCCTTCGGCCCTGATCTGACATTCAAGTCTTTGATCTCCTTAAGGCCTTCAGCCTTGTTGTCCATGACGCTAATCACCTGACCCGCATCGTGCACGTGATCAGCTAGCGCCATATAGTAGTGTTGGCTCTATAATCAGAAGTCGGGTTAGAGTCACCAAAGCATTGTCAAAATACTATAAGGAAAGATGAACCCGAGAAGGCACTTACTAGCACCATGGTCTTTAATGCCTGCTTGATTAGCACCTCAGATTGCGAGGAGTAAAGGTCAGCTGCCAACCGGGGAATCAGCACCCCCCTCGCATACTCTGTTGAATTGGCCCCATCCATTCAGATCCAGGTCCCTTGCTTCAGTGTGGACCATTGGGTCTCCAACGACGCGTTGGGATTGTAGGGGGAAGGTTCGTCATCCGGATGGCATGGTGACCCTCATCTTTCTCGCCAATGGGCGCGTAGCACAACTCCTTCATCGACTTCGGTTGTCGAGGTCGGGTGGTTTGGGCTTTATCGATAGTCCTGACCCGTTCCTTGCTCTTGGATGCATAAGAGTTGGAGCCCTCTTTCTCGTGCCAGGACTTGTTCAGTTCGAGGAAACCTTGACATTCTTCCTTAGACATGTGGCCCCCTTGATCGGTAGTTTGTTGGAGGCTTCGACGCCCTTCTTGGCCACTACTTCTGCCTAGACCTCCTCGACTTCGGGTGACGATAAGGGTGCAGCTGGAGCAGTTGGAGTGGGGGCTCGAGTAGTGAGTCTGGAGCATCCTCCCCAATTCTTGGCATGCCACTAATCATATCAAGATTCACCATGTATGCAATATGAGTAATAGGTTCATATAAATCAAGCATCAAAGTACAAGGGAAAAGGGCATTAACAGAGATGTTGAACCCGTCAGGGTGTGTGTTGTATGGGCATTGTCCGTGCAATGGAGCGTGCAAAACATACTTGCTTGGGATGCTATAGCACTCCCGAATCGCCACTAGAGACTCAACATTTATAGTCGAGTCGAAGTTGTGGCACGACTTCATTATTTCTAAGGCCTTAAAGGCCCTCATGTCCATCAGGGTCATTACGCCCGAGGATGAACTTGAAGACTCTGATTGACTTGACTCGGAACTGCAAGGGTGGCTCCCCTCCGCCTAACGTGGAGGAACCGAGGAGGAAGAACCGGACCAAGAAACGTAGGAGCTTGAGGAGGCCATTCTGACCTCGTCAGACAAGGAACACGACTAAAGGTGGGCGACCTTGATGACCAAGATACGGAGGTCCGAAAACTAGAGAGGAAAGGCTGAGGAAATAGAAGTAATCTCTCACCTCCAATGCAGTGAAGCTTATAAGGGGAGGCCTTCCTGCGTCAAGTCACGCTTTGACTTCTCGGGGCAGTGTAGTGACTTCGCTTGGGAAACATGCGAACCGAATTAAGTGCGGATGATGAGCGAGGTAGCGGAGTCGCCACGTTAGCCTTACACCTCAGACGCCAGCTCAACAGCGTCATTCCTTATGTTTGTCATGTGACAATACCACACAACCATGCACTGATAATTTAATTCGAGTGTTGGCCACGTGCAAACCACATAGAGTGACCCGTATTCTTTGTGTAAGTTTTATATCTTGACCAATGCAATCAGTCAGTGCCCAAGTTATGTATCTCGACTAGTTCATCACTTCTCGAGACTAGTAACTCAGCTAATCCAGTCAGTCTTTGTCTGGGTTTTGTATCTCAGCCAATGCAGTCAGTCGGTACCCGAGTTGTGTATCTCAACTAGTTCATCAATTCTTGAGACAAGTGACTCAACCAGTCCATCGGCTCCCGAGACTAGTAACTTGGCAAGTTAAGTCAGTCTTTGCCCGAGTTGTGTATCTTAGCCAATTCAATTAGTCTTTTCCCGAGTTATGTATCTTGGATAATTCAGTCAGTTAGTACTCGAGTTGTATATCTCGAGCAATTCAGTCAGTCTTTGCCCGAGTTGTGTACCTCAGCCAGTCCATCATCTCTCGATACTAGTAACTTAGCCAGTCTATCAATTTCTGAGATCAATAACTCAGCCAGTCCATTAAGTTCCCGAGAGTAGTAACTCGGCCAGTCCATCAACTCCTGAGATCAGTAACTCGGTTGGTCTACTAGTCCCTAATAGACTTAGCACTTAAGGATGACGCCTCGTCAGAGCCCTCTTAAGCACCCATATGAAGGCTGTTAAGATCAATTGGATTAATTAGTGTAAGTGTAAGAATTTTGGTTTAAGAAAAACTTTTCTTTCAAATACAATCGAGAAATCAAAAGTGATTCTTGAAATTAAAATTCGTAAGTGAATCAAACTTAAGATCAAAAATTTTGATTTAGCTAATGAATGTAGAAATTAAGTAAAGAGAGATACACTCATAGTTTATAGTGGTTCGACTCCAATCTTAGCCTACGTCCACTTCCAAGTCCTCTTCGTCGAGACCTATCAGTGTCCAATATCGATATTCTTTGGGTGAAAAACCAAACTCTTATAAACTTTCAATTTACAAGGGAAACTCTTTACAGGAATACAACACTTAGCTCACTCCCTTCTCCTTTTTTATTTTCTTACACACTTTTAGCGCACACTTGTTTTCACATATTTTTACCTAATGACTTGTGTGACTACTTGTGTTAAGTATAGGAAAACTTGGGGTATTTATAGGCCCTAATTAGCTTCAGTAGAGTGGAGCCAAAATTAAAACGCACCCGAAAAAATTGAGCATGGGTGGTACAACCACCAGTGTCAACGATACAACCACCAAAAGCACCTTCGAAAATAGGGTACGGGTGGTACAATCACCGGCCTAAGCGGTACAACTGCCCAGCTACCCAAAAACCTAGGTGGTGGTGGTACAACTGTCAACCTGGGCGATACAACCATCGAATGTTGCTAGGAATTCTTGGGCAGCAGCAATATAACTATTAGGATTTTCGAAAAAGTGATTCCTTTCACTTTTCTAATCCTGACTTGTACTTCTAGTTGACCAATTCTCAGGTCAACTAAGTGAGCTCGACCCAAGCTCAATCCGATCCCTTTGTGGACCCGGTTGCCACACATTGAGTTGATTTGGATTCCTTCCAAATCAAACTTAATTAAGACTCGAACCTAACTACGACTCACTGATTACAACCATACATGACCATCAAGTCTAACAAATGACCTAACCCCCGGCAATCTGACAACCTCCAACACTCTTGTTGTGAGTTTTACGGTCTTCCTTGGCGATCTCCCAGTGTGTTCCCAGCGAGCTTCCCGTTTCCTTCGACAAACTCCTAACGAACTCCCGACGAGCTCCCACTGCACCGTTCAAACCTTGGCTCGATGCCTAAACTTGATTCTAGCCCATCATCTAGTTGTAACTCAATTCCTCCATCGTAGTTAGACTTGCATTTCTTCCTCTAACACGTAAGTTAGATTAAACACATATCAATTGATTTCATCATCAAAATCAGAGATTCAACAATCTCCCCTATGATAATCAATTGATGATGGAAGTTCAATTTAGCTCCTGAATTCAAATATCATATACTCTTGAATTCAAGTATCATGAAGCAATTGATATATCAAGGTTGCAACAAAACACTCATACATTAATTTTAACAAAAAATTGCTCTTTGAGTTATCAACTCATCAACTCATCAAATAATTCATGAATTTCAAAAATTATATCAAATTTACATAAGTCATCAATATCCATTTCTCTCCCTTTGTTATCAACAAAAAAAATGAAATGTAAAACTAATAATTTCAAGCCACATTAGTCTTTGCTCCCCCTTTGTAAAATAGGCTCCCCCTTTGTAAAATAGGATATGAGCCATAAAAAAAATCTTACTCTTGTAAAAAAGAAGGAAAGAAAATAAGGGAGGAGTTGTCATTAAGGAGAGCTCTTAATTTTGTAGAAGTGAATTTTGAAAATAATATTTCAAAGATGAGCTCAAAAATCCAGGAAATCTAGGAGGATTCAATAATTTAGGAGCTACTAAAATATTTGAAATCATCTCATGTAAATTTCAATCAAACGTAGCAAATAAATTCAAAAAATAGCAAATCATCATCTTGATGTAAATTTTCATCCTTTTTTATAAACAAGAAGGTAGAAATAAGGAAGGAGAGTAAAAATATTATCACAAAAATAGATTTTTATCTTAGTAAATTTTAAAATCCTAGTAAAGTTTAAAGCAAGTGTATAAATCAAATATTTATGCAAATCATATATTCTCATGGTATCCTAGCTCTCTTATAATAAAATCAAATTGCTCTTAATTTAATGGTTTTATATAAATATCCATTAATTGATTTTTAGTGTAAATAAATTTTAAAGAGATGTCATGATTATTCACATGATCCTTAATAAAATAATGTCTAATGTCAATGTGCTTGGTTCTTGGGTGTTGAATGAGATTTTTGTTCAAGTATATGACACTTGTGTTGTCACATTTAATAGAAATATTTTTCATTTGAATTCTATAATCTTCTAATGTGTTTTTATCCAAATAACTTAGGCATAACATGCACTAGCTGCAATATATCCAGCTTCACCAGTAGATAAAGTAATCAAATTTTGTTTCTTACATGACCAAGAAATAAGTGCATGGTCTAAAAATTGACATGCCTCTATAGTACTTTTTCTATTTTCCTACATCCTCCAAATCATCATCCACATAAGCAAGCAAATAAAAGGTTTTACATTTCAGATACCATAATCCTAAGTTATAAGTTCCTTTTGAATATTTAAATATTTTTAAAATGCTTTAAGATGAGAAAGCTTAAGATTGGATTGAAATTTTGTACATAATCCAACACTAAACATGATATTCAGTCTAGTAGTAATTAAGTATAACAAATTACCTATCATTCCTCTATAAGTTTTTGATCAAAATTTTCTCTTTCATTGTCTAAGTTCAACTTTGTAGATGTGCTCATGGGAGTGTTTATAGCTTTAACATTTTCTATATCAAAACGATTTAACAAAAATAAGATGTATTTAGTTTGACTAATAAATATATCATCATTTAATTATTTTATTTTTAATCTTAATAAATAAGTTAACTTACCCATTAGACTCATTTCAAATTCATGACTCATACTTTTGGCAAAAGATTCATAAAAGGATTCATTTGTAGAATAAAAATGATACCATCAACATAAATTTGAATAACAAGAAAATTCTTTTTAAAATACTTAAAAAATAATATGGTATCAACCTTGAATTTTAAAAAATTATTTAAAATAAGAAAAGAACCAGGTCTTTCATACCAAGCTTGTGAAGCTTGTTTTAATTCATAAAGAGCTATAAAAAGTTTGAAAACATGATTAGAAAGATAACTATTTTTAAAACCAGGGATTGTTCAACATATATTTCTCCAAAAATGAAACCATTAAGAAAAATACTTTTAACATCCATTTGAAATAATTTAAAATCTTTAAAAGATGCAAATGCAAATAGCATTCTTATGTCTTCAAGTCTAGCCACAGAAGCGAAGATTTCTTCATAATCGATTCCTTTTTTTTAGTTGAAACCTTTGGCCACTAATCTAGCATTGTTTCTAACCACAATACCATTTTTATTTTGCTTGTTTTTAAAGACTCAGTACCAATCACTAAACAATCATCAGGTCTAGGAACAAGCTCCTATACCTCATTTATCTTAAATTGATTTAACTTTTCATGCATTACAATAACCCAAGAGTTATCTCTTAAGGCTTCATCAATGCATTTTGGTTTAATTTAAGAAATAAATATGATATTAGCATAAATTTTTTTAAAAAAGAATGAGTTAAAACACCTCTTGATGTATCTCATATTATAAGCTCCTTAGGATGATCATTTACGTACTTTCACTTTTTAGGTAAGGATTTAAAAGTAGATTTATCTAAATTACTTTTAGGAGTATTATCATTTAAACTCAAAATACCAAGATCAAATTCATCATCAAAATCAATTTTCTGAAGATTGGAAAACTCATTAAATTCATTCTTCAATTACTAAAGTTCTTTTATTAAATGCACGATAAACTTTTGAAATAGAAGAATAACATACAAAAATTTCTTAATCAGATTTTGCATCAAATTTTCCTAAGGCATTCTTTTTATTCAAAACAAAATATTTACAATCAAATATTTTAAAATATAAAATATTGAGTTTTTTACCATTCCACAATTCATAAGAAGTTTTGTTGAGTAATGATTTTATAAGAACTCTATTTAAAATATAGCATGCAGTATTAACGCCTTCGGCCTAAAAATATTTAGGTAGACTATGTTCATTTAACATGGTTCTAGCCATTTCTTGTAAACTCCTATTTTTCTTTCTACTACATTTTATTATGGATTTTTTGGAGTAAAGAAGTTATGGATGTACCCATTTGATTCATAAAAAAATTTGAAAGTTATTGTTTTGAAATTCACTACCATGATCACTACGTATTGATCAAATCATAAATCCTTTTTCATTTTATATAATTTTATAAAATATTAAATGTATCACTTTTATGTACCAAGAAATAAGTCCAAGCATATCTAATATAATCATTTACTATAAATTTGATTCTACTTAAACTTGTAACGTTAATTGATCCAAATAAATCCATATGGATCAATTGAAGTGGCCTAGAGGTGCTTATTTAATTTTTTTTGCTTTAAACTACTCTTTATTTATTTTCCTAATTGATAAGTATCACATACTTTATCTTTGATAAATTTTAGGCTAGGTAATACTCTTACTAAATCTTAAGTTAAAATTTGGTTTAGAAGTTTCATGCTAGTATAATCTAGTCTTCTATGTCAAATCTAAGCATCATCATTCAAAGCTAAAAATAAGTTTCATCATAAAACATTTCAATATCAATGATATACACATTGTTATTTCTTAAGGTAATTAAAGATTTATTTTTGTATGACAATTCAATTATACATGTATTAGGTTAAAATTTAACAACATAACCTTTATCAAATAATTGACTAATGCTAAATAAATTATATTTTAAGCCATCAACTAATAGTACATTTTCAATCAAAATATTTGATGTGTTACCTATAGTTCCTTTTCCAATGATTTTACCCTTGTTGTTGTCTCCGAATGTGACAACTCCTTCACTTAAGCTAATGAGCCTAGAAAATTAAGTTGGATATCAAATCATGTGCCTTGAGCATCTACTATCAAGGTATCATTTGGTGCTCATACCTTTAGTTTGGAGACAAACCTACAAGAAAGATGATTTTAATTTAGGTACCAATTTTACATTGAGTCCTTCATGCAAAACTTTATCTTTTCTTTCTAATGATTTTTAGTTGTTTGTTATTCTTTTGGAAATCCAAACTAATTGGTGTGGACTATATTTTTAAATAGATATTTATTAGCTTTATATCCTAATCTACCACAAAAATTATATTTGATTAACTGTGACATATTTAATATAGGTCATTTAACAAAAATGGTTGGCTTTTATTGAGTGTTACCAACAAAGCCTATATCATTTATTCTATTAATATGATTATTATTAGCAAGAATTATATTAATAGATTTATTTCCTATTTCAAATTTTTCTGAGGTTTGCATCAGCATAATATTTTCTTCTTTAACATTATCTAGTACGTCACATTTAGAACAAGGATTCTGTGAGACAAAAAATCATACATTTCATCAAGTTTACTAACTAATAAATCATATTCATTCTGGTAAAGGAAATGCTTAAAGAATCACTAACCTCGTCTTAAATTATCATTAGAGTATAGTTAGCAACTTCTTCTTTGGAGTGGTCTTCTTCATTTGAAGAGCTTGAGTCATCCTAGGTTACCGAAAGAGCTTTCTTCTTATCGGATGCATTCTTCTTTAATTATGGACATTCATTTTTGAAATGTCTCAGTTTTTACATTTAAAGTATATGACATTGGTTTTTTTACGATTCATTTTTTTATATAGTTTTTATTATTTTTCATAAATTTTTTAAACTTTCTTGATAATAGTGCAATATCATGGTCCTCATCACTTTAGATTTCACTCGAGGAGTCATTTGTAATTCTTAGTGCTACATCCTTCCTGTTCTTTGGAAGTGTTTCATCAAGCTCGTCATGAGCTTTACAGTTGAGTTCATATGTCATGAGTGAGTCAATAAGTTCTTCGAGAGGCAAATTATATAAATATTTGGCTTATTGTATAGCAGTTATTTTAGGATCCTAATTTTTAGGTACAGATTTTAAAATTTTACTCATAAGTTCAAAATTCGGAAAACATTTTCCGAGCGCTTTAAGGCCATTGACGACATCCATGAAACGGGTGTATATGTCTCCAATGGATTCGCTTCGTTTCATTCTAAGCAATTCATAACTATGAACTAAAATATTAATCTTAGATTCTTTAACTCTATTAGTGCCTTCGTGTGTGATTTCTACTGTATACCAAATATCATAAGTGGATTCATAAATGGAAACACGATTAAATTTGTTTTTGTTAAGAGGACAAAATAAGACATTCATAGCCTTTGTATTCAACGAAAAATTCTTTCTTTCCAAATCAATCATTTCGTTCATTGGTTTGGAAGATTTTTTAAAGCCATTCTCCATAATGAGCCATAAATCAAGATCCATAGAAATAAAGAAAATACACATTACAGTTTTCCAATAAGTGTAATTAGTTCCATTGAATATGGGACGATGTGAAATTAGAATGTCCGTCATTCATGCCAAACAAAGCTTTTACTCAAGTGGGTGTTAAGCCAATAAGTAAGAACCTTGCTCTGATATCAATTGTTATGATCGATTGGCACTAAGAGGGGGGGTGAATTAGTGCAAGTGTAAAAATTTCAATATAAGAAAAACTTTTCTTTCAAATACAATCGAGAAATCGGAAACGTTTCTTGAAATTAGAATACGTAAGTGAATTAAACTTAAGATCGAAAATTTTTATTTAGCTAATAAATATAAAAATTAAATAAATACACTTAGTTTATAGTGGTTCGACCCCAATCTTGGTCTACGTCCACTTCCGAGTCCTCTTCGTTGAGGCCCACTGGTGTCTACTGCCAATCTTCTTTGGGTGAAAATCAAACCCTTATAAACTTTCAACTTAAAAGGAAGACTCTTTACAAGAATACAACACACCTCACTCACTTTCCCCTTTTCTTTTTCTTACATACTTATTTTCATATATTTTTGTCCAATGACTTGTGTGAATACTTGTGCTAAATACAAGAAAACTTGAGATATTTATAGGCCCTAATTAGCTTCAGCAGAATGGAGCTAAAATTCAAACGCTCCTAGAAAAAAAATCGGGTACGGGCAGTACAACCGCTGGTGCCAATGGTGTAACCACCGAAAGCACCCCAAAAAATAGGCAATCGCCCAGCTATCCAAAAACCTTGGCGGCGGTGGTAAACCACCGGCCTGGGCGGTACAACCGCCGCTTGCTACCCGAATTCCTGGGCGACGGTGATACAACCGTCGCTCACTGGTGGTACAACCTCTAGGATTTTTGAAAAAGTGATTCCCTTTACTTTTTCAATCCCGAATTGTACCTTATGTTGACCAAGTCTCATATCAACTAATTGAGCTCAATCCAATCCCTTTGTGGACACGGTTGCCTCACATTGAGTTGATTTAGATTTCTTTCAAATCAAACTCAAACCTAACTACGACTCACTGATTACAACCATATATGACCATCAAGTCTAACAAATGACCTAACCCCCGGCTATCCAACAATCTCCGACATTATGTAAGGTGAGTCTTATGTCTTCCTCTGGCGATCTCTCGATGTGTTCCTAGCGAGCTTCCTGATTTAACTCCTAGCAAGCTCCCATTACATCGTCTGAACCTTGGCTCGGTGCCCAAACTTGATTTTGGCCCATCATCTGGTTGTAACTCAATTCCTCTATCGTAGTTAGACTTGCATTGCTTCCTCTAAAACATAAGTTAGATTAAACACTCATCAATTGATTTCATCATCAAAATCTGAGATTCAACAAAGGTAAGCCAGATATCAGCCCAAGCTCACAGAAACCCTGACCTATAGTGGTAAATGCCCGAGATCTTTCCCATGCCCCTCTTCAAGGTGCCTTAGGAAGACCTCCTTCAGAGGGACAAAATGATAGGGCTAGTTATGGGACAACCTAGCTCATCGACGCACCCTCCAGCTTAGCAGGCTACGAGAGCACCTGACAGCGACGGACTGAGCTGGCACAGTGACTGATCAAGGTGACACAGTGTTGACCAAGGTGCCACACCTACAGTCGAGTTGGAGCACCCATAAATGAAGGATGTTGTGCACGCCATCATCCAACACCCACCAGATGTATGACACCTCAGCGCTCAATGATGTTGTATGCCAATCTCGCTCTAGTACGTCGACGACGGTAAGGGTGGAAGTACGGGTGACCATTGGCCGACGAGTATAAAAACCCCTCCTGGGAATAGGAAAACTTGGGAATCTTTCTCTCTCTACATACTACACTCTTCATACCATCTCGGTCGAAGCCCTGACTTGATCATCAAAAGGGCCACCTCGGCCCCGACGAGACCTTTGTACATGACCTCTCAGTAAACCTTGAGAAAGAAGAACCTGAGGTGCGCCCCCCGAGTAGACCCAATCGATCTCTCTCGAGTACCCCCACTTGATTGACATAGATAATCTTGCACACACGAGCTGCAACAGCTACTTTAAATGAAAAAAAACAAAGTCGAGAAGTTTAAGTTGTCATTTGAAATATATATAACTAATTAAAAAATAATAGAATGTTGTCTGAGCCCGGGTTCGAACCGGGGACCTCTAGTGTGTGAGACTAGCGTGATAACCAACTACACCACCCAGACAGAGTTAGAATGATTTGCAAGATTACTCCTTTTCAAATAAATAAATTATTCTTGGCGTCCTCCCACAATTTAAGTTTTTTTTTTCCCTTGTTAATTTCGATTTCAGTTGCAAGAGTAAGATATTATTCAAACGCTATGGTGAATAACATACTTGAGCATCCTAGGACTTGTTGTGACTTTAGCATCTTTTGATCCTTGCCTAGTAGGTTAAGAATTTAGACATCGAGATTTTTTAGATTGGTGGACCCGAAGCCTTAAGTCAAAATTTGAGTATTAAGATTTTGAGATTAGTATGTCTCTCTTCATCTCGTGTGTAATTCATGATACTGTTCGAAATGTCTAGTTCTCGTTTCAACCTCAAAATCACATAACTATAATGACTCATTTATAGAGTCTTCGAATGCCAACTTTATAATGTTTACAATATAATTGACAACTCAATCTATTAGATTTTAGAAATATTTTGGATTTCTAAAACTAGTTGTTGGTCGAGGATACAAAATCCTAGAAAAAAAAACTCCTTATTACCAAAGAAAATCTTAAAAATAAAAAATATATATTAAATATTTTTTTATAAAATACTAATATATATTTTTAAGTTTTGGTAGGGTGAGGATGCGAGGCTCATATGTTTCTTTTTAATGGGTCTAAATATCCTATCTTCTTATTTGTCCTTCAATTATGATCAACTCGAGAATTCATCTCCATGAATTGAGTGTGGAACCAGCTAAACTATATATATATATATATATATATATATATATATATATATATATATATATATATATATATATATCATCTTTCTGATATATTATTTGATAATGATACCTTAGATTGCTATTTCATTTCTGAGGTGAGACAACCCCAATGACTAATCTGACCAAGTCAAAGAAGAATATGGTTACCACAACTCAGATAACCAATCATTTGGTACTCCAAAACTCCTCTCAGATTAAGAAATGACAATCATCGTTTAGTGGCTAATGAACAATCATCGTTTAGTGGCTAAGAATCACTGTTGAGGTCACACCTGATAAAAGATAAGATTTAGTCAGGATTTATATGATTTTTCCAACTGAATGAGAAAATCTCGTATATTAGTTGAGGAAAATCCTCCTTCTCATTATGTATAAATAAACGATGAATCAATGAATCAATCGGGCATTTTCATTACTTTCTTCTTATTTTTAACATGGTATCAGAGCCCCTCTCTCTATAAGAGAGATTACATTTCTTTTTTTTATTCACTGTCAAACGACAGCTTCTATCATCATTTGTTCGTGGATAACTCCGCTATGAAACCACAGATACCCAGGGGTCATCCACCGCCATCCTCTCGGACATCCTTTGCTTCATTTGCTCCGAAGGTAACTCTCTCCTCATCGGTGCAGATCTATTTCTTCTAACTGTCAAACGACAGTCTCTTGTCGATGTCGAAACTGGAGATTTCTAGTGCATCGGCTTTCTCTTCCTCCGTTGGACCTTGTTGGCTTTCTCAATTCCTCTACCGAAGCATTCTTCTGCACGAGGTCATCTTCCTTATGCACCACCACTATCGCATCAGCTTCAACAAGCAGCGGCATCTTGCCTGCCCCATCTGATGACGATGGCTTTACACCGCCGGCGCCATCCCTCCTGCACCTCTGCTCTGTTCTCTTTCTTTGAGAGTACTTGTATGGGCCGTCGCTTATCGTCTCTCGGTGCTCTGAGAGGGCACAACAAGTTCTTTCTCGTCAAACGACAAGAAATCTACGACCGTGGCGCTTCTCTCACCACTCGCGCCACGCAGCCGTGTTCGCCGTCCTTTGCTACAACCCTTGCTCTTTGCCGTTGACATCACCGTCAAAGTCAACTATCGTCAACGTCAACCACCGTCAGGTCTTCACCGCTGTTGACAACACAGCAACTTCCTTCCTTCACTTTCATTGACATTGATTCAAGATCGACATCCTTAGTTCAAGATCGGCGTCCTTACATGAGCTCGATATTGCGGGGGCATGATAAAAGATAAGATTTAGTCAGGATTTAGATATGATTTTTCCAACTGAATGAGGAAATCTCGTATATTAGTTGAGGAAAATCCTCCTTCTCATTATGTATAAATAAACGATGAATCAATGAATCAATCGGACATTTTCATTACTTTCTTCTTATTTTCAACAACACCATCTTGGAGGATGTCATGTGATCATTCTTCTAACACACAGGACAATCAATCGACCACTCTATCACTCCGGCATTGGAGGATCACTCATCACAATCATCCCATTGAGTAGATAGAAATAAATGGATTGCGACGTCTAAAATGACTAGCAACAATAAAAGAAAATACTCCTTACTGTAATTAACACTCCCATCTAAATCTTCAACACCACCTTTAACAACTGTATGTAGCACATTATATCATTTGAAAGATGTATGTTATCACTAAAGAAAGACCACAAGAAATGGTCCAAATTGGCTGGCTCATATCACCTGATTTCGACAGCAGCGATAAAATAATAGGATATCATCAGATGACTTAAATCTCTTAATGTATAAGATTCACAGACATCATAGCTTCTCACATAATGTGCTGCTCAAAGATCTTATTGAGTGAGGGTGATACTTTTCTGGGTTGGGAAGAATTGAAATTGTTTCGGAGTGAATACTAGATGTTAAAATCTTGTATATATGCAGAACTTCCATTTCACTATGTTCATAAACTGCAACAACAAACCTAGATTTTGACGACTGTATACATAGTATCAATCAGTGAGAAAGACGTTTGATCACTTATCTACCTATCTATCTATCATATCTG
This sequence comes from Ensete glaucum, assembly GCA_021527575.1. Lineage (NCBI taxonomy): Eukaryota > Viridiplantae > Streptophyta > Magnoliopsida > Zingiberales > Musaceae > Ensete > Ensete glaucum. The sequence goes on from CM038552.1 coordinate 38,095,441, forward strand.
AGTCAGCCATCTAAAAGATACGGCTGACGACGAGAGAGACCAAAAGTGTGAGGGAGGGCGATGGTGATGGAAGTGTTGATCAGCCCGCGCTTTCTTATGGACAACAATGTAAACTAAGTGTTCGATAAAATGCTCATATTTGTTCGTGTCTTTCGGTTTGTGTGCATACCTTGTACAGCAAGTAGTGGGCTTGTAGTAGGCTTAGCAGTCCTATTTGATTTGTTTTGTGACCAATTTTGGCTTGTAAATACAAACGTATTTTGTAAGCTAAAGCACTTGTGGAGACTTCGATCTGTAATGGATCATTATCCTTTGTGTGTAACCTCGTTGAGTTTATAATGTCCACGGGTGTAATTTATATTTGGCTTTATAAAGTGTTTGCTTGAGCAAGTTGCTTGTGAATCCCGTTGGAATTGCTTCCTCTAACCCGTTTTCTCTTTTGTAAGTCTAAGGGACTCTAGGAGATCTCGGGGAAGGCTGACCTTTGCGGACGGACACGCATGGGTGTCGCACGGCTTAGGCAAAATCAGCTAAGCCCGTGACAATATAGTATCAGAGCGGGACAATCACACGAATAAACACTTGCCATACAAACATGGGAGACCTAGCTGGGCTGTGTGGAGGACAACTGACACGCGTAATCATTTAGGGAAAAACGGACATTGAGATATAGGGAAAGGAGTCGCTCAGAGGAGCGGACATCCAGGTTTAACATTCAAAGGAATGACCAACCCCTTTGCGCGAGAGGCACCACAAGGACAAGCAAGTGAAGAAGAATGTGTAGCGCACAAAGATTGGGATGGTTGAGTTCGAGCTATAGCTCGACATTGGCAACCAAACTTGACGGTGCTCAAGACAAAGCGGGGCACTTGGTAATAGATGAGACCATCCAAGTGAGAGGTGTTGCGTAATGACCAAAAGAGTTGTGCAAATCTCATAGAGGTGAGGGGAATTGCTAACTTGAAGGATTCAGTACTCATGCATGGGCTTGTACACGGATGACGGAGTGTTCGTGGCCATCCCAAGGCGTGATCGGTACTCGATGCCATGGAGCATCAGAACTTTCTCTTCGACATGAAAGGATACGTCCGTAGGCGGCTGAGATATGCAATAAGTTCAGCACGTTGCTAGACCCTAAAGGGTGCAGTGGAGACTGTATTGGCAAAGGGTCACATCTAGTAAGTGCATTTACGGGGACAGAACAAGGCACAAGTTGTTCAGCAAGACAGAGTAGTCCAAAGGGGATGATGGTCTTCGAAACTTCCAGTGGGAAGTATGTAAAGAGGAAAGTTGCTCCAGCAGGACAGATATCTAGGAGGGATAAGTCCTAGTTCTCTAGAAGGAGAATCATGTGCAACAGACTGCACATATTGAGGAAGAGTTTCTCAAGGCTATATCTTCACAAAGTTCAATGGATCGAACGAGTGGTGTAGAGTTATCGTATGATCTCGAATAAGGTAATGCATTAGTGGATGAATTTTGAGATCATGTGGGGGAGCAATCCGAGGCAACATCATATGAAGGCATACTTAGAGTCGATTCAGAAATTGAACTCAACGGATGGCTGACCCGTAGAATGGTAGACGCGAGGGTCACTATCAACTCAATGCAAATCGAGGAGCGGAAAGACTTGGGTGGAACTTGGTGAAGTATCCAAGCCGCATGAAGAGAGTCGACAAAGAAGATGAAACATGGAGCGGAGGCTCGGAGCTTTCCTTAGACAGAGGTCAAGGGCATGAACTCTTGTAGAGGCAAGAGTGAGATCATGTCGTTTCATGAGTTCTTCATTCTGATGGGGCGAACTTATCTTGCATGGTGTCAAAGACAAAGGGAGCTTTGAGGCATATGCAAGTTACCTCAAAGATGCATTTGACGGAGTAACTAAGGTGATTCAACTTGCGAAAGCCAAGTTGGGATCCGGATACCTTAGCACGGGGCAAGAGGACGTAGAAGCTGGTACTCTTGAAGAATACACCACAGTGTTGCCATTCGAGTTGTCAAGAATAAGTGGTGCATAGCAGAGATTATGCGAATAGGGGATAGAAGCCCAAGATCCAGACAATGATGCACCAATTCTAGCGAAGTCAGGGGGACTTCATGAGCTAGTAGGCGACGGACTGTCCTAGAGCTATACTTCGTCCAGGTGTGACCCAAGAGTGGGTGGACGAAGATGAATTGCCAAGGGAGCAAACCAAAAATCGGAGATGGCGGAGGCCCTACGATGTGTTGGAAGAGGCCACACAAGGAGAAGTCGTAGTCTGAGTTCATCACACAAGAATCTGTATGCAATGGAGATGTCACTAGGAGGTGACATAGTGCAGCGGATTATGGTGGAATAGTTCGTGGCAATGCAACATAGGCGATCGTGTCCCGTGAGGGACAAGATCATGTGGATGTATGATCAGGAGTTACTGGGAGCTCCACTTTAGTGTACGACATAATAAGAAGAAGGGCTATGGATTCAAGGAGTGAATATCGTGGTACCGCAGAGGCGGGTCTTCATGTGTGCATCGAAGCTTGCATTGGATGAAAGCCTTTGTCATCAGCATATAAGGGTTGTATACCACCAAGGAAGAAGTCTAAGTGCAAGTACCAGTGAGTCCCATGGAGTGGGACATGATCATGTAAATGATCATGAGCTGCTGGGAGCTCCACTTCGGTGAACAATGCAACGACAAGAAGGGCTGTGGATTCAAGGGGTGAATGTCATGGTACCGCAGAGGCGGGTCTTCCGTGTGTGCGCATCGAAGCTTGCATCAGATGAAAGCCTTGGTCATCAGCATATGGGGGCTGTGTACCACCGAGGGAGAAGTCAAATTACAAGTACCAATGAGTCACATGAAGGGGACTTGATTATCAAAGGTATAATCAGAGGCTGGAGAGTTGGACTGCTTCAGTGCTCACATTCGCTTAAGGGAGCCAAGTCGAGGACAAGAGCGAACATTATTACCAAGGAAGCTAAGGAGAATAGAATAGAAGCCTGAACAAGATGGCAGAGGCCATGCATGAGAGTTGCAGTCTATCTTTCCATCGACCAAGGAAAACTGCTAGGAGGACATAGTGGTGTTGAAGCAGGTGGTCGAAAGGGGCAAGGAAGCGATGACAAGTCCAGTGGGGCCCAGCCACCCAAAAGCAAAGTTATAAAGGAGGTGGACTCGGAGGAGCACCACAATACCGCAGAGGCGGATCTACCGATCGCAAAGGAAGGGATATAGGTGCAAGGCAATGGATAGTAGGGCTATGGGCTTGGCAGCATCATGGTACCGCAGAGGTGGGACTTCCGTGGAATCATCGATCCCTTGCTCTCATGGAGGGAGAGCATTGGTCGTAAAAGGGGTCGAGGAGATAGAGAATGTAAAGGCAAACACCAGGTACCAAGATAGGGTAGAAGGGCAGAGGCCAAGACACTTTATAAGACCAGTGTCGATGAGCTTCTCATCAAGATAGTCGAAAGCAAAGGACTTCAGGTTGATGCAAAAGTGCTCGACCAAGGAATGAAGTAGGTAGTATACGGTATTGTACCTTTTCTACTCAGAGGAGTAGGTGGCAATGGTGATGGAGAAGACGGTACAATCCCAGAGGTGATCAGAACTATCAAAGACTTACTCCAAGTTGGAGTAAACTTTTGCTTTTTGAGAGCGAAACTTCTTGCATTCCAGAAGTTCAATGGTAGTGAGAAGGCGAATCATAGTAGTTAACTCAACACAAGGAGTGCAAATACTTTAAGTGCTTCAGAAGTGTAAGCAAAGAGCGGGCGAATGTTAGTAACCAGCTCAATGCATGAAGTACAAACTCGAGGAGGCAGACGAAATCGAGTAACCTTTGCCTTCTTAACTCAAGAGAATGGGCGAAACTGAGTACCCCAATTCTCTTAACTCGAGGAGGTGAGCGAAGTCAAGTAACCTTGCCTTCTCAACTACTAAAAGAATGAGTAAAGTCGAGTATCCCAGTTCTCTTACTTATCCAGCAGAGGAGCTTTGCATAAGTTCAGTGACCATTCAAAGAAAGCTTATGGAAGAAAATAGTTATCAAATCCTCACCATTGGTGATCAGTACTACTGAGAATAGATTGTTCGCTTCATTTCTCAATTGAATGACGATCGAAAACAGGAGTGATGCGAACCTACTTGGAAATGACAAGGAAGAACCTTAAAAACTTCGAAGTCTGCGAGACGATGCTCGTTAAAATTTCAACAAGCAACATGAGTATACTACGATACTAGCACATAATAAGGCAAGTCTTTTCCTTCATCAGAAGGATCCGCGAGAACCAATAAGGATCAGCACAACTTAGCCAACCCCACACCAGATTCAATCATTGGTGAGTTGAAGTAGCATGACGGATCAAAGTTCGACTACTCAACAACAATGGCGGAGAGCGGCTATGAGCCAAAGGGGCGTGTTACAACCAAAGTAGAAGATTGAAGATTCAGTAGAATGCGAGGAGATGCAATATCTACAATGGCTTCGACGAGGACATCGAAGGAATAAGTGGGGAAGAATGTCACAGACAACAATATAAATAAGGTGTTCGATGAAATGCTCATGTTTATTCGTATCTTTCGATTTGTGTACATACCTTGTACAGCAAGTAGTGGGCTTACAGTAGGCTTAGCAGCCTTATTTTGGTTTGTTTTGTAATTAATTTTGGCTTATATTGTGGGGACTTCGGTCTGTAATGGACCATTATCCTTTGTGTGCAACCTGACTGACTTTGTAATGTCCATGGGTATAATTTGTATCTGACTTTATAAAATATTTGCTTGAGCAAGTTGCTTGTGGATCCCATTGGAATTGATTCCTCTGGCCCATTTTCTTTTTTGTAAGTCTAAGAGACTCTAGGAGATCTTGGGGAAGTTTGATCTTTGAGGACGGACACACATAGGTAACGTATGACTTAGGCAAAATAAGCTAAGCCCGTAACGACTTGACGATCAACCTTTTCCTTTCATTCTTAGTCTTCTTGCCTTTACTCCCCGTGTGTTTCTCCTGTCCTCCCCTTCTATTTCTCCTCTCTTCGTGGACTGGGATCAAGCTACTATCTCTCTCTCTCTCTCTCTCTCTTCTCCAACTGGTATGGAGCTACAGCTTGCAGTGGAGTGGCAATACATTCATGGAGGAGGCCGCTACCTAATTTGCTATGGATGGGCACTCGTTTGCACCCCCATCACATGGCACATGGATCATAAGTTGTATTCTCCCACTTCTCTCTGTCTCCTTTGGCATCTTGTTAGTGGATGGTGGCAGCCTCTAGTACTGTCACTTCTCACTTTTATTCCTTAAACACGATTTCCTGTTGGGAATAAGAAAAGAAGTATGGATCATAAAAAAAAAGTTACCATGTAGGATTTGGATGTATCGACTTAAGATATTGGGATAATGATTCCCCACGCAGATGATGCGAATACTATTAACCAGCTAACCATATCTTATGTAGATTTTATTTCAACTTTGCATGAAGTGAATTCTTCCCTAACCCCAAGAAAAAAAAAAGAAAAAATTCTTCCCTAATGATTTAAATTAGAATGTGAATGAGCTACAGAGGATGATCCTCTTGGGTACACTTCAAATGACCTCTAATTTATAAGAACACTTATGGTACCTTAGCCAAGCTCACACCTTCAAATATTGATTTAGCTTGGTTGAGTGTACTCATTCTTGGTCATATACTGTGTTGAGTGTGTGTGAGTGATAGCGAGAGAGCCAATAATAAAAATAGAGAAAAAAATAAAAACAAGGGCAATCAAATAAGGGTTTTGATGATATGTAAGTTAAGACCATGACAACTACTGAACTCAAGCTAACATTACAAATCTATCTATTTTGTGTCATGCATTAAGTTACCTGAAGTGAGTTGATGAACGTACAAGTCGGAATGCGGATCCTCAGGAATGGGAATTCTAGCTTCTACAAATAGATGAAGGTAACTTGTACTTTAGTGTGAGAAAGCTGATCAAATCATTCATCAATAACATCAGTGAGTTGCATGTAAACAAAGGAGATGTCACAGACACAACTGGAATGGGGACTCTCAGCAGAAATCACCTGTTTGGTACAATCATATTAGCTGAAAATTATTAGTGACAAAAGGGTTTATTTAGCACATAGGAAGTGTATTTTGACTTGACAAAGGCCCCTTAGTTTCAAGTCAAGTAGAAAACATAAGCTACAAAGAGAGAACAGTTTGAATGGCAATCATAGTGAACTGGCATTGAATTGCCATGAGAAAAATAATAGCACAATACCAAAGAGTTTTTTGTCTCATCATATTTTGGTTTATTAGAGAAATATAGAATGTCTTGTACAAAATTACAAGACAAAAACCCACAGTACATAGTCTATCATGCTATGAAAACTTTGAAGAGCATAACAAAGAGACGACCTCTCTAAAGAAGGCACTGTCGTTACTCAAATGCTTTAGTGCCATGCAATCGTCCAGGAATGAGAAGGTAGGTTATCCCAGCAAATCTAGTGCACCAACTTTTCTCCCACCTGCCACATAAAAATGATCAGTCACCAGAAGCCAAACCGTTTCATGTATAACATCATGGTTATAAACAAAGATTTCATATGCCAGCCGCCATTAAGCATGCCGTTTGATACATATTATATACCACAGCTTCTTAAGAATACAACATTAAACACACTGTTACAGAAATCTGGTGGACAAACTATCAGTTGTCATGGTAGTCCAGATCTATGCTCTACCTGATTTATAGCATTTAGGACAGCAATTTGATGCAACATTACAACTAAAAATAATAGAAGATAACTACAATTACAAGATTAAATGAAAACATATTTTGGTGGAAGCTGTAGAATTGAAGAAGCAGACTGGAAGCTAGAAAGAAATTTCAATAATAATAAAAAAAAAGAGATCAGAAGATCATCCATTATAAATCAATATTGTTTTCATTCATTATAAATCTGCCTATGATCTCACTCAAGACATCAGTGTTCAAACAAACATCTAGTTCTTTTTCTAAAGTTTCTTTCCTTCACCCTAAAGGTGTTGGATTCATTCAATAAGTCACATCTCAAGACTCCAAATCTCTAGCAATAATATCCCAAAGACTTGTTAACTTGGCAACTTTTTCCTAACTAAAACACATCAAGCACTGTCTCCAACATAAAAATCAATTCTAGAAAAACATCCACGAAAGAAGAAGAAATACAAATGTGCTGTCCCAACTGGTTTGACTCATGGCAAATACAAACTCAATATAGATTTGGCTCTAACCGAAACCAGAGTCAATCAACAAATTATTTACCCATAAACATTAAACATCAAAAAATGATCTGCAGTTTAGATTCATTAGGAATTCACTGATCATTCCATCATCTCCTTTACCCAACTACATGGTCCTAGCTAGTTATTTGCTATTATCAGAACCTCGGAAGCTGTAATTATCCTCATACAGCATGCTACATCATCCACACCCTAGATAAAAATATAGGCTTAGTTCATACACAACAGAGTACGAAATCCATATCACATTAAAGTGGCCATGTTCCTTTCTAGGCATCAGTTCATCCAATTTCTAAAGATGCTATTTAACCTATTGGTGAAGAAACCCTGTCCAACTAGAATAATAATAATCTTAAAAAAAGCACAACATTTTCCATAAAAGCAAGCTCGTTCAAAAATGTTTTAAGTTGCAGCGAATAATTTTGAGTTTCAACTACTATCAATACCACTTCCTTTGTGTCCTTTCCACCAAACAGCTTGTATCCACCATAAAATAGAAGGGCCCAGCCAGTCAAACTGGTAAGTACAAACTGTAGAAGACAAAGCTCTTGTTAGCTTCATTTCACAACATCTTGCAGAAACCTTCAACAGCAAACTACAATAAACTAAATTTTGAACCAAGGGTTTGTGATTCACCTTGGTCTAGACCCAGGAGACAAATTTCAATCACTATTGATGTGTCTAAATGTTGAACCAAAAAGAAAAGAAGATCCTCTAAAGGAAGTTGCACAAAAATATATAAACTCTTCCTATAACCAGAAGACTCAAACATCAGAAAATATATAAACCATGTGAATAGAACTCACATGTTCTTCCTTCCATTTAGATGGACTAAGTGGGTCTTCCCACATATTAATCTTTGGTGGGCCATGATGATCTGCAAAAAATAGTGAGGAACAAAATCGAAATCAAATAGCAAAACAAGAAGTAAAGGGGATGTATTCAGAATATTATCTTACAAGTTAGACCAGTGTCAGAGTCAGATATATTTCATAGCTGAACTATTAAAGTTGCATAATTGCATATCCAGATATATTACCAGTCGTCAATATGAAACTGATTATTTGCACTATCTTCTTGCGCTATATCATCACTCATTTAACATTAAGCAGCACATGAACCAGCTTAATGTACCCATCATGATAAGTACACCATTCCCTCCCCCTTCTTTTCCTATCCCCACCATGGAATAACAACAAGTAATAAGGTCCCAAGTATACAGGGCTAGCTACATACCTGCAACATCTCTTATTAGGTTTTCCTACCTCCTCTCACACCACAAGATGAAAAGTCTAAAAATTTTGCTAGCAATAATAAGTCCCAGAGGTGCTGCTTAACAAACTTTGCATCGAGAACTTTGCTACAAGTTACTTCATAGGCTTTCCTCAACCTCTCCTCCAATCACAACATGGAGATGAGAGCCATAGAATGCATAAACAAATAAGATCAGAGAAGCTTAAATCTTTGGGTGCAAACATAGCACAACAACAACAACAAGCTGTATGTCCTAAATCCATATCATTTTGTTATAATTAACATTGAGATGTTTAGCAATAGTAATTTACAGGGGTGCTGCTTTACAATATTTTTTATTGAGAACTTGGCTACCAGTTGGTTATAAATTACAATTTTTTCACCAGAAAAGAAACATGTGTGTCAGACTTCACTGGAAACTGTTGAGACCTCGGACTAAACAATGTTGCATTGCCCATATGCATTGCGACCCAACTTTCAAAATGGCTACTGGAATTAGGAACTAATTTGTATTTCAAGTCATCCCAGCCCCATCATCCATTGTATACTCTTCTGCACAGAATCTAATCCATAATCCTACCAATTAAATCTTTAATCCATTTATGTCCTCTGAAAAACGTATTGGATATAACTTCGATCCCCAAATATTCTAAGGCAATTGTTCGTCGACCATTTGAATTAGCCCAATAAAATAGTTCAAAATTCAAATGTACCAATATTTCTCCAAAAAAAGAAAAACTAGGGTTTATAAGAAAACGAAATGGAAGACGCCCGTAGCACAAGTCGCAGAAACCCAATGTACTAATCAGATCTAATACGCTGTTAACGCACATGCTAACGATCGGAAGCTGAAGAACCGCGATGAAAACAGTGAATGAGAACAATCAAGAAGGGCAGGCCGGTGAGAGCGGGACGGGTCAAAAGATGGGATGAGAGACGGACCTCCCCCACCGGCCAGTCCCCGCCGAGGCACGAGATTCGCCGCAGCGGCAGAGGGGCGGGAGAAGGAGGAAGCAACCGCCAGCGCGACCCGAGCCGCCATGCTTAGCTGCAAGAGGGAGAGGGAGAGGGAGAGGGAGAGGGAGACGGGCGCGAAGCCAATACAGTACATAAAAGCTTATGTAGCCCCAAAATGTTTGCTTAATGGGTTTAAAGTGAGCCCATCCATATTAAGCTGAACATTGAAAGGGTTCTTTCGGTAACCCAATTATTATTTCATTTTTTTATATATTATTTTTTCAATAAATAAGCATAAGAGGAGCTTTTTGATAATATTCATAATAATGAAACATTACATGAATATATGTAAACGTATACACCTCCCGACTCAGTGATGATATGTTAATCCCTCTTTATATTTGAGCATTTGTATAGTTAATCTTCATTAGCTGCTATAAATTAGTTATTGATTAAGATGTTAATGCCTTCTAGGAGTTTATTATGATGCTAAAAATGTGTCAAGAGTATTTTAGATTTTTTATATCTTTATATGTTTCTTTAACTCAAATATACTAATGTTAATTGATGAAAAAGCTAACTCAAATATACTAATGTTAACTCAAATATACTAATGTCAAATATGTATATATAATGGAGGAAAAAGCTAAATGGGTTGGTTATGCGAGTAAGAAATAATCTTAAAATAATATATTGATAATAGATTAGCATATTCATGAAAAATCGTTATATGTATAGTGCTTGAATATCACAGACATTCAATTACAACTAGCATATCAATAGAAACACACATAATATTTATATATTATCCTTACTTACTAATATAATTTGTGATATATATGCTTATACATAAGACACTTTTTTTTTCATTTTTAAGATTAAAGAATATGCTTTCCAAAAAAAAAAATCTTAATGTTTTATAAAATATTAGTTGAGCATATATAAGAATTAATGTTTACTTTAAGCATAGTACAACAAATCAAAATATGCTAGTAGATTTAAATATACGATTAAGTTATAGTAATAATCATACATATAGTGACTAGTAGTAGTGGTTAAATTTTTAATCAGTCTTAAGTGAATCTTAAGGCTTGAATGAGTTTGATCATGACTAAAGTTTGAGTTTTAAATATTATACATATGAAGGATCATAAGCTATTTAAACAAAGTAATGAAAAATTAAATAGAGATACAAATCAAAGAGAAGCGATGAGATACATAAGTGAGATTGATTGAGGAGTTTGGATCAAATATATCATCTTTTGAAAAACCAAATTAAACTCAATTAAAGTTACTAGATGTATATTAGTAAAAAAAATAAAAGCTTGAAATGAGGTCTAATTGGATTAAACCCTAGGCATCAATGTAACCTCTTAAGCATTTTATCTTATTTGGACCTAATCCCCTTTGACAACCTGATAACTGATAACGTATGATTTTTTTTTTTTCTAGTCATTCTCTTAGCTTTTCTCATAAGGCTAGGAAAACCCAACTTTAAGATAGAAGTAAGAAAAACCCAATTCTTACCTTGCTATACCTAGCATTTTAGTTTTATAATTTATAAAATAATAATTTTAGCTATTTTTGAGTAATTTAGATTTTAAATTAATATTTAATATTTCCATATATTTTGTATAGTGATTCTCTAATGGTTCTAAGACCTTTTGTATGATTATAATCTGAGATCAATGCATAGAGTTATGAGTGTCTTAGTCTAAGATACTTAAAATCTTTTTTTTTTTTTGATAAGAAGTTCTATTTAAATTGAATTGATCATATTAAGATTAAGCTTTATCCTTTTGATATATTTTAAAAAATTCTCTTGGGGTCATATGAGATTTGGAATGGAGTGAATATCACCTGTGTATCAAGATATGAGGTTTATAACTTAAGACGGTCCCAACCCAATTTCAGCAACATAGAGTAGGTGTTGCTAGTTAAATTAGGAGAGTAATTTAGCCTCTATTTTAAGCTTAATTTAGTGTCTATTTAGTTTTACATATCTCTTAATTTTTTTATAAAATTTTATGATAATTCAAGATCATTTGGTTAGCTAGAATAATAAAGTAAATTTTTTACAGAATTATATGATGGTTAGATTGTTATTAATTAGTTGATTTAATTATAGAGTGAATTGTTAAAAAAATTAATGGTGAAATATACATAAATTTTTAAAATAAGTATAGTTTTTTTCTGAAAGATTTTATCAAACTTTTTTTATAAATTATTGTAACAAATTATTATAAATTAATAATTTAAAAAATAGAATTATTAACTAAAGTGTCTCATGACCCTATGCTCTTAATTTGATAAGTGATTACTCTCTAATATACTCAATCATTAAAGAAAATGATCTTTCACAATATTTTTATTTAAGTTAAATCAGGTAAGTATATGTTTAATCATTGTAAAATAGTGATCATATAAATTATCATATTCATAGTATATTTTCATAAGCATGTTATGAGTTGAGTATAAGCTAAAATATGAATGTATATATTTTGTAAGTATAAAAATATATAATTTATGATAAAAATATCTTATATGCATGTATATAATAAAAAGGTGTTGAATGAAAAGTGTGTATATATTTTAAGAAGTGCAATATGTTATAATGTAGAATTTTATTTTTTTATTGTGCATATGGTATTATTGTAGGATTATGTTTACCAAAGAAATCAAGCGATGAGATGTTTACCATTGATTATTTGATGTTCATGATTTTGAAATATGATATGTATTATATGATATTTATTCACTTAAATAAAACTATAAAGACTTATATTTACAAAGTCATTTACAATCCTATTTTACAGATAAGAATATTAGTACATCATCCAAGTGATTGTATAGGAAAATGAGCACATGAAAACTCATGCCAATGTAGATATAGATGATGACATCATTTTGTGTCTAAATATTGAATGTTTATATATTTTTCTTTAATTAGAAATAAATCTTATAAATTAGTATATTTTAATTTTAAGATTAACTATTTTTTAGTGCATTCCTATCGATAGCAATAATAAAAATATGACATCCTATCTTAACTTAGGATACGAATGGAACTAAAAATAGGATGGTACAATATATTACTTACGATTGTAATTAAAATAACCGCTGACATGCCCAAGAAACAAGCATATTGATATGTGCTTTTACTGTGAATTAGATGTAAATGAGTGCAATTATGAATGTTAAGAAAGTGGACTGATGTGATGATTGCATTAGCAACTAAAATATTTCCTTCGGATGGTGGATTAAGGTCAATATGAAAGTAATCTCTCTTTTGGCAAAATTAAAATTGAGTAGGAGCATTATGCATTGAATTATTTTAAGTTTGATCGGACAAATTTAACCTTTCTTTTTTCCACTGTCTTGTTAAGTTACTTAAACTAGGCTTTAGAATTCTACAAGAAATTTCTTTTAGGAGAAAATTTGAGGTTTATCTCAACTATTGTTGATATATTAAGTGTAAGAAAAAAAAAAACATGCTTCCTACCATTTACTGAAAAATTGATAACATCATATGATAATTTTTTATTAAAAAATTATGTATAACATAATACAACGACAAAAGATTGCAATATTTTAACTATTTTGGGATCAACTATACAAATCCTTTTCTATAATTGAGCCTTGTACAAGACCAGATTTGATAATATAATATTTATTTTTCCTTATTAGAAGATCAATCACATGTTTACTGTATCTTATCTCTTTATATATATATATATATATATATATATATATATCAACATTCTTGTATAATAACAATTATTATTTTTTAATTTGTGGAATATTTTTCTAATTTATTATGGTTATTATTTAAATCCTTACCAATTGTTCTTTTACACATAAACCACAAAAAGATCGAACTCAACTCAAATTAAGACCAACATAAAAAAATATATCACTTGAGGGGCTCTTTGCAAAGCATCAGATATTAACTGTCCGTCTCTGTCGAGGATGCGCCCTTAGCGGGGAATGGGATAACGAGCTCGCTTCGGTTCTCTCTAAAGGGGTTTGTTTGGGGATTGGTAGCGCTTCCCTTCCGGATTTAGATCTCACTTTTCTCGTAGCTTTTGTCTCTTTCCGTGAAAGGACGCTTGTCGAGAGTCAAAAAGCCTATTTTTCGACTATTTCCTGGTTTTTTCGCTTGTAATTTGGTAAAGTAACGAAAAGCTGCAATTTTGATGTCAGTTTGCTGGATTTTATGTGTGGGAACGCACTAAATTTCCGTTTTTGGCCGCATTTATGGAGGTAGAGATAGGGGGATTCGGTTCATGGTGCTAGGTTGAGAGATTTTGTTCCCGTTTGATTGGTTTGAGTTGAGGAATCGAATTGGTAGGAGGCCTCCACGCCCCATTAAAAGCCGCCGATTGTGTTTCATCGGTCGGCTTGAGAGTTTTTGGAGTTCGATTTGAAGGAAATGGTGCTTTGGTTGTGAAAGTTAGGGTTTTGTTCCGTCTTTCTACTTAAGGTCTGCATTTCCGCATCATTATCATCATCATGTCTTCTACCTTGATGGCGGCTCCAACTGGCGCTCGTAGCATGATGGAGGAGATGCTGATTGCGATCAGATTGAGGGATGAGAAGCCAAAGGACGCCCTACCAGCATTGCCCGTCCGGCCCACATTGAGACGACGCCCGCCGTCATCGAGGAACTCGCTGCCCATGGCATTCAAGGGTGGGAGCACGGCAGAATGCTCGTCGAGTGATCCTGATCTGCCGAAAGATAAGGCAAGGCTGGAACGGAGGGAATTCAGTAATGGCAGCTCTGTAAAAGATAGATCAGAAAAGGTGAATCATCTTGAGGCTGAAGAGTTAGCGAACTATAAAGAAGTGCCTAAAAAGTCCATTGTTTTGCAGTCGTCCATGGCAGGTCCCGTGGATGAGAAGCTTGGATACGACGGTCACAATGGTTTTGTTGAAGAGGAGGTAATGCAATTCTGATATTGAGTCAACTTTTTTGAAAAGAAACAAAAGAAGATGATTATTTTTTACAAAATTTAGTATTTTTTATAATTTGTTTATCCTGGTAAAATCTGCATAAACTTCTCCTTGATCAGTAAAGTTTGTTGAATACCGTGGCTTTGCACCAAAATATGTTTAATTTCCTTCTTAGTGATAAAGAAAGATATATATGCTTTCATGTTATTGTTTGTTGGTTATTGGTACTAATTGCATATTATTTTTTACAAAAATATCTGCACATTGTTTCTTGCTTTTTCATTGTAGATTTTTTGAAAAATGGTTGAGTTTAAGAAAGTATTAGAGTTGGAAATTTTCTGTTCGAAGACTGTTTAGATATAAGAAAAAGTGCTGATCAAGTAAACTTCCATAATTAATAAGAGAACTTAGCATACACATGGTTTTATTAGTTTAAAGTGATCATAGTGAGGATATTGGCTACGGAGCTTGGATATCAGCATAAAGTACTGGCACGACATAATTACCATGTACCAATATGGCACATCACAAAAGGTTACTAATAAATACAATGTGGACATGGCTACAATGTATTTAATAGATGGTATATGGCAAAACATGACATGTCAAGTTTAGTTATTCTAAAAAATATTACTTTTTACAAAGTTACGATCCAAAATGTGCAAAAGGAACAGAAGTACCAAGAGATGTTAAATTTTTCTTTCATCTATTTTGAGCATGTGTTTAAATGGTAGCCAGGCGCATGAAACTCCTGACAACCTCGTAGGGAAGGTCAATGTACATTGCAAAGGTGCAATCTTACAATGGCATGAAGCCTTAGCCTCATGTTAAGCATGGGTCCGTTCAACTTAGTTCTTGTTTAGCTAGCATGTTGATCTAGATATTTCATTTTCATCAAAACTTCTTGTGCCATTAATTCTTTTTGCCTACAAACAATAACACCATGGGAGCTCTGAAAATTTTTTGTGAATATGTGTGGCAGGCTTCAAATGAAGATGGCCAGAAGGTGCACTCTTCCAGATTGGATGATCTTCAGAATCTGGTTTTAAAGACAAAGGCAGAATTGCGACAAAAGGAGGAGGAAAATGTCGCATTATTGCAGCAAGTTCAACAATGTGAGAAAAAGTGGTCACTGTTTGAGGTGAAACTGAAGTCCATGGAGGAGATGTATCGGACACAAATAGACACTCTGAAGGTGAGGATACTCAGTTATAAAGGAAATACATTTTAATTCAGTGATGTCCTTGAAGATTCTAAATTTTATGTTGCTAAGTGACGAGTGAATGAGTATTACTCGCAGCAGCACAATGAGTGCTTGTCTTTTCATTGTAGGTTGTCAGACAGCTAAAATGTGATGCTCAGTGTTATGCATTATACACCAGTCTAATTAGATCAACATATCATCAGACATTGGATCATCATCTAGGTTAAAATCACTATGTTATCGTATTGTGAATTTTCAGTTAGAATGTCAAGGAACTGTCGTTATTGTTGGGGGTGTACTATTTTCCTTCCAAATTGGTAAATTAGACGTGTGTTGGAACTTATCCATCCACCGAATGCACATTCTGGAATTTATATAATTCGTAACATACTGCTATAATTCAAATACAATCTTCTTCTTTCTAATCGGTTGCACATGCAGGTGAATCTAGCTGCGGCACAGAAGAACATTGCTGCTAGTGACACAGCTGAGCAACCTCTAAAATTTGAGGGTGTTATGTCTGCTGAAGCACAAACGCCCGAAGAAACACCAACTAAACATCATGTTACCGAGTTGACAGTCGCGGATGGTAGAAATAATGTTGTTCATCGCTTAACAAAGGAGTTTGAGCAGCACAAACAGGTGTTTGAGGACGACGCACGTGTCCTTAGTGAGGTGAACTCTGGGCAGTCGGGATCCGTTGCAAAATCTTTCGAAGAGCTTCAGAAGTTGATTGTCCGCTATGAAGCTTGGAAGAAGGAATACAAGGTCCGTCTGCGTGATGCAAAGGCATCAGTTCTGAAGCTTGGGAAATCGGAAGGCGAGAAATCGCGTAGAAGATGGTGGTTCAAGAAAAAAAAGAGAAATTGAACTTCGATATGAGCTTAGTGGTGCGCTAGAGCTAGGTGGTGATAACTCTGCCAGTGCCTGATAGCTAACTCAAGACATATACCATTGTCATAAACACTGATGCTCTTTATATTTCTTGTTTCCTGCTTTGCAGTGCACTAGAGATCATTGTATAGAACAACAATTTCATAGCATGTTGTACTCACTACTGAGAGTTGTGAACATACAAGAATAATAAATGTAAGCACATGGTTTGTGTGTTGAGAATTATGTTGGCCAAATGAGATGTACGTAATGCTATTTCACTCTTCCCATGATTTCATATTCAGTATAAAGAAGCATGCTACTCTTCTGCCTGTTCAGAAATCTTCTTCATTATACTAAGTGAACATTAATTTTCTTTTGTCCCTAAATTATATAATTCGAGTGGAAGAAATAAAGGTCTTTTTGGGCTCACCATAACAATGTTTAACATCATAGGAATATTCGTAGATTTTAAAGCATGTGTTATTTTCATGAAGAAAATAGAGTTGCTAATTTGGCTGACTAATTATGCAAGATCGAATTATGATGTGCGATATTTGTCTCGCTAGCTTTTGTTTGGGGTTCGATGGATCATACAAGATATTTGTGGAATTCTAAAATTTGTCTTATTTTTACGAAGAAAATAGAGTTACTAATTGGATTCTACTTGATCGCACTGATGGACTGTATAAGGTGGAGAGATCTAATATTATGTATGTCATCCAAAAAAGTTCCAGCGATGACTCGGCCACCGGCGCCCGCTGCCCTCGACCTCTCCCCGCTCATCACCGAGTTCAGCGACGAGGCGGCCGCCGCTACGACGCGGTCATCAAGCGCTGGCTCGAGTATGCCGCCTCCTGCGGCGTAGAGGAGCTCAGTCCCTCGTGGCCACCTTCGTTAGCCGCGGCCGGCGCCTCCGGAGGTACACTGGCGCCGCCAAGTTCTCCGTCGTCTTCCATTCCATCTACGAGTGTTCCAATCTGACCCAGCCCATCCTCTCCAGCCCCAGCGTGACCATCATCAGCCTTTCTCCTCCCTTGAAGTCCTCATCCTGCATTCCCCCGCACGCTTCATCTCCGGCTCTGCCGTATGTATATATATATATGTGTGTATATATATATATATATATATATGATGTAAGTAGATAATAATTATTTACGAAAAAATACGTAACAGTAGTAGCCACGTGTTTTATTTCGCAGATAAGAAGGGAGGTTGACGAGCTAAAACCTGCGCTCTTCGACGGGGAACACTTCGCAACCTCCATATCTCTCGGATCTTCCTCTCGCTCTCTCTCTCGATCGATCGACGGGGAACACATGCGCTCCACCACTTTCTTCCTCGACGGCGCCTTCCGCCGCGGCCCCGCCTTCTCCAAGCTCGTCCTCATCGTCGCCGCCAGGTCCCTTCCTTTCCCCAGTCCGTTTAGGCTTTCCTACTGTTTCTTGATCCAAGTCGGCCAATCTCTTCCGATAATCCAGGATCTCTCTGGTCTTGGCTTTCGATTTGCTTCTTTCTCGATCCGTAGGACCAAGGAAGAAGGCATCTTTTTCGTGTCTAATGCGAAAATAATCGTGTAATCTGCTTAAAGAAATGCTACTGTGTTGGGGGAAATGATGAGGTAGCTCTAGTCTCGATTGCGTCTTCAATCCCTACATTGTATGATTAGAAAGCCAAGGTTTCGGTTCGAGTCACTGTTCTATCCGCTTGATGAACTCGAACATGGAGCTACTTCAGCTTATCTTATGCGTTTTCGTACGAACTGAGATGTGCTTGGAAGTTTTAGTTGTTAGACCATCTCTTTGTGCTCTAAAACTCTGTAAACTGCAGCGGTGGAGGTCTTGTGGCATATGCTGATGCAAGAACAGATCCTGCTACAGAACCATCTCAAGCAGCTACCAAGAAGAAGGTGGTTGTGCTTGGAACTGGTTGGGCTGGCACAACCTTCGTGAGGAACGTCGATAGTTCCTTGTATGATGTGCAAGTGATATCACCTCGGAACTATTTTGCCTTCACCCCTTTGCTGCCGAGCGTCACATGTGGGACGGTCGAACCACGCAGCATTGTTGAACCAATACGCAAAATCATAAGAAAGGTATGCACAATATGTATCGGGATGAATTCTTTGTCTTCTTTATTTTTATGCTGGATTGTCAAATGTTTACTTCTTTCATTAGGTACCTAATGGTGTCTTTGTGGCACTAATTATTTGAATCTAGAATTTAAATATCTTCTTTATTTTTATGATGGAGTGTCAAAAGTTTACTTCTTTTATTAGGTACCTAATGGTGTCCTTGTGGCACTAATTATTTGAATCTAGAATTTAAATACCAATCGGACCCACATGTATGGTTCGACCAAGTACTGTTGTCAAAACATGTAGCTTGATTTTATCACTTTCTTCAATGATGTTGAGTAGATTTAATCAGCATATCGCTAGATATACCTCTATCGTATCAGTTCAATGAGTTACCAAAATTGACGATAACTAAAATCCTTGTTTTGAAGAACCCTCTATTTGGAGGGGAGTATCATACATATAGAAACCTCACCTACCATCAAAAACCATGGCAAATTTTATAGGACTATATTTATGTACGATATAAGCCCTGTCATCATAATATTCTGAAAACCTGTCACGGGCTTAGCTGATTTTGCCTAAGCTGTGCGGCACCCATGCGTGTCCATCCGCAAAGGCCAGCCCTCCCCGAGATCTCCTAGAGTCCCTTGGACTTACAAAAGAGAAAACGGGCTAGAAGAAGCAATTCCCACGGGATCCACAAGCAACTGCTCAAGCAAACACTTTATAAAGCCAGATACAAATTACACCCATGGACATTACAAACTCAGAGAGGTTGCATACAAAGGATAATGATCCATTACAGACCGAAGTCCCCACAAGTGCTTACAAGATACACTTGTATTTATAAGCTAAACTTGGCCATAAAGCAAATCAAACTAGGGCTGCTAAGCCTACTGCAAGCTCGCTTCTTGTTGTACAAGATATGTACATAAACCGAAGGACACGGACAAACTTGAGCATTTCATCGAACACCTTGTTTACATCGTTGTCCGTGACATTCTCTCCCACTTATTCCTTCGATGTTCTCGTCGAAGCCACTGTAGACATTGCATCTCCTTGCATTCTGCTGAATCTTCAATCTTTTGCTTTGGCTGCAACACGCCCCTTTGGCTCCCAGTTGCTCTCTGCCGCTGTTGTTGAGTAGTCGAACTCTGATCCGCCATGCTGCTTCAACTCACCAATGACTGAATCTGGTGTGGGGTTGGCTGAGTTGTGCTGATCCTTGTTGGTTCTCACAGATCCTTCAGATGAAGGAAAAGACCTGCCTTATTATGCGCCAATATTGCAGTATACTCATATTACTTGAACTGGATGAATGCTTGTTGGAGTTTTAACGAGCATCGCCTCGCAGACATTGAAGTTTTTTTTTAAGATCCTTCCTCCACAATGTTTGCCCATTGAACCTTCTTCCACTATTAGTTGTCACTTCTAAGTATGTTCTCATCACTCCCGCTTTCGATTGGTCAATTGGAAAATAAAACGGACAATCTACTCTCAGTAGTACTGATCACCAATGGTGAGGATTTGATAACTATTGTCTTCCATAAGCTTTCTTTGAAGCGTCACTGAACTTATGCAGAGCTCCTCTGCTGGATAGATAAGAGAACTGGGATACTTGACTTCACCCATTCTCTTTGTAGTTGAGAAGGTAAGGTTACTTGGCTTCGCTCAGTTAAGAGAATTGGGGTACTCGGTTTTGCCCATTCTCTTGAGTTGATAAGGCAAAGGTTACTTGATTTCGCCTGCCTCCTCGAGTTTGTACTTTATGCATTGAGGTGATTACTAATATTCGCCCGTTCTTTATTCACACTTTTGAAGCACTTGAATTGTTTGCACTCATTGCATTGAGTTAGCTACTGTGATTCGCCTTCTCACTGCCATTGAACTTCTGGAATGCAAGAAGTTTTACCCGAAAAGAGCAAAAAGTTTACCCCAACTTGGAGTCTCTCAACTTGGAGTAAGTCTTTGATAGATCTGGTCGCCTCTGGGATTGTATCGTCTTCTCCATCACCTTTGCCGCCTACTCCTCTGAGTAGAAAGGTATAGTACCGTGTACTGCCTACTTCGTTCCTTGGTTGAGCACTCCTGCATCAACCCAAAGTCCTCCGCTTTCGGTTATCTTGATGAGCAGCCCATCGACACCGATCCTATGAAGTTCCTTGGCCTCTGCCCTGTCTTGGTACTTGGAGTTTGCTTTTGCATACTCCACCTCCTCGGCCCCTTTCACGACCAATGCTCTCCTTCCATGAGAGCAAGAGATCGATGACTCCACGGAAGTCCCGCCTCTGCGGTACCATGGTGCTGCCAAGCCCATAGCACTACTATCCATTATCTTGCATCTTCATCCCTTCCTTCGTGATCGGTAGATCTGCCTCTGCGGCACCGTGGCGCTTCTCCGATCCATCTCCTTTCTAATCGACGCTTTACTTTTGGGTAGTTGAGCCCCACTGGACTCGTCGTTGTTTCCTCGCCCCTTTCGACCATCTGCTTCGATACCACTGTGTCCTCCTAGCAGTTCTCCTTGGTCGATAGAAAGACAGACTGCAACTCTCATGCATGGCCTCCGCCATCTTGTTGTAAGGCTCGCGTCGATTCTGTTCTCCCTAGCTTCCTTGGTAGCAACGTTCGCTTACTCGGCTTTGTCCTCTGACTTGCCAGGCTCCCTTAAGCGAATGTGAGCACTAAAGCAATCCAACTCTCCAGCTGCCCCGATCATACCTTTGTATAATCAAGTCCCCTCCATGGGACTCACTGGTACTTACAATCTGACTTCTCCCTCGGTGGTACATAGCCCCCATATGTTGATGACCAAGACTTTTATATGATGCAAGCTTCGATGCACATACACGGAAGACCCGCCTCTGTGGTACCATGACATTCACCCTTTGAATCCACAACCCTTCTTGTCGTTGCATTGTTCACTGAAGTGGAGCTCCCAGCAGCACCTGATCATTCACATGATCACGTCCCCCTCCATGGGACTCACTAGTACTTACACTTGGACTTCTTCCTCGGTGGTACACAGCCCCCATATGCTGATGACTAAAGTTTTCATCCAATGCAAGCTTCGATGTACACACGAAGACCCGCCTCTACAGTACTACGACATTCACTCCTTGAATCAATAGCCCTTCTTCTTGTTGTGTCGTACACCAAGGTGGAGCTCCCAGTAACTCCTGATCATACCTCCGCATGATCTTGTCCCTTACGGGACAGGATTGCCTGTATTGCATTGCCACGAACTATTCCACCACGATCCGCTGCACCATGTCGCCTCCTGGTGACATCTTCATTGCATACAGATTCTCGTGTGATGAACTCGGATTACGACTTCTCCACGTGTAGCCTCTGCCAACACATCGTAGGGCCTCCACCATCTCCGATTTTTAGTTCACCCCCTTGGCAATTCACCTTCGTCCACCCACTCTTGGGTCACACCTGGATGAAGTATAGCTCTAGGACAGTCCGTCGCCTAGTAGCTCATGAAGTCCCCATGACTTCGCTAGAATTGGTGCACCATTGTCTGGATCCTGGGCCTCTATCCCCTACTAGCACAATCTCAGCTATGCACCACTTGTTCCTGACAACTCGAATGATAACACTGTGGTATATTCTTCAAGAGTACCTGTCTCTGCGTCCTATTGCCCTGTGCTAAGGTCCCCTAATCCCAACTTAGCCTCCGCAAGTTGAATCACCTTAGTTACTCCGTCAAATGCATCTATGAGGTAGCTTGCATGTGCCTCGAAGCTCCCTTCATCTTTGGCACCATGCAAGATAAGTCTGTCCCATCAGAATGAAGAACCCATGGAACGACATGATCCTACTCTTACCTCTATAAGAGTTCATGCCCTTGACCTCTGTCCATGGAAAGCTCCGTGCCTACGCTCCATGTTCGATCTTCTATGTCGACTCTCTTCATGCGGCTTGGATACTTCACCAAGTTCCACCCAAGTTGCTCCGCTCCTCGATTTGCATTGAATTGATAGTGGCCCTCGTGTCCACCATTCCACGGGTCAGCCCTCCGTTGAGTTCGATTTTTGCATCGACTCTAAGTTTGCCTTATATGATGTTGCCTTGGATTGCTCCCCCACTTGATCTCGAAATGCATCCACCAATACATTACCTCATTCGAGATTATGCGACAACTCTTTGTCGCTCACTTGGTCCGTTGAGCTTTGTGGAGATATAGCCTTGAGGAACTCTTCCTCAATATGTGCAGTCCGTTACACATGATTCTCCCTCTAGAGAACTAGGACTTATCCCTCTTGGATATCTGTCATGTTGGAGCAACTTTCCTCTTTACATACTTCCCATTAGAAGTTTCGGAGACCACCATCCCCTTTGGACTACTTCGTCTTGCTGAATAACTTGTGCCTTGTTCTGCACCTGTAAATGCACTTGCTAGATTGTGACCCTTCGCCAATACAGTCTCCACTGCACCCTTCAAGGTCTAGCAATGTGCTGAATTTATTACACATTTCAGCCTCCTACGAACGTATCATTTCCATGTCGAAGAGAAAGTTCTGATGCTCCATGGTGTCGAGTTTCGATCGCGCCTTGGGATGGCCACAAACACTCCGTCGTCCGTGTACAAGCCTTTGCATGAGTACCGAATCCTTCGAGTTAGCAATTTCCCTCACCTTTGTGAGCTTGCACAACTTTTTCGGTCATTACGCAACACTTCCCACTTTGCACGGTCTCATCTTTTACCAAGCGCCCTGCTTTGCCTTGAGCACCGTCAAGTTTGGTTGCCAACGTCAAGCCGTAGCTTGAACTCAACCATCCCAATCTTTGTGCGCTACACATTCTTCTTCGCTTGCTTGTCCTCGTGGTGCCTCTCGCGTAAAGGGGTTGGCCATTCCTCTGAATGCCAAACCTGGATGCCCGCTCCTTTGAGCGACTCCTTTCCCTACATCTCAATGTCTGTTTCCCCCCCAAACGGTTGCGTATGCTGGTTGTCCTCCATATAGCCCAACTAGGTCCCCCACGTTTGTATGGCGAGTGTTTCTGCGTGTGCTTGTCCCGCTCTGATACCACATTGTCAAGGGCTTAGTTGATTTTGCCTAAGCCGTGCGGCACCCATGCGTGTCTGTCCGCAAAGGTCAGCCCTTCCCGAGATCTCCTAGAGTCCCTTGGACTTACAAAAGAGAAAACGGGCCAGAAGAAGCCATTCCCATGGGATCCACAAGCAATTGCTCAAGCAAACACTTTATAAAGCCAGATACAAATTACACCCATGGACATTACAAACTCAGAGAGATTGCACACAGAGGATAATAGTCGATTATAGACCGAAGTCCCCACAAGTGCTTACAAGACACACTTGTATTTACAAGCCAAACTTGGCCATAAAGCAAATCAAACTAGGGCTGCTAAGCCTACTGCAAGCCCGCTTCTTGCTGTACAAGATATGTACATAAACCGAAAGACACGGACAAACATGAGCATTTCATCGAATACCTTGTTTACATTGTTGTCCGTGACAAACCGGGGACATGAATGAATTATGATAGGATGAGTCTAACACAGGAGTGGAGTGTAACTTTTTTGGTATTCTTTTATCGCTTTTGAGCATTGCCTTGCTATGGTTTCCCTTTGTTTTGTTCCAAAGTTATCTTCATTGTTGTGACCAGCATATTGAATACCAGCCTCTTGTTGATGATTGATTATGCAGAAAGGTGGAGAAATCAAGTTCTGGGAAGCTGAGTGCATCAAGATCGATCCAGACAACAAAAAGGTCCACTGCCAGACTAATATAAGAACAAATTTGGAGGGGAACGGCGAATTCCTTGTTGACTATGACTACCTAGTGATAGCAGTTGGAGCAAGGGTAAATACCTTCAACACCCCTGGTGTGGTTCAGCATTGTCATTTTTTGAAGGTAATTTCCATAATTAATTGATTTCTACATGCAATGATGTGGGGTATGCTAGTTTGTTAGAACACAATATTAGAACTTTTGCATGGCTTAAATACTCTGGCTTCCTTTTGATGTATGTCCGGTACAGACTACAGATTGTTAGATGATTGTGCATTCAATAGTTAAATTGTTCATTGTTTCTGATTCACTTTTAGGAGCACTACCTTTTTGCAGGAAGTAGAGGATGCTCAGAAGATACGCAAAGGTGTCATAGACAGTTTTGAAAGAGCCATTCTTCCAGATCTTGATGAAGAAGAGAGGAAGAGAACTCTCCATTTTGTTATAGTTGGTGGTGGTCCTACTGGTGTTGAGTTTGCAGCAGAGCTGCATGACTTCATCTCTGAAGATTTGGCTAAGTTGTACCCAACAGTTTGCAACCTAGTGAAGATATCAGTTATTGAACATGGAGGGCACATCTTGACCATGTAAACACATAACTTAGTGTGAATTACCTCTAATCATATAAATTACCTTTTAAGTTTAGAAGCACTGAGTTGTCTGCACAATTGTAGAACCTTCAGCTCACATCTGTTTGCTAAATGAAATTTCTTTGCTGATGTCGAATTTTAGCAACTAGGCACAACTGATGTAGAACATCTCACGGGTCTTTTAACAAGTGTAGTTCTAGTTGTGCTAAGTTTATCCATTTCGATCCAACTTCACAAATCACTTTTTTTTTTTTGCATTTTCTACTCATCTGCTACTGTGACATGAGTTGCATTGTGGCATCATCCACAGGTTTGACAAAAGGATCGGCAAATTTGCAGAAGAGAAGTTTCGAAGGGATGGTATTGAACTGAGAACGGGATATAGGGTTGTAAAGGTATCTGATAATATACTAACTATGAAGGACAAATCGCATGTTGAGAGTTCTGTATCATACGGAATGGCTGTTTGGTCGGCTGGTATTGGAGCCCGTCCCATCATATTGGATTTCATGAAACAAATTGGTCAGGTTAATTTCTTCTATCTTGATGAGATCATGACTGTCTTATAAATTTTTGTATGGATGAACTAATTCATGCTATCCTGAAAAATCTTTTCCTTCTGTCCGCAGGGTAGTAGGCGTGCATTAGCTACTGATGAATGGCTGAGAGTCCGTGAATGTGATGGTGTATATGCTATCGGTGACTGTGCCACAATGAGTCAAAGAAAAGTCATGGTATATGCTCTTTTTCTATCGATCTCATGTCTTGTTTGTTGGAATTAAACTTGTTCAAGTATCATAAAGATGTTCATTTCATCAAAAGAGGTTCATTGCATCAAGAGAGAGATTTATTACATCAAGAAGAAAAAATGGATTAAAAGACTATAGAAGGATAAGTCAAATTGGTTATTGATTATTGAAAAGGTTTCTTGAAAGAGAATGGTTCATCTTGAATACAATTAATATAATGTATCTTTGGGGACTATATAAACCCCATATGTTGAGTCATGAGAGAAGCAAGAGAGTTTCTGAAATTTGTAAAGAGTTTTTTCTTGAGAGAAATATAGAAGATTGAACCTTGTCCTACTCTTCCTCTGTTTTCATATCTCTATTCCCTCTTCCTATCGACATCAACATCTGGTATCAGAGCCTAGGTTAAGCTATGACCTCTTCCTCAAGTGCCATCCAACTTCAGATCCCCAGATTAACAAAAGAAAATTATGACATATGGTGCATCCAAATGAAGGTTCTTCTAGGCTCCCAAGATGTATGGGAGTTTGTAAAAGATGGATTCACGAACCAACTCCAGAAGAAGGAGCAATGAATGCGAAGGAAGAAAGCAACTCAAAGAAAGAAGGAAGAAGGAGAAAAGGCTTTGTTCACAATCTACCAAGGGCTTGATGATACAATGTTCGAGATCATCGCTCCAAAGAATACTTCAAAGGAGGCTTGGGAAATACTTCAAAAAGCATTCTGGTGTTGATAAGGTAAAGAAACTTCGTCTACAAGTTTTACGAGCCGAGTTTGAAAAACTACAACAAGGTACTTCAAACTATTTCGATTACTTCTCAAAATCATTTCTATTGTTCATCAAATGAGACGAAATGGTGAACAAGTAAATGATCGAGATTAATAGAAAAATATTGAGATCCCTAGACCAAATTTGATTTTATTCATTGCGATTGAAGAATCTAAAGATTTGGAAAAATATCTTTAGAAGAACTTATGGGTTCCCTTCAAGTTCATGAACAAAGAATTACAAAAAGAGGAGAAGACAAAACTATGGAGCAAGCACTACAAGCTAAGTTTGCTCTTGAAAATAAAGGAGAATCAAATTCTCAAAGAGGAAGAGGACGAGGACAAAGAGGAAGAGGAGGCGTAAATCGACCAATCAAGAATCTCCATATAATGAAGAGGCTAGAAAAATTCTAGCCAAAGAGGCCGTGGTTATGGTCGAGGACGTGAGGTGGACGTGTAAACTCTAAAAGGTCTGAAATACAGTGTTATGTTTGCAAAAGGTATGGACATTACTCTTATGAATGTTATTATAATCCTAACATTCAAAGTGATGAGACAAATTTTGTTGAGGAAGAAAAGAAGGAAAATCAGGTTTTGCTAATGAGTTATGAAAATTTGAAAATGATCAATCTATGACATGGTATCTAGATACAGAGCCTCAAATCACATGTGTGGCAACAAAGAGCTATTTTAAATGGATACAAGTTATTCGAACATTACATTTGGTGATTTGTCTCAAAGACCAAGAAGAGGCAAAGGTAAAATTCTCCTTGAACTTAATAATGGTAAGGAATTATGCATTTCAGATATTTATTATGTTCTGATATGAAAATAATATTTTAAGCATTGGACAATTACTTGAAAAAGGTTATGAGGTTGAGATGAAAGATATGGCTCTCTCAATTCGTGATAAGAATAAAACATTGATATCACATGTGAAAATGGCAAGGAATAGAATGTTTCCTTTACATTTGAGTATTTTGATCAATCAAATTGTTTTAAAGCTGATATTGAGGATATTTCTACACTTTGGCATCTTAGATATGCTCACTTAAATTTTGAGGCTTTGAAACTTCTAGAGAAGTATAATATGGTGACAGAATGCCAAAATTGATCACCCAAAGAAAATTATGTGAAGTATGTGTCATGGGTAAACAAGAAAGAAAACCTTTCAAAGTAAGAAGAACAAAAGAGCATGACATCGACTCGATCCGGTGCACTCGGATGTTTGTGGCCCTATCAATCCAAAGATCACTTGGAGGAAGCGGTATTTTCTTACATTTTGATGATCATAGTGGCAAAACTTGGGTTTACATGTTAAAAGAAAAGAAAGAAGTTTTAAGCAAATTCAAAGAATTTAAGGATTTGGTTGAAAGACAAAGTTGTTGTAAGATTAAATGTCTAAGAGATAGAGGTGGTGAATATATATCAAATGAATTTGAAAGTTTTGTAGAAATAATGGAATTCTACATCAATTCACCATGCCATACACACCTCAACAAAATGGTGTCTCGGAAAGAAAAATAGGACTGTCCTTAATATGGTCCGATGCATGTTAAAGGAAAGAAAAATTCAAAGAATTTTGGGGTGATCTTGTTGCTGCGCTTTATTTGCTATGAGTTTACAAAGCGAATTGGTAATATTACACGGAAGAAGCATGGAGCTTACAAAACCAAGAGTTGATCATTTGAGGATTTTTGGAAGTGTTGCATTTGCCAAGATACCGTAAGAAAAGAGAACGAAATTGGAGGATAAAAGCCAAAAATGCATTTTGCTAGGTTATCCAGAGAATTCCAGTGGTTACAAACTCTACAATCCTATCACAAATAAAGTTGTGATGTCAAGAGATATTGAGTTTGATGAACAACAGATTTGGAACTGGAAAAGTGATGAGCAGCATAAGAAAGTTGTAGCTTCAGAAGAAGATGATATAATACAAGCAAACACTGAAGTGACTTTGCCAGAATCATCACCTAGATCAGCTAGGTCACATGATTCAAGAAGTCCAATTATAAGAAGGACAAGACCGATTCAGGACCTATATGATGTGACTCGAAGGATTGATACTAACAATGATGAACTTTCTTTATTTTGTCTTTTTGCAGGATATGATCCATTAATCTTCGAAGAAGCTTATAGAGATGAAAAATGGCGACAAGCTATGAATGAAGAGATTCATGCCATTAACAAAAATAATACATGGGAGCTTACTACACTTCCAGAAGACCACCAAGCTATCGGTGTTAAGTGGATCTTCAAAACAAAAAGAAATGCAAAAGGAGAGGTGGAGAAATACAAGGCTAGATTAGTTGCAAAGGGATATAAACAACAATATGGAATTGACTATGAAGAAGTATTTGCGTCAATTGCTCGATTGGAGACAGTAAGATTACTTATCTCTCTAGCAGCTCAAATGAAATGGAAGATTTTACAAATGGATGTGAAATCAGCATTTCTTAATGGAGTTCTTGAAGAAGAGGTATATATTCAACAACCCCCTGGTTTTATTATTCAAGAACAAGAAGACAAAGTATACAAGTTAAAGAGAGCTCTTTATGGGCTTAAACAAGCCCCACGAGCATGGAATTCTCGAATAGATACTTATTTTATTCAAAATGGTTTTTCTAAATGTCCACATGAGCATGCTCTATACAAAATCTAACTCTCATGGAGATATCTTATTTGTATGCTTGTAGATGATTTAATATTTACAGCAATAGTAGCTCCATGATTAAAGATTTTAAGCACTCTATGAAAAAGGAGTTTGAGATGACCGACTTGGGCTTAATGACTTATTTCCTTGGTATCAAGTTATACAAGATAATGGAGGAATTTTTATCTCACAAGAAAATTATGCAAAGGAGGTTTTAAAGAAGTTTTCAATGGAAGATTGTCATCCTACAGATACACCTATTGAATATGGCACCAAGTTGACCAAGGAAGGTGAAGGTAAATACATTAATCCAACTTATTATAAAAGTCTAGTTGGATGTTTAAGGTATTTGACATGCACTCGACCTGATATACTATTTGGAGTTGGTTTAATAAGTAGATTTATGGAAGTTCCAAAGACATCTCATTTAAATGTCGCTAAAAGAATTTTTGCGATATATTAAAGGAACAATTGAGTATGGAATGTTCTATTCTTCATCTAAAAAGTTGGAGCTCATTGGATATAGTGACGGTGATTGGGGCTACGATGATCGGAAGAGTACAACTGGATTTGTATTTTATTTTGGTGAAGCTACATTCACTTGGTCTTCAAAAACAACGGATCGTTGCTCTATCAAGTTGTGAAGCAAAATATATAGCAGCTTCTTCTAGTGTTTGTCATACAATCTGGCTAAGAAGATTACTCCAAGAACTTCATATGCCACAGGAGAAGTCAACCAAGATTTATGTTGATAACAAATCAGCTATTGCCTTAGCCAAGAATCCAGTCTATCATGAAAGATCGAAGCATATCGATACAAGATTTCATTTTATAAGAGATCATATCAAAAATAAAGAAGTGGAGCTACATCATGTCAAGACAAGTGAACAAGTGGCTGATATACTTACAAAACCTCTCAAATTTGAAATATTTCAACAACTTCGAAAGAAACTTGGCATGCTAGATGGAACAAGTTTAAGGGGGGAAAATGTTGGAATTAAACTTGTTCAAGTATCATAAAGAGGTTCATTTCATCAAAAGAGGTTCATTGCATCAAGAGAGAGATTTATTACATCAAGAAGAAAAAATGGATTAAAAGACTATAGAAGGAT
The DNA here is from genome assembly GCA_021527575.1 of Ensete glaucum. Taxonomy (NCBI): domain Eukaryota; kingdom Viridiplantae; phylum Streptophyta; class Magnoliopsida; order Zingiberales; family Musaceae; genus Ensete; species Ensete glaucum. Next base: position 38,125,644 of record CM038552.1, read on the forward strand.
AAGTCAAATTGGTTATTGATTATTGAAAGGGTTTCTTGAAAGAGAATGGTTCATCTTGAATACAATTAATATAATGTATCTTTGGGGACTACATAAACCCCATATGTTGAGTCATGAGAGAAGCAAGAGAGTTTCTGAAATTTGTAAAGAGTTTTTTCTTGAGAGAAATATAGAAGATTGAACCTTGTCCTACTCTTCCTCTGTTTTCATATATAGGGGTAACACATGAACAAACTCTCTCACCAGTTGCAGCTTTTGTTTTCGTTTTCTTTACGTTTATTACTCTGCATTTTAGAATGCATAGTCTCATACTTATAGCAAGTCATATATGTATGCATGACATCCTCTTTTTTTCCTGTTTCATTAAATCCTCTTATTGCAAGTCATCTATGTACTTCATGTTAATGTCTTCCAGGAAGATATCTTGGAAATCTTCAAATTTGCAGACAAAGACAACTCAGGAACTTTAACTGTGAAAGAAATCAATGATGCTTTGGAAGATATTTGCATACGGTATCCTCAAGTTGAACTCTATCTAAGGAGCAACCAAATGAGTGACATTATTGATCTGATAAAAGCTTCAAAAGGTGATGTTAGGAAGGAATCTGTAGAACTTGACATAGAAGAGTTCAAAAATGCTCTTGCTTATGTCGATTCCGAGGTCAAAAATCTTCCTGCAACAGCTCAGGTAGTCTTTTCGTTCAAAAGATTGGTCACCTGGTTTAGATAAATGTAATAATCACATTTAATCATCAAATCAGGTTGCTGCACAACAAGGAAACTATCTTGCTAGTTGTTTCAATAGAATGAAGCATTGCGAAAAGAAACCTGAAGGTCCACTACGGATAAGAGAACTAGGTCGGCATCGCTTTCGTCCCTTTAGGTACCACCTGTTCCATTCTCTCCATCTGCTTTGTCTTGTCAGCATTTCTTAGCTGCTTTAAACTTTTTTGGCCGGAAGTTTATTCATTGAAATATGTGTTCACAAGAGAAAGATGTCTCAGAGCATGAGACTCTTGACAACATGGAGTTCAAAATTCTAGACAGAATTTTGAAACTTCTGAATAAACACAGAAAATATTTTTTTCTCCACATCTAACCAGAAATTACGCCTGAAAGAGAACGTAAGTAATAGACTAGGCAAGCTTGAGTTCTGAAAATTTGGTGATCTTCAATAAGAAGCTTCTTCATCTGTTTTGCTCGAACCTTTTGACTAAAAAACCATTACTCATGAAGTACATGTGGAACTTCATCGACCTCATGCATTCTCTCTATCTATTTCAAAGCTTTTCTGATCTAGTTTGTCCTCCTTTTAAAGATACAAGCATCTCGGGCAATTTGCCCCCTTGGGTGGAGAGCAAACAGCTGCACAACTCCCAGGAGATTGGATCTCTATAGGACATAGCTCGCAATGGCTTTGGTACTCGGTATATGCGAGGTATGTATGCGCTGTATTTCTTCCTCTTTGGAACTCATTTTGTGTAGGCAGTGGCTTTCATTTTATGCTATGAAGTATTTGTTTGTTCTTCTTTCTGCAATGAGTGCAGTGCAATCTGCCACTTTACTCCATGCATTGGCACATCATAAATTACAACAACCTCCTTGATTAGGCTCTTGTTCACTTCTTGTTTAAATCCATGTACAGCAAGCAAGTCAGTTGGCGCACGAGGGCATTGGTGATATCGGACTGGACAAGGCGATTCATACATGGGAGGGACTCAAGCTGCATATAATTCATCTACAAAATGCAAATTTTGCTGGAGTTTCAGTAACTAAAGCTGCATTGGACCGTGTTCTAACTATCTTATCTTTGCGTCAATGATCTAAGCCTTTTTTGTTAGTTAGTAATAAGATAAAACTCTTTTTTTGCATTGATTCCATTAATGTTGTGTTCTGGAGAGCCACCGAGTATGGTGAAGTTTTGCCATCTCCTCTCCTGTGTCAATTCCTCAATCCACTAGTTCTTCTGAATGAAATATGAACACTTGGAATTCTTTTGATATCGACTGTGACTCAACTATACATGTTTGTACACATTTTAATTGATGCATACATTCTTACAGGATGATGTATTCGGCTTCTAAATCAGATGACATATCTTCTCCTTTGTGCTTGTATTGCACATCATCCACCTCTCCACCCCACCCTTCTTCAACCATGTTCACCTCCTCCACCTCTTCAGTCTCTTCTCTGCTGCCACCATGATCTTGGAAATGTTTGGTAGACTTCTCAGTGCCTAGTTTGTCTTCTCCTCCATACCCTGAGAGCTATTAGTTCTACCTCCATGACTGCTGCCATGCTATGACCTGTGATCTGATCTAGTTCAGAAAGAAGAGCTCATCACAAACACTTGGCAGGTACCTCTCTGAGAGCAGAGTGATACCAACCATCGAGCTGTTTCTTCACAGACGAAGCATCCCAAGTAACTCCAGGAATCATAATTATTAGAAATAGTGTAAACTTGAATCAAGAATGAGCTTGATGTAGCCTAAGATACCAATAATCTGTTCTTCATGTGCATCACTGCTGGGTGGAGTTTTGTTTACTGCATGATTGGTCCTGATCTGATATGTCTCATCATTTATTATTATTATTATTTTTTTCCCTGAGATAGAACTCTCAAGAAATTATGCTGCTACTGAAACTAGCAAGATTCACAACTCTGTCATTGCAACAAATAAAAACTGATAGGATTCTGACTATTTATATGAATTTTGATGGTCAATCCCATGTTAAAGTTGATCTGATCAAACTCTTTTTTTTTAAAAAAAAAAATTTTAATCATCCTCAAAATCGAAACTCATTAATTGTTATCTCGATACATAAATTCTCAAAGTAAGCCTTTTGACATGAAAAATCATAAACTTCTTGAAATGACTATATTATCCTTAAAATCGAAACTCATTATCTCAATATTGAGTTCTCAACATCAGTGAGCCCTTTGACATGAACAAATCCTAACCTCCTAAAATGACTAAATTTATAAATGTCCAACATGAAAATAAGATATTTAATAACCGACAAAAATTCATGTTGTATATAGAAAAAATAAAAAATTAAAAAAACAGACAGGTTAAGAGGGACATTAGCATCCATGTGTCGGATTTTAATTAATTGAGCATAGTCACTATATCAACGATTCTGCTCAGAATAAATCTAAACCTTGAAAATAAAATTGGTCATGTAATATCCTCGCTTCGATTTATTCAACTACATTTCACATCTATTGCCTTAAGATTGTCGAAAATGAATCAATCATTCATTTCGATGGTGATAGCACAGGAATAAAAAGTCAAAGGCTCTCCCGAACATATTTCATGGTCGGCCATCAGCAAAGGCTCTCCGGAATCCCATCTCTCGAACACATATGGTTGGCCATCAGCGAGCAACCATCGCAGCCTCTGCTTCAGGGAAGCTTCTCTCTCCTCAGTGCCCTATATAACACTATCCTCTCTTGCCTCCCATCAAACATCGCAGGATCCTTACAAGCCAGCCTTCTTCCATCACCATCATCTTGGATTGGACTCGCAGCAACCAAGAGGAGAGGGAGAGGAAGAAGGAGAGTGAGAGGATGGGCTCCAGGAGCAAGGCCTCGTTGGTGGTGGCAGCGAGCTTGGCCGCGGTGGAGGCCCTCAAGGACCAGGCGGGGCTCTGTCGATGGAACTATATGCTGAGGTCCCTCCACCAGCGGACGAAGAACAGCAGTAGCGGCACCGGCGGCCAGTTCCCGCAGGCCAAGCTGACCATTCCCTCGGTCGAGCCGTGGCGGAGGGGCGGCGTGGGCGCCGTCGAGAGGGCTAAGCGGACCGAGCAGTCCCTGGTTAAAGTCATGTATCTGGAATGCTGGGGTCCCAAGTAGGCAGAGAGAGAGAGAGAGAGAGAGAGGTGGGGGGGGGCGGAAGAAGACGACCTCCACAACTCTTTCATGCGTGTTGGCCACTCGTGCATTTAGTCCATGTCTCCTGGTGCGATGAAGTCAACGATTTGTCCTTATGTTGACTTTTTTATGTGAAGAATAATTAAATATTCTATTATGAGCTTCTTTTATTGCAATCATGGACGGGAGGATTATAATTGTTGGCATGACCACCAAGTATAAGGGTACTTAGGTCTTTTTAATTTCATATTATATTTTACAAATTTCTTTTAGTTTAAAATTATCAGAATAGCTGCTTTGTGTTTTTATGGGACTGTTTTGATAAAACTATACATTTTTCATGTTTATTACTGATTTTTTAAAAAAAATACTAAAATTATATATAAATAATAGTCATTATCATTTTAACCAGTTATTTGATTTTTATTTTTTCATTGTTTTTTTTAAAGGGATATTAGTGTCGATTAAAGTTTTAATGTCGTTATGTTGATAATTATATGTCACATGTAAATTACATGAAATTTTATTCTGAATAATTATATAAATATTTGTTTATTTATGTATGTGTGTGTATGAGTGCTATCATTTTAACGAACACAGGAAAGGCATACTACGGTTCCGCCGCCGCTGCTCTCACTTATGCGTCTTGATTACCCGCGTCTCGTCTCGCGCTGCACCCACCGGAAGCAGCTGAATCAGATCCAAGCCGTGCTGACGTCCTCCGGCCGCCTCCTTTCCAGCGTCTTCCTCCACAACGTTCTCCTACGCGCCCACTCCCGCACCCCCTCCCCCATCCCCTCCATTCCCCTCTATGCCCAGCTCCTCCGCTTTGGCCTCCGTCCCGACACCCACACCTTCCCCTTCCTCCTTAAGTCCTGCTCCCTGCTCCTCGCCCTCCCCCAAGGCCTCTCCGCACACGCTCATGCCCTCCGCCTCGGCCTCGACTCCCACCTTTTCGCTACCAACGCCCTCATCCACTTCTACTCCGTCGCTGGCGACCTAGCCTCTGCCAGGCGCCTATTGGATGCGTCTCCAGCAACCGATCCCGTCTCTTACAACTCCATGATCAGCGGCTACGTGCGGGCCGGCGATCTGGATCGCGCCAGGATGTTGTTCGAGGGAATGCCCGAGAGAGATACGGTCACATGGTGTGCGATTATCTCCGGGTGCGTTCAAGGCGGGCGCTCGAAGGAGGCGTTGGCTTTCTTCTCGCGGATGCAGACCGACGGGTTTGAGCCGAACGACATGACCCTGGTCAGTGTGCTCTCCGCCTGTGCTCATCTGGGGGCCCTGGAGCAGGGAAAATGGGTCCATGGATACATGAGGAGCAACGGGATAAAAATCAGTGTGTTCCTGGGCACTTCATTGATCGACATGTATGCCAAGTGCGGCCAGGTGGAGTTGGGCTTGAAGGTGTTTGAGGAGATGCGCGAGAAGAACTTGCTAACCTACACAACGATGATAAAAGGGCTCGCCATGCATGGTCAAGGACTCGAGGCGCTACGACTCTTCTCACATATGGAGACGTCAGGCTTCGTCCCTGATGATGTCGCATTCGTTGGTGTCCTTTGTGCATGCACTCATGCGGGGCTGGTTGACCAGGGTCGCGAGATCTTAGATTCGATGAGCAGGCGGTATGGCATTAAGCCAAAGCTCGAGCATTATGGGTGCATGGTTGATCTTCTGTCACGCAATGGGCTACTCGATGAGGCCCGAGATCTGGTGGAGAGTATGCCAATGGAGCCCGATGCTCTTGTCTGGGGAGCGCTGATGGCTGGTTGCAAGGTTCATAGAAATGTCGAATTGGCAGAGCATGCTGTGAAACACTTGATCCAACTAGAGCCAGATTCTAGCGGGGTTTATGTGCTTTTGGCCAATGTATATGCTTCTTCAGGCAGGCATGATGATGCCAGGAAGGTGAGACTTCTGATGAAGAAGAAGCAAGTGGAGAAGACCCCAGGCTGCAGCCTGGTGGAGATAGGAGGGAGGATTCACCAGTTTTTGGTTGGTGACATTGCTCACCCCCAGATAAAGGATATACTGCTGAAGTGGGATGAGATCGAGAGCCGCATAAGGCTGGAGGGCTATGTGCCAGACAAGAAAGCGGTGTTGCTCAACATCGACGAAGAGGAAAAAGAAGATGCACTTGCTCGTCACAGTGAGAAGTTGGCAATTGCCTTTGTGTTGCTTAGCACCGAGGAAGGCATGCCAATTCGTGTAGTAAAGAATCTTAGAGTGTGCAGCGATTGCCATCAAGTAACCAAGCTCATATCCAAGGTTTACAATAGAAAAATTGTTGTTCGAGATCGAACACGGTTCCACCTTTTCAAAGGGGGTAGCTGTTCTTGCAATGACTATTGGTAGAAGCATTGTTGATCCCAACTCTTCAATTCTTGTGCTTAGAGACTGAGAGGCTATGATTTCCCAGGGAAGGCATGCCAATTTATGTGGTAAAGAATCTTAGAGTGTGCAGAGATTGCCATGTAAGTAACTAAGGTAGTACCCTAGGTTTATGATAGAGAAGTTGTGGTCCGAGATCAAACAAGGTTCCACCTCTTCAAACAGGATAGTTGTTCTTGCAATGACTATCAGTAGAAGCACCGATGATCTCAAATATTCAACTCTCGTGCTCAGAGACTGAGAGGTTATAATTGCGCACGTTGACTGCAGTTAATTGAAAGAACATCAGTAGCAGACTTCATCTACTCCATGAAAATGTCATGGGTGGTGAGAGGAACAATATATGATATCATAGTATATTCATGATGTTTGAGCAAGATATGATATCACCTGGTGATGAGAGCCAGGTGACATGCCTCTCCTCGAGCATCAGACAAAGGGATTACTGGTTCCTGCCTTAAGTGAGACTAATGTATGTGCAAGCAGCACGACAGCATAAGCACGGCCCAAAGGAAGAAAGAAACTACAAGACAGACAAGTATGAGAAGCACTTTAGATCCTTGGATCCACCATTTAAACATGGAAACGGATTTGGTGAAGACTTCTATTTCATTCAACAAGCATGTTCCACCAGATTGCTAGCAATATCACCAACCAGCTTCCTCCTCGATAAAATTACTTCTTGTCCAATCATGCCAAAAGGAAGTGAAGTTAGCAGGCTCATCAAAGGTATGAGAAATATTGAAAATGCCTTTCCATATTCTAAAAGATAAGCTATGTATAAGAAACAAATGGTTAATATCCCCATTTTGAGGATCAAAATCTACTGTCATCTAGCAGTCCAAGAGGATTGATTTGCTGATTTACTGGTGAAGGATATATTACTGAGAAGGGACTAATTGTTTATTGTCTTAGGTACCTTATGGCATGAAAATTTTAGCACAAATTCTTCTTTTTATTGTACAATCTTTACTGAAATATGTTTTAAGCATTCTAATGTTATATATTCTTTTTTTTTTAATATAGATTGGAGAGAAATAAAAAGAAAAATTAAAGTACATATGTGATGCCGTGCACCTATGATTAGATGGACTTGAGTCTTTTTACTTTGCATGATGAGAATGCTAGAATCTTGTCTCTAATCCCTCCTGGAATATAAGATTTCATTATGTGAAAATGTCATGATTTATTGATAGAACCCTATAGAATTCTATCATTGTTTGATCGTTTGAAGGGGATCAACTCCTTTGAAATGCTATAGGGGTTCCTCCCTCTTAGGTAGTTGGCCACAGGGATGAAATAAAAGATATCTTTGTTTGATGAAAAGTGGTGGTGGCTACATGCTTTATATGGGACTCCAAGCCCTAATCCTAGAGAGACTCATTCTCTAAGTAAAATTTATCTTTCACCCCTCTACCCTAGCCGACTTGCCCAATAAGGGGGTGGCGGCTAGGAGGTTTCAACCTCTCTCAATGCTCCTTCCTCAAACCCTAGCCGACCTGCCCAATAAGGTGGGCGACGGCTAGGAGGCCCATTGCTCTAGTATTCCCTTCCCCAAAACCCTAGTCGACCTACTTTATACGATAGGAGGTGGCTATGCGGTTTTATTACAATCCCTCAGGGTTTTTATTAATTGTTACTTGATTGAATATGATCCAACCTTGCTAGGGTCCTATCAGACTCGTTATCTTCAAATCAACCTTGTCCTCAAAGTTGAGGTTCCATGAACTCTAGGAACTTGGTATTCAGGTCTTCATATGATTCTCACGTGGCTTCTTCAATAGGTAAATTACTCTAATACACCATCACTTCAGTAGAGGGACGTCGGTGGTGTATCACGATCCTGTGGTCGAGTATTGCTTGTGGCTGGACTTGGATATCCCCATTAGCAGTAGTGTTTGACAGTTGACTTTGGGTTGATTCGTTCTCTCCCAGCTTGAGTTTTAGACAAGACCCATGGAAGACAAGATGTATCTTAACATCAGCAAGTAAGTATAATCTATACGCCACAACTCCAATGCGTTCCGTGATTTAGTAGAGCCCATAAAAGCGAGGAGATAACTTCATGGATGCTCATGTGTTGATTGACGTTTGCTTATATAGTTAGAGACGAAGAAAGACCCAATCTCCCACAAAGAACTCCTTTTCGCTTCGATGTGTGTCAGCTTGTTGCTTCATTTTAGCTTGGGCGGCTGAGAGGTTATTTTTCAATAACTGTAAGATTTTGTCCCTATCAATTAACCCCCCATCGACTTGATCTACTTTGGTTGAGCCAATTACATTTTTTGGAATTACAAGGGCTGGTCGACCATACACTACTTCATATGGGGTATATTTACTAGAAGAATGATATGTTGTATTATACCACCATTAGGCCCAAGGGAGCCATTTCGTCCATTCTTTTGGCCGATCATTGGTGAAACATTGAGGTATGTCTTTAAGCACCTGTTCACCACTTTAGTTTAGCTATCGGTCTGCAGGTGGTATATTGTACTTATATTTAATTTGGTGTCCTGCAACTGAAAGAGCTCGGTCCAAAATTTACTAGTAAAGACCCTATCATAATCACTTACAATTGATCTTGGCATACCATGCAATTTTACAATATTTTTCATAAAGATTCGGGCAATGTTAGAGGTAGTGTAAGGATTTCGGACAACACAAAAATGGGCATACTTCGTAGGACGATCAACCACGACGAGAATTGTACCTTTACCTTGGGATAAGGGCAGCCCTTCGATGAAATCCATTGATATGTCAGTCCATATTGACCCTAGTATTGGTAGAGGTTGCAGCTTCCCAGGACTTGCCATTGTTTCACCTTTATGTCGTTGACATACGTCGCACTGTGCTACAAATTCAGTAATAATATTTTTCATCCATTTCTAATAAAAATTTTGCTTAATTCTTTTGTAAGTTCTAAGGAACCCAGAGTGCCCTGCTGTTGGTGTGGAATGCATCTCTTGTAGGATAGTTTTTATGCAAGAAAAATCGAGTACAAGCACGATATATCCCTTATATTGAAAGTCTTTTGAATCCCAACTGTAATAGGCCATGGAGCTTGGTTCCCCCTCTAATTTTTTGATAATCTTGCTAGTCTCTAAATCATCCCTCAATTCCTTCCTAATGTCTTCGAGAAAGTCGCTGGCTGGAAGGGAGATTACCGAAAATTCTGCTTGCTCGGGAAGCCACGAAAGTGCATATGCAATAATATTTTCCTTTCCTTTTTTGTAAGTTATTTCATAATTATACCCAAGAAGCTTCGTTACTTATTTTTACTGTTCGGGAGATTATATCTTTTGCTCCAAAAAATATTTAAGGCACTTGTGGTCAATTTTTATTTGGAAGCGTTGGCAGATCAAGGTCTTCACTTCATTACTGTATGCACAATTGCAAGCATCTCCTTATCGTAGATAGACATCTTTAGATGGGAGGGAGACAATGCTTTGCTGGTGTAAGTGAGAAGTCAGCCATCTTGCATAAAGACAGTGCTGATCCTAGCTCCGAATGCATCGACTTTAATGACGAAGGTTCTGTTGAAATCAGGTAGCGTTAGTACGGGCATTGACATCATGGCTACCTTGAGATCGTCGAAGGTAGCAAAGGCTTTATCAGACCTGGAAAGCGTCTTTTTTCAGTAAGGATGTGAGGGGTGCACTGATCTTCCCATAATCTTTGACGAACTTATGGTAGTAGCCCGTCAATCCGAGGAAATTAGGTAATGATTTTACGTTCTTCGGTGTCAGTCAACTTTGCAATGCCTTGATTTTGGAAGGGTCCACCGCCACTCCTGATGATATGAGGTGCCCAAGATACTACACCTTATGTTGAAGAAAGCTGCATTTCGATTCTTTGACAAAAAGAACATTCTCATGGAGAATCATCAAAACACGTCGTAAGTGCTGAAAAAAACTTTCAAGGGAAGGGCTGTAAATGAGGATGTCGTTAAAGAATACTAACACAAACTTATGAAGACATCTTCGGAAAATATCATTCATAAGGCTCTGGAGACCAAAGGGCATTACCAAAAATTCATAGTGGTCATTGTGCGTTCAAAAGGTAGTTTTTGGTACATCATCTTCGCACACCCAAATTTGACGATATCTAGATCAGAGGTCCAGCTTCGTGAAGATTCGAGCTCCCCTTAGTTCATCAAGTAATTCATCCACCACTAGAATATGGTATTTGTCTTTGATGGTTATGTCGTTGAGAGCTTGGTAGTCGACGCACATTTGTCATGTTCCATCTTTCTTTCATACGAGAAGCACAGAGTAGGAGCTGCAACTTGGTCAAATGACCCTTGTTTCAAGCATCTCATTTACAATTCTTTCTATTTTATCTTACTGGAGGTGGGGATAATAGTATGGTCGAGTGTTCGCTGGTGGTTTGCCTGGAAGAATCATATTTTGGTGATCATGTCGATGGGTAAGAGCTAGGCTACGCGGTTCAACAAAGACATATGAAAATTCAGCAAGCAGTTGGAGAAGGTTTGAGTCTTCATTTTTTGTTGGCTCCCTCTTAGGTTGCTGCTGGAGTTGCATCAGGAAGCCGCTGTTCATTTTTTGTAAAACTTTCTCCATCCATTGTGTAGAAACCGTTGTCACGTTGCTTCCGTGTTTCCCATGTAGGATCACCTATTTTCTTTTACAGTAAAATTTCATAATTAATTTTGAAAAAATTTAGGAAACATTACCTAGCGTAGTCAACCACTCGATGCCAAGCACGACCTCATAATCGTCAAGTGGGAGGAGGAAGAAATCAACAATTATTTCTTGGTCCTGCAGTAATAATTTCACCCGCGTGCATCTTTGGTCACACTTCAAAATTTGACTATTGATGACCTTAACATCAAACTTGATGCAAACCTTGATGAGAAGTGTCATCCGAGCAGCAACCTTGTTGTTCATGAAGTTATTGGTGCTCCTAGTATCGATGAGGACAATGATTGGCTGCTGTTTGAGTAGGCCTCCCACTTTCATCGTCTGTGGGTTAGCATTGCCATTAAGAGCATGCATCATGCAATCGGCTGGTGGTGACTCCTCTTTTGTGTCCTCCTCTTCATGGTCAAGGTCCTCTTCTTCATGCTTAAGGTCCTCCTCTTCAGCGGGTACAATCATGAGGAGTCTTCTTTTTTTGCAAGCGATGATCGCGGCTCCAAGGCTCGTCACAATGCCAACGCCAACATAAACCTTTCGTAGATTGGTCTCGAAGTTATTCTCTCGGGGGGTTGGAGATGGATTTGAAGGCCTAAGTGCTGCTAGTCGGGTGATGACCCTAGTGCTTCAGATGTCTTGGTTCAATCGCTCCTCTTGAAGTCGCGTGAAAAAGATGGCTGTCATTTGTGTATATGATTGTCATGCCTTGACTTCTCCTTGAATCACCGGCTTCAACCTTTCGATGAAAGTTTCTAGCAATTATTTTTCAGACTAATCTCTTGTTTGATTAGATAATCTTTCGAACCTGGTCTGGTATTCTTGAATGGTGAAAGTTTGACGGATCTTAGCAAGTTGGCCGTCGATGTTCTCATGCTCGGTTGGTCTAAAGTAGATTAGCAGCCCATCTTTAAATTGCCTCCATGTAGGGACTCCGTATGTTCGAACCAATCATACCATTGTATTGTGTCTCCTTCAAGATGTATAGTAGCAATATCCACCATGGATGCATTTGGGGTCTAGTGGGAGCGAAAATAACGTTTCACTCATGAAATCCACTCGATCGGGTCTTCTTCTTCCCATCTAGGGAAGTCCACCCTCATGCGTGAATATGGAGTGTCTGTCATAGGTCCCCTTCTCTCCTAGGAGTCCTCTTTACGATCTGAACCTTCACCTTGTTGAGACCTCCTTGGGCTCAGTGGTCGACCCAAACTAAATTCAACGAAGAGGGCGCGTAGTTTATTCTCTATATGCATCTCAAAGGCCTCCAACTTAGTACCGATTAGTTCTTCAAATGTCATGGCATATGACTCTAGATTTGTAATGTTAAGGTTCTTCTTTTGTTGTCGAGTTAAGGGCATGTATTGGTTGAGAGATTTGGTGGCCGAATTGATTAGTGGACTGAAGGTTGAAGGATGCAGTTTTGGGCTTAGTAGGTTACTGTTCGAAGTGCGATTGGGCTATTGTTTGGAGGTGTTTTTGGGGCTACTGTCTCAAAGGCCTCCAACATAATTTAGAGTTGTTGTTGATGACAACAACAAGTTTGATAAGGATCGGTTGTGTATGTAGTGAACAAATGCTGAAATATGGTGGCAAAATTTTTTATCGGAGAGATAACAATTTTTCGACGAAAATTCTAGCAATAACTGATACTTTGTGGAGAGAATTGACAGCAAGAATTCGGTGCTATGACAATAAAAATGATGAAAATATAGAAGGAAATCTCGACAGCAATGCAGCAAGAACAGTGACAAATCTTTTGGGAGCAAAATTCTCGTCGAAAAAATCAATAGTTTTGTGATGAAAAGTTGCAGCAATATATAGACGTTTTCATAGATAATTCCAACGAAGAATTTGATATAGATGAAAACCGAGTCGATGTAAAAAGTATGTAAATCTTTTCATCAAAAAAGATGATAGTAAGGTTGAATTTTGGCAACAAGTATGTGGTTGAAAACTTTTGCAGTGTACTTTTGTTTGTAAAGATAACAAATTTATAATGATGAGTATTTTGCAGATGAGAACTCTTTTTGATTTTTTTGGGTGTAGAATAGCAACAACAATAAGGTTTTGCGATAGAGGCAATACCAGATCATGATGCAATTAGGAGTAGTGACAGCAGATGATGGATCTACAGTAAACGATGATGACGGTGGAGTCGGCGATGAAGATTGTAATTGTGGAAATTGCTTGGATGATGGTCGGTGGCTGAGAGAGCAACGAGGCATCAAGATCACTGCTCTGTTACAAAATGATAGAACCTCGCAGAATTCTATCGCTGTTTGATCGCTTAAAGGGGATCAACTCTTTTGGAATTTTGTAGGGGTTTCTCATTCCTAGATAGTCAGCCACAAGGTTGAAATAAAAGAGATCTTTGCTTGATGAAAAGTGGTGGTGGCTACATGCTTTATATAGGACTTGAAACCTAACCCTAAAGATACTTATTTTCTAAGTAAAATTTCTTTTTCACCCCTCTACGCTATGCGACTTGCCTAATAAAGTGGCGACGGCTGAGAGACTTCAATCTCTCTCAATGCTCCAGTATTTTTTTTCCTAAAATCCTAACCGATTTGTTTTATAAAATAGGAGGTGGCTAGACGAGTTTTATTTCAATCTGTTAGGATTTTTCTTAATTATAATTATTAATTGATATTTGATTGAATAGGATCCTACTATCACTTATTTATGATGACAATGCATAATGAAAAAGTACAACATATGATCTAGTTTAGTAATTCTCATTGTGTTCATGCTCATGTTTATAATTATAATTCTGCGCTGGGAGTGCATAATTACCAGCCCAGAATTCAGTACCATCATCAACCAATCTCAGGAAGTATTGGCTGCAAGTCTTTCTGAAATAAGTATACCTTCCTTTTATTGCATTGTTCACTTTCTGTAACAAAAAATAAGGGGGGCTCAAACATACCTAATAATTGGACTCAAGCTTTGTGGGGAGGGGGTGTGTGTGTGTGCGCCGGGCAAACATTAACTTGCTGTTACTTAAATTTCCTGTGTCTGCTTTGGATAATTTTGAAGGTCAACAAATGGATGAGAAGATATTTTTTAGCCTATATAAGTAGTAAACAAGTCAGTATCATAGTAGTTAATAAATTAGCTATTAAATGATTATAATCAAGTTACTCAACATTAATGCCATGCTAAAAGTTTTTTTGTTTTTTGGCATTAAAAGACATTAAATCCTAATACCAAATCAACTAAGCCAAATAAAGACTCGATGTGACCATGGATGGGGGGACAAGATGACCACTACAGGAGTGTGGGGGGAGGTGTTAGAAAGCAACTCCCCATGTTACAAATACATATTGGAACCAAAAGCAGGTCACGTTTCTGTCATTGGTGTGACCCCCATCTCCTTGTCGTTGGTATTGTGAGAGGCCTTGTTTTCTTATTATTTCTCTCGATTTTTATAACAATTTATTTATTTACAAAAAGAAAAGAAAGAGAAAACTCATTAATATCCCATTTTACAACAACAATGTGATACTTTACATATTATTTTATTCATTTAGAAAAAAAATAAGTACTTTGAGATGGTTTTTCGGTAGATAGGATAGAAAAATAATAATAATCATATAATTAGAGAACACAATCCACAAAAGGCAACATTATTTTATCACCTAATTAAAACCTCGGCCCTCATGTCCAGCAAAGGTTCATCAGCCAGCGACCTGTAGGACAATCCAACGGCTGGTATCGCACTACAGTAGATTAACACGAAGCACATGTCCTGACAGGTTTATCGTACGTGCTTGCCGGTGGGACAATCCAACGGTTGATATCGCACGACCGGGTGGCACGAACCATTCCGCTTTGGACGTAGTCCCTACGTCGAAGATGACGACAGTAGAGATTATGGGCATAATAAGACATGATTAACGTGTGAATTAATCGCTTAATTAATTATTACGGTACAGGTGGCAAGCTTAGCTGGCTCCGTTAACTGTTTACTATAAGTACCTCTCCTTCCATTCTTTGCCCCCCCGCCCCCTTTTCCATTTTCCACTTCCACTCCGGAGGTAATCGGAAGAAAAGATCTTTCTCATCCCTCCGTCTCTCTCTCTCCCTCTCGTTTTGCGCTCCGCGGAGCTCGTACTCCTCCGTCAATGGCGACCAAGATTTACGTCGTGTAAGCATTTACGCCCGCGCACCGTCAATGGCTTCCGTTTGTTAATCTGATCCATCTTCTTGATGCCCAATCTTTTGCTTGTCACCGTTCGAATTCTGTCAGGTTTTATCAATTTGGGGGATTTTTTTTGGTGAATTCTTTCCATGAATCGCGGTGATATATCCTCTTGACTCTGTTTTTTTTTATCGGATCTCGTCTTAGGAACGGTTGTAATGTATTGATCTAATCGCATCCTCGGCAAGGATGTTTGTATGAAACGTTTGGATCGAGGGTTTTTTTTTTTTTGCAAGGGACAATTGAATTCTTGGAATGTTGTATTCAATTGTTGGTGCTTCTCAGTAGGATTGCGGCGAAAAAGTTTCTCCTTGACCTTTACAAACCCTTGGTCTTGGTTGTATTTTATCTCAACCAGCGAAAACACAAACCAAACAGAACAAAGCTTGTCAACTCTTGAGATTCCTGATTCGCTGTAGAGTTTTTGAGTTTTTGTGGTTTCTTTTACCTTAATACTCGATAAGGAATTTGTCCAACATATGATGTATATTGTCTAAACGTTTTCTTCATATTTCAACAAATTAATGTGTAGATTAGTCTACTGTTATTAGTTCTTATTATCAATCTGTAGGCTTTTTAGAACGAGTCATATTATTTAAACTTATTTATCCGATCTGCATTTACATATTTTTGTGTCGATTCACCATATCCCACTATTAAATAACTGATTATATCATATCCAAGTGCAGTATAGCTATACATGTAATTATCAAGCTGCTATCTATCTCATGTTTTTTGTTCAGGAGATATATGAAATAATACTATCAGAAAAGAACATTTTATTTGCTTGATATGTTTCTTTTTTACCATTATGTTTTTGTACATTATTTTTCAATGAGCTGCTAACAGACAACATGATCATTTTCTGAAGGTATTATTCCATGTATGGGCATGTTGCAAAGCTAGCAGAAGAAATTAAAAAGGGTTCTTCATCTGTTGAAGGAGTTGAAGTGAAACTTTGGCAGGTAAAAGCTTATCATACTTCCTAATGTTTCAGCACACTTCCTAATGTTTAAGGATGACAACATTGGCACAGTAATAAAGAAACAGTAGGCCATGTCTCCTAAAATTCATCATCTTCAACCATTTATTGCCTTCCACTTTATTTTTTTTGACCAGAATCAACTATATCTATAGATGATGTTCATCGGGATCACCATTTTATACTCATATGCTATCAGATTAAATGTCAACTGGGCTCCTTTTTCACTAATCGTATCTGTTTTCTTGTCATGCCGTCTTTTGTCTAATGTATGCTGCCTGTTTACATGTTCAAATTTCTGATTTATTTTTCCTAATTAAGCACTAAATTCATTATGGAAATTTTTTGCATTGAGTTGTAAGTCATGGAACGAGTTGTTTGTTATAGAAGAACATAAGCTTCTGGGAACTAGTATCGGCCAAAGCTGCTAGGACCTATTGAAGTCAAGTTGCTGCAGTTTTTTTGTCTTATAAATATATAGACAGAACTATTAAGTTATTTTGGTTGAACAGGTTCCTGAGACTCTTCCTGAAGAAGTTCTTGGAAAGATGGGAGCACCTCCTAAGAGCGACGCACCAATCATTACACCAAATGATCTTGCCGAGGCAGATGGGATTCTCTTTGGTTTCCCAACAAGGTTTGGCATGATGGCTGCACAGTTTAAAGCTTTTCTTGATGCAACTGGTGGTCTTTGGAGAACACAGGCTCTAGCTGGCAAACCTGCAGGACTCTTCTTCAGCACTGGATCCCAAGGCGGTGGTCAAGAGACTACTCCGTAAGCTTTTTTCCCCTAGTGACTCGCATCATAACTATAAGAATCCTGATGTCTTTGTTGCACTTCATTGTGACTCTCTAAATCTAAAACCATAATAATTATCTCATATAGGCTGTGGATGAGCAACTTTTGCAATCAAGATAATGAATGTGTAATTAAAATAATAATATCAAATGTTTTTTTTTTTTTCCAGCAAGATGTTGGGAAAAGTTGTGCAGTAGAACAATGTTTATTATATTCATTTCTTTCTCCTATGGATTGCTAATAAATTGGCTACTTCCTGATATTTAAAATATATAGTTATCGAACTCTTTACTGACCATATTTCTTCTACCATTTCCATTTTCTCCTAAGTTTGACAGCCATAACTCAGCTGGCCCATCATGGAATGATTTTTGTCCCAATTGGCTACACCTTTGGGGCAGGAATGTTTGAGATGGAGAAGGTGAAGGGTGGCAGCCCATATGGTGCAGGCACATATGCTGGAGATGGTTCAAGATTCCCATCCGAGCTTGAGCTGGAACAGGCTTTCCACCAGGGGAAGTACTTTGCCAGCATTGCCAAGAAGCTCAAGAATTGCACTTGATCATCCTGTGTCTCCATATAGTAACTATCATTGGATTGAGGATTAATATCTTGGTATTTGTTGGCTGTTAAACTTTCATTGAACTTTCCAATTGTTATTTCTGGTACAACAGTTCTTTTATAAGGGTGGCATACGATTGCTTACCTTAGTATCTGATGCTGCCTTTTTAACCTTTTTGATATGAATATGGTTGTTGCCATCTTTGTTGTCACTTTTGATTTAACGTATGCAATAATCTGCATCAAAAGCTTAGGAGATATGCATCCCTTTGATTGATTGACAGTAGAGGGCTTATGCCCACTGATGCATGCATCTTTTTTTGTAATTTCACATTGTCGAGTTGTTTGTCTTCCATAATTTACTTGTGAATCATTACTGCCCGCTCTTATTGTAATCAAGACATGCTTTGCGGTCTCTAGAATTTGTATTTGCTCATTTCTGGAAAATTCTGGAAGGTTTATCTATAATTGCACTGTACCCTTTATCCTTTTTTCTTTAAAGTAATTTTTCTTCAAGATCCCTTTAAAAAAAAAAAAAAAACCTGTTTTGCCTTTTTCATGAATCCAATGGGACTGAGACATCAGATGGACAATGGAAACCTAAACTTTATATCCATTACATGTCATACAACCCATCATGTCGTAATGAAAGTTTCACTTCGTCGGACATCATGACACGAAGACATACAGCAATGTGCTTCTTTCTAATTCTGGATGAGTGTTTCTCGAGAAACAAATATGTGCACATACTTGATTCTTCCAAGATGCTAAAATCAAATGCCACTGTAGTTATCTGACACTGTTTTTTCCTGTTCTCACTTGTTAGATTTGATGACAAGAACAATTTCGCTTTCTGGATTCTTTTGTGCAAAATAATAATAATAAAAATAATAATAATAATAATAATAAAGAATCACCTTGATCACACTTTATTCAAGTGAACAAATCTCTTTGTTGATCTTTTTACGAAGAAACACTCTCATTTCTCTCTCATGTCAGGGTAATAAGAGATACTCTGTTTACCATACACAGCAACATCATCAGTGGTATATTCTCATTGGAAGCGGGAGGGAATATGATCATAAATGATATATGAGATTAGAGGAGTCTTAACACTGTTTTGTTGACCACCATATATTGAGGTTTAATCAAAAGAATTTTTCGTGGTCCATCGTGTGCCACCCACTGGCACATGTTGTTGTTTCTCACCAGCCAGCATTTTTTTTTTTTTTTTTTTTGGCTTTTATGATTCTTTAGATGATGTGATTGATACATGCACATGGAGCATGTCAAGTCTTGGGACCATTCATTTGATTGCTACTTCTGCCTCGTGGTTCCTAAAGAAGTGCATCTCTCTCACCTTTGCCTCCACCAACGCAACATCTAATAAACCTTATTATTAGTAATGGAATACTCCCAACACAACCCCAATAATAAGCTACACTTGATAACATTTATATCTCTTGTAACTGCACCATCTAATGTATGCTTTAATGAGTTAATCTGAACATTGTATATAGTTAATAATATATATATATATATATATATATATATATATATATATGATGATATCATATTTATCTTGTATGATGCCTGATTTAATCCCACGTCTAAAATGAGAGGCTGACATGAATATGATTGATTATACATAGAAATAAATGAGTTTCTTACTATTGTCTTGAATTTAAATAATTTAATTCCTGTAGTTTTAGGTGCATTAATTTAATGAGTTAATTTTTCTATTTGGCTGATCTGGAATTTGTTAGCTCAATCGATTTTTTTTTTCTTTCTATTTGATCTATCTAAAGTTATTTATTTTGTGCATAAGTTGGTTTGATGGCACTATAACAAATTATACTTAGATTGCAGTATATTAGTTATATATATATATATATATTAATCATGGCTAAAAATATATTTTTATTATAGTTTTAACATGTGTCATATTACCTTTTGTTTTCTTATTATGATTTTTAGAGCCTACAGTTATAGATGTCTTATAGACCACAGGAAATATAGACATTAAATAATTTTTGTTCTATTTATTTCTCTTCTTTAGTCCCCTCTTTCTGTCTGCAAGAAGACGCATACCTTACAAGACTACACATCGATTCATTGGAATCCCTAAATAAAGTATAATAATATTAATCTCTTTCTCATTTTACTCTTTGCTTTGTTCTTCCTTTAACATCTGTTTTAGGATTTTTTTTTAATTTTTTTTTAGAAATTGTATAACGTTAGGAACAATGACGCTATAATCTACCCATTGTTGTCAACGGAATATTAGGAATCCGCTGCATAATGCTATTGCTTCCAATCCACCCACTCCCCCCTATTGTATCATCTCATCAATGTTCCCCTTCTTCCTTTTCGCCCTTTCCCGGTTGCTGTCGACGATTGGGTTGGATTGATGTGGTAAGTTAGTTGAAACTGAATTCGATTTAAATATATCTAACCAAATTAATTCAAAACCAATTAATCGATTTATCATTTTTAAAATATTTTAAAAATATATATTCTAAGTAAACCAATTCAATTCAATTGACTCCAATCAAACAATTGATTTTTCCAATAGAACTACACATTAATCTTTATGAAATTGAGCTCATATTTATTTATAAAATTAAATATTTAGATCGGATTAATTAATTGGGTTGAATCAATTAACTGTTTAGAATCGTAAACTCAATCGGATCGATATCTTTTAAAAATCAATTCTATTCTATTCAAATCGATTAGCACTCAAAACTGATCCATTACAGCAATCAGAATCATTTACAGCACTCAAAACTGATCCATTCATGAATTGATTCGGATCATATCATTTGTGAACTCATTTTGAATCAAAGTGATTTAGTTATTGATTGGATTTGAACAACCATACGGTTAGTCTTCGCCCCCTTCTCTTGTTGGCAACTTGGCTTCCTCTCTACTACCCCTATCCCTCCTTAACACCTTAGCTAAGTTAGATTTATCTTTTCATTATTAATTCAATTTAGGTCATATTAGTCTATTCAATCGGAGTCAGTTATGGGTCAAGTGAGTCCAATCGAGTTAATTACGATTTAGTTTTTATCTTCGATTAGAATAGAGTCGGTTATTATTTTCAGTTAGAGGTTTATCAGTCAGTTAAGAGTTCAAGTTTAGTGGATCTCTAAGTCCAAACCTAGAAGGACTCTTGACAGAGTCCTATGAATATGAATAAGGCTATAAACTCTTCCATGAAAATCAATAAAAAATTATTAGTTTTAGTGAAAGATAAAACCCTATGAGGTAGATCCCTCAAAGTGATTTAGGAGGTCGATTCCTTCGAAGAGATCGATTATATCCTGCCTCCATCTACTTCCTTTGCCACTGAGGTCCCCTTGCCTCTTCTTCCTCCCCTGCAGTAGTAGTGGCCCCAAACACCGACGCACCTATTGGCCTTCCCATACTGCCACCCACCACTGCTAGTCACTTCCAGTCGGCCATACCTCCCGCTGTCGCTGCTTCCTCGCTGCCTCCTGTGCTTCATCACTGCCCCCTCTCAAATCTTTTCAACCCCTTCCCCTTGCTGCCTCACCCCGTCGGCCATCACTATCCCTCCTCGATCGCTGTTTCACTCGCTTGTCGCCACCGTTGCTGCCCCTCCTACAGCCCATCCATCATCGACAACACCTCATTCAGCACCACCTGTTGCTTCTGTTGAATCTCGAATTTTGATGATGAGATTAATTGATGTGTGTTGATCTAACATGTGTCTTAGAAGAAATATTGCAGGTCTAACTATGACAAGATTAATGGAGTTATAACCAGATGATGGGCCAAGATAAAGCCTAAGCATCGGGCCGAGTTCGGATGATGTGATGGGATCTTGCTGGAAGTTCGCTAGGAGATTCACCGAAGAGATCGGGAAGCTCTCTAGGAACACGAAGGGAGATTGCTGGGAAAAAATTCGGAGGACTTACCATAAGAATACCGAAGGCTGTCAGATTATGTGGGAGTTAGGTCTTAATTATGCTTAATTGATCATTAAGTATTATAATTATTGAGTCATAGTTAGAGCTAGAGTCATAATTGAGTTAGATTTAGAAGGAATCTAAATCAACTCAATAAGGTAACCGGGTCCACTATAAGGTTTGGTTAAGCTCAAGTTTAGCTCAATTAGTTGATCAAGGGAGTGGTCAACTGATGGTTCAAGCTGAAATTCAAAAAGTGGAGGGAACCACTTTTGCGAAAATTTCGACGGGTAAACCACCATTGAGCGACAGTTAGACCGCCTATACCATAGAATCCGGGCGGCAGGTAGCACCTTTCGGTAGGTAAACTACCTAGGTGGCGGCTAAACTATCCGTACCATAAAATTTGGGTGATGGCCAGTGGTTGACAATGGTAAACTGCTTGGGACGACAGGTAAATCGCCCATACCTAACTTTTCTAGGTATACTTGATTTTTGGCTCCAAAAATCTGAAGCCACTTGGGGTCTATAAATACTTCAAGTATTCTTGTAATAGAAAATAACTCTTTTGGATAATTAAATTATGTGAAAAAGAAAGTGTGTGTGATTTATAAGAAAAAGAAAAGGGAAGGGTAAAAACTTAGAGATATAATTTTTTTTTAAGTCTCCCTTGTAAGCAAGTGTAAGAGTTTGATCTTCATCTAAAGAAAATTAGTAGTTGATGCCGGTGTGCCTCAAGAAGGAGGACTCGGAAGTGGACATAGGCCTTTGGCGCCGAACCATTATAAAAATTGGGAGTGTTTCTTTGCTTTCATTGATTACATATTTCTTGTATTAAAAGCTTCCGATTTGGCTCAACTTTTAGAAAGCGAAGTTTTCATGATAAGTTATTTACTTCGAACATTATTTATCTTTTCGGTTTGATTATCAATTTAGTAGCTTTTTCTTGTTCACTCAATTATTTTGTTAAGAATGGAAATCTTAGGTTTCCCTATCTTGTTTTAATAAAAAAGGATTTCATTTAAATCAAAAATTTATCAGAGTAAGGTTATTACTCTTTTGATTAACACACATATGAGTAAATGGCATGAATGAGAGACATTCCATTTCATGTTCATCCATATTCAATGGGACAGATTACATATATTGGAAAATACTGATACATATTTTTCTCATCTCTTTACACTTTGATTTATGAAATATAGTTGAGAGTGGATTTGAAAAATCTTCTAAAACAATGAATGAGTTAAATGATTTGGAAAGGAAGAATTTTTCTCTAAATGCAAAGGCTATGAATGCCTTGTTTTGTGCACTTGAGAAAAATGAGTTTAATCATGTTTTCATTTGCGAATCAACTTTCAATATTTGGCACACACTAGAAATCACACATGAGGGGAGTAGTAGAGTAAAAGAATTAAAGATAAATATTCTAGTTCATAATTATAAGTTATTTCGAATGAAACTAAGTTAGTTTATTGGAGACATGTACACTCGTTTTACGGATATCATCAATAGACTTAAAGCACTTGAAAAATATTTTTTGAATTTTGAAGTTATGAGTAAGATTTTGTGATCTTTACCTAAAAATTGTGATCCTAAAGTAACCGCTATTAAAGAGGCTAAATATTTGAATAACCTGATTCTTGAAGAACTGATGGGCTCTCTTATGACTTATGAACTGAACTGTAAGGCTCATGATGAGCTTGATAAACCCCTTCAAAAGAATAGGAAGGATATAACACTTTGAAAAATAAATGACTCCTCGAGTAAAACCTCGAGTGATGAGGATCATGACATTGCACTTTTGTTAAGAAAATTTAAAAAAATTATAAAAAGAAACAAAAATTATGAAAATAAAAAGGAATCAAAGAAAGACAACATCATTTGCTATGAATGCAAAAAATCGGGATATTTCAAAAGTGAATGTCCTCAACTAAAGAAGAAATCAGTGCTAAAAAAGAAATCATTCTCGGCTACTTGGGATGATTCAAGTTCCTTAGAGGATGAAGACCAATCCAAAGAAGAGGTGGCTAATCATGCTTTAATGATATTTGAAGATAAGGTTAGTGAATTTTTAGATATTTTATTCTCATAATTATCAAGCATGTTTCATGATTTATTCAATGAGTTTAAAAAACTTAGGAAGTCTTTTAAACTGCTTAAGGTTGATCATGATTTGTTAGTTAAAAGACTTGATAAAATGTATGACTCCTTACCATTACATAAACCTTGTTTAAAATGTGATATGCTAGACAATGTTAAAAAGAGAATTACATGCTTAAAACAACACTAGAGAAATTTGATATAGAGAATAAATCCCTAAATATGATCCTTGCCAATAAGGGTCATATGAATAATAGACATGGCATAAACTTTATTGGAAATATTCAACAAAAGCGAACCATCTTTGTAAGATGACCTACATTGAATATGTCATCAAGAGTTAAGTGTAACTTTTATGGAAAATTAGGACATAAGGTAAATAAATATCTTTTTAGAAAATGTACTACACATCATCTTGTATGGGTTCCAAAGAAAACTCTATATAATAAAAATCGGTTAGAAAAGAAAGATAAAAATATTTATGAAGTACTCAATATAAAATGAGTACTTAAACCAAAAATATATTTCTTGTAGGTTTGTCTCTAAACTAAAGTTAGGAGTCCCAAGTAGTATCTTGATAGTGGATGCTCAAGGCATATGACCAAAGATTCATCTCACTTTTCCAAGCTCTATAGCTTAAGTGAAGGAGTTGTCACATTCAAAGATAATAACAAGGGTAAAATCATTGGAAAATGAATAATAGATAACACATCAAACTTTTTGATTGAAGATGTATTGTTAGTTGATAGCTTGAAACATAACTTACTTAGCATTAGTAAATTATATGATAAAGGATATATGATTAAATTTTAACCTAATGCTTATATAATTGAGTTACCACACAAAAATAAATCTTTGATTGCTTTAATAAACAACAATGTATACACTATAGATGTTGAGAAATTTTGTGATGAAACTTATTTTTTGGCTTTGAATAATGATGCTTAGATTTGGCATAAAAGACTAGGTCATGCTAGCATGAAACTATTAAATAAAATTTCTACTAAGGAACTAGTGAAAGGTTTATCTAATCTTAATTTTATTAAAGATAAAGTATATGACACTTGTCAATTAGGAAAATAAATAAATAATAGTTTTAAGTTGAAAAATCAAATTAGCACCTCTCGACCACTCCAATTGGTTCATATGGATCTATTTGTACCAATTGATATTACAAGTTTAGGAGGTAGTAAATATGTATTTGTTTTAGTGGATGACTTTAGTAGTCATACTTGGACCTATTTCTTGGCATATAAAAGTGATACATTTAAATGTTTTACAAAGTTTTATAAAATTATTCAAAATGAAAAAGAATGCATGATCTATTTAATATGAAGTTATCATGGTAGAGAATTTCAAGATAAAGATTTTAAATTTTTTATTATTTAAATGGGTATATCCATAATTTCTCTACTCCATGAAATCTACAACAAAATAGAGTTATGGAAAGAAAAAATAGGAGCTTACAAGAAATGGCTAGAATAATATTGAATGAACATAGACTATCCAAATATTTTTGGGCCGAAGCCGATAATAAGACATGCTATATTTTAAATAGGGTTCTTGTAAGACCATTAATCACTAAAACTCCTTATGAATTGTGGAATGATAAAAAGCTCAATATTTATTATTTTAAAATATTTGGATTCAAATATTTCATTTTGAATGAAAATGATGTTTTAGAAAAATTTGATACAAAATCCGATGAAGATATTTTTCTTGTTTACTCTTCTATTTCAAAAGCTTATCATATCTTTAACAAAAAAATATTAGTGATAGAAGAATTCATTCATGTTGTTTTTAATGAGTTTTTCGAACTTAAAAAGAATGATTTTGATGATGATATTGATTTCAATATTTTGAATTTAAATGATAACACTCCTAAAAGCAACTTAGATGCATTTAACTCTAATACCTTACCTAAGGAATGGAAGTATGTGACTGCTCATCCTAAGGAGATTATAATAGGAGAAACATCAAAAGGAATTTAAACTCAATCTTCTTTTAGAGATTTTTATGTGAATACCGTATTTCTTTCTCAAATCAAGCCGAAATGCATTGATAAAGTTCTAAGAGATGATTCTTGGGTTAATGCAATGCATGAAGAGCTTAATCAATTTGAGAGAAATGAGGTATCGGAGCTTGTTCCTAGACCTAATGACTATTTAGTAATTGATACTAAATGGGTATTAGAAATAAGTAAAATAAAAATAGTATAATAGTTAGAAACAAGGCTAGATTAGTGGCCAAAGGTTTCAACAAAAAATAAGAAATCGATTATGATGAAACCTTCACTTCCATGGCTAGACTTGAAGCCAAAGGATGCTCCTTGCCTTTGCTTTTTTTAAAAGTCTTAAGTTATTTAAAATGGATAATAAAGTAATTTTTCTAAATAATTTTATTTTTGGAAGAAGTATATGTTGAACAATCCCCCTGGTTTTGAAAATAATCTTCTTCCTAATCATGTTTCCAAACTTGCAAAAGCTCTTTATGGATTGAAACAAGTCCCTCGGGCTTAGTATAAAAGATTTATTTCTTTTCTTATTTCATATAATTTTTTTAAAGGCAAGATTGATACTATATTATTTTTTAAGTATTTTAAAAATGATCTTATTGTTATTCAAATTTATGTTGATGATATCATTTTTGGATCTACAAATGAATCTTTATGTGAGTCATTTGCTAAAGAAATGAGCCAAGAGTTTGAAATGAGTCTAATGGATGAGTTAACATTCTTCTTAGAATTATAAATAAAACAATGAGATAATGGTATTTTTATTTGTCAAACTAAATACACCTTAAACTTGATAAAATAATTTGGGATGAAAAATATTAAGGCATTAAACACTCCCATGAGCTCTTCTACAAAGTTGGACGTAGATAATAAAGGAGAAAATTTTGATCAAAAAACTTATAGAGGCATGATAGGAAGTTTATTATACTTAATTGCAACTAGACCGGATATTATATTTAGTGTTAGATTGTATGCAAGGTATCAATCTAACCAAAAACTCTCTCATTTGAAAGCAGTTAAACGAATCTTTAGATACTTAAAAGGAATATCGAAACTAGGATTATAGTATCCAAAATTCAAGAACTTTGACTTGATTGCCTATTCTGATGTTGATTTTGGTGGATATAGAATAGATAGAAAAAGTACTACTGGAACATGTCAATTTTTGAGGCATGCACTTGTTTCTTGGACTTACAAGAAACAAAATTCAGTACCTTTATCTACTGCGGAAGTAGAATATACTATAACAAGTGCATGTTGTGTCCAAGTCATTTGAATGAAAAATACACTAGAAGACTATAGATTAAAATTAAAAAATATTCCTATAAAGTGTGATAATATAAGTGTTATATGTCTAACCAAAAATCCTATTCAATATTTAAGAATCAAACACATTGATATTAGACATCATTTTATAAGAGATTATACAAATTATCAAGATATCTTGTTGAAATTTATTGACTCTAAGCATTAATTAGTGGATATTTTTACAAAACACTTAAATGAAGAGCAATTTGATTTTTCTTATAAAAGAACTCGGAATGCTAAATCATAATAATATATGAATTCATGAAATTGAGTTATTTATCTTTGTGATTAATTCAAGTAATGTTTACTTGCAAAATCCATCAGTAGCTCATAATATTGTATATCTTTTATCTTATTTACATTGTGAGCTACATTTGGCGATCTTTTAAAACTCATCCTCTATTTTCTTTCCTTCTTGAGTTAAAAGAGAAAGAAAATTCATTATGACTCTTGTTGTATTTTATAAAGGGGAGAGCAAAAAACTATTTGCTTTAAAAGATTAACCACACCCTTCATCTTTTTGTTGATGACAAAGGGGGAGAAAGGTTTGGTCGATGACTAGAGATTAATTTTCAAATGTTTCAAATATAAAAAATTTATTAAGAAAGGTATGGTTGATGACTAGAGATTAATTTTCAAATGTTTCAAATATGAAATTTTTTGAGAAAGGTATGGTTAGTGACTTGAAAATTTTCTATGCTTAATGACTTAAAAATTTTCTATGCTTCATGACTTGAAAATTTTCTATGCTTAATGACTTGAAAATTTTATATACTTGATAACTTGAGGAAGAATTTTCAAATATTTCAACTTCATGACAATCCTTGAAAATTATTGATGAGTTGTAGATTTTAAAAGTTCTTTTTTTTTAAAGGAATCAAATTTTTGTTATACTTGAAAAGTTATTTGCTTGAAATACATATTGCCTTGATTTACTTGAATTCAAGAGGATGTAACTCTCTTAAATTTAAAGTCTTCTATTTGATGGCATAAATTTAGGGAGAGTTAGGATTAACTCCCATCATCAATTGATTGTCATCATCAAAAAGGGGGAGATTGTTCAATCTCATATTTTGATGATGAGATCAATTGATGTGTGTTGATCTAACATATGTGTTAGAAGAAAAATTGTAGGTCTCTCTATGACATGATCAATGGAGTTACAACTAGATGATGAGCCAAGATAAAGCTTAGGCATCAAGCCGAATTCGAAGGATGCGGTGGGATTTCGTTGGAAGTTCACTAGGAGATTCGCCGAAGGAATCGGGAAGCTCTATGAGAACATGAAGGGAGATCGTCCGGAAAAAGACCGGAGGACTTGCTCCAAGAATGCCAGAGGCTACCGGATTATGCAGGAGTTAGGTCTTAATTATGCTTAATTGGTGATTAAGTGTTGTAATTATTGAGTTATAGTTAGGGTTAGAGTCCTAATTGAATTGGATTTAGAAAGAATCTAAATTAACTCAATAAGGCAACCAGGTCCACTATAGGGTTTTGTTGAGCTCAAGTTGAGCTCAATTAGTTGACCAAGGGGGTGATCAACTAATGGTTCAAGCCAAAATTCGAAAAGTGGAGGAAATCATTTTTACAAAAATTTTGATGGGTAAACCGTCGGTGATTGGCGATTGGACTGCCCATACCATAGAATCTGGATGGCGGGTAGCACCTTTTGATGGGTAAACCGCCCATACCATAGAATTCGGGTGGTGGCCAGTGGTTGACGATGAGTAAACTGCCAAGGACAACGAGTAAATTGCATGTACCCAATTTTTTCGAGTATGTTTAATTTTTGGCTCCAAAATTTGAAGCCACTTTAGGTCTATAAATACCCAAATTATTCTTGCTATAAAAAATAACTCTTTTGGGCAATTAAATTCTATGAAAAAGAAAGTGTGTGTGATTTGTAAGAAAAATAAAATGGAAGGGTAAGAGCTTAGAGATAGAAATTTTTTTAAGTCTCTCTTGTAAGCAATTATAAGGGTTTGATCTTCACCCAAAGAAGATTGGTAGTGGATATCAGTGTACCTCAAGAAGGAGGACTCAAAAGTGGATGTAGGCCTTTGGCGCCGAATCAATATAAAAATTGTGAGTGTTTCTCTGCTTTCATTGATTACATATTTCCTGTATTAAAAGCTTATGATTCGACTCAACTTTTAGAAAGCGAAATTTTTATGATAAGTTATTTACTTCGAACATTATTTATCTTTCCGATTTGATTATCAATTTAGCAATTTTTCCTTGTCCACTCAATCATTTCGCTAAGAACAAAAAGCTTAGGTTTTCCTATCTTGTTTTAATCAAAAAGGATTTCATTTAAATCAAAAATTTACACTTACACTAATTCACCCCCCTCTTAGTACCAATTGATCCTAACAATTGGTACCAGAGCAAGATTTTTACTCTTTGGATCAATACTCACTTGAGTAAATTGATTATTTTGGCATGAATGAGGGACATTCCATTTCACGTCCACTCCTGTTCAATGGAATAAATTACACATATTGGAAAACACGAATGAGTATTTTCCTCGTCTCTTTGCACTTTGATTTATGGAATATAGTTGAGAGTGGATTTGAAAAATCTTCCAAACTAATGAATGAGTTAAATAATTTGGAAAATAAGAATTTTTCTCTAAATGCAAAGGCTATGATTGCTTTATTTTGTGCACTTGATAAAATCATGTTTTCATTTGTGAATCTCTTTTTGATATTTGGCACACACTATAAATCACATATGAGAGGACTAGTAAAGTAAAAAAATCAAAGATAAATATTCTAGTTCATAATTATGAGTTGTCTCGAATGAACCAAGTGAGTCTATTGCAGACATGTATACCCGTTTCATGGATGTCGTCAATGGATTTAAAGCACATGGAAAATATTTTTCAAATTTTGAACTTGTGAGTAAGATTTTACGATCTTTACATAAAAATTGGGATTCTAAAGTAACCACTATTCAAGAGGCCAAAGATTTGAATAACCTGACTCTTGAAGAACTGATGGGCTCTCTTATGACTTATGAACTAGACTGTAAGGTTCATGATGAGCTTAATGAACCCCTTCGAAAGAATAGGAAGGATATAGTACTTCGAACAACAAATGACTCCTCGAGTGAAATTAAAAAAATTTATAAAAAAATAAAAATTATAAAAATAAAAATGAACCAAAGAAAGACAACATCATTTGCTATGAATGCAAAAAATCGGGACATTTCAAAAGTGAATGTCCTTAACTAAAGAAGAAAATGGTGCTAAAAAAGAAATAACTCTCGGCCACTTGGGATTAAGTTCCGTGGAGGATAAAGACCAATCCAAAGAAGAGGTGGCTAATTATCTCTTAATGGTATTTGAAGATGAGATTAGTGAATTTTTTAGATATTTTATTCTCATAATTATCAGGCATATTTCATGATTTATTCAATGAGTTTAAAAACTTAACAAGTCTTTTAAACTGCTTAAAATTGATTATGATTTGTTAATTAAAAGACTTGATCGAAATGCATGACTCCTTAGCATCATATAAACCTTTTTTGAAATGTGATATGCTAGATAATAGTAAAAAAGAGAATTATATACTTAAGACAATACTGGAGAAATTTGAGATAGGGAATAAATCCATAAATATTATCCTTGCTAGTAAGGGTCATATGAATAATAGACATACATAGGCTTTGTTGGAAATATTCAACAAAAGCCAACCATCTTTGTAAGAGGACATACATTGAATGTGTCATCAAGAGTTAAGTATAACTTTGTGAAAAATTAGGACATAATGTAAATAAATATCTTTTTAGAAAATATACTCCACATCATCTATAGGTTCCAAAGAAAACTCTATATAATGAAAATCAGTTAGAAATGAAAGATAAAAATATTTATGAAGTACCCAATATAAAATGGGTACCTAAACCAAAAATATATTTCTTATAGGTTTGCCTCTAAACTAAAGCTAGGAGCCTCAAGTGGTATCTTGATAGTGGATACTCAATGCATATGACCGAAGATTCATCTCACTTTTCCAAGCTCTGTAGCTTAAGTGAAAGAGTTGTCACATTAGGAAGACAATAACAAGGGTAAAATCATTGGAAAAGGAACAATAAGTAACACATCAAACTTTTTGATTGAAGATGTGTTGTTAGTTGATAGCTTAAAATATAACTTACTTAGCATTAGTCAATTATATGATAAAGGATATGTGATTAAATTTCAGCCTAATACTTACATAATTGAGTTACCACACAAAAATAAATCTTTGATACACTATAGATGTTGAGAAATTTTGTGATGAAACTTATTTTTCGGCTTTGAATAATGATGCTTAGATTTGGCATAAAAGACTAGGTCATGCTAGCATGAAACTATTAAACAAAATTTATACTAATGAGAGGTTTACCTAATCTTAAGTTTATTAAAGATAAAGTATGTGACACTTGTCAATTAGAAAAATAAATAAAAAGTAGTTTTAAGTTGAAAAATCAAATTAGCACCTCTCGACCACTCCAATTGGTTCATATGGATCTATTTGTACCAATTGATATTACAAGTTTAGGAGGTAGCAAATACGTATTTGTTTTAGTGGATGACTTTAGTAGTCATACTTAGACCTTTTTCTTAGCATATAAAAGTGATATATTTAAATATTTTATAAAGTTTTATAAAATTGTTCAAAATGAAAAAGAATGCATGATCTCTTTAATACGAAGTAATCATGGTGGAGAATTTCAAGATAAAGATTTTCAAATTTTTTATTATTTAAATGGGTATATCCATAATTTCTCTACTCCACGAAATCTACAACAAAATAGAGTTATGAAAAAAAAAATAGGAGCTTACAAGAAATGGCTAGAATAATATTGAATGAACATAGACTACCCAAATATTTTTGGGCCAAAGCCGGTAATACGACATGCTATATTTTAAATAGGGTTCTTGTAAGACCATTAATCACTAAAACTCCTTATGAATTGTGGAATGATAAAAAGCCCAATATTTATTATTTTAAAATATTTGGATGCAAATGTTTCATTTTGAATGAAAATTATGTTTTAGAAAAATTTAATACAAAATCCGATGAAGGTATTTTTCTTATTTACTCTTCTATTTCAAAAGCTTATCGTGTCTTTAATAAAAGAACATTAGTGATAGAAGAATTTATTCATGTTATTTTTAATGAGTTTTTTTAACTTAAAAAGAATGATTTTGATGATGATATTGATCTTAATATTTTGAATTTAAATGATAACACTCCTAAAAGCAACTTGGATACATCTACCTCTAATACCTTACCTAAAGAATAGAAGTATGTGAATGATCATCCTAAGGAGCTTATAATAGGAGAAACATCAAAAGGAATTCAAACTCGATCTTCTTTTAGATATTTTTATGTGAATACCACATTTCTTTCTTAAATCGAGCTGAAATGCATTGATGAAGCCCTAACAGATGATTATTGGATTAATGCAATGCATGAAGAGCTTAATCAATTTGAGACAAATGAAGTATAGGAACTATTTAGTGATTGGTACTAAATGAGTATTTAGAAATAAGTACAATAAAAATGGTCTCGTGGTTAGAAACAAGACTAGATTAGTGGCCAAAGGTTTCAACCAAAAAGAAGGAATCGATTATAATGAAACATTCGCTCCCATGGCTAGACTTGAAGCCAAAAGGATGCTCCTTGCCTTTGATTCTTTTAAAAGTTTTAAGTTATTTCAAATAGATATTAAAAGTGATTTTCTAAATAATTTTATTTTTGAAAAAGTATATATTGAACAAACCCCCGATTTTAAAAATAATCTTCTTCCTAATCATGTTTTCAAACTTGCAAAGGCTCTTTATGGATTGAAACAAGCCCCTCGGGTTTGGTATAAAAGATTTAGTTCTTGTCTTATTTCATATAATTTTTCTAAAAGCAAGGTTGATACCATATTATTTTTTAAGTATTTTAAAAATGATCTTATTGTTATTCAAATTTATGTTGATGATATCATTTTTGGATCTACAAATAAATATTTATGTGAGTCATTTGCTAAAGAAATGAGCTAAGAGTTTGAAATGAGTCTAATGGGTGAGTTAACATTATTCTTAGGATTACAAATAAAACAGCTAGATAATGATATTTTTATTTATCAAACTAAATACACCTTAAACTTGATAAAAATGATTTGGGATGAAAAATACTAAGGCATTAAACACTCTCATGAGCTCTTCTACAAAGTTGGACTTAGATAATAAAGGAGAAACTTTGATAAAAAACTTATAGAGGCATGATAGGAAGTTTATTATACTTAACTGCAACTAGACTGGATATCATATTTAGTGTTGGATTATATGCAAAGTATCAATCTAACCCAAAACTCTCTCATTTGAGAATAATTAAACGAATATTTAGATACTTAAAAGTAACATCTAAACTAGGATTATTGTCACGCCCCTCCAAAATATCGACAATATTTAAAATTTTCCTCACAACTAATCCAGGATCCAAACACACATTTTGAGGTCACTAAGAAAACATTCAGATCAAATTTTCACCTCTATAGTCTACAAATTCATCACCTGCGTTCATAAACATACCACGCATCACTCGATAATTCATATAATCGAACTCAACTCTTCAAAATAATAACCACACATAAACTCATAAGGGAAGTCTATGCAGTCACCAAATCAACGATTACCATAAATTCATATCATTACATGAATTTAACTTAACATTCCAAAATCCTATATATGAGGGATCCTTTATCTTACACAAAATCCACAGGTTTAGATTCATCGTCACATTTCATAAGATGCGAGTAGCTTATACAACAAAAACACATATGCTAACAAAGATCCAAAATCTTCTAAACTTTCCACCCAATCTTAACAATTAAGCAAGCGATACGCTATCCTGAAAAATTTATCAACAAACGGGGTGAGCATAAGGAGCTCAGCAAGTGACTAACATATCCATATCAAATTAATACAATTTCCAAAGGAATACAGTTTCAAATTACAAGGTAGAATATACGATTTCGTAGACATAATATCGTTAGGAGCAGAAACATAATTGTCTTTTCAATCTTACATATTTGGTTCCTGACATATGGGGTATAGAGTAATTGGAGCATCTCAGTAACAAAGGAAACATATCGGAGCTTATTAGTGGCATACTAAATGTTACGAAACATATCAACGGCATATGGAATATTTCGAAGCAAAATCATCAGTGAATGAAGCATTTCAGAGCATATCAAAAACAAATATCGTACAGAAGCTCAAACGTCGTCCTTGACGTCGCAATCATATCATTCTTATCCAGAGCATGAACAGAAACAACTCACCAAAACTCTGGATGTCATATCAAACATATAGAAGGTGTAGTGGGATCTCAGTCAGAATGTGATCCATCCATTTCTGAATGACCACCTGACAAATGTCTCCCACGTCGGGAGCTCCATCCACCCACGCCTAGGTGAAGTCGAGAGGCAGAGCATCGCAGCTCTAAGCACATACCCTTTACCATTTCTAGCAAAGGTCCGAATATCCTGAGCGGGACCCCACATAGCGGGCAATAAGTGCATACCCTTTACCATTTCGCAAAGGTCCAGACAATCCCACACACCAGAGTACAAGAGGGCAGTTTTAACAATAAGTAGCATATGTCGGAAACACACGCGGAACAACAAAACGTGCATATGCCTTTTCGAGACAATACGAAACAAAGAACAAATCTCTCACAATTGTATTCAGATTTGGAATGAAATGAAAACAAGAGTGTACAGGGATTCCAAGCAATCATATTTAGCTCAATTCCAATAAGAAGGTTAGACGAATTCAAATATCCAAAGGAATGGAACAGAATACGCGAAATCGACCAAAGCTCGATTTCGGACAGAATTCCAGTGGCACAGCAAACAAATAGTTTAGAATATCAATTATGCTCCAATACCCATAAGAAAGCTGTGGTCGAACCATATATCAATCTATATTTTGATGGAAAAAATTTCGTATGAAACAGGGTTCCCAACACGGAGTTACATTTGATTTGGTAACTCAAGGGCAAAAACACAATCACTATTTTGCAGAATTTATAGGGTCGGATTCAACAGATAATAGGGTAGGCAATTGAATTCCAAAATTTTCAAACTATATGTCAAAAGAAAGATTTTCAAGTCTAGTTTCAAATAAAATCAGTTTGGTACAAATCAGAATTTTCAACAGGGAGTTATAGGCATTTTAGTATTGATAGGTCAAAAATCTTGAACCCTGTTTTACAGCGTCTATAGGCTCATTTGAAACAGATGTTTGGATACATATTCGATGTCCAAAATCTACAAAATCAGTGTCAAAAGGAAGATATGAGAGTCTAATTTCAAACAAAATTAATTCCTACCTGAATTCACATTTTGTACTGAAACTTGTAGCTGAAACAGTGTATAGGGGTCAGTTTACCGAAAAACTTTAGAATCCATGGTTCTATGTCCAAAGAGAGACATATCAGTTTCTAAATAGAAATCCTTCAATTTATTTTGAATCTACATAAAAATAGAGACTAAAGATTCTATAGGATGGGGTTAGAACACTTGCCTTTGATAATTTTGACCATAAGTGAAAAAATTTGAGCAAGAACCCTTAAAGCCCCAATTTTCTTCTTCTTCTTCTTCTTCTTCTTCTTCTTCTTCTTCTTTCTTTCTTTTTTTTTTTCCCTGATCATCCACGCAGCTGCCTTCTCTGCTTCCTTAAGAACGAAGGCAGAGAGGCTTAAACGGTGGAATTTGTCATTTTATATATTTTACAATTTAGTCCTTGCATTTAGTACATTTAGGATTAGGTCCTCAGGGTTTACATATAGGTCCTCAGATTCTTTCTTTTTTTTTTTTTTGAACAAATCACCCAAATCTTACAAATAAGTTACCTCTGATTCATACTCTATTTCTTTTGTCAATTTAAAATGAATGCTTACATTATCACCAGAAATTTATACGAAAATTCGGAAATGAGGGGTGTTACACTCTCCCCCCCTTAAAAGAAAAATTTAGTCCTCTAAATTTATCGTACCTCTATCGATGAAAAGACTGGGATACACCTTTTTCATTTCCTCCTCTAGCTCCTAAGTTGTCTTCTCTCCAGAATGATGTCTCCAATTTACTTGAACCAGTGGAATGACCCGATTCCTTAGGACTTTTTCTTTCTTATCAACAATCTGAATAGGCTCTTCCACATAAGATAAATCTTTATCGATCTCCACCAGCTCATACTTAATGATGTGAGAAGGGTCATATATATACTTTCTAATCATCGAGACATGAAATATATCATGGACATGGCACAATCGGTGGCAAGGCAATCATGTCTGAACCAACCCTCTCAAGAACCTCAAAAGGTCCAATAAATCTTGGGCTTAATTTTCCTTTCTTCCCAAACCTTATAATGCCTTTGGAAGGGGAGACTTTTAAGAATACAAAATCTCCGATTTCAAACTCAATATCTCGCCTTCTATTGTGCATAACTCTTTTGACGACTCGAGCGATCTTTAACCTTTTCCTTATAACTTGAATTTTCTCGGTAGTTTCTTGTACCTTGTCCGGTGCTAACAGCTTTCTGTCACCAACTTCCTCCCAACATATAGGTGTTATGCACTTTCGCCCATATAAAGCTTCATAAGGAGCTATCTGAATACTTGAATGATAACTATTATTATACGTGAACTCAACAAGTGAAATATCCTTATCCCATTCACCTTTCCAATCCATAACATAGGCTCTAAGCAAATCCTCAAGTGTTTGAATTGTTCTTTCTGACTGACCATCAGTCTGAGGATGATATGCAGTACTAAACTTAACTTTAGTGCCCATCGACTCCTGCAATCTTCTCCAGAATCTAGAGAGAAATCTGGAGTCTCTATCAGAGATGATCTCCTTTGGAATACCATGAAGTCTTACTATTTCATTGACATATAAATCTGCAAGTTTATCAAGCGAATAAGTCATATTAATCTGTAGGAAGTGTGCAGATTTTGTTAACCTATCAATGATAACCCAAATAGCATCATGCTTCCTAGAGGTTCTGGGTAATCCTGAAACAAAATCCATAGTAATACATTCCCATTTCCATTTAGGGATATCTAAAGGTTGCAACAACCCTCCATGTCTTTGGTGTTCTACTTTGATTTGCTGACAAGTCAAACATTTTGAAACATACATTGCAATTTCCTTCTTCATGCCTTCCCACCAATAATGACTTTGAAGATCTCTATACATCTTAGTGCTCCCAGGATGTATGGTGTACTTTGAAGTATGACTTTCCTTTAGGATTTGATTCTTGATATCTGGTTCATTTGGTATACATACTCTCTCCCCAAATCTCAATAGGCCATCCTTTGAAACTTGAAATTGTGGCTTCAATTCCTTTTCTACTTCATTCCTCATGTAGATTAAATGTGGATCTCGTAATTGTGCTTCCTTAATTTGTTGAATAAGATCAGATTGCACTTGAATGGAGGCCATCAATATCATCGAGTCTTGCTCTTTCCTCAAAGCTTTCAAATCAAAATTTTCTTCTAACTTCCATTGCTTCACGACCGGACTAGCCATAAAACTTGTAGATTTCCTACTAAGTGCATCAGCTACAACATTGGCTTTGCCCGGGTGATAACGGATGGCACAATCATAATCCTTCAGAAGTTCTATCCATCTTCGCTGCCTCATGTTTAACTCTTTTTGAGTGAAAATATATTTTAAACTCTTGTGATCAGTAAAGATTTCAAACTGTCGACCATACAAATAATGTCTCCAAATCTTTAGAGCAAAAATAATTGCTGCTAACTCCAAATCATGAGTCGGATAATTCAATTCGTAACCTTTAAGTTGCCTAGAAGCATAAGCAATTACTCTCCCTTCCTGCATCAAAACACATCCTAGGCCTTTTCTTGAAGCATCAGTATAAACTACAAATCCCTCACTACCACTTGGAATAGTGAGAATAGGGGCACTAGTCAACCTTCTTTTTAACTCTTGAAAACTTTGCTCAAATCATCACCCCATACAAATTTCATATTCTTTTTAGTGAGTTTGGTGAGAGGTTATGCAATTCGAGAGAATCCCTCCACAAATCTCCTGTAATAACCTGCCATGCCCAAGAAACTTCTAACTTCTGTTATATTTGTTGGTACTTCCCATTCAACTACAGCTTCTATTTTCCTTGGATCAACAGATATACCCTTCCCTGAAATCACATGGCCTAAGAAAGCAACTTCATTCAACCAAAATTCACATTTGCTGAACTTCGCATACAACTTCTTTTCTCTTAGTATGGACAACACATCTCTCAAGTGTTCCTCATGCTCCTGATTACTCTTTGAATACACCAATATGTCATCAATAAATACAATTACACAGATATCCAAGAGTGGTTGAAATATCCTATTCATTAGTTCCATAAAAGCTGCAGGGGCATTTGTCAAACCAAAAGGCATCACCAAGAATTCATAATGACCATATCGAGTTCTGAAAGCTGTTTTTGAAATATCCTCCTCCTTGATCTTCAATCGATAGTAACGACCTCGTGTCAATCTTAGAGAATATTTGTGCACCCTGCAATTGATCAAACAAATCATCAATTCTAGGTATGGGATACTTATTTTTGATGGTCACCTGATTCAACTGTCTATAATCAATACAAAGCCTCAATGTTCCATCCTTCTTCTTCACTAATAGTACCGAAGCACCCCATGGGGATACACTGGGTCGTATGAAACTCTTATCTAATAATTCTTGTATTTGCTTCTTTAACTCCTCTAGCTCGAGTGGTGCCATTCTGTAGGGAGGCTTAGATATTGGGGTTGTACTGGGGACTAGATCAATAGCAAATTCACCCTCTCTATCTAGAGGTAAACCAGGCAAGTCATCTGGGAATACATTAGGAAATTCTTTGACCACTACAATTTCATCTAGGTGGGTTTCCTGATCTGAATGCTCCTTTACACACACCATATAACAAAAATAACCTTTCTGCATAAGACGATAAACTTGAAGTGCTGATATCAAGCAATGAGGCAAATCATGCCTAATGCCCTCAAAGAAAAATATGATCCGGCGTAAAGTAATTATTTTTTTGTAACAATCAATACTAGCGTGATGAGAAGATAACCAATCCATACCAAGTATAATATCAAAGCCCGGATCTCTAGGAGAATCAAATCAGCAAGGAGTTCACGGTCTCCAATAGAGATCAAACAAGATGGGTAGACCAAGTTTGTTGCCAATGAATCTCCAAGCTTGTTACATATAACATATAATCCAGGGGTTTAGGTAGAATATCCAAGTGACAAGCAAAGTATTGTGAAACAAACGATAAGTTGGAGCCGGGATCAAACAAAACTTTTGCATTTCTTTTAGAAACATGAAGAATACCTTCCACCACCGATTTGGAAGCCTTAGAATCTTGTTCGTGATAGCGTACACTCTAGCATGGGCCGAGGGTCTAGGAGAGGGCTCTTTCTTCCTTTTCGGGCAATCTCTTAATTGATGATCTAGCTTTCCACAACCAAAACATGCTCCACACGAAAACACCGACTTGTTTCATGATTTAATCCACATTTTGCACATAACGTGTCCTCCCCAATGGTTTCCTTTTCTCAAATCCAGATGACTTAAACCTCTTGTTACTAGCTTCATATTCATTTTCTCTCGCTTTTGCCAAGAATTTGTCCCTTTTGTTCTTGCCAATGATTTCTTGAATTTCCTCCATGTCTCTTTCAATTTTCAAAGCTCGTTTCTACCGTATCAGATATGTTCGTAATTTTAAAGTCGACATTCTTCTTATCACGGTCAGTAATCCCTTTCAAACCTTTTTGCTTTTCTAGATTCATCATCACATATGTGTGGCAAACCCGAGAGCTCGTGAATTTTGATTCATACTTTGAATCATACTTCTCGGATAAGATTCAAGAACTCCAATTCTTTTGCTCTCTCATACAACTGGAAACTATTTATCGTTAAACTTTTCTTGGAATAACTTCCATGTCATTGGCTCATGTTTGATTTCAGACATCCTCTTAATCATTCTCCACCGCACTTCTCCTTCCAACATAAAGGTGGCAAGAAAACCTTTCGATCATCGAGTAATTTAAAGCATCAAATATTTTCTATCTCGCATCATCCATCGCTCGCCACCATTGGATCGACTCACCACTAAAACCGGGAGGACTAAGCTTCTTAAACTGTCCAATTCCCAACCCCGTCTGGTTTGATGTCTCTGTTCCATCATTACTTCCTTGATGGACAGGTTGTTGTTGCTGTTGCATCACTTGTGCCATAGTCTCCAAAGTCCGCATGATACCACTCAATTGATCAGCAGTAGATGCAACAGGAGAACCAGATGATCTCGTCATCCTCGCTTCCTAAAAC
This sequence comes from Ensete glaucum, assembly GCA_021527575.1. Taxonomy (NCBI): domain Eukaryota; kingdom Viridiplantae; phylum Streptophyta; class Magnoliopsida; order Zingiberales; family Musaceae; genus Ensete; species Ensete glaucum. Next base: position 38,165,874 of record CM038552.1, read on the forward strand.
ATCAAAAAAAATATTTTCTTTGATCAATCTCTAAATGATAGTCAATAAACCTCAAAAAGAGAATATTCTTAGTGATTCTCAAATCATGCTCTGATACCACCTCTGTCACGCCCCTCCAAAATATCGATAATATTTAAAATTTTCCTCACAACTAATCCAGGATCCAAACACACATTTTGAGGTCAATAAGAAAATATTCAGATCAAATTTTCACCTCTATAGTCTACAAATTCATCACCCTGTGCAGTTCATAAACATACCACGCATCACTCGATAATTCATATAATCTGAACTCGACTCTTCAAAATAATAACCACACATAAACTCATAAGCGGGGAAGTCTATGCAGTCACCAAATCAACGATTACCATAAATTCATATCATTACATGAATTTAACTTAACATTCCAAAATCCTATATATGAGGGATCCTTTATCTTACACAAAATCCACAAGTTTAGATTCATCGTCACATTTCATAAGATGCAGAGTAGCTTATACAACAAAAACACATATGCTAACAAAGATCTGCCCAAAATCTTCTAAACTTTCCACCGCCTCAGCCCAATCTTAACAATTAAGCAAGCGATACGCTATCCTGAAAATTTTATCAACAAACGGGGTGAGCATAAGGAGCTCAGCAAGTGACTAACATATCCATATTAAATTAATACAATTTCCAAAGGAATACAGTTTCAAATTACAAGGTAGAATATATGATTTCGTAGACATAATATCGTTAGGAGCAGAAACATAATTGTCTTTTCAATCTTACATATTTGGTTCCTGACATATGGGGTATAGAGTAATTGGAGCATCTCAGTAACAAAGTAAACATATCGGAGCTTATCAGTGGCATACGAAATGTTATGAAACATATCAACGACATATGGAATATTTCGAAGCAAAATCATCAGTGAATGAAGCATTTCAGAGCATATCAAAAATAAATATCGTACAAAAGCTCAAACGTCATCCTTGACGTCGCAATCATATCATTCTTATCCAAAGCATGAACAGAAACAACTCACCAAAACTCTGGATGTCATATCAAACATATAGAAGGTGTAGTGGGATCTCAGTCAGAATGTGATCCATCCATTTCTGAATGACCACCTGACAAATGTCTCCCACGTCTGGGAGCTCCATCCACCCACGCCTAGGTGAAGTCGAGGGGCCGAGAGCATCGCAGCTCTAAGCACATACCCTTTACCATTTCGCAAAGGTCCGAATATCCCACGGGACCCCACATAGCGGGCAATAAGCGCATACCCTTTACCATTTCGCAAAGGTCCGCATAATCCCACACACCGAGTACAAGAGGCGCTTTAACAATAAGTAGCATATGTCGGAAACACACGCGAACAACAAAACGTGCATGTGCCTTTTCGAGACAATACGAAACAAAGAACAAATCTCTCACAATTGTATTCAGATTTGGAATGAAATGAAAACAAGAGTGTACAGGGATTCCAAGCAATCATATTTAGCTCAATTTCAATAAGAAGGTTAGACGAATTCAAATATCCAAAGGAATGGAACAGAATACGCGAAATCGACCAAAGCTCGATTTCGGACAGAATTCCAGTGGCACAGCAAACAAATATTTCAGAATATCAATTATGCTCCAATACCCATAAGAAAGCTGTGGTCGAACCATATATCAATCTATATTTTGATGGAACAAATTTCGTCTGAAACAGGGTTCCCAACACGGAGTTACTTTTGATTTGGTAACCCAAGGGCAAAAACACAATCACTGTTTTACAGAATTTATAGGATCGGATTCAACAGATAATAGGGTAGGCAATTGAATTCCAAAATTTTCAAACTATATGTCAAAAGAAAGATTTTCAAGTCTAGTTTCAAATAAAATCAGTTTGGTACAAATCAGAATTTTCATCAGGGAGTTATAGGCATTTTAGTATTGACAGGTCAGAAATCTTGAACCCTGTTTTACAGCGTCTATAGGCTCATTTGAAACAGATGTTTGGGTAAGTATTCAGTGTCCAAAATCTACAAAATCAGTGTCAAAAGGAAGATATAAGAGTCTAATTTCAAACAAAAATAGTTTCTGCCTAAATTCACATTTTATACTGAAACTTGTAGCTGAAACAGTGTATAGGGGTCAGTTTACCAAAAAACTTTAGAATCCATGGTTCTATGTCCAAAGAGAGACATATCAGTTTCTAAATAGAAATCCTTCAATTTATTTTGAATCTACATAAAAATAGAGACTAAAGGTTCTATAGGATGGGGTTAGAACACTTGCCTTTGATAATTTTCACCCTAAGTGAAAAAATTTGAGCAAGAACCCTTAAAGCCCCAATTTTCTTCTTCTTCTTCTTTTTCTTCTTTTTCTTCTTCTTCTTCTTCTTCTTCTTCTTCTTTCTTTCTTTCTTTCTTTTTTTTTTTTCCCTGATCATCCACGCAGCTGCCTTCTCTGCTTCCTTAAGAACGAAGGCAGAGAGGCTTAAACGGTGGAATTTGTCATTTTATATATTTTACAATTTAGTCCTTGCATTTAGTACATTTAGGATTAGGTCCTCATGGTTTACATATAGGTCCTCAGATTCTTTCTCTTTTTTTTTTTTTTTTTGAACAGATCACCCAAATCTTACAAATAAGTTACCTCTGATTCATACTCTATTTCTTTTGTCAATTTAAAATGAATGCTTACATTATCACCAGAAATTTATACGAAAATTCGGAAATGAGGGGTGTTACAATTATGGTATCTAAAATCCAAGAACTTTGACTTGATTGTCTATTCTGATACTGATTTTGGCGGATGTAGAATAGATAGAAAAAGCACTACTAGAATATTTCAATTTTTTAGGCATGCACTTGTTTCTTGGACTTCCAAGAAATAAGATTCAGTAGCTTTATCTACTGCAGAAGCAGAATATATTGTAGCAAGTGCATGTTGTGTCAAACTCATTTGGATGAAAAACACACTAGAAGACTATGGATTAAAATTAAAAAATATTTCTATAAAGTATGATAAGACAAGTGATATATGTCTAACCAAAAATCCTATTCAACATTCAAGAATCAAACACACTGATATTAGACATCATTTTATAAGAGATTATATAAATTATCAAGATATCTCATTGGAATTTATTGACTCTAAGTATCAATTAGCGGATATTTTTACAAAGCCCATAAATGAAGAGCAATTTGATTTTCTTAGAAGAGAACTTGGAATGCTAAATCATGATAATACATGAATTCATGAAGTTGAGTTATTTGTCTTTGTGATTAATTCAAGTGATGTTTACATGCAAAAATTACATGATATATTTCTAAAATGCATGAGTAACTCTTAATATTGTATATCTTTTGGATTTTTGAATCTTAAAAATTCTATGAGATAATTATCTTATTTACATTGTGAGCTACAGTTGACGATGTTTTAAAACTCATCCTCTATTTTCTTTACTTCTAGAGTTACAAGAGAAAGAAAGTTCATTATGACTCTTGATATATTTTATAAAGGGGAGAGTAAAAACTCATTTGCTTTAAAAGATTAACCTCACCCTTCACCTTTTTGTTGATGAGAAAGGGGGAGAAAGGTATGGTTAATGACTAGAGATTAATTTTCAAATATTTCAAATATATGAAATCTTTTGAGAAAGGTATGATTGATGACTAGAGATTAATTTTTAAATATTTCAAATATATGAAATTTATTAAGAAAGGTATGGTTGATGACTTGAAAATTTTCTATGCTTAATGACTTGAAAATTTTCTATGCTTCATAACTTGAAAATTTTCTTTATTTAATGACTTAAAAATTTTATATGCTTGATGACTAGAGGAAGAATTTTCAAATATTTCAACTTCATGACAATCCTCGAAAATTATTGATGAGTTGTAGATTTGAAAAGTTTTTTTTTAAAATTTATTTTTTTGTTATACTTGAAAAGTTATTTGCTTGAAATATTTATTGCCTTTATTTATTTAAATTCAAGAGGATGTAACTCTATTTAATTTAAAGTTTTCTATTTGATAATAATTGGTATCAATTTTGAATTTAAAGTCGTTTATTTGATGGCATAAATTTTGGAGGGAGTTATGATTAACTCCCATCATCAATTGATTGTCATCATCAAAAAGGGATAGATTGTTATATCTCATATTTTGATAATGAGATTAATTGATGTGTGTTGATCTAACATGTGTGTTAAAAGAAAAATTATAAGTCTAACTATGATAGGATCAATGAAGTTACAACTAGATGATGAGCCAAGATAAAGCCTAGGTATCGGGCCGAGTTCGGACGATACAGTGGGATCTCACCTGAAGTTCGCTAGGAGATTGGCCGAAGGGATCGGGAAGCTTGTTAGGAACACGAAGGGAGATCACCGGGGAAAAAGACCATAGGACTTACGACAAAAATGTCATAGGCTGTCGGATTATGCGAGAGTTAGGTCTTAGGTTTAATTGGTCATTAAGTGTTATAATCATTGAGTCATAGTTAGGGTTAGAGTCCTAATTGAGTTGAATTTTGAAGAAATTTAAATCAAATTAATAAGGTAACTAGGTCACTATAGGGTTTGGTTGAGCTCAGGTTGAGCTCAATTAGTTGACCAAGGGAGTGGTCAATTGATGGTTTAAACTGAAATTTGAAAAGTGGAGGGAACCACTTTTGTGAAAATTTCGGTGGTTAAACCGCCGGTGAGCGACGATTGGACCGCCTGTACTACAGAATCCGGGCGGCGACCAGTAGTTGATGGTGGGTAAACCACCTGGGACGGTGGGTAAACCACTCATACCCGATTTTTTCATATATGTTTGATTTTTGGCTCCAAAAATCTGAAACCACTTAGGGTCTATAAATACCCCAAGTATTCTTACAATAAAAAATAACTTTTTTTGGTAATTAAATTCTATGAAAAAAAAAGTATGTGTGATTTGTAAGTAAAAGAAAAGGGAAGGGAGAGAGCTTAGAGATAGAAATTTTTTTTAAGTCTCCCTTGTAAATAAGTATAATGGTTTGATCTTCACTCAAAAAAGATTGGTAGTGGACGTCGGTGTGCTTCAAAAAGGAGGACTCGGAAGTGGATGTAGGACTTTGGTGACGAACCACTATAAAAATTATGAGTGTTTTTTTGCTTTCATTGATTACATATTTCTTGTATTAAAAGCTTCTGATTCAACTCAATTTTTAAAAGCGAAGTTTTCATGATAAGTTATTTACTTCAAACATTATTTATCTCTCTAGTTTGATTATCAATTTAACAATGTTTCCTTATGTACTCAATCATTTCGCTAAGAATGAAAAGCTTAGATTTCTTTATCTTATTTTAATCAAAAAAGATTTCATTTAAATCGAAAATTTACACTTGCATTAATTCAACTCCCCTCCCCCCCTCTTAGTGCTAATTGATCCTAACAGCCTCTTCCCATCAATCGCCACTGTCCTTCCTCGGCCACGCACAACCACCGCTACTGCAGCCCACACTACCGCTGTTCTTCCCTACCGCTATTACTGCCGAACCCTTTGCTCCCATGCTTTTCCTCTTCCTCGCCAACCCACTTGCTTCCCCGTTGTGTGACCCCCTTATATTGCTAGCAATTACGGTTAAGTCTCACTACATCTATGACATATGCCTCTAACTAGACAGTAGAAAAAAGAATTGAACATCACTAATAATTCTACATGATGACTATGGATGATGCACTAGACATAAGATTTAAAGCTTTTAAGACCCGCATAGAAGACAGGTTATAAGAACTCCTTCACGAATCTAGAAGAAACCGATCAGAGAGCCCTAATAAAGCTCGACATAGTAAAAGTTTCAAAGAGAGTCGATCTAAAAAGTATGATCATGAGCAGGACACAGGATACATACATATGAGGGTGGAATTTCCCAAATGAGAAGATGGAGACCTGATTGGCTGAATCTTATGTACTGAAATTTTTTATTTTCATAAGACCCCAGAGGAATACGAGGTGGAGATAGTTTCTATTCAACTTGAAGGAGATGCGATCCAATGGTACGATTAGTATGACCACACTTATGAAGAACCCTCGTGGGAGCAATTCAAAAGCGAGCTTCTAATTCATTTCGGACCATCGGAGTATGAAAATATAGATGAATAACTCGTCAAAATCTGTCAGACTTCCACCATACAGGAGTATTAGAACAAATTTGAGCATCTCTTAAATCAAACTCGAGATTGGTCCGAAAAATAACTGCTAGGAACATTTATTGAAGGGCTCAATCCAGAGATTCGGTGCGAAGTTAAGGCTCAACAACCCCGTACTATGATGGCTACCATATCATTTGCTCGCATATATAAAGAAAAGCTCAACAGAGATAATCATAGAAATAAAAGCATAAATTAATCAGCAGCAAATAAGCCAACAGCCCCACCTCCCTCCACTCAAAACCCTCGAAGACTTTCCGAAGAAGAGCTCCAAGAATGATCAACAAAAGAGTTGTGATGACATTGTGATGAAAAATGGAGTAGAGGACATCGATGCAAATAGGGTCATCTTCTGATGATAGAACCAATTAAAGAAAAATCAGAAAATGATGATGTGGACTATGATCAGGTATGAAATTTGATAAAGGTATTAGACCTTCATACATACATTGTATGCATTAGCAGGCTACTCCAACCCGTAGACCATGAAAGTTGAAGGGATTTTAAAACAATAGCATGTTATTGTTTTAATTGATACTGGTAGCACTAAGAATTTCATGGACTTGCTGACTTGTTAGTCTATCAAATTGAAGACTATAACAGATTTGAAGTCAAGATTACTGATGGACGAATTCCAACTTGTAATAGTAAGTGCTCAAAAGTCAAACTGATAGTACAAGGCCAAGAACTGCGGGTGGATTTCTTTCTGATACCTTTGGAGGACTTCGAAATAGTTCTTAAAATTTACTGATCGTCAACCCAGGGTGATGTCATATAGAATTTTTTTAAATTGATTATAAAGTTTTTTATTAATGGAAAGCAAGTGATCCTCAAAGGAAGACATGAAAGTAAGGTCACAATTGTCAGTAACTATCGAATGGATAGAGTTTCTCATAAGACTACAGCACCAGAAAGTTGACACATTGCTTACACCAAGTGGAGACCTTATTTAATTAATTGATCGAGAAATTATGATGTGTGGCAAATATTCTGGAATGAAATATGCTCGAAATTTAATGTTGTTTAGCTTTGAGGACAAGGCTAATTTGAAGAGGGCGAGATTGTTAGAACCTTAGTTAAGTCGGGTTCATCTTTTCATAATTAATTCAAGCTGAGTCATGTTAGTCTATCTAGTCGAAGTCAGTTATAAGTCAGTGAGCCCAATCGAGTCAGTTACGAGTTGGTTTTTATCTTCGATTAGGATTAAGTTAGTTATTATTTTTAGTTAGGGATTTATCAATTAGTTAAGAGTCCAAGTTTAGTGGGATTTTGAGTCCAAGCCTAGAAGGACTCTTGGCAAAGCCCTATAAATAAGGTTGTAAACACCTCCATGAAAATCAATGAAGAATTATTAGTTTTAGCCAAAGGCAAAACCCTATGAGATATCCCCTCGAAGTGATATAAGAGGATGATCCCCTTGAAGAGATCAATTATCTCCTTTTTTCACCTTATTCCTCTACAATAAAATCCTAAGGTTCTATTACCACCCCAATTATTGAGATACCTCATCTCTATAAGTGAGCAAGGGCAACAAGGGCCAACAACTATAGAGGCCTTCCTGAACATAGAGTGCAAGTCCTAGATAGCTATCACTGCCAACTAATACCTTTTGCTTGTTGACATCGACAGTGGCAATACTCTTGGAAAGGCGGGCTCTCTCCCTCCACTATTACAACCAATAGTTGTGAATGATTAGTAATGGAGGTAAAGTTATTCTTTGTATAGGTAAGAGTCTCATTTTATCAATAAAAGATTCTTTTGTAGGGGAACAAAAAGGTTATAAATTTGTAGGATCTCTTTTACCATTAGAGACACCTTTTGAAGCTCATGAGCTTTCAAAGGGTAAAAACCATGTGAGTTTGTGATTCAAAAAATACATTTGTGATTGATATTATGATTATTTGTATCCTAATATTATTACTATTTATCAAAATATGCTACTCGTGATATTGCTATTGTTGTATTAAGAACAAAGCTTTTTTTTCTTGTAGATATTGTTTTTAGTATAAGTTAATTTATTAATAAGTTGAAGGAGTTGTTATGTACACTCATGATATTATGCTTAACATGATCAACTTCATATCATCTTTATTATTTTTTATATGGAGACTCATGATATAATTTTTTATTTCTTTTCTTGTTGACGAATTATTATGGATAAAAGTTAGATTAATGATAATAGAGTTAGTAATGAGTATTCACTAGATGTTAAGGTTTCATTAATTTTGCATTAGAAAAGGGTTGCTTGGGATGGAAAGATTTTATGTTAATGCGAATTATGTTGTAATTCTTACTATATGAATCATGAAACTACATAAAGAAAAATTTAATATGCTATATAAAAAATCTATGTTAGTGAATACTATCGATTGATCAGCTCGATCTTAGGAACTTTTGGACCTGCTTAAAAAGTTTTTAAGATTCCCGATATGATATCGACATGCACTAATATCAATGCCGGATGGGTTATTACCATTTAAGAAAATATTTTATATAAATCAAAATATTATTTAAATATTTTTTATTCCAAATGATCATTTTGTGGAACTTTGATTGGAGGTGAATATTTTCTTTATCAATCTTTGAGAAGACATGTAATTATTTTATGTCATATTTTATTTTTTTTCATGAATTACATAAAATAATATTTTCAATTTTTTGAATCTTTTGACTTTTCTCCCTTTACAAAAAATATATCTATACTATTTTTATTATTTTTTTCTATATGTTTATAATTTAAAGAATATTTGGATATTATTGGAAAAAAAAGAGTCACTATGTGGTGCTTTGCGAAACAAAGAAAAAAATAAACTACTCATAATCTTATCAAATATGATGATAAATTAATATAAAAAAAATAGATTACATTCTTCGAGTATTCATACAATTTCCTATTGTGATGTAATAATATATTTATCTATAATAAATAGACAAATAATACTCTTTGATCATCCACATCAACCATAGCAATAAACAGCAAAGTCAAAGGACCAGCGGAGGCGGATTCTTTGATAACTGTGCACCATCACCATCACCATCACCATCACCATCACCATCAGGGCCAGTTATGATAAAAGAGAGATTTTTAAGCGGGCTTTGTCGACGACGGGGAGGAGTACGAGTGGGAAAGCATCGGATGCTCTCCTTGGCTTTGCTTTCCAGGTAATCTCGTGGGGGTTCGGCCTCATCACCCACCGCCTCTCCTCCTCCTCAGCATCCTGGTCTATAAGAATTCGCCACAGCCTCCGTCCGCGATCGACACCAAAACCCCTCGTGATGGCGGAGCTGCTGACGGACGAGCAGATCGCGGAGTTCAAGGAGGCCTTCAGCCTCTTCGACAAGGACGGCAACGGTCAGGCCTCCCCCCCATTCCACTTCTCGTGCTTCTGTCGACCTCTCTCTTTATCGTTTACGATTCGATTCGAGTATTGAAATAGGGCTTTGGCTGCTATGCTTGATTGACCTGGTCGTCTAGGTTCTCGCTGGTGTTTTCTTTTGCTGCTTTGCTAGGAATTCTTTGGCCTAAAACTTCTCCTTTTCATTTTGTTTTGGTTTTTCGATCTAAAGAATTCTCTTTTAATTTCTTGCTTTTTTTTCCGTATAATTAGACTGGGCGTCATCGTCTCTTTTGTTGAACAAGCTTCATGCTTTCTACTGGGCTATGACTTCTACCGATCAGAATATCGAAGACAAGATGATATTTATTAGAACTCCATCCTAAATTATATACAATAATTCCTTGTGGTTGTGGTCTGTTCTTGTCATCAGCATATCTTGACAAGAAGATTTATGGTGTCCGTTCTCTCACCCAGATTATTACTGAAATAAATGGTCTTCTTTGAATCCATATTTAGAAGTTCAGGGTCAATGGAGTTAGCCTTAAGAACCTACTGACTGAATGTAATGTATTTTTTAAGAAAATTCTTGACTTTGAATGTTTTGTTGGGCACATTAGTCTAGAAAGCGAGTAATATGCATGAGGGAACCCATTTCTTCCGTCAGTTTTACGCTGAACTAATGATGATAGTTTGGAACTTCTTCTCTTTTGGCCAATCAAGCTAATTTTAAGGCTGACATTGGTTTTGACCCAGACGTAGCCAGAACTTGAAACTGTGACGGAAGGTCTTTAGGAGATCCATCCATGTTAGTAGAGGAACTTAAATCATCAAAACAAATATTGGTCAGTCAAGTTAGAAGTTAAAAATAGTACTGAAATTTGTTTAGGTTTGATATCCCTACAATTTGTTTCCATAGAATAGGGATGGCTGTCCTTGTAAATATTTTTGTAATATACATTTTCACCTTTGTTGGTCAGTTTCCATTGTCTGCATATTTTTCTCAAGCTCTCTATTTTTACTGTATTAGCATATGATTTGAGTATACTTTTGTTTGTACGAAACTAAGTTAATGAAGTGTTGGGTGTGTTTTACTAATCTAAATACTTGTACCGATTTAGCTGACGAAGTTGCTATGTAAATAATGCCCATCCTTTTGATTTATTGAATATCAATTTAATTTCTCCACACTTAACCTATCGTTTTTAAGGTTTTTGGTCATTGCACAAAAATTATATCAGTATTTTCTCATTTGTTGGATATCATAAAATTCTCATTGTAGTTACCTTCTCAACAATAGAGTGTATGTTCTTCATTTGGTTTCTCCTAATAAAGAAATATGGTTACCCTCCTCAAAATTAGAGTATTTGCTTAAATTTCCCGAGTATATGTTCTTCATTTGGTTTCTCGTAATTAAAAGAATGCGGTTACCCTCCTCAAAATTAGAGTATTTGCTTAAGTTTCCTTCTCAAATATGTTGCATAATTTTCCTTTTTTTTTTTTTTTGTTTGAACTGTTGGTCATTGTTGCAAATTGTACAATCAATTTAAACCTATTGTATCTTCGGGATGAAATGTCATTAGGTCACATCACAACTAAGGAGCTTGGAAATGTGATGCGTACACTGGGACAGAATCCTACAGAGGCAGAGCTTCAGGATATGATTAATGAGGTGGATGCCGATGGGAGTGGAACCATTGATTTTAAAGAGTTCCTTAACCTGATGGCACACAAGATGCATGCTGACTCAGAGGAGGAGCTTAAGGAGGCTTTTCGGGTATTTGACAAGGATCAGAATGGGTTCATTTCTGCTGTTGAGCTTCGCAATGTATTGGTCAATCTTGGAGAGAAACTGACTGATGAGGAGATTAATGAGATGATACATGAGGCTGATGCCAATAATGATGGCCAAATCGATTATAAGGAGTTCGTCAAAGTCATGATTGCAAAGTAAGGAAAATTCCTGCAAATGTTTTTCTCTAAATAATCACTACTTTCATGGCTTTTCATGGCAGATAAGTAGTATTGTGAGAAAAGGCAACAATTTTTTGGGTTTGGTGGCTGGTTTATTTTGAACTTGATTTCTTAGAAATTTGTTCTTTCTGTTAATATTCTTCGGATTTCATATTTTTCCCCTTGGAACCTCTGGGTACCAAGATTTGCAGCCTCTTTCTTTCATAGTTTTGAATCTCAGAATTGACTTTCACTATTTATTTACCAAATAAATGTCCAAGCCAACCATAATCATATTAATAAGTAAGGCTTACTTCATCCCTATCTGTATCGGTTTGGGCCACCACCAAAACCTGGACTGCGGCAAAAACCTGCATTATTTAAGTCCTCATGTTGCAAATTGACCAAAAATATATTTGCTGTGTGTATTTGCTTTTTCTTTTTCATGCTTATTTTGCTATTCACTTGTAATATTAAAATGCCTTGTAATACATCCTGTACCATAGGCCACATTGTCTTTTTTTTTCTTCAACTGGAAATATGTTCTTCCTGCTTTGTTTAGTTGAAACTTGAAGAAATCTCCAAAGGGTGCCTTGTAACATTTCCTACCCAATCAAACACGTGAAAGTAATTAAGTAACTTCCATCGTTCTTTCCTTCGTTTTACTTTACACTCCACAAGTGCTCTTGTTCTCAAAATCTCAGGATTTGCATTACTTTGTGTCTAACTACTAGTTCTTACCGCATCTTGTGGCAAGCTAAATTTGTTACATTAGTTTTCTGTTTTCATTGTAACTGTACTTGTGGGATGAAGGATATATTGCCTTTTACATGCAAGCATTTCTTTTGTTTCTTTTGGTGTTCATCATTTCGTATCTTCGCTAGCTAGATGTTCTAGTGGCAGATCCTAGGACTTCCATTGTCTTTTCGACGCCAATGCTGTGGGTACACTTTGCTGGCTATTAATTTGCAGCCTATATTATTCTGCATAACTGCTTGATACTGCCTTCTTTGGCATTAGGGCCGGGTCTTTTATCTATGATATAGGTCCACTCAAATTGAAACATAGATGAAGTAGCAGACCTCGGCCTCTTGGCCCAGCTCCATTTGACTCAGTTTCTAGGGTTCTATAAGCTTCATTGGTCAACACTTCTTCATATGCCAAATTTAGTTTATGTTTGTAGACAAGACTGCCCAATACTTTTGCTCATTGGAACCCATTTTAAAGCCACACTACACAATGCTTCCAAAAACTATTTCTGTTTTATTGGTGCTGAAAACTCTATTATAAGTTGGCTGCTTGTGGCTTGCAAGATGAGTGATGTTACCCTCAGGTCTTGCTTTGGTTACTGTCTGCTCTATTGTCATGGCTAATATTACCTTCTTAAACTTGATGTTGCAACTCCTGCATTGTTCCCTCGTGCACTAGCCCATAGGCTGTGCTTAAAGAAACTACATGGTCAATTGGGAGGCTTCATGACGGAACTTTTGATTGTTTGTGAAGGTGTCAACTTGCTTAGCTGATAAAGATCTTGATTGTTCATCGTAAGGTTCTGAGCTCGAATCCCACCTTCGTCATGTACTCTTTGCAAAGAAAAGACTTTTGATTGTTTGTTATCTGTATAATTGGTTAATAGTGCAACCATCTTATTTGTCATTTTTAAGAGATGGCATCATTTAAAGAATCCATAGGATTGAAAGCAATAATATAGCTCTGATTGTGATTGGAATGTGGACTTTTTTCTTTTTTTTTTGCAGACGAGGACCAGGCGAGGGGAGTGATAGCAAGAAGGCCGAGACCAGTCCTCGTCACTCGAAGCATAGCAGCAACGATCCTCCATCAAAGTGCAGCCAATTCTGCTCGAGCTGCACTGTTCTCTAATTGGCCTGTGTAGGGGGCATCCTTACCGGAGACATGGAATGAGTGAGTGACATGGTGTTATGTTCCATATGTATGTAACATTGCTTGGTACCCTAAACGAATTCCTCTTCCCTGTGAGTAGACATAGTTATATCATATGTATTTGCAAATATTTTCATCTGATGCTGCTTCTTCCTTCTTGTTGAACCGAAGGTGAAGGTGTTATTGGTGTTCACTTTCAATAAGGTTATTTATCTCAATTCAAATAAATTTCATCTTCCTCGGATATAAAATAGTATAATCCACAAATGCTAATACATCATTCTATCTTGATAAAATTTTAAAAATAAAATGAATATTATGCATGGTATATATTATTTTAGGAACCCTCCACCCAGGCCTCACATTATGAACCCAGCCTACAAACCTGATGTCTTATCCATGATGCTGAGGGGCATCAGTTTGAATCCATTCCTTCCATTATTACTAAGAGAAGTATAAACAAAAGTATCATACACTCAACTCAGTCCAAAAATGTGAAAAAAACTTCTGAGATGTGTGCAAACCATTACCAAACAATTTGAGCTCCAAAATTGTCAGACTAATGTGGTCACATCAGTAAATTGAGCACCAAAATGCAAAGAAGGTAGAGGTTTATTATACACAGACCCCATTTGACTATTGAAACCCTTCTGCTATTGATAACTCTTTTTTTTTTCAATATAAAATATTATTTTACTATTTATAGTCTTGATATTATTGACTTTATACTTTTTTTTCTTTTCTTCCTCGTGATCTCTTATTTTATCTTCGATGCTCATGTCACTTGCCGCCACTCACCGGCAGGAAGAAGAAAAAGGAGAAAAAGAGAAGGATATTTATATTTATTTATAAAAAAATAATTTAAAAATATTTTAAAAAATTAAAATATGAATATAAATAGTAAATAGAGAGTTACAAATAATAATATAAAAAAAAGAAGTAATTTACTCCAAAGAGAGTAAGAGAGTCCTAAAATAATTGTTGTCAACACAAATAACTTGCTTCAACCCCTGATGACAAACTTATATAAAAGTTAAAAAGCTATGCATCTCTGAGGGCAAAACCAGCATGAATCAGCGCAAGTGATCCAAACAAAGAAGAAATGAGAACACATCGCAGTCTTGTGGGATCATTCCTACGACTAAAGAACCATCTTTAGGTAACCACCAGTAAGCAAACTCACATCACAATTAGTTCCTTGCATTTAAATTGAGCAGACCCAAAAGATGCTTTCTTCTTCGACACTACATGGACTCTCTGCACAGCATTTGCCCTCTCTGCAACAAGACATGGCATCATCTTCAACGAAGCCATGGGCTCTACATGTCCTCCTCAACAAATAAGAATCGGTCCTGACGACTCCATCACATAAAAGGCTGCTGTGATTCAGCATTATGAAGATATGGCATCATAAGAACTCAACAGATGATCGAATGGGTACAGTCTCGCTTTCTCATTGTTACCTGAGCTAAACAATTGCAAGTGCGACATACCTAAAACTACAAATTCCAAATCAGAAAAAAGAAAAAAAAAATCTAGAAAAAGGAGAGGGCTTTGAAGAAGTTTACAAGCTCACACTAGTCTGCATGTAAGAAAAAGAAGAGTTTTTGAGTCATCGTCTCCGGGAGCAGCCTTGGAGGAGCCAGAGCCAGCCTTCTTGGGGCGGAGGCAGGAGGCGACAGCGAGGAGTGTTACAGGTCACAGGAGATGAAGGATTCCAGATGATAAAACTATAAATTGGGTCACCTCTTCAAAGGAATAGGAGATTTCAATTGGCAATTTTTGCTTCTTTTCTATTCATAATCCCATTTTAAAAAGAAGCTTACTATTTACAGCTCCTCACTTACTCTTTATGATCTGTTTAAAAAATAATAAAATAATAATTTACTATTCATAACCCCTCTAATTTTATTTTTACCATTTTTTTCTTCCTCGTGATCACATCTATATTCAAAGTCTCCCTACACACCTCATTATTATTGTCATTGACTATTTCCATCGTCGATTGCCATGGATCATCGCTCACGAATTTATTTTTCTTATTTGTTATCATCAATCTTCGACCTTAACCTATCCACCTATCATCAATCTTTTTTTACTGACATCATTGTTGCTAGAAAGAGAATGAATTGTCGTTGATCTTCAATCCTAGCCTACTTACTCACTTACCAATAATATCGTCGTTAATTATGCTAAATGCAAAAGTCGTCATCATTGATCGTTGGCTTTAGCATGTCCATTTATCGTCGATCCTCCATTGACACTATCGTTATTGGCTCAAATGCTTAAGAAAGAGGAAAAAGAAGATGATGAGTAGAAGAAGACGAGGATGAAAAGGTAGAGAAGAAGAAGACAAAAGTCAACTAGAAAGGGAAGGAATAAGATAAGGATATTCTGATAGATTTCTAAAGGGGTAGTTTAGATATATTAAAGTTGGATTATAGATAGAAAAATTAGTAAAAATGGGGTTTATAAATAGTAATCTACTTCTAAAAATTATAATATTCCTAAGATATTCTTATATAAATAGACATAAATACACTCAATTTTTTTTTCTTTTCCTTTTAATCATGTCAGATGGTTTGTTCTGAATGGTCGATGAATGCAATGAGTTGCGTGAAATAAAGTAATTGAGTAGTCATGAGAAATAAAAGTATCATTGGCAATTGAAGGGATGTAATTAGTAAAATTATATTTTTGTTATTTTTTTAATGATTATATTAACTAATGGATTACTAACGGCAAATGGCAACACTAAAAAAAAAAAAAGCTAAAAAATGAGAAATATTTTCTAATTATTATATATAAAAAAGAATAATAACAATATTGGTCAATATTGAGAAACTTTGTGTAGTGTAGGAATTGGTCAATAACAAAGTATAAATAGCAATGACGAGAAAGTTATCGTCCGCAGCATAAACAATGACGAAGAAACTGTCAAAGGAGCAGTGGAGGTGGATGCTTTAATAACTGTGCATCATCCTCGCCATCGTGGCCGGATGATAAAAGAGAGATTTTTAAGCCGCCTTCGTCGACGACGGGGCGGAGTGCGAGTGGGAGAGCATGGGATGCACCTCCTTGGCTTTGCTTTCCAGATAATCTCGTGGGGGTTCGGCCTCATCCCCGCCCCCTCCCTCCCTCCCCCCTTCCTCCTCCTCTTCCTTCTCCTCCTCCTCTATAAGAATTCGCGCCAGCCTCCGTCCGCGATCGGCACCCAAACTCCTCGTCGATGGCGGAGCTGTTGACGCGCGAGCAGATCGCGGAGTTCAAGGAGGCCTTCAGCCTCTTCGACAAGGATGGGAACGGTCGGCCCTCCACACACCCCCCCCATTCCCCCTTCTCTTGCTTCCATCGACCTCTCTCTTTCTCGTTTACGATTCGATTCGAGGATTGAATTAGGGTTTTTGTTACTCTGCTTGATTGACCTGGTCGTCTCGGTTCTCGCTGGTGATTTCCTTTTCTGGTTTTGCTACGAATTCATTCTCCTTTTTCTTTTTGTTTGGCTTTTTGGATCCAAAGAAGTATCTTTTAATTTCTCGCCCTTTTACCATATAATTGAGATTGGGCGCCCTCATCCCTTCTGTTGAACAAGCTTCATTCTCTCTATTGGGCTATAACTTGTACCGATCAGAATGTCGAAGATACGATGATATTTATTGGAACTCCATCCTAGATTTTGTGCAATAATTCCTTGGGTGGTTGTGGTCTGTTCTTGTCATCAGCACATCTGGACAAGAAGTGTCGTGGTCTCCGATCTCGCACCCAAATGATTACTGAAATCAATGGCCTCCTTATAATCCATATTACCAAGTTCGAGGTCAATGGAAGTAGCCTAAGAACCCACTGACTCTGAAAATAATGTAATAAAAAATCAAGAAAATTCATGATTTTGAATAGGTTTTCGTGGGGACATCATCAATCCAAAAAGCGAGTAATATGCATGAGGGAACCCACTTCCTCCCTCAGTTTTGCGCTGAACTTAATGATGATAAGATTGGAGCTTCTTCTGTTTTTGGCCAATCCAGCTAATTTCAAGTCTGACATTGGTTTTGGCTCAGACTTAGCCAGAACTTAAACTGTGATGGAAGGTGTTTAGGAGATTCATGTCGGTAGAGAAACTTAAAACATTTTTAAACAAATATTTGTCAGTTAAGTTACAAGTTAAAATTATTTGTTAATATTGTTTAGGTTTGATATTACTACTATTTGTTTCCATAAAATAAGGATGGGTGTCCTTGTGACTCTGGTAATATACATTTTCAATTATTTTGGTTCATATCCATTGCCTATATTTTTTTTTTTCCAAAGCTCTCCATTTTGTATTGTATTAGCATATGATCTGAGTCTACTTTTGTTTGTACAAAATTAAGTTAATAAAATCTTGGGTGCATTTTACCAATGTAAATACTTGACCAATTTAGGTGGGGAATACCTAGGTAAATAATTTCTGTCCGTTTTATTTATTGAAATATCTATTATTCTTTTCCACGTTTAGCCTATGATTTGTAAGGTTTTCGGTCATTGCACAGAAATTATGTTAGTATTTCTCATTTGTTGGATATCACAGAATGCTAGTTAGAGCTACCTTCCCGACAGTAGAGTGTATATTCTTCGTTTGGGTCCTCTTAATAAAGAAATATGGTGACCCTCCTCAAAATTAGAGTATTTGCTTCAATTTCCTTCTCAAGTATGTTGCATTTTTTAAAATTACTTTTTGGTCATTGTTGCAAATTGCGCTACCAAATATAAACCTATCATATATTCTGGATGAAATATCATTAGGTCACATCACAACTAAGGAGCTTGAAAATGTGCTGCGTACACGGGGACAGAATCCTACAGAGGCAGAGCTAGAGGAGATGATCAATGAGGTGGATGCCGATAAAAGTGGAACAATTGATTTTCCAGAGTTCCTTAACCTGATGGCACGCAAGATGCATGCTGACTCAGAGGAGGAGCTTAAGGAGGCTTTTCGGGTATTTGACAAGGATCAGAATGGGTTCATTTCTGCTGCTGAGCTTCGTGATGTAATGGTCAATCTTGGAGAGCAACTGACTGATGAGGAGATCAATGAGATGATGCGTGAGGCTGATTCCAATAGTGATGGCCAAATCGATTATAAGGAGTTCGTCAAAGTCATGATTGCCAAGTAAGGAAATTCCTGCAAATGGTTTTTTTATATAAGAATCAATACTTTCATGGCATTTCGTGGCAGATAAGTAGTATTGTGAGAAAAGGCAACACTTTTTTGGTTTTGGTGACTGTTTTATGTTTGTATTGTCTTCCTGAAAATTTGTTCTTCCTGTTCTTGTTCTTCAGGCTTCAGATTTTTCCCTTTGGAACCTTTGGATGCCAAGATTTCCAACCTCTTACTTTCATAGTTTTGAATCCCAGAATTGACTGTCACTATTTATTTGCAAAATAAATATTAGAACCAGTCCTAATCATATTAATAAGTAAGGCTTGCTTCATCCCTATCTGTACTGGTTTGGGCCACATCCAAAACCCGGACTGCTGCAAAACTTGCATTATTTAAGACCTGTTGCAAATTGACCAAAAATATATCTGATATGTGTATTTGCTTTTGTCTTTTTTCGTGCTTATTTGGCTGTTCACTCATAATATTTTAATTAAAAAAAAAATGCCTTGTTATAGTTTATCCTGAACCATAGGTCACAGTATCATTCTTTTCTGGAACTGGAAATATGTTCTTCCTGCTTGGTTTAGTTAAAACTTGAAGAAATCTCCAAAGGGTGCCCTTGTAACATTTCCTTTCCTACCCAATAAAACACATGAAAATAATTAAGTAACTTCCTTGGGTCTTACCTATGATTTGCTTTACCCTCCACAATTGCTCCTGTTCTCAAAAATCTCAGGATGTGCTGCATTACTTCTATGTCTAACTACTAGTTCTTTTTTGCATCTTGTAGCAAGCTAAATTTGTCAGCTTAGCTTCCTGTGTTTGTCGTTATACAGTGCTTGTGGGATGAAGGATTTATTGTCATTTGCATGCAAGCATTTCTTTTGTTTCTTTAGGGGTTCATCAGTTCATCTAAGTATCTTTGCTAACTACATGCTCTAGCGGCAGATGCTAGGACTTGGTTGGCCTTTTCGACTCCAATGCACTTTGCTGGCTATTAATTTACTGCATGACTGCTTGATACGGCCTTCTTTGGCATAAGTTGTCTTTTATCTATAATGTAGGTCCTCTCGATTGGAAACATAAATGGAAGCATCTAAGCTCTACCTCTAGGCCCAGCTCGATTTGATTCTATTTTGAGGATTCGATAAGCCGCACATCGGTTGCTTTGTATGTCAAACTTAGTTTATGTCTGTAGATAATGCTGCCTAATACTTTTTGCCGATTGGAACCTCATTTTAAAGCCACACGATTCCAATGCTTCCATAAACTGTTTCTGCCTGAAAGGTGCTGAATGCTCTGATCTGAAGTTTGCTGCTTGTGGCTTGCAAGATGATCGTCTTACTATGGTTACTGTCAGCTCTACTGTCACGGTTAATATTACCTTAATAAAACTTGCTGTTGCAACTCCTGCATCGATGCATTGTGCACCAACCAGTCTATAGGCGCTGTGCTTAATGAAACTACACAGTGAATTGGGAAGTTTCATGACGATAAATTGTGATTGTTTGTGGTCTGTATAACTGGTTAATACTGCTCTGTCGTTTATTTAGAGAAGGCATCATTTTAAAGAATCCATAGCAAAGCTCTGATTGTGATCGGAATTTGGAATTTTCTGCAGACGAAGACAAGAGGAGGGGAGTGACAGCAGGAAGGCCGATACCAGTCCCCGTCAGTCGAAGAACGGCGACGACCGCCCTTCATCGTCATCATCAAAGTGCGGCCAATTCTGCTCGAGCTGCACTGTTCTCTGATCGACCTGCGTAGGGCATCATCCCTCCTGGGGGCCATGGAACGAGTGACGTGGGAGGGGGGTGGTGGCGGGGGGGATGTTTTGTTCTATATGTATGTATGTATCATTCATTGCTTGGGACTCAAAGGTGAGTGTGGTAGGCCCGAGTGCATGTGTGCAACCGTCGAGATGCATTTATTCCTTCCTCTCTCTCTCTCTCTCTCTCTCTCTCTCTCTCTCTCTCTCCCCAAAGGGTCAAAGACGACTAATGTGGTCATGCGAGTGATATGAGCTCAAAAATCCCAAAAAAAAAAAAAAAGTAGCCTCTACTCCGAAGATTGATGTATAACACAGTTCTGAAGATATTGTTGTCGATGCAAATCGATTGCCTCAGCTCCTGATGACATGCTGATATAGTCGCACTTCTTCTCTCTATTCCTGTGGGCAAACACAGAGTGAATCAAACACATCACAGGCTCGCTGGATCATATGCCCACACCTTGAAAACCATCTTTAGGTGAACAAAACTCGCATCACAATTAAGTCCCTTCAATTTAAATTGAGCAGACCCAAAGATACGTTCTTCCACATCACATGAACTCTCTGCACAGCATTTGTACCCCTCCACAACAATAGCAATCAATTTGGTTGACTCCTTTTCCATGGAGGTTGTGGTGATTCACCAACACACCAAGCATTGTAAAGATATGACAGCAAAAGAACCCAACAGATACACAATGGTGTAATCTCGCTTTCTCATTACTTGAGCTAAACAATTAAAAGTGCAACAAATATGAAACTACATAAGACCAAGAGGGGCAAAAAAAAAAAAAATTCAAAAGAGAGGGCTTTGAAGAAGTTTACAAGCTCACACTAATCTGCAAGTCAGAAAAGGAGCAGCTTTTACTCATCATCTCCGGGAGCAGCCTTGGAAGAGCCAGAGCCCGCCTTCTTTGGGAGGAGAAGATTGTGGATGTTGGGCATCACACCACCGCTGGCAATAGTCACCTCCCCCAATAGCTTGGAGAGCTCCTCATCGTTCCTCACTGCAAGTTGGATGTGCCTGGGGACAATCCTGGTCTTCTTGTTGTCCCTTGCTGCATTCCCAGCAAGCTCCAACACCTATTCACGAACGGTATGAAATTCTTTTTATCTTGAGAGGAGTAACACCACAGCAAAAACAATAACTTAACAGTTGAAAACAATAACTTACAGTTGAAAACAAGGAAATCAACGATATAACCCACGACCTAGATCCACAAACTACCAAAAAAACAATGAAAACGCATCGAAAACCACGAATTGATACTAACAGATCGAAGAACATGAACCCTAAAGTTAGTGGAAACGACAGAAAACATCGAATTCAACGACGAATCAATAGAAACACCCGAATTAAAGAGAAGAGAAAATAACAGAGAAAGGGGAGCAAATCCACACCTCAGCGGCGAGGTACTCGAGTACGGCGGCGAGGTAGACCGGGGCGCCGGCGCCGACGCGCTCGGCGTACTTGCCGGCCTTAAGGAACCGAGCGATCCTACCGACGGGAAACTGGAGCCCGGCCTTGCTGCTCCTTGACGTGGACTTCTTCGCTGCCGCAGAACCGATCGCCTTCCCCCTCCCGGCCATGGCAACTACGGTCTTTAGGGTTTCGGAATCGGTGAGAAAGGACCCTAACGCGGCCGTCACAAGAGCTAACACTGCTAGAGGAGGCGGGCTTCGCTTCTTATTTATAGGCCCGAAGGGAGATGCAGATTGGCCGCTAGCGGTAGCACACGGATCCTGAGTCCTATCCGTCGGATGCGCATCTTTTGGACGGATGGATCTTTTGATTAAGTAACGGGAAGACACGGGAAACGATTATGAGGTTATTTACATATCGATCCTCTTAATTTAGATTATTAACTATTTAGTTCCTATATTATCACTAATTGAAAGTGTCAAATTTGTCCACGGGATTAAATATTTAATAACTCCACATGAGGTTATGATATTAGATTCTGAAATTAAGAAAATTGAGATTTATATATTTAATAATCTCATTCAATTGTTGAATCTCAAATTTTGACGAGAAAATCAATTGATGAGTGTTTTATCTAACTTGTGTCAGAGATAAATGATGCAAAATTAACTATGATAAAATAATACAATCATATGTTTGGCCAAAGTTAAGTTCAAGCATCGGGCAGGACTGGGACGATGCAGTGGGAACTCGCCGAGAGATCGCCAGAAGCTCGCAGAAGGTATAAGGGGTTTGCCGAGAGTTCGCTGTAGGTGATCAGGAGCTTACCGAAAATGCACCAAGGGTTCGTTAGAAGATGACCGAGACTCATCGGGAGTTCATCAGAAGTTACCGAGAAGATCACCAGGAGTTGAGAATGTCACTTGACACGTTGGTCAAATTGATTGTATTTGTATGCCTTAGTATGTCGTAGTTAGCATCAATTTGGTTTAGAGTCCAAATTGAGTTAACCAGGTATACTTTGGATTGGATTTGAACTTATTTCGTTGACCTAGAAAGAGGTCAACATGAGGCATAAGTCGGGTATGCAAGATTCTTAGTGGTAATACTGCCCAGGTTCGTATAAAAAAGTAGCTTTTGCGAGATTCTTAGTAGTAATACTACCCAGGTCTGTAGTTGTATTATTGTCACCCTATTTTCATGGTACTTTCAGCCGTAATACCGCCCATATGTAGGAATTGCATAAAGGTTTAAATTTTTTGTTATATTTTTTAAGCCAATTAAGGTCTATAAATACCACAAATTTTCTTGCTTGATAAAACAAGGGTGGTGAATGAAAAATAGAAAAAAAATTGTGGTGAAAGTATTGTAAAAATTTGAGAGTTTCCCTTGTGAGCTACAAGTGATAAGAGAGGAGAAGGGAAGTGAAATACTTACAAGGTTACTCTCCTGAACTTATGAAAAGGAGAGTGAGAAATATAAAGGTTTGGTTTTCACTCAAGTAAGATCAGTAGTGGACATTAGCAGGCCTCAATGAAGAGGACTCTGGAAGTAGATGTAGGCTAAGTTGTGTCGAATCACTATAAACTGTGAGTGTCTCTTAACTTTCCTTTTTGAATTTATATGTTATTACTCAAGCTTTCTTTAAGCAAAAGCATAACTTAACATCGTTCCATAGTTTAATTGCTCACTTACCAACTTGAACAAAATGATTTAAATCTCGATTTTACTTTGGGCAAAAGTTTTCTTAAACTAAAGTACACTTGCACTAATTCACCTCCCCTTTAGTGCCAATTGATTATAATGATTGGTATCAGAGTCAAGTTATACTCATTGGATTAACACCCAAGTGAGTAAATGACTTATTATGGTATTAACAAAGGTCAATGCATCACAAATCCTCATATATTCAATGAGACTAATTATACCTATTCAAAAATTAGAATGCATATTTTTTTATTTCTATGGATTTTGATTTATGCCATATCATTGAGAATGATTTTGAAAAGTCTTCAAAACTAATGAACGAATTAAATAATTAAAAAAACTTTTTCTTTAAATATAAAAATAATAAATGTTTTATTTTGTGTTTTTAATAAAAATGGATTTGATCAGATTTCTACATGTGATTCAGCTTTTGAGATTTGGTATAAATTAAAAATGGCATATAAAGCATGATTAAATTAAATAAATTATTAAATAAAAATACTTGTAAAAATGAATTTGAAGAATACATTTCAAAGATCAGGAAGAAAAGTACTTTGAGAACGCAAGAACAGGACCTTCCAAACAACATGAATGATATTAAACTAATAACATAATAAAATCATCTTCCAAAGGACAAGAATGAACTAGAACTGAGAACAACTGATGACTCATCTAGTAAAACCTCGAGTGATGAGAATTTTAATTTTTTGATAAATAAATCAGAAAATTTAATAAATAAAAACTATAAAAATAAACTTAAATTGGATAAAACCTCTTGTTATAAACGTAAGAAACTAAGATACTTCAAAGATGAGAAGCACAACCAAGAAGTGAAAAATCTCGTGCTCGTGGCCAACCACGATGAGATAAGTAACCCATATGAAATTTTTTTTACTTTTAATGAGTTATTAAGTTATTTTTATGAGCTTTATAATGATTTTAGAAAGATTAACAAAGCTTATAACTACTTAAGAAAGAGCATGATTCACCGGTTAGTAAACTTGAAGAAATACATGGAGCATCACCATTATTTAGTTTATGCACTAAATGTAAAACTTTACTAGAACTTAGAAAGGAAAATATTATATTGTAACAAATATTAAAAAATATTAAAATATGAAATAGATCTATAAACATGATCCTTGCAAATAAGGGTCATATGTTCATAGAAAAGAATGTATAGGTTTTATGAGCAATACTCAAGAAAAGTCAACTATCTTCATTATAGTACTCATTCTAAAATTACCACAAAAAAAAGTAAATTTTGTGGTAGATTAAAACATATAGCTTATAAGTGCTCATTTAGAAAGTATAGTCCACATAAATTAGTTTGGATTTATAAAGGAATCATAAACAACAAAAAAATCTGTAGTTAAATTAGGTAGAGCTCTTCGTGAGAGACTCAAAATAAAATGGATACCTAAATTAAAATCATCTTTATGGTAGGTTTGCCTCCTAAGAAACAATAATAATAATAATAATAATAATAATAATAATAATAATATTAGAATTAAATTATATTGATAAGAAATCTCATAATAGTTTATGATTATAAAATTAATCTTAATTATCTTTTGATTATGAATGACTTATGCATAACCAATGCATGCTAGTACAAAAATTAACTAGAACAAACAAACTTTAGTTTTTTCTGATGCAAAATTATCAAAGTAAAAATTTATAAAAAAAGAGATTTTGATAATAGGTTCAAAATCATTGGCTTGGCTATTTGTTAATTTAAATACAAAGGCTATTGTTAAATGAATTAAATATTATGGTCATTTTGACTAGGTTAGCTTATAAATATCAATGTTGATTGATTTACTTAAAATATGATTGAATGTTTATTGTTGAATGTTAGATTATTCTTGATTTGAGGTGAGAATAAAATAAAAAAAGAGGGAGAGAAAAACCATACTTCATTTTCTAGTATTCTATTAAAAATATATATTTTTGAAATGAGAATAAAATAAATATGATAACTCATTTCACTAAGTGTAAAGAGTTAGACTCACTTAAGAAAGAAAAATTATTGAAATTAAGATAAATTGAAGCTCTTGTTTGAAAATTTTTATTGTAATGATAGTAATATTTTCTCTTTCAAATGAATTTTTGACTTTAAATAACATTGCATAAAGTCATTCTTTAAATAAAATACATAAATTTAAACAACTAAAAAGAAAAAATTATTTTAAAATTTTTTTCAATCTTTATTATTTTTCAATAAGAGATTGATGAATCTATTCATGATATTTTTAAATCTTGATTTTGATGATTTGATAATTTAAACTTAAATAAGTTATTATCCAAATCATGATCTTGATATCTAGAAAGTTGTAACTTGAGATCTTTATATAACTCAAGATAGTTTACTATCTTTCTTATGTTTTATTAAAGTAAATTATCTAAACGATCTTTTTGATCTTTGAAATTATAATATGAGATTATTTCACTATGATCTTAATAATTTCAATCTCTATTCTATTGAGTTTTCAACAAGAGATTGATGAATCTATTCATGATATTTTTAAATCTTGATTTTGATGATTTGATAATTTAAACTTGAATAAGTTATTATCCAAATCATGATATTGATATCTTGAAAATTGTAACTTGAGATCTTTATATAAATCAAGATAGTTTACTATCTTTCTTACGTTTTATTAAAGTAAATTATCTAAATAAATTATTATTTATCTTTTTGATCTTTGAAATTATAATATAAGATTATTTCATTATGAATCATGATCTTAATAACTATAAATTTCCTACATAAGAATCAAGATCTTTTATTTTTTCTCTCTTGTAATTTGCAAAAGAAAGGTTTTATTCTATTCATGATTTTGACTTCTCGATGTTTGTAACTTGATTATTTTTACATAAATTAAGATATTTCTTATTACTTGATCTCATAAAATTTCTTTTTGTTATCTAAGAGGAGATTTGTCAGATTGAATCATGACCTCTTGTATTCACAATTTGATATCCTTTATGTCATGAATCCTTGACTTGTATTCATGAATATTATATTTTATCATCAAATTAGTGTTTCTTAAAATTATGATAATATGAAAATTAAATATTTTTATAATTTTTTTAACCTCTTGACTTGTCTTAATTCTTTACGAGAATCAATTTTTAATTTTTATAATAAAAAAGAGATTTGTAATTTTAACAATTATATGCTGAGACTTTTTATCAAGATCATTCTTCTGTTAAGATTTATCAAAATAAATTAGATGTCTTAAAATTTATCTTGGATGAATCAAGTTTATTTAATCCCTAAGACTCATTTTCATTATTTACAATAAAAAAGAGAGAGCATTATTTAAAGAAATCATGTCTTTTAGTATTTACAATTTGATCTTTAATGACATGATCGTAATTAGGATATATATGTAAAAAGAAAAATTATATCATCGGATTCTATTTTAATAATCACAAAGGGAGAGAAAATTGATATCTTAATAACCAAGCCATTAAATGAAGAATAATTTGACTTTATTAGAAGAGAGCTAGGAATGTTAACTGAAAAGTATCAAACATCCACTTCCTAAGTCCTCTTTGTCGAGGTCCATCAGTGTCCACTACCGATCTTCTTTGAGTGAAGACCAAACCCTTACAAGTTTTTCAACTCAAAGGAGATTTCTTACAAAAATTACAACACTTTACTCACTTCCTTATCCCTTTTCTTTTTCTTGCATACTTTTTTTTTACATATATTTTACCCAAAGACTTGTGTGAATTCTTGTGCTAAATGAAATAAAACAGGATATTTATAAACCCTAATTGGCTTCAGAAAATCCAGGTATGAGCGGTAGTATCGTCAGCGTCAATAGTACTATCGCCAAAAGCTGCCTATACAATTGAGTGGCAGCGGTATAACCATTGACTTAGGTGATACAACCGTCGGCCTAAGTGGTACAATCACCACCCACTGGTGGTACAATCGTTATAAATCCTAGAAAAGTGATTCCTTTCACTTTTCAATCTAGACTTGTACCTTATGTTGACCAATTCTTATGTCAATGACTGGGCTCAACCTGAGCTCAATCCATCCCCAAAGTGGATATGGTTGCCTCAGATTAAGTTGATTTAGATTCCTTCCAAATCAAACTCAATTATGACTCAAACTTAACTACAATTTACTAATTACAACCACACAGTACCATCAAGCTTAATAAATGACCTAACTCCTAGTAATCTGACAACCTTCGGTATTCTTGCTATGAGTCTTACAATCTTCTTTTGACGATCTCCTAACATGTTCCCAATGAGCTTCTCGATTCCTTTCGGCAAAGTCATAATGAACTCCCGATGAGTTCCCATAGAATCGTTCGAACCTTAGCCCGATGCTCAAATTTGATCCTGGTCCAACATCTGGTTGTAACTCATTTTCTTCATCATAGTTAAACTTGCATTACTTCCTCTACCACATACATGTTAATTAAACACTCATCAATTGATTTCATCATCAAAATTCGAGATTCAATGATTTTCAAGATAAATATATTAATAGAATTAGTGTATGTGACAAATCTTAATATATGGAATGAAATATGATACATACTAAATTTATAATAGTCAATATGCTATTTTTTTCAAAAAATATAAATAAGTCTAAAAATTATATATATATATATATATACCTCATTTTCATAATTTTTAAATAGTCACTCCTATTTTTAAAGTTTCAAAAATAACCCCCAAAAATTATCATATATTTTCTCTACCAATTCAAAACCTGTTTTTATTAAATACTTACAATATTTTATGGGTTGATTTTTATCCAAAAAACACTATATAATTAAAAAATACAGTATTTTTATTTTAAAATCCTCATACAATGTTTCTTAAACAAAACACTATATAGTGTTTTGAACTAGCCTTATAGTGGTTTTAAGATTAGAAACTAACTCATAAAATATTATAAATAATTAATAAGATAAATGACAGTTCTAAAAGGAATATTTTTGAAATATTAAAAATAAAGAGTGACTGTTTGAAAATTATAAAAGGGTTACCATAATACCTAAAAAATATAATTTCCCGAGTGATTACTTATATATATATATATATATATATATATATAATCCATGGTGTGCCTGCAAATCCAATTGCATTTGGCCACGTCATCGATCATTCCATTGGCTTCGAAGCCGAGCTGCCTAACCAGCAAGACTACGAAGTAATGGCAGGCAAAAAGAGCCGCCTTTGGCCCAACGGTGGATCGATATCAGTCATCCCCCGGCTCCCAGTCGTCGAAATTTGGGACTCCGTCACGGATCGGAGAATGTACTCCTCCGAGAATCCTAGCTGCTCCTTGGATCGCTCCCTGATCGACGAAATACCCGACGATGGGGGGGATTGCGCGGCGAACGATAGCGGAGGGTTCTGTTTGTCCCCTCAGGGTTTCAATCCCTCTTCCACTGTCCGGTAATTCGAACTGAAATCTCGTTTTTAGCTCGAATTTCTTTGGCTGATTAGATCGGGTGATGCTTGGTCTTATGGTTGGTGCTGCAATGACGAGTGAACATTTATGAGAGGAACATATTTTAGTTGTTTGTTAGGAATTACTAATGTAGGAAAGAATATTTTTGAATAATTTACAAGTTGATTATGGAAGTAGGTTCGGGTTTTAGTTATAATTTGTATTGATTGGTAACAAAGTTGATGATTTGGTACATTTGGTGCCTATTTTTCTGTCTTGTGTAGGATAATATGCTGCTTTGCTAGGATCTGAAGCTTTCCCCCATCATCTGAACATAGGATTGTGAGGCAAAGTATGTTTTGGTGTAGCAAATTGATTGCATATCAGATCTATTTGCAGCTTTGTTTTTTCTTAATGCACTTTTGATTGACAATACATTTTACAATCAGCGGTCTAGGATAAAGATTATAGTTTAAAATTATTTCCTGGTGCCTTCTATGACTTACAATTTTAGAAACCAGTCTGATCTTTATGCTTGCAGTCCCCTATTCTGCTCACTATTAATTCTTGTCCGTTATCAGTTATAAACTACAATTGAAATAAATAAGGGCAAATTGTTATGATGCAGTTGTCTCACATACAGGAACCTAGGGATGCCCTAACTCAAATTAGAGGTATAGCAGCAGTGGTAGAAGAGCCAACCACTGCAAACAGGGGTTGAGGCCCCCTCCTTATTCGAACAAGTGACTGGTATGTCTTCTGATTTCGATGAGGGTTCAGTGACTTTCACCAAGTATCAGACAGGAGAACTAAACCCATAGTTGTCCTGATTGGCTTTCTCAGGTCCTGTTTGCATTTAGACAAAGACTGATGACTTGATACAGCCACTTCTATTCTGATGGGGCCCTGAGCCTTCCACTGATGCACCATGTGAGCACCTTCTGCTTACACTTGCACAGTTTTAGCATGGTGATATGCTATGTATTTTTTAATAATTTAATTTACTAATAAAAGATTCTTTAGGCTAATTTTGTTCTTCCATCAGCATGCTTTGGAGCCAAAAGTTATTGCACATTGTCTGATCTTGAATTTCAATATTAGTAAATCATCCAAAATTTCCAGGGCAAGTGACCTTATTTTGATGCTGCGTGTACCAACACTTCTGTCACATGTATAGGACTTGGCAGAGTCCTGTACCGGCTGTTATTTCTGACTGAATCTTGCATTTGTTCTGCTTTCTGTCATTTTCTTTTCTTGCATCATCTTGACACACTTGAAGACTTGTTTATTTAAATATGTCTTTTGATCTTTTAATTGTTTCTGTAAGCATCCAATTTCTTACTTGTGTCTCTTTTGCCAGTGTGGATATTGATAGCTCTTTTGTAAATTCTGATGATCTCAAGGAACCAGGCTCTGCAAAGCAGTTTGAGTCCTTTTGATTAGGGGTTCTTATAATAGTACTTCAAATAAATCCTTTTTTTAATTGGAAAACATTTATGGGTTGCAGTATCAGATCAGAATCCTGCAGTAGACCTGCCTCAAAAGCCTGTAGGGAGAAGATGAGAAGGGACAAATTAAATGATAGGTAAATATATTCATCAGTACATGATTAGTTCTTGTGTTATCAACCACCAGCAACATGCCTCCAGGAAAGGTTCATGGAACTGAGCTCTATCCTTGATCCTGGGAAGCCATCAAAGACTAAGTTGTGCTTCTCGTTTGGTTTCTCAGTTGCATGACGAGGCACAAAAGCTAAAAGATTCGAATGAAAGCCTCCAGGAAAAGATAAAAGAATTGAAGGTGAGATTTCCTTTCATGTTGCACATGCTCTACAAGTGTAGTGCTGTTGATAGTCCTTTTCATGTTTGTTCCTGTATGATCTGGAAATATAGATAATTTATCATTTGTTTGCTTAATAACCTTTAATCTTTTACAGTTCTATTTTATTTTATTAATTATATTTTTTTAATTTGAAATGATAATTAAATACTATAAATTTCCATGATAATGATAGTAGCCAAATGTTGTGCTATTTCTAAATTCAAAAGCTTCTTGGAGTTCTAATATAAGTATAGCATTGTTGACATTTTAAGTGTCGAGAACCATCCCAGATCAAGCATCTGAGCTTGTAGTAAGTCCAGTGTTGGATATTAGAGGGTTAGGGATGTAATGATAAAAATCTCTTTGATGCTTCGGAAGACTCATGTTGTTGTTAGGAATTCATGGCTAGCGTATTGGGATGAGAGGGCATCCAAGGCGGTATCGAGTCAGTGCTGATGTGGATACATCATTCGGCCAACATATTAAAGGGTGCTTCTTAGGATGTGACATAGCGTCGGATTGTCTACGTGTTAGACCCTCTCTTTATCAAGCATAAATTAGCAAAATTGGAGAGTATACTTTGCAAAATAAAAATCTACAAAATATAAATAATGGAAGTTTCAGTGCATAGTTTTGGTCTGTGGCATTTTTTATTTCAAATTATAAGACTTCTTAATAGAACTGTTAGGATGTGAGAGAGTTTTATATCACACAAATTTAAACCAGTGCATAGTTTTGGTCTGTGGCATTTGGAATTTTTTCTTATAAGTCGACAAGGAAACCAACATGTGGCAGCTTGACTTGAAAGACCTACATGTGATGTTATTTTCTTGTTTTAGGCTATATTATTTTTGCTCTGGGTTAATTCGGCTTATTGTAATGTTTTTCTCATTTATACAAGTCTCATGTTCATCTTTCAAGATGTTTTAGCTTACCTGGGGAACAACAGATCTTCGCACCAAGTCCTTCATCACCTTTGTGTTCATAAAGATCTACTTCTCTTTGTTGGCTGAGAAGAATGAGCTTCGCAATGAGAAGCAGAAGCTAAAGGCAGAGGAGAGTCTGGAGCAGCGGGTAAAACTCTTGAATGCAAGACCAAGCTATCTACCTCAGCCACCTTTAGCGCTAAGCCTCTTCCCAACCCAAAGGCAGGCTGCTGGTCACAAGCTCATAGTCCCCATCATGGGTTTCCCTATGTGGCAATTCATGGCGCCCACAGACGTCGATACATCGCAGGATGCAGATAAATGCCCGCCCGTTGCTTGAGCAACACGGAGACCGAGCTGAAGAAGGCAGCTAGCTGTGGTTTCATGTGTAGTTTCTTAAGATAGCTTTTGTTGATCTCACTTGCTTCAAACGGGTTATTTAACCGAATGTAATTCTAGTTCTCCCCATGGATGTGGGGTACACTGTTCATGCCTCCTTATTCAATTGTATATCATGAATAAGATCTCCTCTCTGTAAATGACATTAATGAAGGCGATCCATTTCACCATGCCGGTATGAAATATGAGAAATTTCCTGCACTTTTGTTATTATGCTCCTTAATTTGGTGATGAATTATGGTTTGCCATTCTGGTAGAAAATGGCCATTGAAATATGTACAAAAAGCTGTGAATTGGCTAAAAGCACACCACAAAGGTAGATAGATGTACAGGAAAAACCTTCTCATTCTTTTTGAACATCAATCTTTTTTTTTAAAAAAATAATTATTAATACCTATTACTTTAAACACGTACAAGACTACTGAAATAGGGACTCTAACTCGAGACTCATCGCTACCATCAAGATGTTTCAACAGAAACAAAACATTGGTCCTCATGCAGTTGTCTCAACAGAGATGAAACATCCATTCTTTTTTTGTTTCTTCTCTCTAGATCCAACACCCAGGAAGAAAAACTCGGTAGCCACCATTATCCATGTTTCAGCAGGTCTGCACAAGACATGAAATCACAATAAGCTCCTCTTCATAACAGCAGCAGATTCAAACAATGATGCTACGATGCAGACATATTATGTTTCCCAAACCAAAAACTGTCATAAACAAAGCATGCATGGATTGCTTTCTGCTCGAAGAAGAAGGTATGATGCAGCAGCAGCAGATTCCAAGCAATTTGAGGAGAGTGAGAGTTGGAACGGTGTTTCAAAAGAAGAGGAAGCGTTTATTTCTTGTTATTCCTCAGTTTGTTTTCGAGAGCTATTTATTGAGAACTAAAAAATTAAAGGTTAAAGTTCATTTTAACTCATGTAATTTTGATCATGGATCACGTAAGTCATTATGATTTACTTATATTTAAAATAATCTTTATATTTTAAAAAACATAGTATATAAATCCCTTCTGTCAAATTTGAGTTAACAAATATTACAGTCTACTTACACGTTGACTCATAATAAATTATTAATATAATAATATATAATTTAAATAAAAAATATCCATTTTAACGCCTATGGTTCTGGTCATGGACCATTTAAACTATTATAATTTTATTTATGTTTAAAATAGCCCATATATCTTTAAAGACGTAGCATATAAGCCTCTCCAATCAAGTATGCGTTGATAAAATCGTAGTATGCTTATGTGTTATGCTGACTCATAATAAATTATTAATAAAATAACACGTATAATTTAAGTTAAAAAAAATTCATTTTGTCGAGAAAGAGGAAGTAGCGGAAGCCGTAGCGATTGACGAAAGCAGAGAGGTAGAGGTAGAAGAGAATGGAGGTGGAAGTGAGGGAGAGCTATACCACCACGTTATAGGCACGATGAGTAGGGCGTAGGAGAGGACAAAGTGGAAGACGATAGAGATGAAAACGCCTAGGGAGAAGAGGGACTATGAGACTATTGTGTGTCTAGCATCGGACTAGTCGATATAAATTCATTTGAGGCAGGATCATAAGCTCTTGAATTTGTCTCTAGCGTAATAGAGATGACATGCATACGATGCCTTACTAGGCAACAATAACTCGGTGCTGTTGTTGGTGGTTACTTCCACGATAATGCATCCTTCTACAATTGATGGTGGTATCAGTTTTTTTAATTTAAATATATATTATTATATTAATTATTTGTTTTGAGTCAGCATGTCACGTAAGTAGTCTCTGAAATATATTAATTTAGACTTAATAGAAGAGACTTATATATCATGCTTTTGTAAATGTGAGGATTATTTATACATGATCAAAACCATAAAAGCATAAGTGGTACATAATCAAAATTACAAGGACTAAAATAATTTTTTTAAACTTAAATTATACGTATTATTATATTAAATAATTTATTATGAGTCAGTATGCCACATAAACAGACTCTAACATCTGTTAATTTAGACTTGATGGAAGAAATTTATATGCTATGTTTTTAAAAATATAAGGATTATTTTAGACATGAACAAATCATAAAAACTTAAGTGATTTATAATCAAAACTATATTAGTTTTAACCCAAAATTAATCAATAGAAAAATAAAGGATAACTTTTAAAACTAGTTTTTCTACCAGGTTCACCTAAAGTCAGAAGAATGTGTTAAAAAAGAAGAGAAAGTACTCTCTTTTTTTTTTCTCAAAGCCTTGGTATCAAAAGGATCACTCAAAGAAAATTATTGTTTTTGAATTTGTATTTCATAAAACTGAGAGTTCTGAAAGTGCATATCAAAAGAAGTGGCGGTGTTTTTTTTTTTTTTTCAGAAACTGAAATTTTATTAATCAGTATAAATATTTATAGAAGGTATAAGCTAATTTAATCGGTAAAGATCAACTCAAATCTCGTCTTCATTATTTATCTTTTTAAAAAATATTTATAGAAGTCAAAGAAAAAGAAGCATTTATTTTCTAGAGCTGTTCCTTGAAAACTAAGTCCAAAAATTAATATAAAATAAAAAAAATAATCGCAATCATTCACAATTTGTTTTTGGAAACTAAAAATTATGTTCCTTGGCAGATATAAACTAATCCTCGGTTTTGTTCTTCGGGTGGAAGCATTTTCTTCTTCTCTTCCACCTTAACCTCAAGAAACTACAGAGTTACTATGTTTTATGGAAGCTGGCAAACTAAGAGGAAGCATTTTCTTGTTCTTTCTGGCATTGTTTTCAAGAGCTGTTTCTAGAAACGAAAACCGAGAATCAAATAAGATATGTTTTGGGAACGGTAACAAACGGGCCTATGTCTTTGTTTTCTGGGGCGAAGTCTCACCAATTTTGTGGTGAAAGCATTAGTACGCACTTTTACCTGCATCAGAACCTCACTATGTGATCCCAATCCCGTGGAGGGACAGCACCATCAGCAGCGGCGCCAGTGTGATCCACATCACGGTCTTGGCGACCGCGGCGCGGCCGACGCGGTCACCGGACACCCAGACAGTGAGCCACGTTAATCCATCGCCGAAGAGAAATAGCAAGAGCAGCGCGAGCCAGTATGCAATCTGTTATGGATAAATTTTTATGTCGGAACTGAAGTCAAATTATAATAAATTGATTTACGATACTTATCTTTGGATATAATCTGGATAATATTTTTTTTCAAAATTACTATTCTTGGAATCCGAATATCATCATAATATTGATCTGTAAAAAAAAATAGAACATAACTCCATTCCCTATCTTCATATCTTTTCAAAGTTCCACATAATCTCTTAATTATATTATATTATGTACCATATTAGATTTATAGAAGATTCTGTCTACATATAGACGAGATTAGAGGATCATAATTATTAGTATAGATTTTAATTAATATGGATTTTAATTTAATATTAACTTATATCTATTATCACAATCCAATTACTTTCATTATATATTTTATCCAATTATAAATAGCCACATAATCTGACATTCTCCCACTTGACCCGTTAATTGATAAGATATAAAAGATATTCAAAATCAAAATAAATATAAATAAAATTTTATTTAAAAATAATTTTACATAATTGGATTCTAAAAATTTTGAAAATCATTTTATACATGGTTATGTTTTTTAAAATAAATCTATAATTCCAATAAACACAACAATACTATATTCAGTCCAACTATTAATGCGAGTCATAGCGTTTGTATGTCATCACTATCACACTTCTATATACCACAATACTATTAGTCTTTTCTTATATAGTCTATAATGACCAATGTCATTTATTTTATCAAGATAATCATATTATTGTAATTAATCGCATAAACATAAACACAAACAATATAGCAAAAATAAATAATTTTAATTATATAAAATATTAATAATAACATCCACTTAACATGCATTACCATATCTTTTATGGTTTACTCACAAGCCTCATTATAAGAACATATTTATTAAATATTTTACACTGTAAAGCTTTGATAAATGGATCATCAATTATCATAGTGGTGCTCAAGTTTTCAATTGACACTTATTGTTTCTAGATTCTTTCTCTAACCATCAAGTACTTTATTTCAATGTGCTTAAAACCACTAGAGTACTTGTCATTCATAGAGAATAAAATTGCTACGATGTTATTATAAAATATCTTTAGTAGCTTAGCAATTGAGTCGATCACACAAAGTCCTGAGATAGAATTCTACAACCATAAAACTTAATTTTGTGGCCTCAAAGCATGTCACAAATTCAACTTCCATTATTGATGATATAATAAGTGATTGTTTTATACTTTTTCAAGAAATTGTCCCACCAGTTAACTTGAACACAAATCCTGAAGTGGATTTCCTATTATCGAGGTAATTTGCAAGATCAGCATTTGAATATCCCATCACTTCAAGCTGATCTGATCTCCTATATGTGAGTATATAATCTTTTGTCCATTGTAGATATCTCATTACTTTATTTGTAGCTTTCCAATGTTCCATTCCTAGGTTGCTCTGTTATCTACCCGACATTACAACTACAAAATTGATATCTAGTCTTGTATAAGTTTAAGCATATAATATACTTTCAATTGCGCACCCATAAGGAATATTCTTCATTTGATCCATTTCTAAGTCATTTTTCGGGTATTGGTTTTAGCTAAATTTTTCACATATAGTAATAGGTATATCATTAGCTGAGCAAACCTGCATATTAAATCTCTCCAAGATACGATTAATATAATCGTTCTCAATACTAATATCATAAGATGCCTCATTTATATCAACTATTTTAAATTTCTTGTTGAGAAATATCTTGATTTTATGCAATAAACCAAGATCACTACTAGCAAGCAATATATCATCCATATACAAGACCGATATAATAAACTTGCTCCCACTAACCTTCAGATATATACATTGATTAATAATATTTTTCTTAAATCCAAAGGAAGTAATGATATCATAAAACTTTATATACCATTGTTTGGAAGCTTGTTTAAGGCCATAAATAGATTTATTAAGTTTGTAAGCCCAACTTCCCTTTTTCTTTTCTATGAATCCTTCAAGTTTTTCTATATAGATTTCATTATCTAGATCCTTATTCAGAAATACTATTTTCACATCCATCTGATGTAACTCAAGATCATAATGAGCTACTAATGCCATGATGATCTCCAATGAGTATTTTCGAGAAATTAGAGAAAAAGTCTCATGTTAGTCAATATATTCTTTCTGAGAAAAATCTTTGGCTATAAGTTTGGCTTTATATCGCTCAATATTGCCTACCGAGTCGTATTTTGTCTTAAGAACCTATTATAATTGACCCTTTTACAATTATTGGGTAATTCAACGAGTTCTCAAATATCAATATGTTCCTTTGATTTTAACTCATCTTTAATTATATCATACCATTTTTCAGAATCATTACTTTCTATGGCTTGTGAAAACGATAAGAGGTCTCTTTTCATTCCTATATCATAATATGATTCTTGTAGATATATCACATAATCATTAGAAATGATATGTTTTCTTTTCTTTTGAGATATTCCCAAAGTTGTTAAATGTGATTGTTCTATAAGATCGTCAGCGATGACATCAACATCATGTGAGAGTTCATCGATATTATTTTATTATTCGCCCTCATCAATTCTCTTATTGATTTAAGAAACAATAATTTATCGAATATGAGATGATACGGGCGAATTAACAAAATTGATCCTTTGAGATTTTTGACTCTTACTGATTTAGCCATCTTCTAAGAATTTTATATTATCAGATTCTACTATCATTATATTATGATTATAACAATAAAATCTATATCTCTTGGATTTTTTGAGTTAGCTAATAAAATATCCAAAAATTATTCTTGGATATAATTTCTTTTTATGTGGATTAAATATTTTTATCTCTACAAGACACCCCAAAATATGTAAATGTCTCAGATTGAGTTTTCCACTAGTCAACAACTCAAATAGAGTTGATGAAACCAACTTGTTAGGGACCTTGTTCAAGATATATATAGCTGTCCTAAGAGCTTCACCTCACACTGACTCAGGTATAGAGGAATAGCTCATCATGCTCCTAACAATATCCATAAGAGTATGATTTTACCTTTCAGTAACACCATTCTGTTGTGGCACACCTGGTAATACAAACTGAGTATAATTGCCCTATTGTTCTAGGAATCTAGCAAAAGGACTAATATTCTGACCAGATTCATCATATTTGCTATAAATTCACCACTCCTATCAGATATGATAATTTTAATTTGATTGTAAGGTCAATAATGTCTTTGCAAACTCTAGATTTAAATTAATTCTATATAAATTATCACACAAAATTCTAAAACTAACTTTTATTGAATCATAAAATATATTTAGTTTACCATTACCAAAAAAAGATAATATCCTAACTCATTAATTCTAGATAGTGAAACTAAATTTCTAGAAATAGTAGGAACAAAATATATATCTACAAAATCCATCAGATGACTCGTCTCTAGGCGTAAACGATAAGTTCCCACTTATACTACTTTCGCTTTGAGACGAATTCTCATAAGTATGAATCTTTCATGTTCTTTTGGTTTTCAAATTGAAATGAATCTATACATATTATTAGTAACATGAGTTAAAATACCAGAATCATTCTACCATATATTAGAAGGAACTTTTGTAATGTTTGATTCGAAATATATAAAGGTCGGGTTTATACATTTCTTTTAGAACCAAATCCTACATTTAATTCAGTCCTTCTTTACGTATCTTTTTTTACCATAAAAGAAGCACTTTATTGTAATAGCTTTCTTTTCATTAGTCTATTTAACATTTTCAAACCCGATAAATCTTTTTGATAGATGATGTCTTAATTTTCTTTTCTTATTATTAGCTCATAGAGTAGTAGTCATAACATTATATAACTTTCTTATCTTAATCTTAATTCCTCCTGAACATATATACTAGTTAACTCATTCAAGTCCCACTTATTCTTATTTATATTGTAGTGAATCTTGAATGAGTCAAACTGAGAAAGAAAATAATTAAAAATAAATTACATGAGGAAAGAATCATCAACATTCATTCTTAATGCTTTAAGTTTTGCAACTTTATTAGCCATATTGAGGATGTGATCCTAGATTCCTCGAGTGCTATCATACTGAGCTGTAGTCAATTTTTTCATTAGTATGTCAATC
Organism: Ensete glaucum; assembly: GCA_021527575.1. Lineage (NCBI taxonomy): Eukaryota > Viridiplantae > Streptophyta > Magnoliopsida > Zingiberales > Musaceae > Ensete > Ensete glaucum. The sequence goes on from CM038552.1 coordinate 38,205,032, forward strand.
AATGACTTATAACAGATTTAAATTTGTCTTCAATAATCTTTAAATATTTTCATACGCTAGTTGCAATCGGTAATGAAGTTTTTATGTTATTTGCAATCTTTATTCTAATAAAAATTATGAATTAATATTTATCTTTCCTAACTCTTCATTTTATTGATTTGTTCTACAGTACTTTCATTAGTTAATTCTGTGGCTTTTCAATAAGTAATGCTAAATCAAGATCTTATACGCACAATATGAATTACACATGCTTTAACCATTCTGAATAATTTGATCTAGAGAGTACAGGGATACTAAAAGTATGAGAATGTATGGACGAAAGTATCATTGTAAAATATAAAATAACATTAATGCTTTGAGTTTATCAAAATATGATGAACTATTGATATTATCAATATTTAACCTTTGGGTAAAAATATTAACATATCTAGTATTTACTCAAGATCATTTATGGAAGACTAATATCATCCTTGTATAATAGTTTTGTTACATTTTGGTATATAATTATTAACTATAAGGATATCTAAAATATTAACATCCTACCCTATCACATAATTATTTAAAATAGATTATCCTTTGGGATTATCTAAATCTCCTAATTATATATGTCATTGTGAATATTATTTTCTTAATGCCATTTAGGACTCGTTCCTTAATGTAATTTTATAACTTATTAATCTAGGTCACTTTGGTGACTACAAGACTAATGTAATAATATAAAATATAACTTAAAATATCCTATAATGATAATATATTTATTGTAATTCATATCCTATAAGTCTACCATCCTATGCCACTTTTGCAGCTACCGATCAAACAAAACTTAGGAAAATGAACTATAAATAATATTCATCAAGTTTCTTTAATTCTAATTTATGTTGAAAAAGTTTAATAAAAAATAATAACCATAATAATTATTTAATATTAATCAGTAGAAAAAAATCATATGATAATTATAATCATGATAACACATATATCATGTCTTCATGTGAAAGATAAATATTAATTCATAATTTCATATATTATAATTTCAAACATATGCATGTGAATAACTGGATAAATATCTAAGAACAATAATTAGATTTTATTTACCGCATGCAATCAATAACTAAATGAGAAAACTATAAAGGAAATAATAATTTATAGTTTTCTAAAATTAAATTAAACTAGTTAATTTTATTTAATTGGGGAGGCCCATAAGCCCAATTAAATAAATTGATCAAAATAACAAAAATTAATTAATATTTAATTCTTTCCAAATTTAGTCAAAACTAAATTAATCAATAAATAATCAAAAATATAATCATGATTTAATTTAATTTAATTATATTTATCAATTTCATAATTGAGAATATAAACCAAAATTTATTAGTTACATAAAGTCAAAACCATAATTTTATAATAGACATAAAAGAGAATTACCATTTATAAAGGGTAGAAATGTCATAGCAATAACATGTATTAATTAAATGCAGAAGGGCAAAACTATAATTTTTTTAAAAAAACCCTAACCTTCTTCTACCATGCCGTCGCCACTTGTGCGGCTGCCAACGTGTGACTACGACTTGCATGACCTCTACCCACGTGGCTATTGCCTATGTAGCCTTTGCCGAAGGCATATCCGGTTGTATGCAGCAAGGTTGTTGTATCTACCGTCAGTGCATATCAATCATCCAAGATCGTGTTATAAAAAATCTCACATCACTCTCAAGCAAGCGACAAAACTAAATAGATAGGAATTTAGACCCACAAACCATTCATACCATTAAAGCATCGTAAATGTATTTGATCTCAAGAACATAGGCTTAGATACCAATTGTAAGCATAAAACTGTAATATACAATCTGATATGTGAAAAAATTTTTATGTCAGGATTGAAATCAAATAACATTAGATCAGTTTACGATGCATACCTTTCGATGCCATCTGAATAAGATCTCTTTTTGATATACAAAACTCCGGATCTGAGTATCACCATAACATCGATCTACAAAAGAGAACTAGAACAAATTTAGAACTCCTCCTCTCTTTATATCTTTTCACAGGACCACTAAGATTGATGGTTTTAGGGAGGATGAGAGAATAGCCGTAATCTCTCAATTATATTCTCTTATGTACCATATTAGGTTTAGAGGAGGTCCTGTATATTTATAGGTGAGAGTAGTGGGTCTATGATAGGTTATTAGAAGAGTTCCTTCCATCAAGGGCATCCCTAGAGAATCCTAATTAATATAGATATTAATTTAATATTGACTAATATCTATCATCAAAATCTAATTAATTTCACATATATCTTATCTACTTATAAAGGGTCACATAATCTAACAAGTAGGCCATTAACAATAGTTGGTGCGATATGAGGTGGGCTAGTGGTCTCACAGCGGCATTGATTCAAAAGGATGTCATATTCATTCCCTTAAACTCGAGCATGTAGAGCCGCTTGGCCCTGTCACACCCACGATCATGTTGGCCGCTTCCTCGCTATCGCCTCCCCTCAACAACGACATTGATGAAAAGACATTTGAATAGACATAGCAACGTTAATAAGGTTGTGGCCACGGAGGATCCTCCGCCATCGTCTGCCCCGACTCCTGTGTTCTTGCCCCCGCCATCACCCCCTCCCCTGGTGGCATAGCCTCCTACAACAGTCGTGTTTGATAGGAATAAAACAAGAAGAAACTTTATATATGAACACATACTAGTAGGCCATCATATACAACATAATCAAATAGAAATCATAATCAAATGAACATCAAGATTTATATGAAAAACCCCTTCAACTTGAAGGGTAAAAACCACAGGATAAATCAGAGAAAATCTATTATCAAAATAATGAATATATAAATCTCAAGGCTTCTTGCCTAGACCCAAACAACAGCCACAAGAGAATCACAAGGATACAATGACTATATTACTAAGCACAATATCCAAAATCTTCCCAAGTGATCACAATTAGAATCCACTGTAAACTGATCTCACCTGAGATATGAATGATCGAGAATAGTCTTTCTCTGTCCTGATCTTCTTCCATTTCTTAAATCTCTTGTTTTCTGCCCTCTACTGTCACTCTATAGCATTCTTTCTCTCTCTCACATTTTCAGTCATTGCTGCCCTCTTTTCCATAACTCTTAGCCCCCAAAACTAGGGTTTAGGTTAAGATAAATGGAGATTAAGGCTACGGACTTCATTAAAGCCCATTATGGGTTGAATCTGGATCATTTGCTCATCTGCCCAATAACCTCCCCCTTCAGCCCATAAGGGAGGCTGTCTCATGACTCCTCAATGTGAAGCCATGTTGACTAGCTATCGACACATCTCCTGTCTCTCTTTTAGTAAAATCTTTGTCAACATGTCTACCCCATTATCATCTGTGTGAATTTTCTGAAGTAATAACTGCTTCTCTTTAAGCACACTTCTGATCTAGCAATATCTGGCATCTATATACTTTGACTTGGAATGAAATGTTGGGTTATTGCATAAATGGATGACACTCTTGCTATCACAATATACCACATAGTTTTCTTATTTTAGCCCTAATTCTTGTAAGAATCCTTTCATCCATAACATTTCTTTGTAAACCTCTATAGCAGTAATATATTCTGCCTCTGTGATGGAGAGTACAATACACATTCACAATTTGGACTGCCATGACACAACTCCCCCTGTAAAAGTAAGTATAAAACCTAATGTGGGCTTCCTTGTGTCAATATCTCTTGCCATATTTGTATCTGTATAACCTATCAACACAAGTGGTCTACCTCCAAAGCTTAAACAAATTTTAGAACTTCTTTTGAGATATCTAAAAATCCACTTCACTACTGCCCAGTGCTCTTTATCTGGATTTGCAAAAAATCTGCTAGCAACACCCACTGCATATGCAATGTCCGACCTCGTACATACTATCGCGTACATTAAATTTTCAACTACCGAAGCATAAGAAACTTTTTGCATTTTCTCCTCCTCATCACTTGATGGACTTTGCTTTGAACACAATTTGAAGTGACCTGCAAGAGGAGAACTAACTTGCTTCGCATTGCTCATACTAAATATATTCAAAACCTTCTCAATGTATTTCTCCTTTGATAACTAAATCTTCTTATTTCTTCTGTCATGAGAAATCTGCATGCCCAATATTTGCTTTGCTAGCCCCATGTATTTCATTGCAAAAGACTCACTTAGTTCCTTCTTCACTCTGTCAATCATAGATATATCTTTCTTAAGGATAAGCATATCATTAACATAAAGTAAGAGAATAATAAAATTCTCACCAAATTATTTGATGTACATACAATGATCTGAAGCTGTTCTTTTATATTTATTTTTAATTATAAATAAATCTGTCTTGGAGCTTGTTTCAGCTCATACAAGCTCTTCCTTAACTTGTAGATAATATTTTCTTTACCTTTGACTTTGAAGCCTTCTGATTGCTCCATATAAATTTCTTTCTTCAAATCATCATAAAGGAAAGTCGTCTTCACATATAACTGCTTAATCTCCAATTCTAGGTTAGCACCAATACCAAGAGCAACACGGATAGAAGACATTTTAACAATACGAGAAAAAAATCTCTTTAAAGTCAATACCTTTATTTTGACCAAAACCTTTCACAACCAATCTAGCTTTATACTTTGGTTGAAAACAATATTCTTGAGTCTTCAACCTAAAAACCCACTTGTTCTTTAAGGCCTTACTTCTCTCTAGTAGTTACACCAAATCATATGTGTGGTTCTTCTGTGGAGAATTCATCTCTTCATATATAGCAATAAATCACTTATTTTTCTGCTCAATTTCAACTGCTTCCTGATAACTCTCTGGTTCACTTGTATCAGTAAGAATCATATACTCATCTATAGAGTATCTTATGGAAGTTTGACGTGGTCTAGAAATCTTCTTAATTAAGGTTCTGTGAGAACTTACTCTCTTTCTTCTTCTTGCTCAATATGTCCTGTAGGTAAATCAACATCTGGCTCTGCACCATCTTCTTGCATATCTCCCCCATCACCCTGATATACTGGAGGAATAACTAGGTTACAGTCCACAAATCCCTCTACAGAAGTCTTAGTTGGTGCCTCCTTCTTCAAATCCTCAATGGTTTGATCCTTAAAAAAGATAACATCTCTGCTTCTGAACAACTTTTGCTTTTCTGGATCTCAAAGCCTGTAACCAAACCGATCATGTAAGTAGCAAAAAAAATATACTCTTTTGTCTTACCATCTAGCTTGGACCTTTCATTGTCTACAACATGTGCAAATGCACGACAATCAAACACTCTTAAGTGCCTGTAGGAGACATCTTTTCTAGACCATACATACTCTGCAACATCACCATCTAGAGCTGTACATAGTGACAAGTTGATCACATCAACTGCAGTTCTCAAAGTCTCATCCCAAAACCTTTTAGGTAACTTGGCCTGTAAAATTATACATTTGATCTTTTCCATGATGGTGTGGTTCATCCTCTCTGCAATTGCATTATGCTGAGGTGTACTAGGAATTGTCAGCTCATGCTGGATGCTATATAATATGTAATAATCATTAAATAATCTTGTGTACTCACCACTATTATCTAATCTTATACATTTAAATTACCTTTCTGTCTCTCTTTCAACTCTAATATAAAATTCTTTGAAGACATTAATAACTTGATATTTAGTCTTCATAGCATATGCTTAAACTTTTCTAAAAAAATTATCTATAAAAGTAATAAAATAAAGTATACTAATACTAGGAACATTAATAGATCTGCTATGAGTTTTTGTTCTCAAGGGACCATACACATTTGTATAGACATGGTCCAAGACATGTATTTTTCTAGATAAAGCAGGACTAGTAAAAGAAACTCTATATTATTTGCCAGCCAAACAATCAACAAGGATTCAGATGTGTACGTCTGATGTATGGCAATACCTCTCTCTTGGAAAGTGCTGGCAACTCATTCTCACTCATGTGTCCCAGTCGCCTATGTCATAACTCTATGCTTATAGCATTCAACTACTCACCATAAGCTTTAACCTACAATCTGTATAAGGTGTGACATTTCTTTCCATTAACTATAACAACAAAACCCTTATTGAGTTTCTACTGCCCTCCGTGAAATCTGACATCAAAGCCTTCATCATCTAGCTTTAACTGAAATTAAATTTAGCCTTAAGTTAACCACATACCTCACATCCTTAAGCACCAACTTGCAACCAAGATTAGTCTTTATATAGATATCACCCATGCCAATGATGTCTACTATGCCATAGTTACCCATCTTGACAAAACCAAAATTTCCAAACCTGTAAGTAGCAAAGAACTCTCTCTATCGTGTAGCATGATAATAAGCACTTGTGTCAATTATCCACTCAAGATCCTGACACACATAAGAAAAAAATATCATCAAAAGTAGATAAAATTAAATAATCACTACCTTGCACTATAGCTGTGATATTCTCTTTTGATTATGTATGCTCCACTTCTTTCCCCCTTTTCTTGTTCTTTTTAGGTTGCTTGGACCGATTCTTATAATTTCATTTATCACCATAATTGTAGCAAACAATATCTTTTCTTGATCTTGACTTGCTTCTACCCATGCGTGAACCACTTCTATCCTTTGACTTAGACCTTCCTTTATTCTCTTAGGCAAGTGTTTGTGAATCAATCTGAGAAGTTGTTGAATTCTTTCTCCTTAATTTCTTATTTAACAAACTGCTTGTTACTTGACTCATTGTGACAACACCATCTAGTGTAGAATTATTGAGGGAAACTACCAGTGTCTCCCAACTTTCTAGCAAAAAACTGATAAGTAACAATGCTTGGAACTCATTATCAAGAGACATTTTTATAGAGGATAACTGGTTAGTAATACTTTGCATTTCATTCAAATGCTCAAGAATAGAAGTACCCTCTTTATATTTGAAGTTTGTAAGTTTTTTGATCACGAAAGCTTTGTTACCAGCCGTTTTTTTCATAAAGACCTTCTAACTTTTTCCAAAGAGAGTAAACTGAACTTTCAGTAGAAACATGGTGAAAGACACTATCATCAAGCCATTGACGAATAAATCTAATTATTTTTTATTTAACTTCTTCCACTTATCTGTCATAGTTGTGGGCTTTGCATTATCCCCTTACAAAGGTCTATACAAATCTTTACAATATAAGAGATCTTCCATTTTGGTTTCTATATCATCCAATTATTTTCATTCAAACTAAGCATGTGAGAAATATTACCGGTCTCCATGTTCGAATATAGAAGTTAAATGCCACCAGAAAACCTTGCTCTGATACTAGTTGATGGGAATAAAACAGGAAGAAACTTTATATACAAACAAATACTAGTAGGCCGTCACACACAATGGAATCAAATAGAAATCATAATCAAATAAACACCAAGATTTACGTAGAAAACCCTTTTAACTCGAAGGATAAAAACCATGGGACGAGGCAGAGAAAATTTACTATTAAAATAATAAATATACAGATTTCAAGGCTTCTTGCCCAAACCCAAACAATAGCCACAAGAGAATCACAAGAATATAAGGACTATATTACTAAGCATAATATCTAAAACCTTCATAAGTGATCACAGTAATAATTCACTATAAACTGATCTAACTTAAGATATGGATTATTAAGAATAGTCTTTCTCTGTCCTTACCTTCTTTCTTTTCTTGGATCTCTTGTTTTCTACCCTCTATTGTTAATCTACAGTTTTTTTCTCTCTCTCACATTTTCAACTATCGCTGCCCTCTTTTCCACAACCCTTAGCTCCTAAAACTAAGGTTTATGTTAAGATAAATGAAGATTAAGGCTATGGGTTTCACTAAAACCCATTATGAGCTGAATCTGGACCATCTACCCATCTGCCCAATAGTGTTAGGGGTCACAACAGCAGCCTCCAGGCCACCTGCATTAGCATAGCTGCTGTAGCCATCAGTTGCTTCGGTCATGGGTGTCTACGTACACTTTAGGCAAGCAACCCATGCCTATAGACACAAAGATTTATACATGCAAATAAAGTTGTAAAACTAAGTGTTGTCTCTAAAGAGAAAGTAAACAGTAGATGGAAGGCAAAAGGTGGGAAGAAGAATGTCGGAGAATATGTTGTAGCGGAAGTGTTGGCTCTAAAGAGAAAGTAAACATATGGAAGGTGATCAAGATGGTTTTGTCTCATGCTAGTTCATCTATCACATAAGTTGACACTTAAGTGGGATTCTAACTCATCAATCACAAATCGTTACCATAGCATGCTTCGATCTATCCCGTATTAATGATTAATAGTATGATTCAGTCTCAATCATCATCATACCCATCATAATCAGAGGTTAGAGAGATTTCTCCTATCATGATCATGTAGTTAATTTGATCTTATCACAGGTCAACTAGTAACGAGGTCAACTAGTATCATGATCATGCAGTTATTCTTGTGCTATGCATATAATGCTCTTTCGTGGTTTCCTAACAGTGGTATCAGAGTCATATTGCTCGTGATGAGATTGAATCATGTAGAATTATTCTATGCATTCGTGTAATACTCGGCCGCAAAGGCAGCGCCCGCAAGCAAACTACCTGTAGGTGGAGGGCGACCACCTACATGTCAGGACAAAAATATAAATAAGGTGTTCAATGAAATGTTCCTATTTGTTCGTGTCTTCGATTTATGTACATACCTTATATACTAAGTAATAGGCTTGCAGTAGGCTTGGCAACCCTAGTTTGGTTTGCTTTGTGGTCGATTTTGGCTTATAAATATGAGTGTGTCTTGTAAGCACTTGTGGGGGACCTCGGTTTATAATGGATCATTATCCTTTGTATGCAACCTTTCTGAGTTTGTAATATCCATGGGTGTAATTTGCATTTGGCTTTATAAAGTGTTTGCTTGAGCAGTTACTTGTGGATCCAAATTGGAGTTGCTTTTTCTGGCCCGTTTTATCTTTTGTAAGTCCTAAGGGATCCTAGGAGATCTCGGGGAAGGCTGACCTTTGCGGATGAACTCGCATGGGTGCCACACGACTTAGGCAAAATCAATTAAGCCCATGACATTGTGGTATTAGAGCTCTAGACACTGACTCAGTCATTCAACTTACATTGTTCTTTTCTTCCCTCCACTAACTTAAGCATTGGAGGGGCTACACCAGGCAAACCCCAACATTGACATATCATCCAGGATTATTGACATCATGGACGCCCAACTTTGTTTTATTCTTCTAGGATGATATGATAAACATAGAAAATCATTTTATTTTATTCTTCTGCTATGTATATGATGCTATTTCGTGATTTCCCAACAGTTGTATTAGAGCGAGGTTGCTCGTGATGAGATTGAATCATGTAGAATTATTCTATGCATTCGTGCAATGCTCGACCACAAAGGCAGCGCCCACAAGCAAACTGCCTGCAGGTGGGGGGCGACCACTTGCATGTTACGAACAAAAATATAAACAAGGTGTTTAATGAAATGTTCTTGTTTGTCCATGTCTTCGGTTTATGTACATACCTTATACAGCAAGTAGCAGGTTTACAGTAGGCTTGGCAACCCTAGTTTGGTTTGCTTTGTGGTCGATTTTGGCTTATAAATATGAGTGTGTCTTGTAAGCACTTGTAGGGGATCTCGGTCTGTAATGGACTATTATCCTTTATGTGCAACCTTTCTGAGTTTGTAATATCTATGGGTGTAATTTGTATTTGGCTTTATAAAGTATTTTCTTGAGCAATTGCTTGTGGATTCCGTTAAAATTGCTTCTTCTGGCCCATTTTCTCTTTTGTAAGTCCTAAGGGACTCTAGGAGATCTCGAGGAAGGCTGACTTTTACGGACAGACACGTATGGGTGCTGCATGGCTTAGGCAAAATCAGCTAAGCCCATGATATTATTGTATCAGAGCAAGACAAGCACACACAGAAACACTTGCCATACAAATATGGGGGACCTAACTAGGCTATATGGATGATAGCTAGCACACGCAACCATTTGGAGGAAACGGACATTGAAATGTAGGGAAAGGAGTCGCTTCGAGGAGTGGGCATCCAGGTTTGGCATTTAGAGGAATGACCAACCCTTTCCGCGAGAGCACCACGTGGACAAGCAAGCGAAGAAGAATGCATAGCGCATAGAGATTGAGATAGTTGAGTTCAAGCTACGGCTCGATGTTGGCAACCAAACTTGACAGTACTCAAGGCAAGGGGGCGCTTGGTGAAAGATGAGACAGTGCAAAGTGGGAGGTGTTGCGCAATAACTGAAAGGTGTTGCGCAATAACTGAAAGGTGTTGCGCAATGACTGAAAGATATTGCGTAACGACCGAAATAGTTGTACAAAGCTCACAGAAGTGAGGGGAATTGCTAACTCGAAGGATTCGATACTCATGTAAGGGTTTGCGCACGGACGACGGAGTGTTCATGGCCATCCCAAGGCATGATCATAACTTGGTGCCATGGAGCATCAGAACTTTCTCTTCAGCATAGAAATGATATGTTCGTAGGCGGTTGAAGTGTGCAACAAGTTCATCATATTATTAGACCTTGAAGGGTGCAGTAGGGACTGTATTGGTGAAGAGTCACAATCTAGCAAGTGCATTTGCGATGGCAGAATAAGATATATATTGTTCAGCAAGATAGAGTAGTCCAAAGGGGATGGTGGTCTTCAAAACTTCGAGTGGGAAGAATGTCAAGAGGAAAGTTGCTCTAACAAGATAGATATCCAGAAGGGATAAGTCCTAGTTCTCTAGAGGGAGAATCATATGCAATATATCACACATATTGAGGAAGAGTTCTTCAAGGCAATATCTCCACAAAGCTCAACAGACCGAGCAAGTGACGAGGAGTCGTCGCATGATCTCGAATGAGGGAATGCATTGGTGGATATATTTCGAGATTAAGTGAGGGAGTAATTTAAGGTAATATCATATGAAGGCATACTTAGAGTCGATGTGAAAATTGAACTCAATGGAGGGCTGATTGATAGGACCCTAGAGTTCTATCATGGAGGAAGAAGGTGGAAAGGGGGATAATCGATCTCTTTGAGGGGATTGGGCCTCCTAGATCACTTCGAGGGGATCTGCCTCCTAGGATTTCTGTCTTTGGCTAAAATTAATACTTCATTTATTGATTGATTGATTTTCATAAAAGAGTTACAACCTTATTTATAAGGTTTTACCAAGAGTCCCACTAATCTTTGACTCTTAACTAACTTGATAAACTTCTAACTGAAAGTAATAACTGACTTCATCTCAACCGAAGATAAAAACTAACTCTAACCACTTATAACTGACTTGATAAGGTTCACTCGACTTATAATTGACTTTGGCTAACATGACTCAACGTGAATAAATGGACCCAACTTAGCTAGGGTTCTAACACTGACTCGTGGAATGGTGGACACGAGGGCCACTATCAACTCAATGCAAATCAAGGTGCGGAACGACTTGGGTGGTAGCGAGCCAATTGTTGAGGATGAAGGCAACGATGGCAAGCAGGGGTGTCACGACCCAGGTTGGCCCGACATTGGACAAAATGCTCGAGTCAAGAGTTACCAGTAGTACACTCATTAACCCTTATAAGACATTCATATGTTTTCCTCACCATACCCGAATACTAGGTCAATTGTTACTGGTAGTACACTCATCAACCCGCCAAAATGCTCAAGTCAAGAGTTAATAATAGTATACTCATCAACCCTTATAAGGCACTCATATATTCCCACATTTCCAATGTGGGACTAAGGGGTGTTACAAAAAAGGGCTGTGAAGGTTGCGACTGGTAGACGAGGAAGGAAGAGCAGTGTGGGCAGGGATGGCAGACGGGGTGGTAGGGAGGAGAGATAGCAACAGACGGGGAAACGAGCAATGGTGACGTGGTTGGGCAGCGACTAGCAGTGGAGGCAGGGCGATGGCCGAGGGCTAGAGAGGGAGGAGGCTATGGTGTCAGCGTGAGGAGCGTTGAGCGGTGGTTGCGGTTGAGAGCAAGGGAGGCAGCGGCTGAGGCGGCACTGGAGGAGAAAGGGAGATGGTGGCCGGTGGCAGGAGCAGGGGAAGAAGAAGGGGTGCAGTGTGAGAAGGGAAGGCAACGGTGAAGGTCGGTTAGAAGAGGCTGGACAACGGCAGAGGGAGGAGAGAAAGGCAACAGCGGCAAGGGTAGTGCGCTGCCAAGGGTTGGATGATGATAGATGAGGGGATGACAGTGGTTGGGAGTGACTGCTGCAGAGGAGGGGTGGTGGCGGCTATGTGGCAGTGATGACGACTGCGAGCGATGACTGTGCATGGTCGAGGAAGGACAGCGATGGTCGGTGAGAGGAGGCTACGGGTGCGTCGATGTTTCAGGCAGCTATTGCAGCAAGGGAGATGGGGATATGGTGGCCGACGACAACAGCAGGGAGGAGAGGAATAGAGGTGGCTGACGGAGGAAGAGGCGACCAAGGGAGAGGGCAACGATGATGTGCGGCTGCTGCGGCAGGAGAGGAGGAGAGGAAGAGGGCTGGCAGCAAGTAGGTGGGGTGGAAGAAGGGGGAAGGTGTGAGGCCCTTCTTCTTCTTTCCTCTCTCTCTTTTCTTTCTCCCTTTCTTTCTCTTTCTCTCTTTTTTTTTTTGGAAAATAAGGAGAAAGGAAGGGTGGCTACGGCTTCTTTTTCTTCTCTCTCCCTCCCTCTCTCTCTCTTTTACAGCAAGATGGTAGATATGACGACGATGATGACAATAATGATGTTGATGATGATGACAGCGATGACGATGATGATGAGAGGAGCAACGATGGAATCACAATAGGAATGCCGAGGATCACTACTCTGATACCAAATTATAGGACCTTAGGGTTCTATCATGGAGAAAGAAGGTGGAAAGGGGGATAATTGATCTCTTCGAGGGGATCGGGCCTCCTAGATCACTTCGAGAGGATTTGCCTCCTAGGGTTTCTGCCTTTTGGCTAAAACTAGTACTTCATTCCTTGATTGATTGATTTTTATAAAAGAGTTATAACCTTATTTATAGGGCTCTGCCAAGAGTCCCACTAATCTTTGACTCTTAACTAACTTGATAAACTTTTAACTAAAAATAATAACGGACTTCATCTCAACCGAAGATAAAAACCAACTCTAATCACTTATAACTGACTTGATAAGGTTCAACCGACCCATAACTGACTCTGACTAACATGACTCAACCTAAATAAATGGACCTGACTTAGCTAGGGTTCTAACACTGACTCGTGGAATGGTGGACACGAGGGCCACTATCAACTCAATGCAAATCGAGGTGCGGAACAACTTGGGTGGTACTTGGTGAAGTATCCAAGCTGCAAGAAAGGAGCTGACATAGAAGTTGGAATATGGAGCTAAAGTACAAAGCTTTCCTTGGACAGAAGTTAAGGGCATGAACTGTTGTAGAGGCAAGAGTGAGATCATGTTGTTCCATGGGTTCTTCATTATGATGGGGCAGACTTATCTTGCATGGTGCCAAAGACGAAGGGAGCTTCGAGGCACATGCACCTTACCTAAAAGATGCATTCGATGGAGTAACTAAGGTGATTCAACTTATAGAGGTGAAGTTGGGATCAGGAGATCTTAGCATGGGGCAAGAGGATGCAGAGGCGGGTACTCTTGAAGAATATACCACAATATTACCATTCGAGTTGTCAGAAACAAGTGGTGTATAGTGGAGATTATGCTGGTAGGGGATAGAGGCCCAGGATCCAGATAATGGTGCACAAATTCTAGCGAAGTCATAAGACTTTAGGAGCTACTAGGCGACTGACTATCTTAGAGCTATTGTTTCATCCGGGTGTGACCCAAGAGTGGGTGGACAAAGGTGAATTGCCAAGAGAGTGAACCAAAAATCGGAGATGGCGGAGGCCCTACGATGTGTTGGCAGAGGCCACACATGGAGAAGTAGTACAACGTATAGCGGATCATGGTGGAATAGTTCGTAGTAATATAATACATATAGACATGTCTCATGAGGGACATAATCATGCAAAGGTATGATCAAGAGCTACTATGAGCTCCACTTTGGTGTACGACACAACAAAAAGAAGGGCTATGGATTCAAGGAGTGAATACTATGGTATCATAGAGGCGGGTCTTCGTGTGTATCGGAGCTTGCATTGGATGAAAGCCTTAGTCATCAGCATATGGGAGCGGTGCACCACCGAGGAAGAAGTCCAAGTGTAAGTACTAGTGAGTCACGAACTGTTGGGAGCTCCACTTCGGTGAACAATGCAACGACAATAAGGGTTATGGATTCAAGGAGTGAATGCCATGGTACTGCATGTTGGGAAACCTATAGTGGGTGCATCACATACGCAACAAAAATTAAAATAAAAATCGCTTTCCCACGTAGATCAAATCGTCATGCAAAAGATTAGGGTCACAAGAAAAATGCAAAAACCAAAAAACCATGATGTGTGAGAGATTGATTTTACCTAGGGAGATCGTATATACCTATATTCTGGATCTAGATGGAGAAGATGAAGGAGGTCAAGTGTCCTCCTCTTTAGCGGTATCCATATGATGGATCTCTGCAGCGAAACTCCTCCAATCTGATGTTGCAACTCTTGCTCAGAGGGAGGTAGGAGAATAGGAGGTGGTGGCTAAAGTTACAGCCTATCAACCAAGAGTCTCCCCTCCTATTTATAGAGAGCCACTAAAAACTCTTAGGGCTCCAGCCTTAGTGGGTATTGGATCTCCATCCAATTACCCACTAAACTTGTATTATTGGATCTCTATCCAATAATCTCCTTAGGCCTCTAATTAGGCCTTAATTAAGGAGCCCATCAACATAGGGTCTCATCTAATAAGAATATGAGCTAATTGGATCTCCATCCAATCATCTATTCGCTAAAGCATCCAACATATATATGTGACCCTCTAGGCCCGATACTGAGCTAGCCGTGAGTTACTCCCATTAGAACTCCTTCTAATATAGTGAATTATTATCTCCATAATAATTCACTCGAATCATCGACTATGGACGTACTAGACCACTATGCCATAGTACCAGACGGTATAGGGGGATCAAATCCATTGGACCTGTCTGTCCATAATTACCATATATCTATAATCCATTATCCAACTAATATCCCAGAGATTGCATATTGGATATGGTACTGTTAGGTCACATACGGAATCAGTTTGTCTTGCTCTAATCGGATTCTACCGGAGAACTCCTTCTATCTCAATCCAAATGACCCTGACCAGAGATTTGTCCAAGCAAGCATATATGGGATATTCCTCTCGTAATACCGAGAGTGGATGATCCTCTATTGACACTCAATTGCCTTCGTAAGGTTGGCTACCAATCCCGATAACCAATTGTACCAGATCTAGAGCTTTCCAAACCTGTAAGTCTGGTATAAAAAAAAACAGTACTCATACAAGACATCCTTGGTGTCTCAAGTCCAAGGACTAGATACACAACTGGGACTATGGAATCGTTGTATGACATTATGTATCATTAACCATACAATATTCCATAAGCGGATCAATTAGTGAACTCATTCTCTAATGAGCACATGTACTATATCTTTAGTATTTCCACACAAGTGGCTATGAGACCAGCCATCTCCATTATATGGATGGGTATATAGTACATTGATCTGTCCCGTTATCTCGATGTCTCTCTCGAGTAATCTATGACCGAGATTATTTAGGATCTGTGTTTAAAGATGAATCGATCTCATTATCATAATCTCATCACGATCTAATTTTCATTACATAGAACCAAGGACATCACAATATATATGCTACATATAATATAATATGAGAATACACCAATATTAATCATAAGAAAAAAGATTACGTATTATGTCACACGTGTCATCACTCGCGTGATTGGCTTGCAGGGCATATGTAACTAGCAATCTGCCACTTGACCTAAAGCTAATCACCTATGTGTCTGATCCTTATCAGACCCCTGTGATGCTCAAATACAATCTGAGCTAGTGGCTTCGTCAGTGGATCTGTAATGTTATCTTCGGATGGAACTCTTTCCATTGCTATATCTTTACGAGCTATGATCTCTCTTATCAGATGGAACCTCCTTAGAATATGCTTAGACTTCTGACGAGACCTAAGTTCCTTCGCTTGAGCTATCGCCCCATTGTTGTCGTAGTATATAGAAATTGGTCCTATACTGCTTGATACGACTCCCAAATCTTTGATAAACTTCTTTATCCAAACCTCTTCCTTTGCTGCTTCTGCTGTAGCAATGTATTCTGCCTCTGTGGTTGAGCCGGTAGTAGTATCTTGCTTAGAACTCTTCCGGCTTACTGCTCCTCCATGCATAGTGAAAATATACCCTGAATTTGACTTGTTATCATCAATATCAGACTAAAAACTTAAGTCTGTGTAGCCCTCAACCTAGAGACTACCTCCTCCATATACTAGTAAAAGATCCTTAGTCCTTCTCAAGTACTTAAGGATACACTTTACTGCCTTCCAGTGTTCTAAACCTGAATCTGCCTGATACCTACTCATGACACTCGGAGCATCTGCTATATTAGGCCTAGTGCATAGCATCACATACATGATAGATCCTATTGCTGAGGCATAAAATATCTTATCCATGTTTGCCCTTTCTTCAGGAGTCTTTGGGGACATACTCCTAGAAAGTGATATTTCATGTCTCATCAGTATGAGACCTCTCTTGGAATTTTTCATGCTAAACCTTTTAACAATGGAGTCTATGTACCTAGATTGAGATAAGCTAAGTATCTTTTTAGATCTATCTCTATAGATCCTGATCCTCAAAATATAGGATACTTCCCCTAAGTCTTTCATGAAGAAGTTTCTGGATAGTCAAACCTTTACTGTGGAGAGCATTCATACATCATTCCTAATGATTAAGATGTCATCCACATATAGTACCAAGAACTTTCACTTACCTTCCTGTACACATAAGGCTCATCTTCGTTCTAAACGAAGTCATAAGGTCTGATTACCTCATCAAATCTTGTGTTCCAACTTCGGAAAGTTTGCTTCAATCCATAAATGGATCTAAGCAACCTGCACATTTTATCTCGACTCTTTTTGGATACAAATCCCTCTAGTTGTATCATATACACCTCTTTCTTGAGGTTGCCATTGAGGAATGCTATTTTGACATCCATCTGCCAGATCTCATAGTCATAGTGTGCTGCAATAGCCAAAATAATTCTAATGGACTGAAGCATGGCTGCAGGTGAAAAGGTTTCGTCATAGTCAACTCCTTGTCTTTGACGATATCCTTTAGCTACCAGCCTTGCTTTATAGGTCTCTATCTTTCCATCTACTCCGATCTTCTTCTTGAAGATCCATTTGCAACCGATGGGTACAACACTCTCAGGTGCATCTACAAGGTTCCAAACTTGTTAGAGTACATGGAATCTATCTCAGAATTTATGGCTTCTTGCCACTTCCCAGAGTCTATACTCATAATAGCCTTCTCGTAGGTTTAAGGATTA
The DNA here is from genome assembly GCA_021527575.1 of Ensete glaucum. NCBI lineage: Eukaryota > Viridiplantae > Streptophyta > Magnoliopsida > Zingiberales > Musaceae > Ensete > Ensete glaucum. The sequence continues at coordinate 38,222,435 of CM038552.1, forward strand.
ACATCCTGAGAATCATCTCCACTGATATGTCCCACATATCTTTTAGGAGGGTAAGATACTCTAGTAGACCTACATAAATTTAGAATTTGTGTGTTAGGTACCTGAATAAACTTAGGCTCTGGAATGGTGCTTGAGCTAGGTTCTCCAACCTCGTTTAATTCTATCTCACTCCTACTGTTTCCACCAAGAATATATTCCTTCTCAAGGAACATAGCTCTCTTAGCAATAAAGACCTTTCGGTCCTCGGGATGATAGAAATAATACCTACAAGTTTCCTTTGGGTATCCCATGAATGTGCACCATTCTGTCCTTGATTCCAATTTATCGGGGTTGTGTCTTCTAACATGAGTAGGACAGTCCCAAATCTTAATAATTTTAAGATCCGGCTTCTTTCCTTTCCATATCTCATATGATGTAGATACTACCAACTTTGATGGAACTCTGTTCAGAAGGTAAGCTGTAGTCTCTAGGGCGTACCCCCAGAATGAGATAGGTAGGCCAGCGAAACTCATCATAGATCGCACCATGTCTAACAACATGTGATTCCTCCTTTCTGATACACCATTGAGCGGAGGTGTATAAGGAGGTGTCCACTAGGATAAAATCCCATTGTCCCTGAGGAAATGGATGAACTTCGTACTCAAGTACTCTCCTCCTCGATCTGATTGAAGAGTCTTAATACTCTTTCCAATTTGGTTCTCTACCTCATTCTTATATTCCCTGAATTTCTCGAAGGCCTCATATTTATACTTCATTAAGTACACATATCCATACCTAGAGAAATCATCAGTGAATGTAATGAAGTATGAGTAACCACCTATAGCTTGAGTCGACATGGGACCACATACATCACTATGTATGAGTTCCAATAACTTGGTGGCTCTCTCTCCAATTCCACTAAAAGGAGAGTTGGTCATCTTCCCACAAAGGCAAGGTTCACAAGTTGCATATGTCTCATGGTCAAATGAATCTAAGTATTCATCTTTCAATAACTTTTGAATCCTTCCCTCATGTATATGACATAGCTTACAATGTCATAGGTATGCATTATTCACCTCATCTCTTTTCTTCTTAGACATATTTATATTCATGATATGTGGAGAAGTATCTAACATATATAAGCCATTTATTAGGGTCCCTCTAGTGATGATATGATCATCAATAATTATTAAATAATTATTATAGAGATAGAAATAATATTTTTGATAATAGAGGAAACAAAATAGCATGCATCTAATGCAATAATAGCTCCACCAAGCAGATGTAGGGTGACCTCTCCAACAGCAACTGCAACAACTCTTACTCCATTGCCCATCTTGAGGTCCATCTCGCCTCTAGCTAATCTCCTAGGTCTTGCTAGAACCTGCAATGAATTGCAGATATGATAAACACTCCCGGTATCTAATACTTATGTGTTATCATAAAAATCTGACAAGTGGAGACTGATCATGAATATACCTGAAGCTTCTCCAAGCATTTGTCTCACCTTCTCTGCAAGATAGTCCTTACAGTTCTTCTTCTAATGTCTGTCTTGGCCACAGTGGAAGTATTGTCCTTTGTCCTTTATCGGGTATTTCTTGGCAATCTTTGCCTTACCTGGTCTTTCTTTGCCCTTGCCCTTCTTAACGATCTTGTTGGTCTTCCTTTTCTTTTTGGTCTCACCAATATAGAGAACTAGCTTCTCCTTCTTGATGGCATTCTCAGCTTCCCTCAACATATTAAGGAGCTCAGGGAGAGTCACCTCAAACTTGCTCATGTTAAAATTCATGATGAAGTGAGAAACAGAATCTGGTAGGAACTAAAGTATAAGATCAATGCACAAATTATCCTCTATGACTATTCCTAGACCTGTGAGTTTCTCGATCCACTCTATTATCTTTAGGATATGGTTCTAAACCGATGTCCCTTCTGTCATCCTAGCTTGGAAGAATTTCTTAGATATCTCATATCTTTGAGTTCTTCCCTGTTTCTCAAACAGCTGACGGAGATGAAGAAGGATAGAATCTACATCCATGCTCTCATGTTGCCTTTGTAACTCAGGAGTCATGGAGGCCAACATGTAACATTTTGCTAACATGGAATCATCTATATACTTCACATAGCGAGCGATCTCATCCTCGCTTGCCCCTTCTTCTGATGTGGGCACGATTATATCAAGGACATATGCGATTTTCTCCACCGTGAGAACAATTCTCAAATTATGGAGCCAATCTGTATAGTTTGGACCAGTGAGACAGTTGGCATCAAGTATGTCATGTAGGGGGTTTGTGAGCGACATGTTTCTGACAAAACAAGATATAGCAAAAATAAATAACATACAGATTTTGCAGAAAATACTAATTAAGATATGGACTTCTATCTTAATGTGCTCCCACTATTTTCTTAGTGAATCATGTGACACCCTCGATACATGAGATAGAAGTCTCCGGCAGACTCCTAATGGGGATCAAGATCCAATTGGCATCTTAGTGCAACCTCGAGGGACTCAACCAATTGCACTAAGCCCAAAAGGTAGGCAATTCTTACCAATCATAACTCCTTGTGATTCCTGTCATGATTGGCCTCCGAATCATCATGTTATCGAAGGACTCGACCAACCGTAATGTTCAGTTAAGTCATCACCATCGTTATAAGATGAGTCTGATTCAATGATATGCCCTCGAGAGACTTGACCAAACATACCATGTCCTCAGGTCACCGGTGACATCTCTATGTCATAGGCAAGAACTCAATCACGTAGATAGGTGAGCCTCGAGGGACTCGACCAACTCAACCTATGTCGTGATTCAATTTCTTCCTATAACGATGGAAGGCCATGTGGGTCAATCTTATTACCTCATGCTTACCAACTTAATATTATCATAGGAGAAGTTTTTGTTTCGTATCGATCTCCTAATATATTGTGTCACACACATACATATTTAATATATATCTACATCGCATGCAAATATATATATATATATCTAGTAGGTGTATAACACATCACATATGCAAGCCACACCAGATGATCATGAGCCGTCACCTAATATGATTTAGTCCGAGCCAATGAGCCTAATCACTCACAATACGATTTATGTGTGCATTGGTGCATCTTCATGCCCTGAGATTGTTGATCTCGTCATCATCAGTTCCGTCGAATCGTCGCATCACCATACACCATAATCTCCTGCCACGACATCGTGGGTCCCATTGTCACCTCCATGCTCCTTCTACGTCTCTCTATATAATTACAAATAATCACAGGCATGTAGGCCCAACAATAAACGAGAAAAACGCAGGCTCGCAAGCCCCAATAATAATAATAATCACAATTACACACATCACAACACATGGCTCATGATCATCCATCCACATCATACATCACATGTACATCACATCATATGTAGGATTACTAGATATATATAATAATTAATTAAACTATTTAATTAATTATTTTTTGGAAATCACGACAGTCCTCGAAATTTTCAGAATTGTCAAGGGTGTTTCAGGAATTCTGTACACGAGGATAATCCTCAGAATTTTCTAAATTCATAGGGGCAGGATCATTCTTTTCCTAAAAGGATGCCCTAGCCCTCTTGCCCCATCTGCGCTGCTACCCTCGGGCTATGCCTCCTTGCTCGGGCGTTGCTCTTACTAGCTCCTACCAAAGAACAGACTTGCACCACATGCGGCACGTCGTAGGTGGCCGTCCAGCGCCGACCTAGCGCTAGCCATACTGGGCACGACTGGCGGCTGCAAGGGCTTTATGGTGGCTACCCCTAGGGGCCTTGTCAGAATGCCTGCACCAACCGCGTGGTGGCCTGCATGGGGGCTAGTCGTGGTTGGCCGTCCCTCCGCCTCGCTGCCTTCGCTGTGAAAACGCAGCAAGAAGACATAAAACGATTCTACGCGATTCAATCTCATTACACATACTTTAAAACCAATGTTTCATATGGAAACCTTGGCTCTGATATCACTGTTGGGAAACCTATAACGGGTGCATCACATGCGCAGTGAAAATCAAAACAAAAATCGATTTTTCATACATATCAAATTGTCATGCAAAAGATTAGGGTCGCGAGAAAAATGCAAAAGCCGAAAAATCACGAGGTGTGAGAGATTGATTTTACATAGGGAGATCATATATCCCTGTATTCCAAATTCGGATAGAGAAGATGAAAGAGGTCAAGCGTCCTCCTCTCTAGCGGTATCCACACGATGGATCTCTACAGCGAAACTCCTCTAATCTGATCTTGCAACTCTTGCTCAGAGGGAGGGAAGAGAATATGAGGTGGTGGCCAAAATTGTAGCCTATCAACCAAGAGTCTCCCCTCATATTTATGGAGAGCCACCAAAAAACCCTAGAGCTCCTATCTTAGTGGGTATTGGATCTCCATCCAATTACCCACTAACCTTGCATTATTAGATCTCTATCCAATAATCTCCTTAGGTCTCTAATTAGGCCTTAATCAAGGAGTCCATCAGCACAGGGTCTTATCTAATGAGAATATGGGCTAATTGGATCTCTATCCAATCCTTTATTCGCTGAAGCATCCACCATATATGTGTGACCCTCTAGACCCGATACCGAGCTGGATGTGAGTTACTCCCATCAAAACTCCTTCTGATATAATGAGTTATTATCTTCATAATAATTCATTTGACTCATCGACTATGGACGTACTAGGCCACTATGTCATAATCTCCCAAACGGTACAGGGGGATCGAATCCATCAGACTTGTCTGTCCACAGTTACCATGTATCTACAATCTTTTATCCAGCTAATATCCCAGAGACCATATATTGGATATGGTACTGTCAGGTCACATACGGAATCAGTTTGTCTTGCTCTAATCGGATTCTATCGGAGAACTCCTTTTCTCTCAATCCAAATGACCCTGGCCAGAGATTTATCTAAGCAAGCATATATGGGATATTCCTCTCATGATATCGAGAATGGATGATCCTCTATTGACACTCAATTATCTTCGTAAGATTGGCTACCAATCTCGATAACCAACTGTACCAAATCTGGAGCTTTCCAAACATGTAAGTCTGGCGTCAAAGAAAGAAGTACTCATACAAGGCATCTTTGGTGTCTTAAGTCCAAGAACCAGATACACAACTGGGACTATGGAATCGATGTCTGACATTAGGTATCATTAACTATACAGCATTCCATAAGCAGATTAATCAGTGAACTCATTCTCCAATGAGCACCTGTACTACAACCTTAGTGTCTCCACACAAGTGGCTATGAGACCAACCACCTCCATCATATGGATGGGTATTGGATGGGTATATAGTACACCGATTTGTTCGGTTATCTCGATGTCCCTCTCAAATAACCTGTGACTGGGATTATTTAGGATCTGTATTTAAAGATGAATCAATCTTATTATCATGATCTCATTATAATCCGATTTTCATTGCATAGAACCAAGGACATTACAATATATATACTACATATAATATAATGTAAGAATATGCTAATATTAATCATAAGCAAAAAGATTACGCAGTGTGTCACACATGCCATTACTCACGTGATTGGCTTGCAGGGCACCTGTAACTAGCACTGCAGAGGCAGGTCTTTTGTGTATATGCATCGAAACTTACATCAGATGAAAGCCTTAATCATCAGCATATGAGGGTTGTGTACCACTGAGGGAGAAGTCAGATTGCAAGTACCAATGAGTCCTATAGAGGGGACTTGATCATACAAAAGTATGATCAAATCGACTGGAGAGTTGGACTACTTACAATGCTCACATTAGTCAGAGGACAAGGCCGAGTAAGTGAACATTGCTACCAAGGAAGCTAAGGAAACAAAATCGATGCGAGCCCTGCAATAAGAAGGTGGAGGCCATGCATGAGAGTTGTTGTTTGTCTTTTCATCGACCAAAGAGAACTGCTAGGAGGACACAGTGGTGTTGAAGTAGGTAGTTGAATGGGGCGAGGAAGCGACAATGAGTCTGGCGGGGCTCAGCTACCTAAAAGCAATAGCATCAGTTAGAAAGGAGGTGGATTTGGAGGAGAACCACAGTACCACAAAGGCGGATCTACTAATTATGAAGAAGGGATGCAGATGCAAGACAACAGATAGTAGAGCCATGGGCTTCGCGGTGCTATAGTACCGCAGAGGTGGGACTTATATGGAGTCATCGATCCCTTTCTCTCATGGAAGGAGAGCATTGGTCGTAAAATGGGCCAAGGAGGTGGAGAATGTAGAGGCAAACTCCAAGTACTAAGACAAGGCGGAAGGGCAGAGGCCAAGGAACTTCATAAAACCAGTATTAACCAGCTTCTCATTAAAATAGCCGAAAGTAGGAGACTTTGGGTTGATCCAGGAGTGCTCGACCAAGGAATGAAGTAGACAGTACATGGTGATGTACCTCTTTTTACTCAGAGAAATAGGCAGCAAAGATGATGGAGGAGATGGTATAATCCCAAAGGCGACCAGCTCTATCAAAGACTTACTCCAAGTTGGGGGGACTCGTAGTTGGGGTAGTGGAAAGATGAATCATAGTAGCTAACTCAACACAAGGAGTGCAAACACTTTAAGTGCTTCAGAAGTGTGAGCAAAGAGCAGGCAAATATTAGTAACCAGCTCAATGCATGAAGTACAAACTCGAAGAGGCAGGCGAAATCAAGTAACCTTTGTCTTCTCAACTCAAGAGAATGGGCGAAACTGAGTACCCCAATTCTCTTAACTCAAGGAGGTGAGCGAAGCCAAGTAACATTGCCTTCTCAACTCCTAAGAAAATGGGTGAAGTTGAGTAAGTCGAGTATCCTAGTTCTCTTACTTATCCAGCAGAGGAGCTCTGCATAAGTTTAGTGACCCTTCGAAGAAAGCTTATGAAAGACAATAGTTGTCAAATCCTCACCATTGGTGATCAATACTATTGAAAGTAGATTGTCTACTTTATTTTTCAATTGAATGCCAATCGAAAGTGGGAGTGATACGAACCTACTTGGAAGTAACAACTAAAAGTGGAAGAAGGATCAATGGGCAAATATTATAGAGAAAGGACCTTTAAAAACTTTATAGTCTACAAGGCGATGCTCATTAAAGTTATAACAAGCATCTATTCAGTTCAAGCAACATGAGTATAGCATAATAAGGCAGGTCTTTTCCTTCATCAAAAGGATCCACAAGAGTCAACAAGGATTAGCACAACTCAGCTAACCCCACACCAAAGTTAGTCATTGGTGAGTTGAAGCAGCATGACAGATCAGAGTTTGACTACTCAATAACAACGACAAAGAGCGGCCAGGAGCCAAAGGAGCATGTTACAACTAAAGTAGAAGATTGAAGATTCAACAAAATGCAAGAAGATGAAGCGTCTACAGTGGCTTGGACGAGGACATTGAAAGAATAAGTGGGGGAGAATGTCAGGGACAAAAATATAAATAAGGTATTCAATAAAATGTTCCTGTTTGTCCGTATCTTTGGTTTGTATACATACCTTATACAGCAAGTAACAGGCTTGCACTAGGCTTGGTAGTCATAGTTTGGTTTGTTTTGTGGCTGATTTTGGCTTGTAAATACGAGTGTATCTTGTAAGTACTTGTGGGGGACCTCGGTCTATAATGGACCATTATCCTTTATGTGCAACCTTTCTAAGTTTATAATGTCCATGGGTGTAATTTATATTTAGCTTTATAAAGTGTTTACTTGAGTAGTTACTCGTGGATCCTGTTGGAATTACTTCTTCTGGCTCATTTTCTCTTTGTAAGTCCTAAGGAACTCTAGGAGATCTCGAGGAAGACTGATCTTTGCGGACGGATACACATAGGTGTCGCATAGCACAGGCCACCTACAAGGGTGATTGCTCATGGCTAGGCCCCTTGTAGGGGCGGCGACTCGCTACCAAGAACACTAACAAGGAGCAGGCCACCTACAGTGGCGGCGCCCTTGGAGATGATGTTTCGTGCATAACGCCCGCTAGCTATGGTTGTCGCCTATGGACTAGATGGTCATGCATGGCGGTGCCGCACATAAATGCAGCAGCTGCCTGCAGCATGGGTGGCCACCTATAGCATGGGTGGCCACCTATAGCATGGGCGACCACCTGTAGAAAGCAACAGTTGCCCACGGTAGGCCACGGGAGCAGAAGCATCACCTGCCCACAGGGGCGATCATCCAAGGGCAGGGGCGACGATAGCGGCCCTCTAGAAGGAGGCAAAGGGGAATTGGGGCTTTTTGGAGAAAAGGATGATTATACCCTTAGAAATTTAAGAAATTCCATGATCATTCTTCTGTCCATAATTTTAAAAATACCCTTAATAATTCTAAAAATTTCTAACATATCTCGAGTTCCAAAAAATAGTTAATTAAATAGTTTAATAATTATTATTTATCTAGTAGTCCTACATGATGCTGTGTGTATATATGATGTATGATATGAATGGATGATCATGGACCATGTGATGTGATGTGTGTATGTGTGATGATTATCATTATTATTATTGGAGCCTGTGTGCCTCCGTTTTCTTCCTTGTTCATTGTCGGGCCTGTGTGTCTGTAATTATATTGTAATTATATGAAGTGGCACAGCGGGAGCGTGGAGGTGACAACTGGACCGACGATGCCATGACAGATGATCGCGATGCATAGTGATGCATCGAGGATCCGACGGAATCGACAATGATGAGATGAATGATCATAAGGCATGGAGATGCACCAATACACACATATATCCTATTGGGAATAATTGGACCCATTGGCTCGGGCTTGATCACATTAGGTGATGGTTCATGATCATCCGATGGTATGCATATGTGATATTTGATTATACGCCTACTATATATATATATTACATGTGATATAGATATATATATTAAATATATATGTGTGTGACATGACATATTAAGAGACCGTAATGAAACAAAAACCCCTCCTACAATAATATTAAGTACGAAGTGTGAGGCAATAAGATTGACCCACGTAGTTTTCCATCATTATAGGAAGAAATTGAATCACGACATAGGTTGAGTTGGTCGAGTCCCTCGAGGCTCACCTATCTATATGATTCGAGATATTGCCTATGACATAGAGATGTCACCGTGACTTGAGGATATGGTATACTTGGTCGTGTTCGTCGAGGATATATCATTAAATCAGACTCATCTTGTAACGATGGTGATGACTTAACTAAACATCATGGTTGATCGAGTCCCTCGAGACCATTATATCTCATAGGTCGAACAGGACAAGAATCATAAAGAGTTGTGATTGGTAAGAGTTGTCTGCCTTTTTGGGCTTAGTGTGATTGGTCGAGTCCCTCGAAGTTACATTAAGATGCCAATTGGATCCTGATCCCCACTAGAAGTCTATCAGAGACTTCCTTTTCACGTGCCGAGGGTGTCGTGTAATTTATAAGAAAATTAGTGAGAGTAGATTAAAATGGAAGTTTGTATCTTAATTAATTTTTTATAAAATTTACATGTTATTCATTTATGCTATATCTTGTTTGTTAGAAACATGTTGCTTGCAAATCCCCTATGTGGCATACTCGATGCCAACTGCCTCACTAGTCCAAACTACACGGATTGGCTCTGTAATAAAGAATTATTCTCACAATGAGAAAATTACGTATATCATTGACATGACTCTGCCTAAGAAAGAGAAACCAGTTCTTTATATTGGTGAGACCAAGAAGAAATAGAAGGCTGATAAGTCGCTTAAAAGAGGCAAGGGCTAAGGCAAATCGAGCAAGGCAAAGGTTACCAAGAAAGACTCGATAAAAGATAAAGGCCAATACTTCTACTTCTGTAAAGATGGGCACTAGAAGAGGAACTGTAAGGATTACCTTATAGAGAAGGCAAAACAAAAGCTTAGAGAAGCTTTAGTGACATTCATGATCAGTCTCCATTTGTCAAATTTTTATGATAACATATCGGTATTGGATACCAAGAGTGCTTACTATATCTGCAATTCATTGCAGATTCTGGCAAAGCTTAGGAGATTGGCAAGAGGCAAGATAAACCTTAAGATAGGCCATGGAGCAAGAGTTACCACTGTTGCTATTGGTGAGGTCATCCTACATCTGCCTGGTGGAGCTACTATCACATTAGATGCATGCCACTACGTTCCCTCTATTATCAAAAATATTATTTTCATTTCATGTTGGATAGTTAGTGTATATAAACTAGTTTTTGAGAATAATAATTGTTTATTAATTTTTAGATGATGGGATCATCACCAAGAGGGATGTTGATTGATGACTTATATATGCTAGACAGTTCTCCACACATAATGAATGTAAGTACATTCAAGAGGAAACGAGATAGGTGAATAGTACATACCTATGACATTATAGGCTGGGTCATATTTATAAGGGAAGGATTCAAAAGTCGCTGAAAGATAGATACTTAGATTCATTTGACTACGAGTCCTATACAACTTATGAACCTTATCTTTGTGGAAAGTTAACAAACTCTCCTTTTAGTGGAACTAGAGAGAACCACCGAACTATTGTAACTCATACATAGTAATGTACGTGGTCCTATGTCTACTCAGGCTATAAGTGATTACTCGTACTTTATTACATTTATTGGCGATTTCTATATGAATGGATATATATACTTGATGAAGTACAAATTCGAGGTCTTCAAGAAATTTAGATAATATAAGAATGAAGTAGAGAACTAGATTGAAAGGAGTATTAAGACTCTTTGATCAGATCGAGAAAGAGAGTACTTGAGTATAGAGTTCATCCATTTTCTTAAGGACCATGAGATTCTATCATAATATATACTTCCTTATACACCTCAGCTCAATGGTGTATTAGAAAGGAGGAATTGCACATAATTAGACATGGTGCGGTCCATGATGAGTTTCACCGACCTACTTATCTCATTTTGGAGATATACCCTAAAGACCACAGCTTACCTTCTGAATAGAGTTCCATCTAGGTTGTAGTGTCTACATCATATGAAATATAAAAAGAGAAAAAACTTAATCTTAAAGTCGTTAAGATTTGGGGCTGCCCTACCCATGTTAGAAGACACAACCCCGATAAGTTGGAATTAAAGATGAAACAGTGAAAGTTCATGAGATACCCCAAAGAAACTTATGAATATTATTTCTATTATCCCGAGGACTGAAAGGTCTTTATTGGCAAGAGAGTTGTATTCTTTGATAAGGAACACGTTCTTGGTAGAAACAATGAGAGTAAGATAGAGTTGAACGAGGTTAGAGAACCGAGGTCAAGCACCATTTTAGAGTTTAAGCCTCTTCAAGTACCTAGCATATAAGTTCCAACTTTGTGTAGGTCTGGTAGAGTATCTCACCTCTTGAAAGATATGTGGGACATATAAGTGGAAAAGATACTCAAGATGTTAATCCTCAAACCTACGAGGAGGCTATTATGAGTATAAACTCCGGGAAGTGGCATGAAGCCATGAATTGCGAGATGGATTTCATATATTTATATAAGGTTTGGAACCTTATGGATGCATCTAAGGGTATCATACCCATCAGCTGCAAGTGAATCTTCAAGAAGAAGATCAAAGTATATGTAAAGGTGGTGACCTACAGGGTAAGGCTAGTGGCCAAAAGTATCGTCAAAAGCAAGGAGTTGACTATGATGAAACTTTCTCACTTGTAGTCATGCTGAAATCCATCAGAATATTTTTTGGCTGTTGTAGCATACTATGACTATAAGATCTGACAGATTAATGTGAAAACTATATTCCTCAATGACAACCTCGAGGAGGAGGTGTATATGATATAGCCAAATAGATTCATATTGAAGAAGAGTCCAGACAATGTGTGAGAGTTGCTTAGGTCCATCTATGGATTGAAGCAAACTTTCCAAAGTTAAAACATAATATTTGATGAGATGATCAGATCTTATGACTTCGTTAAGAACAAAGATAAACCTTGTGTATACAAGAAGATAAGTGTGAGCAATATCACCTTTTTGGTATTGTATATGTATGACATCATAATAATTAAGAATGATATAGGAATACTCTCTACAGTTAAGGCTTAGCTATCTAGAAATATTTTCATGAAGGATATAGGGGAAGCATCCTATATTTTAGGGATCCGGATATATTGAGATAGATCTAAGAGGATGCTTGGCTTGTTCCAATCCAAGTACATAGACTCAATTGTCAAAAGGTTTGACATAGAGAATTCCAAGAGAGGTCTCATAGTGATGAGACATGGAATATCACTTTCTATGAATATGTCTATAAAGACTCCTAAAGAAAGGATAGACATAGATAGGATACCCTATACCTCAACGATAAAGTCAATTATGTATGTCATGAAATGTACTTGACTTGATATAGTACATGCTATAAGTGTCATGAGCAGGTATTAGGCAGATCCAAGCTTGGAACACTAGAAAGCAGTAAAGTGTATCCTTAAGTACTTGAGAAAGACTAAGAATCTTTTACTGGTATATGAAGGAGGTAGTCTCCAAGTTGAGAGCTATACAGATTCGAGTTTCTAGTCTAATGTCGATGATAGCAAGTTGAACTCAAGGAATTTCTTCACCTTGAATGGAGGAGTAGTAAGCTGGAAAAGTTTCAAGCATGATATTATTGTTAACTCGACCACAAAGGCAGAGTACATTATTGTGGTAGAAGCAATAACGGAGGGGGTTGAGATGAAGAAGTTCATCATAGATTTAGGAGTCATACCGAGCAGCGAGGAGATTCCCATATATAGTGACACCAACAGGGTAATAACTTTAGCAAGAAAAACTAGGTCTTATCAGAATTGTTTTAAGGAGGTTCTAGTTGATTAGAGAGATCATGGCCTGTAGAGATATAGCAATAGAAAGAGTTTCATCTAAAGATAAAATACAGATCCACTGATAAAGTTGTTAGCTCAAATTATCTTTGGGTATCACAAGGGTTTGATGGGGATCAGACACGTAGATGATATTGGCTTTAGGTAAAGTGAGAGATTATTGATTATAGGTGCCCTACAAGCCAATCATGTAAGTGATGGCACGTGTGACACGCTGCACAATCTTTTTACATATTATTATTATTGATATTTTTCATATTATATTATATACTGCATATACATATTATGATGTCCTTAGTTCTGTGAATGAGAATCAAATCATGATAAGATCACGATAATGAGATCGACTCACTTTTAAACATAGATCCTAAATAATCTTGGTCATTACTCGAGAGGGACATCGAGATAACCGGATAGATCAATATACTCTATACAGGAACAATATGATAGAAGCAGTTGGTTTCGTAGCCACTTGTGTGGGGTCACTAAGGGTACAATACAGGTGCTCGTTGGAGAATGAGTTCACCGATTGATTCTCTTATGGAATAGTGTATGGTTAATGATACATAACGTCAGATAACAATTATATAGTCTCAGTTGTATATCTGGTCCTTATATTTGAGACACCAAGGATTTCTTGTTTAAGTACTCATTTATTTGATGTCAGACTTACAGGTCAGGAAAGTTCCAGATTTGATCTAGCTAGTTATCAGGATTAGCAGCCAACCTTACAAAGGCAATTGAGTGTCAATAAAGGATCATCCACTCTCAGTATCATAAGAGAAATATCTCGTGTATTATTACTTGAATAAATCTCTGACCAGAATCATTCAGATTGAGAGAGGATGAGTTTCCTGGAGAATCCGATTAGAGTGAGACTCAGACGGATTCTATATGTGGCCTGAAAGTAATATGCCCAATATATAGACTCTGGGATATTATATGAATGAAAGACTATAGATACATGGTAACTAAGGATAGATAGGTCCAATGAATTTGAGCCCTTGTACCATTTGGGAACTATGGTATAGTGGCCTAGTATGTTTATAGTCGATGAGTTGAGTGAATTATTTTGTGATAACAATTCATTAAGCCAAAAGAAGTTCTGACAGATAGAACTTATGACTAGCTCGGTGTTGGGCCTAGACCATACACATATGGTGGATGATTGCAGCGAGTAAAGGTTTGAATATAAGTTATTTAATTAGTCCCAAATCTCATTGGATGAGATCCTACTGGTTACAAGCGTCCTGCAAGCCAATCACGTGAGTGATGACACGTGTGACACGTTGTGTAATCTTTTTGCTTATGATTAATATTGACATATTCTCATATTATATTATTTGTAGTATATATACTGTAATGTCCTTGATTCTGTGCAATGGGAATTAGATCGTGACGAGATCACGATAATAAGATCGATTCACCTTTAAAAATAGATCCTAAATAATCTTAGTCATAGGTTACTTGAGAGGGACATCGAGATAACCGGACAGACCGGTGTACTATATACCCGTCCATATGATAGAGGCGGCTGGTCTCAAAGCCACTTATGTGGAGACATTAATGATATAGTACATGTGCTCATTGGAAAATAAGTTCACTGATTGACTCGCTTATAGAATGTTGTATAGTTAATGATATATAATATCAGACAGCAATTCCATAGTTCCAATTGTGTATCTGGTCCTTAGACTTGAGATACCAAGGATGCCTTGTATGAGTACTCCCTTCTTTGATGCCAGACTTATAGATTTGTAAAGTTTCAAATCTGGTATAATTGGTTATCAGGATTTATAGCCAACCTTAAAAAGGTAATTGAGTATCAATAGAGGATCATCCACTCTCGATATCATAAGAGGAATAAATATCCTATATGTGCTTGCTCAGATAAATCTCCGGCCAAGGTCATTCGGAATGAGAGAGAAAAAGTTCTCTAAGAGAATCTGATTAGAGTGAGACTATGACAGATTATGTATGTGGCTTGACAGTACCATGTCCAATATACGATCTTTGAGATATTAGTTAGATGAGGGATTATAGATACACGGTAAATGTAGACAGCCAGGTCTGATGAATTTGATCCCCTCGTACCGTCTAGGGACTATGGCGTAGTGGCCTAGTACGTCCATAGTCGATGAGTCGAGTGAATTATTATGGGGATAATAATTCACTATATCAGAAGGAGTTTTGATGGGAGTGACTCACGGCCAGCTCGGTATCGGGCCTAGAGGGTCACACATATATGGTAGATGCTTCAGCGAATAGAGGATTGGATGGAGATCCAATTAGCCCCTATTCTCATTAGATGAGACTCTATACTGATGGGCTCCTTGATTAAGGCCTAATTAGAGACCTAAGGAGATTATTGGATAGAGATCTAATAGTGCAAGATTAGTGGATAATTAGTTGGAGATCCAATACCTACTAAAGCAGGAGCCCTAGGGTTTTTGGTGGCTCTCGATAAATAAGAGGGGAGACTCATGGTTGATATGTTGTAGCTTTAGCCACCACCTCCTATTCTCCTCCCTCCCTCTATGCAAGAGTTGGGAGATCAAATTGAAGGAGTTTCGCTGCAGAGATCCATCGTATGGATACCGCTATAGAGGACGTTTGACCTTCTTCATTTTCTTCATCCAGATCTGGAATACAAGGATATATGATCCCCTAGGTAAAATCAATCTCTCACACATCGTGTTTTTCCAGTTTTTACGATTTTTCTTGTGACCCTAATCTTTTGCATGATGATTTAATCTCCGTGGGAAACTAGTTTTTATTTTGATTTCTACTGCGCATGTGATGCTCCCGATGTGTGCAAAATCGCTACCATAAGAGTGTATGATTGCTGCACCTTTGCTTCTCCTCGGATCTTCGGCTTTAGGCCCTCAATAAAAGTACATAAAAGTTATTTCCTAGACCAATTCTCAGTTTAGTTAGATAAATGCTCAAACCTTATTTGGTATTCTTGTATTATGGAGGTTTGACGAATCTTTACCAATTGTCTATCGATGTTGTCGAAATCAGTTGGTCCGAAGTGGTTTAATTGTCCTTCCTTGAACCGCTGCCAAGAGAGTCCTCCATGGGTGTATTCAAACTAATTAAACCAATGAATAGCATCTCTCTCTAAGTGGATGGTAGCAATCTCCACCCGTGTGGCATCAGCAGTTTAGTAGAACTGAAAATAGCGCTCTGCGCACGAGATCCACTCGATCGGGTCTCCTTCTTCCCATCTAGGGAAGTCAACCTTCATGCGTGGATTATTGAGATCAGAGGTAATGTGGCAATGTTCTTGAGGTTCGTCTCGCCGATCTGAAGTTTCTCCTGGTTGTGGTTTCCTTGGGCTTGACAATCGACCAATGCTGAATTCAACGAATCGCATCTTCTCTTCCATGAAGTTTTCAAAGGCTTCAAGCCTTGCATCGATAGCCTCCTCCAATATCATAGTATATGCCTCTAGATCTGTAATATTGAGATCTTTTTTTTGTTGTCGGTTTAGTGGCATGGAAATTTTAGAGAAGGGGGTGGATGGTTGGAAGGTGAATCAGTTTGGATAGAAGTATACTACAGTTTATGGCAGATTTGGAGAGCTGTTTGGTTTCAGTTTAGGGTAGGATTTTGAAGGGCATTTGATGAGGATGGTAGGGTTTTGAGATGAGGAAAAGAGAGTCCAAAATCTCATAAAAAATAGTACTCAAATATGATAAAATTTAGCAAAAAAAAGTACTACGATGTGCTATCCTGTTGAACAGTTTTACATCGGAGAAACGATGATAGATTTCTAGATTAAACGTAGGGGGCAGCGGCAGAGTGATTTAATCTGTAGCTAGGATAGAAGGTGGAGGCATGTGCCATAGCAATTGTGGGAATTGTTTGGTAAGGTGGAGGCATAAATGATTATTACAAGGACAGCAAGATTGCTGCTCTGATATCAGATGATAAAACCCCAGAATGAGCCCTATAGATTTTGATCCTTGAGGGGGATCAATCCTTGGAACGCTATAGGGGTTCCTCCCTCTAGATTCGGCATAAGCCTGAAATAAAATTGATAATTTCTTGATTCAAGAGGAGGAGGAGGAGGAGGAGGAGGGGGGAGAAGAGGTGGGGGTGCACTACATCTTTAAATATAGATCAAAACCTTAGCCTATGGGGGTGCTTTCCTAAGTAGAATTACCCCTTCTGCCTTAATAGGAACAGGAGGCGGCTAAATGGCTCTATAGCTGACCTAAGCAGGGGGAAACTCTAGCCGACCAACCCAGTAAGAGGTGTGGCGGCTACTAAGCCCTAAGGACTAATCTAGACCCTAGTCATACTCCTTTATAAGATAGGAATGACTTTAGTACAATCTAATAGAGTTTTTATTAACTAGTACTAAGATGATTAGACTCAACCCTGCTAGAGTCCTATTAAAAGGATAGAAGCTCGATCTTAAGATTATTAAGATTTGGGGCTGTCCTGCCCACATTAGAAGACATAACCCTGATAAGTTGGAATTAAGGACAGAATAGTGCACATTCATGGGATACCCAAAGGAAACTTATGGATATTATTTATATCATCCCGATGATCGAAAGGTCTTTGTTGCCAAGAGAGTTGTGTTCCTTGAGAAGGAACACATTCTTGGTGGAAACATTGGGAGTGAGATAGAATTGAGCGAGGTTGGAGAACCTAGATTAAGCACCAATCCAGAGCGCGAGTATATTCGAGTACCTAACACAAATTCTAATTTTACGTAGGTCTAGTAGAGTATCTCACCCTCTTGAAAGATATGTGAGACATATCAGTGGAGATGACTCTCAGGATGTTGATTCTCAGACCTATAAGGAGGCTATTTGAGTATAGACTCTAGGAAGTAGCAAGAAGCCATGAATTCTGAGATGGATTCCATGTACTCTAACAAGGTTTAGAATCTTATGGATGCACCTGAGAGTATTGTACCCATCGGTTGCAAATGGATCTTCAAGAAAAAGATCAGAGTGGATAGAAAGGTAAAGACCTATAAAGCAAGGCTGGTAGCTAATGGATATCGTCAAAAATAAGGAGTTGACTATGACGAAACATTTTCACCTGTAGCCATGCTTAATTCCATTAGAATTATTTTGGTCATTGCAGTATACTATGACTATGAGATCTGACAGATGGATGTTAAAAAGATATTCCTCAATGGCAACCTCAAGGAGAAGATATATATAATACAGTCAAAGAGATTCATATCCAAAGAGAGTCCAGATAAAGTATATAGCAATTATGACCCAAAAAGATATAGCAATGGAACCCAGGTCTTATCAGAATTGTTCTAGGGAGGTTCCATCTGATTAAAGCGATCATGACCCAAAAAGATATAGCAATAGAAAGAGTTTCATCCGAAGATAACATTGCAGATCCACTTATGAAGCCGCTAGCTCAGATTGTATTTTAGCGTCACAGGAGTCTGATGGGGATTAGATATATAGGTGATTGGCTTTTAGTCAAGTGAGAGATTGCTGGTCATAAGTGCCCTGCAAGCTAATTACGTGAGTGATGGCACGTGTGACATGCTATGTGATCTTTTTGCTTATGATTAATATTGGTACATTCTCATATTATATTATCTGTAGCATATATACTGTGATGTCTTTGGTTCTATGCAATAGGAATTGGGTCGTAATGAGATCACGATAATAAGATCGATTCACCTTTAAACACAGATCCTAAATAATCCCGGTCATAGGTTACTTGAGAGGGACATCGAGATAACAGGACAGACCGGTGTACTATATACCCATCCATATGATGGAGGTAACTAGTCCCAAAGCCACTTGTATAGAGACACTAGGGATATAGTATATGTGCTCATTAGAGAATGAGTTCACTGATTAATCCGTGTATGGAATGCTATATGGTTAATGATACCTAATGTCAGACAGTGATTCCATAGTCCCAGTTGTGTATCTGGTCCTTAGACTTGAGATACCAAGGATGTCTTATATGAGTACTCCTTTCTTTAAAGCCAGACTTACAGGTTTGGAAAGTTTCAGATTTGGTACAACTGGTTATCGGGATTGGTAGCCAACCTTACAAAGGCTATTGAATCTCAATAAAGGATCATACACTGTCGGTATCACAAGAGGAATATCCTATATATGCTTGCTCAGACAAATCCCTGGCCAGGGTCATTCGGATTGAGAGAGAAAGAGTTCTATGAGAGAATCCGATTAGAGCGAGACTATGATGGATTATGTATGTGGTCTGACAATACCATGTCCAATATATAGTCTTTGGGATATTAGTTGGATGAGGGATTATAGATACACGGTAACTATGGACAAACATGTCCGATGGATTTGATCTCTCCTGTATTATCTACGGACTATGACATAGTTGCCTAGTACGTCTATAGTCGATGAGTCGAGTGAATTATTAGGGATAATAATTCACTATATCATAATGAGTTTTGATGGGAGTGACTCACAGCCAGCTCGGTATCAGGCCTAGAGAGTTACACACATATGGTGGATGCTTCAGCGAATAAAAGATTTGATGGAGATCCAATTAGCCCATATTCTTATTAGATGAGACTCTATGCTGATAGACTCCTTGATTAATGCCCAATTAGAGGCCTAAGGAGATTATTAGATAGAGATCCAATAATACAAGGTTAGTGGGTAATTGGATGGAGATCCAATACCCACTAAAGCAAGAGCTCTAGGGTTTTTGGTGGCTCTCTATAAATAGGAGGGGAGACTTATGGTTGATAGGCTATAGCTTTATCCATCACCTTATATTCTCCTCCCTCCCTCTACACAAGAGCTGCGAGATCAGATTGGAGGAGTTTTGTGAGATCCATCATGTGGATACCGTTAGAGAGAAGGACGTTTGACCTCCTTCATCTTCTCCATCCGGATCTGGAATACAGGGATATACGATCTCCATAGGTAAAATCAATCTCTCACACATTGTGTTTTTCTAGTTTTTACGGTTTTTCTCGTAATCCCAATCTTTTGTATGATGATTTGATCTATATGAAAAATCAGTTTTTATTTTGATTTTTGCTGTGCATGTGATGCTCCCACTGAGGTTTCCCAACAGATTCAACATTGATGGATCCTTTGCATGAGGCCCAATTAGAAGCCAATTAAGATTTTTGGATAGAGATCCAATAATCCAAGAGTGAGGGTAATTAGATAGAGATCCAATACCTACTAAGGTAGGATCCACTAGGATTTTGGTGGCTCTCTATAAATAAGAGGCAAGGGCGGCACAATAGTGATGGGCTGCACCTTTGGCTGCCTCCTCCTATTCTCCTCCCTCCCTCATCTTCTCAGCTAATTAGTTGTTCTCTGCTATAAGAGGGCAGCAAAGAAGATATGTGATCTTTTTTTGTATTCACTATGAGAAGGTAAGAGTTACAAGCTTTTGGGCTACGATTGGAGGAGTATCGCTAGAACGATCCATCGTGTAGATACCACTAGAGAGAATGACATTTGACCTCCTTCATCCTCTCCATTTGGATCTAGAATTTCAGGGATATATGATCTCCCTAGGTAATCAATATCTCATGTATCATAATTTTTTATTTTTATGATTTTTCACACTCCAATCTTTGCATGACTACATGATAAGCGTGGGAAACTAGCTTTATTTTATTCTTCTACTATGTATATGATGCTTTTTCATGGTTTCCCAACAACTTCAACCCACTCCTTAGCCTTTACCATACTCTCTACTGCCTCATCTTTAGTGGTAGTCATCACATCCGTACCCCCATCCGCATCTCAGCTTCCTTAGCACGTGGAGAACCAAATTCAACTCCAAGGCTAGTTCGAAGGTCTCAACCTCCACCATTCTTTATGCTTTCGCAAGGTGTTGCTCTACCTCCTCGACTTGGAGGTGGGTCCTAAGTCAGCCCCTCCCAACTCGACTTCAGGGGGGTGCCTGAGGTTGGGGCCACGTGGCCGAGCACAACAACAACAAATGATTTTGGTGCAAAGAAGCTCTAGTCCATTGAAGAGTCAATAGAGGGATGAGGTAGAGGGATGACCTACAGATTCTCGGTGGCGCCATCCCCATAGAGGGTGAGGGGCTCCCTAGTGCCTCCTCACATCGCAACATCACATCAGGCGAAGCCAAGTATGGGCCCAAAGAAGCTACATGAAAACCCTCTCCTATTGGAGGTGGTTGTGGGTTAGGATCTTCCTCGATAGATGGCTCCATATGCGAAGCCGCGACCCCAAGTGATAGAGCAATGTGGGGTTGGAGTGGCGATGTTGGCTGCCTAAAGGTAGCATCTTCAGATAGCTCTGAGGTCGGCCTAGACAGTGACCTTAGAGCATGATCAGGGCCCCCGATAGGAGAGACAGGGGGGGCCCCTGAGTGACCCCCACCCCCGTGGGCGATTGTAGGTCGGGAGCTAGAGCCAACTCTACCTCCATCGGTAGTGGCTCCGGGGCTCGGTAGGAACCCCTTGATAGCTCTTGTGAGGTCATAAGGCCACCACATCATGCTCACCTAAGGGCCTTGAGAAGCCAAGATTCTTACTAGGGTCCCCCTTAAACAAGCTAATGTCGGCCTCAAAGCCCCCAAAGGCCCTGACAGAAGGACCACGAGAGGAGCCCCGAACCCACAATAGTCGCTCGCCCATCAACAGGCCCTTGCTAGACCCAGGACGGGAGCAAAAATGTAGCACCTCTTTAGCTCCCAAAGATTCATGCCTATCAAGGACCATAGAACAAGGGCTAAAAACAAGTGAGAAAGCCCAACAAAAGAAAATGGTCGTACTAGATGGGACTAGAGGAGGAGTGGCCTTCATTGAATGGGCCTCCTCCACATGCTCCACGGCCTCGAAGGAGAAGAGTCATATCCTCTCTAAAGCCTTTGTCTTGCTTGAGGATAGAGGGGGTAGTGCATTATCGATGGTGTGCGCTACCCATGTCAACAGGAAGCTATAGTCCTGGCTCTCGCTAACAATGAAGAAGTGACTCTTCCACCCCTTACCGCAAGAGCCCGCTCTGCTTATTTTAAACCCCTCGCAGGGGGGCAAGTAGTAGCTGCTTGGCCCCCGACTCAACTGGAAGCACGAGCAGAAGAGGTAGCAAGATGGCGCCACACCCGTGTCATTGCATGCCCTGAGGAAAATCCTCAAGAAGCGCCAAGAGTTTAGAGCCATCTTGAAAAGTGAGATCTATCAATATCTTAGATAGGAGATCACAATTGGGAGAGAGGGACATACAATCCCGCCTCCATAATGTTGACTGAGAGGCAAAATCCCTCAAAGAGCCAATGGAATGGGTGAATCTCATCCCTAGGGATAGACAAAATAAATTCTATTAGAACCCAAAAGCTATTGTATAGTTCCTCTAACTACAATGAGATCACCATGGAACTACGGTCATGGGACTCCTTCATCTAAGCTAGGTCATGTGAGACCGTGGGAGCCTTAGAAGGCTCGCTCCCCGTGGACGAGGAGCTCACCTGGACCACCCTTTGAGAGGAGGTGGTTGACCCTCTAGCACCCTATCGACGCTGAGTAACCAGGTGGAAAGTAATCAAAAGGGAGTCACCAAAAGAATACATCTTAGTGGGAGAAGAGGATCTTGTTAGAAGAGAGACATCGACTATGAACGTACTATGCCACTATGTTATAGCCCCCAAACGTTAGAGGGGAATCCAACCCCTTGAACTTATATGCCCTTAGTTATTGTGTATCTACATCCATCTAATACCCCAAACATCGTATATTAGGCATGGTACTATCATGCCCTATATAGAATCTATCCTAGTATTACTCTAATTGGATTCTCACGAAGAACTATTTCTTTCTCAATTCAAATGAGGCATCACATCCTGAGCGGAATGACTCGCAATAGCATAAACCACCTATACCGAGGCCAAACCCTTAAATGGAATCAGAACCCCGCTTCAATGTGAATAAACTCGATCTTGGGTGGATTTGATCTATACTGCCCCAATGCGGTTGAGCCAAACCTCCAGATGGATTTGGACCCTTGCTTCAATGCAGTTGAGTTCGACCCTGGATAGGCCTAGTCCTCTACCTCAATGTGGCCAAGCTCAACTATCAGGGGGCTTACACCTTGACCAAGCCTATGCGCTCTCGAACTATGCACCTTGACATAAAGACCTGAGGGCTACACCTAGGCCAAGCTTATACGCTCCCTAGCCATGCATCTCGGCGTGAAGCCCTAATGCTACACCGAAGTTGAACTTTCGTGCTCCCTAGCCATACACCCTAGCATGAAGCCCTGAGGGCTATGCCTAGTCCGAACTTACATGCTCCCTAGTCATACACCTTAGCATGAAGCCTCGAGGGCTACATCTAGGCCTAGCTTATACACTCCCTAATCGTGCATCTCGATATGAAAACTTGAGGGTTACACATAGGTCGAGCTTACACGGTCCCTTGTTGTACACCTCAGATGAGTGGAGTCAAAAAGGACTTGCTCCCGAGCAATGCACCTAAACGTGAAGCCTCAATGACTGCACCTCGACTGAGCCTACGTGCTACTGAACCATGCATCTCAGCATGAAGATCTGAGGCCTATACCTTGAATGGGTGGAGTCAAAAAAGACTCGCTTCGAGCCATGCATCTTAACGTGAAGCCCCGAGGGCTACATCTAGACTGAGCTTATGCACTCGTTAGCCGTGTACCTCGGCATGAAGCCCCGAGGCATGCATCTTGGATGAGTGGAGTCAAAATGGACTTGCCTCCCGAGTCATGCACTTTGACGTGAAACCCCGAGGGCTACACCTAGGCTACACTTACATGCTATATATCCCTACATCTCAGCATGAAGACCCGAGGGCTATACCTCGGCCAAGCCTACATGTTGTGGAGCTATGCACCTTGGCATGAAGACCTGAGACCTATATATGAGTGGAGTAAAAAAAGACTTGCTCCTGAGTTATGCACCTCAGCGTGGAAGCCCCAAGGGCGCTCTTAGGCCAAGCCTATGCGCTCTCGAGTCATGCATCTCGGCATGAAGACCCCAAGTCTATACCTCAATTAGGCTGATGCACTTTTAAACCATACACCCTAGTCAAAGGACTTCATCATGGCATGTACCCCAAAAGAAGAGCCCATATCTGAGTCATACAAGTGCACCCTTCAAAAAATGGCCCTGAAGGATGCCTTTCGGTGGGGGGGGGGGGGGGTAGGTGTAGGTGTTGGGTTTGCATGGCAAATGTCATAGAAGTTGACACTTAAGTAAGACTCTAAGTCACTAACCCCAAAATGGTACCATAGCATGTCCCGATCTACCCTGTATCAATGATTGGTAGTGTGTTCCATTCTCAATAACTGCCATACCCTATTAGGATCTGAGGCTAGAGAGATTCCTCCTATCATGATCACGTAGTTAACCTGATCTTATTCCCAGCCAACCAATAAAGAGGCCCAAGGATTAGGTATAAAAGTCACTCACTAGCTCCTATTGAGGAGGGGCTATAGACACTAACTTGGTCATACAACTTACACTGCTATCTTCTCCCCTCCACTAATTTAAGCATCGGAGGAGTCGTGTCGGGTAACCCATAGCACCTACCTATCGTGCATGATTGTTAAGATCCCAGAGACACACAGTTACCAGAGGATGACCCAACTGCCAGGGAGGAATCTTGAAACTAAGAAGATCTCAATCCACCTACTCGGCCACTCTGATCCTGGATTAGGTCCTCAATGATAAAAGAGCTTTCGGTTGAACATCCTATATGGTCTTGCCTTGCCAAGTTCTCATGTCAATTAGGAATATGCATCATGATGAGCTTGTACATTCAGTAATGAACCAATCAAGTTGACTCATCAGTCGACGATACTCATAACACCATCATAAGGCAAAAGATGGCAAGAAGAACATCAGAGAACATATAGTGGCAGAAGTGTTGGCTCTAAAGAAAAAGTGAATAGCTGAAAACTATACTATATTTCACGATTGTTGCTTAAAAAAAATATTTTTTAAATATTTATTAAATATTAGGTGATTAATATATTTTTAAAATATTTTTAATACTTTTATGTAAAATATAGTTTATTGAATATTCTAAAGAGAAAGTAAGTAGATGAAAATTATATTTTACAAGTGTTGCTCCGGAAAATAATATTTTAAAAGCTTATTAATATTATGTGATAATATTTACTTCTCTAAATATTTTTAATACTTTTATGTAAATTATAGTTTATTGAAAATTCTAAAGAGAAAGTAAGCAGATAGAATTTTATTTTTCTCAAATAATACTCATAATTTAAAAAATTAAATCATCCCTCAAAATTTTTCCACCGTACCAAAAATACTGTAAAATCTATTTAAAGACACTGTAAATAATATAAATAGACTCCTAACATCAATCAAACTAAAAATATGATATTGTAATAGTCTATGAATAATACTGAACAAAGAGGTACTATGATGTCACTTTTAGTTTTTTAATAATATTTTTAATACATCAATAAAACACTGTAAACGAGCTAAATAAAATCACTATAATAATTGAAAACTGATAAAAACAATGAGCAAAAAAATTTGACGAAATAATTTTTTGAGCGGTATTTTGGATTTTTTTTTCAAATTGGAAGTATTGTTTGATAAAAAGCAAAAGAGGGGAAACTTTTGGGAAATACCCAAAATATGAATGTTTTTCTTAAAAATCGCCTAAATAAATATAATCTTACAAAAAAATTTATATGATCCAAATATATAATAAATAAAAATATATAATCATATAAATGAATATGAATTTCACATAACCTGACAAAACAAGAGAAGTAGCACGACAGGTAAACTTATGAGAGAGAGAGAGAGAAAGTAGGGAAGGGGAAATAAGGGATAGGGTTTCAATAACAATGATAATATTGTGATTTTAGATAATATCATACGATATTTTAAAAAAATTAAAAATTTTAGCATATTGTAAATGTTCAAATGTTAATGCTATCCAAAGATAGCATCAATATTTGAGTATTTACAATGCAGCATCCCGAAACACGTTTTGAAAATTTTTTATCAAATATCAATTCGTTTGAAATATGCATTACATTTTTAAATGTATTCATTCCCAAACACATTTAAGATTGATATCAACAAATCAATTCTTTGTCCTGACGAAGAAGAGTCTTCAAAAGTGTTGATAACAAATATTATCAATATCATAAATGCCCTTAGACAGAGGAAACATTGTACGTATATGTATTGCTCATCCAACATCTAGAAAAACTAATCGAGAATTAACACACTAGGAATGAGTTTTGGTGACAGGCCTTGAGGAGAGGTAAGAGGGGTCGTTCGTTCCTCTCTGTTAATGTGAGTTGTGTGAAGTATGATAGATCAGGACAGTGAAGGCTTATGCTGGTAATGTGACGAAGGAAGGGTTTCTTCATAGGTGTGACCCATGGATCATTAATAAGTAATTGAATATTGAAATGACACCTGATTAGAATAATAGATTTCTTAACCTTAATCTCGAGTTTGTGATGATATCTTAGGATATTCATCGTGATGATCCATACTTGATTTTGACTCTATTATCTTAGAACATGTTGGCCATCTTTCTTGGTCTAACATTGACATGCCTAAACATCATGAAGTGGGGTGAATGCAATCCTGGATATCTTATAAAATATCATTGGCAGCATTATGATAGATAAAATCCCCTCTAATATCAAAGTCAATAAATAGACTCGAAGGGTCTGATAATTGAGTAAAATATAATAATTAGCAAAGTCAAAGAGCAGAAGAGAGATCCCAAGTCATGCACAATGGTTTCTCGTAATGGTTAGGGGGCAAGCGGGCGTTGAATTTGTGCAATAATAATTTGTGTTATTCGACCATGAAAAATCAATCCAATCATCAAACATTACGATCGATATAGTTATACATTATATTAATCTAAAGGATTATTCTATTGACATATCTGAGCTCATAATACACCCGATTCAACATAGTATTGATCATATGTGCACATTTGATCCCTTAGCAATAACACCACTCAAGCAGGGGGACGACACCCAGCCCCTGATGTTGAAGGAGGAGAAGCATGCCACGATTAGATAGATAGATAGATAGATAGATAGATAGAGAGAGAGAGAGAGAGAGAGAGATCTATCATATCTTATCTATTAGTTTAAGCATTTAGATACAATAATATTGATAGATCATATCTTATTTATTAGTTTAAGCTTTTAGATAAAATAATATTGATGAAAAAAATGGCATGCTCAAAATTGTTAACTATATAAATCAATAGAACATGTTTTATCTAGTGACCTAAACTTTTAGATGCAATGTCATTGATAAAACGAATTCAGATATGAATAGAATAGGTTTTAAATCAACTTGACAGGATATTTTTAAACTCATACTCCTTGCCACTTATCTAACATAACATGCAACTTTTTGTTATCAGATACACAACTATCATCCAACCGTCCAATTGACATCAGGAGCTCCTCCATGTAGATAATGCGATACTTTCGCAAGTGTTTATTAATATTAATTTGAGAACTCGTCAGTTTGGTCCACAGATGACAACATGTTATTCAAGGTCACTTGGATGCAAATGAGATTGTATCTCAGAGAGCAAATGTAAATAATCTCAAATAAGCATTGATTAGTCATGTAACAATTGTATTTACAGTATTGAACTGAACTTATCATATGCTGATGAATTAAATAGTAACTTGCGTACAACTGTTTGACAACATAACCATGGTCTGAAGACGAATTTTCATAGCGATGATCTGCATGAACTAAAATGTTGGGCCGATTCATGGACGTTGTGGCATATGGGTTTCTGCATCTGACCTTTGAAGCTGAAGCTGCCTAATCACCAGGTTTTACAGTTATAAATCCAGCTGAAATACATTAAGTGGCACAACAGCCGATGCAATCCTATCAGGGATTGTTCTTGCAGAATCTGCGCAGTTTGGCAGACTGTCTGCGCCACTCATGGATAGGGACCTACAACGTAATAAACATTTGTTTGTTTTAGGATTCTAGAAGAAGAAACAAAGGAAGAGAAAAGAGGAATCAAAAACCATCCTTACTGCAGGAAAACCACCGTAATCACCAGATTCTGCAAGATCCTTTGTCACAAAACTATTTGCTGCGAGTCGAACCTGCAATCCAGAAAAAGATATCATCGACATGCTTTATGCATGAGGCAAAATTTTGTTAGTCTGAATTATGTGCCAAGAACAGTCGTGGATGCATGAAACCCTGTTCAAGTAAGTTCCGGAACAGAATCCAAAAAATTATTGATGGCGGTGCAACAAGATCTTGTTAATCCCCAGCTAGCAGGATACTTGGTCGACCAGATAGATGTTGCACGACCACAGGTTCTCTAGATTGTACACAGATAAGGAGTCTCGAATGAAGAGAGAATCTACAAGTAAAATGAAGAGACCCTAAATGTTGAACCAGATTCGAGGCTTGAATTCCATAATTATACCCAAAAATAAATAACTTAGATGTCACTCAGGGCAGGCATCACTAATCTGCACGCTAACTATTCATGATATAACGACACGAGGGGATCGAACAATTCCAAAATTTGGCTGATTGGTAAGAATTAAGCACAAGAAGTCCAGTTGAGAAAATAAGGCATAAAGGGGGCACCAAAATAACCACTTGATAAGAAAGCCAGCAATTTTACTGATGCATCAAAGCAATATCTACTTTTATTGTTGAAATAAGTACCTTAGAAGCGATGGACACATGATCTCGTATGGCTACTCGGCCTCCCAAAGTGACATAATCACCTAACCTACAAACACACACATTTATCAGCTACTAATGTATCAGGTGCCAGAATAGAGAGGCTAGAGATAGAAAGAAGAGAATAATATATAGTTAGATACGTCACAGAACCAGCAATCCCAACTTGTCCGCAAAGCATACAACACTTCCCAATAATGACATTATGACCTATCTGCAAGATGAAATTTGATCACGACGCAAAAGGTTTGTATTTAACAGTTTTTTTTTTAATAGTTTTTGGCTGTCACTTCAAGAGAATCTGTTAGTGCATAAAGGCACTGAAACTCACCTGAACAAGATTATCTATTTTGGTATGATCTCCTATTACAGTGTCTCTCCAGCTGCAGCATGCACATGATAAGTTTTCCATTAAATGGCAGTATCAAAATATTGTCTATTAAGTATGATTTAATGGAACAATTTTCAACATAATGAACCAGCATAAAAACCAATGAGCCTCATGGAGCTCCTTCACTACGCATTAAATGTTATAAAGTTCACGGAACAGTAAATTCAAATGTACCAAATAATTCACCTGCCCCTATCAATGCATGTGTTGGCACCTATCTCCACATTGTCCCCAATCCTTACATGTAGTGCCTTAAGAAAATGAAAAGAACAAAGATGTGACATATTATTGCTACAATATTTATTTCTAGAACATACAGTCCTCATCAGCTAAGTTTTAGTATTTTAAAAAAAATGGATGTTAAGATAATATCTTAAGAAAGTAGATGCTTATTGTAATCACCAAACATGTAATTCCATAATTCCATAATTCAAACCCTGGTCTCCCAAGTTACAAAGGACCAACTTTATCATTGTACTGAGGCCTGCTTTCACAGGACTACATTGAAGTTGATTTATCAAATTGGCACTGAAAGAACAATATCTTGTCCTCAAGAGACATATATTAAGATAACACCATGTCTGCAAACGGCTACATTTCTCCTTGCATTAGTGAATCATGAGACAACATTTAGATATAAATTCATGCTAGCTTGATTGTCCTTCGCACACCACGATATATGGGGATCAAAACATTTCACAATTTTTTTCAGATTCCTCTTCTTTTGGCCTGCAAGAACCATGAGATTCACTATACGACAGAGACCAAACTTGTAAAACAATGAATTACTGTAAAACTCTTTTTTATGACAACTCAGCAAATTTTGTGACACGATGTATGCTGCACAAATTATTAAGGAGGCGTGCAAGTGCATAAAAAGCATTTAATTGTAAGAATAACAAAATCATCACCAACTTGGGGCTTCTTCAATATGTGTCCTTCCTCATTCATGAAAAATCCAAACCCTGCGAGCAGTAAAAATGAATAACTCATGAGCTGCAGCATGATGGATAACAAGCAGTAAAACACAGTGAAGACTGCAAAATCAGACAAAGAAGTGGAGAACATGAAAGTCTGTAAAAAAAAGTCAAAGAAACTCAACCAGAATTTGTTCTGAAATCAAGAAAAAAAAATGTTTGCTAGAAGATTGGCAATAATCTGGAGTGCAGAAGAAAAAAAAATCACAGATAAAAAAAGTTCGATTTTGAAATAAAATAATACATACTGTTGCTTAGATATGTCGAGCCATAAATAAAATTCAACATTTTTTGCTTTCTGTAATAAAAAAAATAAATACATTAAACAAAAGGAATGGAATCTAGATGTCGAAAGTTTGCTTCGCTAAACCAAACATATAGAGAAAAAGAGGTGCAAAACACTCTTAACATTTTATCTCTAAATTACAATCAAGTAAAATAACAAAAAAGTGCTACACAGTGGGATAAGCGCACCATCTTGACCAACACAGACTCCATTGTGAATTGTAGAAAACTGGCCCACGGAGCAATTACTCAGCACAGCATTGTACCTGGATCAGACTCAAAACCATCATTAGCAATAGTAAAAGTGGAATAAGAACACTAAATCTTCAACCAAAACTAACTTATTATACACTTGAAACTGTCTGCAGCATTTAACCATGACAACATTGCCAATGAATGTTTTTAAATGCAAAAGTATGATCATCAAAAGCAAAGAAGAGATTTCAAAGTCATATTTTTGAGAACATTTTACCATCAATCGGCTAGCTTGGCAGGTATTTGGATTATGGTTTCAGCCATTCTGAGATTTAATATATCATCTACATATAGCCCCACTGAGAGCTATTTTAAGTACACATTATACCTACTCTCCTAATTGTATTTTTGCTTCCCAAATTATTTAAATCTAATATCTCATCTACACATGGCAATTTGAATCCAGTGTATCATAAATCAATTGAAATTTCAATCAAGTTACAAAAGATACAATAGACCATGAAGCTTAAGCCTCTACATCATTCAAGAATACAGTCATCGGAGAAAGATCAAGTCTTACCCAACTTTTGTGGACTGCCGAATCGATACAGAAGGCCCTACTACGGTTCCAGACCCAATGCGAACATCCGATCCGAGAACGGAATCGGGATGCACTACAGCTCCCACTTCCACGACCGCAGTAGGATCGATGCGCGCGGACCTGTGGAAGAGGCCGCCGCCGTTCTTCCATCTAACGAACGCCGACGCGTCTTCAACCGTCTGCTCATCTGATTCAAGAACAGTCGAACGCGAGAAGGAGAAGAGACGAGAAATGGCGGAACAGATCAGTCGAAAACGTACCGGAGAGATCAGAGGGACCATCTGAAACGTGGCGAAAACCGGAACGGTGGAGAGGGAGCTGAACCAAAGTGCTTCGGCTTCTTGAGAGGAGACGGACCGCCATGGCTCCAAGGCTTCGAACGAAAGCAGGGATGTTGATGTGGGGGGGGGGGGGCGCGGAAGACCCAAAACCCTTTCTCCTCCCAAGTGCGAACCCGGAGGCCTTTGTCCGCTGGACGATCAAGACCGTCGATTCCATCAAACCGGCAAATTGAATTATTGGATCGAACGAAAATTAATCGGTCCAGATGGCGGTTCTTTGATCAAACAAGTAAATAGCGGTCGAACCGGATTGATCGGATCGGTTCTTGTACCACCAAACAACTAACGCGGAAAATGAGCAGTTCTTTGGCATTTAATATTAGAATACGACACCCGTCGTAATATAGAAGCTTCTTACTTTGATCAGCATAAGATTGCTATTTTACTTTTAATTTTTTTTTGCTGCAAAAAAAAATTCTTTAATGCTAAGAAAGTAGTGTAGTTTTTGAGAGACTCTATGATATATATATTTTTTTAATTTTAGAATAGCGGAACATAAATTTTCTTTCCTTGTTAGTTTTATCCCACTCGTTTTGATATGCAGCCGTGCACTTTATGAGAGAATCAAATATGTTAACTCGTACATCTTACATTAAATCTCATGTTATAAAGAAGGAAAATTGATTTGATCAAGATAATTTAACTCAAATATTCTGGATCATACGATGGTTAGGCTATGTTTGAGGAACACGTTTATAATTTTAATGTGTATTTGGAAAAAAAATAACTTTAGTGAATATGTAGTTGCGAAATGCTATGAGTACTTGATAAATAATAGATGAAGAATTTTTTTAAATGTGTATTGATATTGTTCGGTAAAATTATATTTCAAAATTTTATTGAATATGTACGATAAATTTATCCTCCTAATATTTTTAATATTTATTCAAAATAAAAAATTAATTTAATAAAAATGAAATAAATAAATAAATGTAATCCTAAAAAGTTACGTACGGTCGAATTAAAATAAATGAATAAAATTTTACTTTAAAAATATAAATATGTCAATATTGTGATTTTAGATGATATTATAGGGTAATTTGAGAATTTAAAAATTACATTTATCCCACAAAGATTGAAATCATTAACCCTAAAGTAACATCAGTGTTTGAGTATTTACAATGTAGCATCCAAGCCAAATACGACCTGAAAAAAAAAATTTATCAATCACTAATTCATATTTCAGATATATATTTAAGCCTTAATGTATATTTCAAATATGTTTTTAAAACGCACCTAATATATTTCCAATTGAACAATGACTGTAATAAGTTTTCATCTATCTTATTCATCAAATGCACAGTCTAGCAAACCATTATAAAAACATGTAAAAAGTTTCCATGGAAGGATAATGATCTGCTTAATTTGGCTCATTTTTACCTTAGTATGGCAGTTCCAAAGCCAACTAAATTCACTACGTGATAACTATGGATGTAGTTTAGAAGATAGAGATAAAAGAAACATGTCACAGTGTTTTATGGAATCACTCGTTAGGAAGTTCTCATATGAGTTCTTACTGGAGATCATTAGTTTAATTAACTGATCAATAAAATTGGTTCATCTCATATGATGAATCTGCTAATATGAATTATTCCGACTTTGGGAAAGGAATCGAACTTGAGGGCAAACAATGAAACATCAAAAAGAAAATAAAAAAAGATTTTTGATTCCCATGGTGCATGTCATCTTCTTGTAGGATTTTGCAGGTAACTTGATGTGATCTCCTATCTTATTATCTTGATCAACTTTGTCAAAATGTTATAATCAGTTTTGGTCCTAAATCTAAAGGAAAAAAATGGATTTTTCAGACTTTGGAACAATGGAAGTCACTTGATGAATTTAGTTTGACCTTTCAATCAGTACTAGTCTAAAGGCATCTCAGAGTTTCTCATCCTATCTGACCTTTGTGCAACAACTCTCTCTCTCTCTTTCTCTCTCTCTCTCTCTCTCACACACACACAATAAATACAAGATCAGCTACCTTTGTCTTAATTTTTATACTGACATGGCCTGTGTTCTTGTGATCTTTTGGCAGATAAAATGGACAGGAATGAAGCTGATAATCTGAATTAAGGTCTCCACTGAATCCCACTTCACTGTGTTAAAGGAAAGACTATCAATATCAATATCATCGAGGAATGCTTCCATTGCATTCACTGCTACTCACTCATTTAATGGGAACTGTTTGTATACAAGAGTCTTGACCTGCTGTTTGGTGTTGCTAGATTGAATGCCTCGTTGCATGGAATCAAATGCATCTCTTATATATTGTGGTATTACTAATATTATCTTTATTTATTTGTATGTGTGATACAATCCTTGTGGATTATAAATTTAAGGTGATCTCTATAGGGGATCGGTCTTCTTGAAACTCTAGGGATTCCTCCCTCATTGATTTTTCTATATTATAGCTGAAACATAATTAATCTATTGTTGATGAAAAGAAATAAGAATATAAGTTATTTATAGGGCTTCTAGACTCTAACTCCTAATATTACTCATACTCAAAACTCCTATATCTAACAACTCTAACTCTAACTCTAAGAATTAACTCGGTAAACTAAGACTTCAACTTCTAATTTAATTCCTAATTAATCATTGATAGAGTCCTGTCATGACTGAATGACGCTCTTCCTCTCATTAAAGTAAGTAATCAATTGGGTTGGTTATAAACTTCGTTTAGTTAACTCTATCCAACTCTGATTTAATTTGACTCTAGTTTAGTTGAATTATATTTTTACTAAGATTTAGACTAATTTATTATAATAGACTTAAATCTATTTCTAATTTACTTAATATCAGATATAGATTGGGATCGACTCAATCAACTAAGACCCTACTTTTAGGGTTAGAACAATGTGATTTCAATACCTAAACATTTGGGTGTCGCTTGCAGCAGCAGGATTTAGATTGTTGCTGTTTCTGTTGATGTGAACTATTCAATCTTGCTGTGAACTGTACAACAATCTTTGGCTCACTTTGAACATTTATATTTGTTAGAATCAATCCTACATATCATCTTTTCTTTGAAAGTTATCCTCTCATATATATATATATATATATATATATATATATATATATATATATATATATATATATATTTGCCATAGCAGATTCAACCTACTGCCATTTTTATGCACCACCATTTGCTTGACATACCAAAAGCCCTAGAAGAAGAGCAATAGGACGGAGATTGAGTTGCGTTGCTAACACAAAATTTAAAGCAAGCAAATCTGATTATGATAAAATTGTTTAGGAGATTATTTTGGTAGGAGAGATTATTCTAATTACTTATCATATATATATATATAATAATTAGATATATAAATATGTGAATTTATAGATACGTGACATAATTGAAAGATTATAGATATTTTTTCATCTACACTTTTATCATTAAATTCATCCATCATAATGATCCTATGAATAAAAAAAAGTCAAAAATAAGTTTAATTCTCCTTATACATCCATATGAAGTTTTCAGAATGTGATTATCAGATCAAAGGTTTTCTTAATTGCAAATTTAGATAATATCATTATTTAATTTTAAAATTTAATATTAATTTTTTTGTAAAATAATTACATATTATAACTTTGATGCTTATACTTCTTACTCCACGACTGCGGTGGAATGCAGGATGGCATGAAGAATCTCAAGTGTAATCTAGATTTGAACAACACCTGCAAACTATGAATTCAATCAAAGAACACAATACAGAGGGGGGGGGAGAAAGGATTGGTTGTTTCTGACCTCACCTGTATAGTACTTTGTTAGAGTGAAATTTAATATAATTCTTTTATTCATGAACATAATAAAATAATAAAGGCTTAGAATCTTTTCTTTGCCAATGGATCTTAATCAGTAGTCCTCCTCACTCATACTGTCATGCTGTGTCCCATTTTATCCACATTGCTGCTGTTTTAGATACAGATGTCAGATAAATGAGGCTCGGAATAGTAATCACAAGCACTCTGTCCAACCTCGTGCGGTCCAATGGACAGAACTGCACATGAATTCATACAACTCGGAGTGCTGCCAATAAAATGAACCATATGTTGAGAAAAGAAGCAACAATTTTTTCTTTATATAAATTAAATAATGTATATCATCCACATTTATTTTAAAAATTTTAGATCTTATGATCACATAATTCGAATCTTCAAACTTGCATGATTATTAAATCAATAGTTTATGTGTACATATATTAAATGACTTTTATTGAGTCTAACATATTTTTTTAAATAATAAAATATTATTATAAATGGTCCACTTTATGTGCAAAATCCTTTGCTATAAAAATAAAAATCATGAGTTAAATTAATTTTTTTCTGATGACGAGATCACAATTATTTTTCTTTAAATCAACCATAGTGCCAAATATTATTATCTTTTCATTAAATATGAGATGACTCGTATAAAAAACAGTAGCAATCATATTGTAGAAGACTCAATATAAATAATAATATAATAAAAATAATGAAGAATAAACTTATATCGACCGTCCAATTATTCAATTCTGCAAAACAATTTATTAGTATTTTTATTTTATATAAACCCGTCACTTGCCACTTTTATTTTTTTGTCATAAATTTTATTAGGACATCTCTAGGCAATTAGTTTTATAGGTAGTAATGTACCAAATTAAATCTTAAAGCTTTAAAATAATTGAAGCATGATGTCAATTCGAACATGCACAATGTGAATCGAACTGACCTCGCGGGTTGGCAAAGAGCCGCTTCCATCCACCCCACACCAAATGAGTTGGGATCCTCTCCAATATCATTAACGTAGTTGATTTCCCATCCACCGTCCATTTCTTATGTTGTCTCATCTCAACCGTTCATTGGATATACCGGTAAAGCCCGAT
The DNA here is from genome assembly GCA_021527575.1 of Ensete glaucum. Taxonomy (NCBI): domain Eukaryota; kingdom Viridiplantae; phylum Streptophyta; class Magnoliopsida; order Zingiberales; family Musaceae; genus Ensete; species Ensete glaucum. The sequence continues at coordinate 38,258,544 of CM038552.1, forward strand.
CTAGCCCACGGGGACGTCATGAACGGCTCTGATGCGAGAATGGCACTTCCCAATTATACGTGCAAATTGGAGAGGATCCAATTCGATTACAAAAGCCCACCGGGCCCATTCCGGGAAGGCGGACTCCAAATTTAGACGGGCATAGAATGCCCATTTGGGGGCGTTTGCGGAAGGCAGAATATAAAATTGTAAGGTTATCCCGGGAACGTTAGTTCTGCACCCAACTCGTCGCTGCCACCAACCCCGTCCCTCTCGCTGCTCTCGCCACCTCCTCATTAGAGCCTCGTCTCGCTCTATTCGATCACAAGATCCCTTGGATTCTTTATATACGTGCTCTTTGATCCACTCCCCTACTCGCTTCAACCCCTTCCTCCTCGCCCTTGCGCTTGGTTTTGCGATCTCTGCAGCCCGATCGATCGCCGTCTACGGTTGGCAAAGCACAGAAAGGTGAGTTTTCTGTGGGTTGCTGGAGTCACCTTGCTGCGGGAACGAACAAAGGTGGGATCTTTTTTGAGCTTCTCGGTCGAGTCCCTTGTTCTCATCGCCGCGAGGAATCGACTGGATCGCCCCTTGTTGCCTTCCGCTGGTTTCTCCGCCTCTCCGTATCCTAAAAGTCGGATCTTGGCATCAATCCCTAGAGGCCGCGTCGCTCTTCGACATGATCTCCTCCGTGAAACAATCCTCGGCGACGATCGGCTTTACCGATCTCGTCGGGCGTAAATCCCCGTCTCTCAGACCTCGGATCGCCTCGGTTGCTCCCCTGTCTGCGATCAGAAGTCCTAGTTTATCGCTTCTCACTCGGAAACCCCTTTACCTTGCATCTCCGGAGGGTTTTGGTTTTGGCTTCCGCGATGGGATCGTGTCGGCTGCGAACCCTCGGGGTCTCGCTTTCAAGTGCGAGGCTTACGAGGCCGATGGATCGGAGAGCGTCGAGGTTTCCCATCAGGAGTCTCGTTCGGCCACCGCCCAGAAAGTAAAGATCGGCATCTACTTCGCCACCTGGTGGGCGCTCAACGTGGTGTTCAACATCTACAACAAGAAGGTCCTCAACGCCTTCCCTTACCCCTGGCTCACCTCCACTCTCTCCCTGGCCACGGGTTCCCTTATGATGCTCATCTCCTGGGCCACCCGAATCGCCGAGGCCCCCAAGACCGACTTCAATTTTTGGAAAGCCCTTGCACCGGTGAGACAAAAGCTCCATCCTTTTAGATCACTTGTTTCGTTTTGGGGTTTGTGAAGGTTTGGTGGCGTTCTAAAAACACTAAATCTGGCTTGATCAGGTGGCAGTGGCTCATACGATCGGGCATGTGGCGGCCACCGTGAGCATGTCGAAGGTGGCAGTGTCATTCACCCACATAATCAAAAGCGGGGAGCCTGCTTTCAGCGTGTTGGTGTCGAGGTTTCTGCTGGGGGAGACTTTCCCTGTGCCGGTATATCTATCGCTGTTGCCGATCATCGGTGGATGTGCTCTAGCTGCAGTCACAGAATTGAACTTTAACATGACTGGTTAGAAGAGAATTTAAGAGGGCATTCGTTTATAATGATTGATGTTATCTTATTTTTCCTTTTGAATTCTCCTAGCTATTTGAGGTGCTTTCAGTAATGTGATAATCCTTTATATAAAAAAAAGAATCAATCTGGTAATCTAGTGTTTGTATATCATAAGGTTTTTGGGTGAGTTTGTTGCAAGCTCATGTCCATGGAAGATGTGCTGCTACCATTGTCACAAAAGATCTAACAAAGATGAAAACTTTTTAACTTGATAGATGAACACACTGATCTAAAATTTTAGCCCTTTTAAGATTAGGAAAGCTGCAACAACTAAAAAGATGGTTCTTTAGGTATTGTTAGGATTGAGGCATTTTATTGGAGATTTTTATTGTGCTGATTTTAGTCTGTACTAACACTATTTAGGTATCTGGATTATTTATATTTTGTTTCTTTCTTCACTCAGAGGAGAATAGATGTCACTGTAACTAATTGCTCATGATTTAGGTATCTCAAATGTTTAGTTTTTTCCTTTTCTTCCCCCTTTCTTCTTTTCTTGAAGAAAAATAAACTTCAGTTTTACTAGTTGCTGGAGTTGATACACTATATCTTTTGGCTTATAAGGAACAAAAATGTTGCATATTACCCTAACATATTTCTTTTTCTGAGTGTTTTCTCATGCCTCTACTGTTTATGGTTTGGATTATGTTCATGCTTAATTTTCAAGCCACTATTGCTGAATTGGCTCTCTCAAGTGTAATTTGACCATTCTGAAGCTTGAGGATTATTTTGAAATTTTATATGGTGAGGTGGCTTTCTTTATGAGTTCTTTTTGGCAAGGTGTTAGCTGGCTTTTCTTGATTCCAGGTTTTATGGGTGCAATGATATCAAACCTTGCATTTGTCTTTCGCAATATTTTCTCTAAGAGGGGGATGAAGGGCACATCAGTTAGTGGGATGAACTATTATGCCTGTCTTTCTATCCTGTCTCTGTTGATACTGACACCATTTGCCATCGCGATCGAGGGCCCCCAGATGTGGGCTGCTGGCTGGCAGACTGCAATTTCACAGATTGGTCCCCATTTCATCTGGTGAGTAAAAACTAGCTGGTTGATCAATCCTATTCACAAAATTCAGTTACTGCAGTAATTTACGCTCTCTTTGTTACCCTTCACATGAGATATATAATTCACAGTATATTTGCACTATGGTCCAAAAATATTCAATGTCTTCATGATGCTTTTACTGGACTTCAGCTTTCTGGGCTTAATCTGTTAAGGAGTTTTAAATTGGAAATGGCTGAATTCAAACAAGTTGATTTGATTTTTTAAATTTTACCTAGATCTATAGTTTTTTTTTATTGCCATGAGTAGCTTATTTGCTTATATGGCTCGATTGCTTTTGATATTGAACTTCTTTAAAGAAGCCAATTTTGATATTTTTTTCTGAGAATTCAGATAACTTTTTAGCCGTTATATTTCTTTTCTTTCATTTTAGCTAATGACTTGTGTTTGTGTGGCTATAAATTTGTGATGGTAGGTGGGTTGCTGCTCAGAGTGTCTTCTACCATTTGTACAACCAAGTCTCCTACATGTCTTTGGATGAAATCTCTCCCTTGACATTTAGCATTGGCAATACTATGAAACGGATATCTGTCATCGTCTCTTCCATCATAATCTTCCATACTCCTGTCCAGCCCATCAATGCACTTGGAGCTGCCATTGCTATCCTAGGAACTTTCCTCTACTCTCAGGTAACAAGTAACAACTTCTGTTTATTTTATCTGAAAATATAATGTCATATATTTAGTTGTATAGAGATGACAAGAACATCCGTGAAGATAGAAGTCATCAGTATGTTACCTGTATAAGAAAGACATTTTGGAACCAGGTTACCAATATTAAGAAGAATGATTATTTCTGTGTAGCTATGGGTGTGTGTGCAGTCTTTATGTGAATGTTTATTATAATTTAATCCAAAGATTTTGTTATTCATACTCTTTTAGCAGTTATGAACTGTAGACATTAATTTTGAGGACAAATACCTGGACTACCAATTAATGTGAAGGAATAAAGATAAGGGCAAAAGAGGGAATGAGGGGGAGCCATCATATCGAGTGAAGTGATTTTTGACTAAATATCCTGTGTTAAATATCCTCACTCCTCACTGTTCCATTTTCAAGTTTGTGAACTAGTGAAAGTAGTGTCTGTAATGATTTGAGTGTGAAATATTCTAAAGAAGCTTGTAGTTTGATCATGTTGTCAAAAAAATTGTTAAGATAAATTTAATTTTCCTAAACATGATTTAGGAAGTTTTGATGGTGAAAGTATCTAAAGGACAGAAAATATACTTGTACGGAGTATTCAACCATAGAATCTTACATCTTACTGTAATTTTAGCAATCATGCTCTGGAACCAGACAATACATTTGATTGCTGATGTTTATGTCAGCTAGGTTGGGAACAGCTGAATAGGTATGCTTAAGCCATTGTGCTTATTCCATGCTGATAACTAATGATTTTTAGCTTCATTTGTTGAACATATCTAAGTTCTAAGATCTGCTGGTTATAATTGTTGTGGCAACATAAGATCATGAGTAATTATAGTAAGGCACATTATTTGTCACTAGGAACACACATCTTGGAAGTGGCTTGTTGGTATCTAGCTTGTGTTGTTAGCAATTTTTATGTGATTTGTGCTCTGGATTCGAGACTAAATAGTTCTTTTGTGTCAACTATGATGCAGGCCAAGCAGTAAAAGAGGGGGATGCAAGAAACATGTAACAAGATCAGCTTTTACATATGTTCTACATATATGCATGTCGATGCAACAACAGTAATTGGATGTCGCCAAGTAGATTATTTTGGTCGGAGTTCAACAACGGCTTCCTGTTGTTGATGACACTACAAATATACCATGATTTGTCGACTGGACATAGAATAATGTTTCTTGTTTTTGTCTGCATTTGCATGGTCATCAGAAAGAAAGACTGTTGAAGTGCTTCTTTTACATGTCGCCCAAATAATGGTTTCAAGTTTATCTCTAAGTTTTATTATTAATCAAACAGTTTTACCTGAAAGGATTGCTTGAGTAGTTCATCTTCCCTTGCATGAAAACTTTTCTACTGCATGCCCCATAGTCTGGAGCTGTGGACAAAGCTCCGATGTGTGACTTGTTTGGAATGTAGTAATTATTATTATCATGTTGGATGCAGACTAGTGTATGTGCGTGTCATTGCCTGGTATGCACCTACGACCAATATGTCCTTATTAGTTCACTATTTTGATCTTTCAATTGTGCAATGTTCATTCAGATGAATCAATAGTCCCCATGCAGTAAACTATATCGATCTTTTTCTTTTTCCTGCTGGAATGAACAAAACCACCAGCAATAAGCTTTTATGCATCAGTTTCTCATTCAGGGTGGGAGAATTAAGCTCCATGTTGATAAAAATCATGCTGCATTGAACCTGAAACATGTTTGTATTTGTTTATCTGGGAACAGTTTCTCAAATGGAACCTGAAACATGCAACAAAACCTTGGTCACCTGTTGGAGAAACAGTCAACATTTTTTACCTTGTTAGTATCTGTGCATGGTGTTTGGCTGTAAGATTACTGCTTTGTGATCTTAATCAATATAGGTTTGGAGTCATGGAAATAGATCAGTTTGCTTCACTGCATACAATAGCTCACATGTATATATACATATTATCATCCTCAGTATTGCTTAATTCTCATGATGGGTTTATAAAAAGATAAAAGAAAAATTAAATATAACTATTTGTCTAACATTTTAGCTTTTCTGAATTATTTTGATACAAAAAAGTCAATTTCTTCTTGTTCTTTCGAAAAAAAAAAAGTTCCTACTTGATAGCCTAAAAATTACTTCACAATTGCCAAGCAAGAGAAACACAATTACTATTGCTTTACTAAAAATTGTCCCTGCAATTTCATAGATGCTGTTTTAACGGATATTAGATTGGTTTTGGACGGCAATTTATTAACGGGTCGGAGTTTGGTTAAAATTTTGGTTCTAATAAGTAACAACACGCATCTCAATTGAGCAAAATCCACTCGACCCGACCCACCCGTTTAATACTCCCAATTGCGCCCGCCTCTCTCTCCCGCTGGCAATCCCTACTCCCTCACCCCGCGGCTGCCGGTGGTCGTGGGACCGGCAGCGGTGAGTTTCCGGCCGGCGATTTCCTGAGAGATGGAGATTTGCGGGGTAGCGGTTCGGGCCCCAATCCCTTTCCTGCCTTTCTCCCTCGCCCTTCCTCGTCTCTCGGTTCCGTGCCTGACTTGATGAAGTAGCGGCAGGAGATTGCATCCATGGCCGGATGCTGTACCGTTTGCTATCTTATTCATAAACACCAGTGTTTGGAGCGCTGGTCTTTCTGCCTGTTGATGCAGATGCATTGGTTTGCTCTTCGCCATGAACATTCTTCATTAGATTTCTGTCTTAATTCATGAAACTAGTATACTTCCAGCACCCTTTTTCTTTTTTTTATCAAACTCCTAAAGGGCATAACATGTCAAATGATATACGAAACCATGTTTATCCTCAGCTCTTTGGAGTAGGAGCAGCTTGTTTCTTGTCACAGAACACCTGCTTCAGGAACCGGAGACCCTTCATGACTTGCCTGAACACACAAGCTCCTGCACCACAGACAAACCTAAGGTTTCGATGCCGTCGGCCCCGTCTTCCTTCTCGATCGGCTTCCTCCATGACCTTGTTGTAGATCAAGGACCTCTCCCGCCGGTGCCGCCTCTCCTCGGGGTCCTCCTTCTCGACCCTTGCGTAAGGGTGTGCCATCCTCACCAAGCTCATCTCTCATGAAGAAGATAAGAGAGGGAAGGCCACCAAGAAGACAGATTACATAGCGATCTTCCTTTGGATGAGTCAATTGTCTGTACTGCGATGAAGGAAATGCTTGCCTTCCTAGGCTACATCGACCGGAGATGAAGTGGGAGGCGCAATGAGGTACAAGCAAGTCCATGTTCCTAGTAAGATCAATGCCTGTCGGCTACCTGTTTGTTTGTTGGCTTCAATGACTCCTCAGTCCTCATAATAAATTACCCATAGATCCCAATCAAACTTCATTTATATATATATATATATATCATTTCCATACACTGATTGGTGTGAGCTTTGCCGTTCCTTTGAACCCTTAGTGTCGTGTGTTCGACTCATGTGCAAGTTGGCCGAACGTGATATGGTCAAGTGTTATCCATTTCCAACTCAATCTCAACTCGAGATCGAGTTGGGTTATGGCTTAATATTTATTACATAGAAACAGGGTATGTACACCCATCCAATTATTATGGTGGTGAGATTGATTCAAGTAATCTTGCCTGTTATTGGACTAATGTAGGTTTGAAGGGAAAACGAAATAACCCATGAAAAGCCATCAGGGTGATTTGGTCTCTACGAACACGGTGTGATGCGTGGAAGTCTCGAGTGTGGACCGGTATGTATGAAGTGACATCACCCCTGAAGGGAAGTCAGGGCTGGTGCAGCCGGGAGACGAGTGGTGTCGAGAAGCTGAAATGTATCGGGGGAATAGTCGGTTCCCACGCTTCTCATTGTCCACCTCCCTTTGCGGTGGGGGTACGTTTCCGCTACGGTGGTGGAAGGAGCCGCCGTGGCGAACCTCACCGCGCTTTCCTCTCCCACCAATTCCTCCCCTCCCCTCCCCTCCATTTCCATTCCCCGGCGGAGTCTCTTCCTCCCCATCGCCCCTCCTCTCCCCGTTTCAAAAGCCCGGATCTCTAGGGCTTCCTCTTCCTCTTTCCGATCCAAATCCCAGGGTTTCTTCTTCCCCCAATAGAGAGAGAGAGAGAGAGAGAGAGAGAGAGAGAGTGCTTGGTCTTTCACTATTGTTGATCCGAGATGAGCGTGGTGGGCTTCGATGTCGGCAACGACAACTGCGTCGTCGCGGCCGTTCGGCAGCGCGGCATCGACGTCCTCCTCAACGACGAGTCCCAGCGCGAGAACCCAGCCGTGGTCTCCTTCGGCGAGAAGCAGCGCTTCCTCGGGGCGGCTGGCGCCGCCTCCGCCGCTCGCTTCCCCCGTTCCACTGTCTCCCAGGTCAAGCGCCTCCTCGGCCGTCCCTTCCGCGACCCAGCCGTCCAGGATGACCTCCGCCGCCTCCCCTTCCCCATCTCCGAGGACCCCGACGGCGGGATCTTGATCCGCATCCGCTTCCTGAACGAGGAGCGCGTCTTCACCCCGGTCCAGATCCTCGCCATGCTCCTCGCCCACCTCAAGCTGATAGCCGAGAAGAGTCTCGAAACCCTGGTCAGTGATTGCGTCATCGGGATCCCTTCCTACTTGACCGATCTCCAACGGAGGGCGTACCTCGAAGCCGCTACAATCGCCGGGCTGAAGCCGCTGCGGTTGATGCACGACTGCACTGCCACCGCATTGGGGTACGGCATCTACAAGACGGATTTATCCGCTCGTGGATCGTCATTCTGTGTCGTCTTCATCGATATTGGTCACTGCAACACTCAGGTCTCGGTTGTGAGCTTCGGGTCTGAAAGAATGAATGTTCTTTCACACGCATTCGATGCAAATTTGGGTGGGAGGGACTTTGATGAAATCCTGTTCAACCATTTCACAGAGAAATTCAAGGAGGAGTACCAGATCGATGTTCATTCTAATGTTCGTGCCAGCATCAGGCTGAGGGTTACTTGTGAGAAACTGAAGAGGGTTCTGAGTGCGAATGCAGTGGCCCCATTGAATATTGAGTGCTTGATGGATGAGAAAGATGTGAAGGGATTCATTAAGAGGGAGGAATTTGAGAGACTCTGCTCGGGTTTATTGGACAGGCTTCTGGAACCGTGCAAACAGGCTTTAGTGAATGCTGGACTGAATCAAGATAGAATCAATGCTGTTGAGCTTGTTGGTTCAGGGTCACGAATTCCAGCAATAACAAGGATTTTGACAGAGTTTTTCAGGAGAGAACCGAGCCGGACCCTCAATGCTAGCGAGTGTGTTGCCCGTGGGTGTGCCCTTCATTGTGCTATGCTGAGTCCCATATTCAGGGTTAGGGATTATGAGGTAAGATTTTCTACCATGGTGATGTTCTACCATCACTGGCATCTATCATGATACATGTCATCCTGCTTTGTCAAATGTTGTTACTTGACACGCGTGGTAGCTTTATGGACAGCCTTGTAGGTACTACCACTTATTCTAGTTATGCATCACTTGCAAACATGTTTCCAGAGGGAAAAGAAGAAACAAAAGTTAAATTACAAATACATGGTGGAAGAGAAAGGAAGGAAAAAATTGTTATCTTGGTAAATATCTTATAATAAGTATGGGAAACAAGATAGAAAGTTCATGCCTAAGGGATATAGTTAGCTATTGATAAGATAACACACAACACTACAATGATTTGTTGCAATTTGAGTGTTGAATATATGGTTGGTCTGTGTGGTGCCTTGATTTAGTAATCCATACTATAGGTTCTATTCACTGTAGACCTTAGTAAATAAATTCGTTTTATCTCCAATCTCAAGCTTGGAGAAAGCAGGGCTGCTTTAATATATGATTGCATTAGGTTCTCTTGGGACTGGAACAAACATGAACATGACTTGCTTAGACCAGAATTGGGGTTAAATCATGACCTGGGAACAGTGCTTTGCATGTACCTGATCCAGGGCTTTAAAACAATGGTTAAATGGGCTAGAAAGTCTCCATGAATGCTAATTTGTGGTTATTATTGATTGAGGAATTATTTGCCAGTTTTAAATGTATATGCTAGCTTAAGGCTAATCCAGCCCCAGTCTATGGCACTATTCCTGTATGTAGAATATGTTCGGCCACTTATTTGACCTGTGTTATCTTGAACATGTGGTCTCATATATAGTCACATACATCTATGCGACTGCATATGCAGTCCACATTTGCAGGAAAATATTATTACTACTTTTACAATTACATTATTTGAATATTAAAAAATTATCCATACTAATCATGTACATCTTTGTTTGTTTCCTATAACTTATCAGTTAAATAGCTTCTTAATTTTGTATTATTATCGTAAGTTATAGATTTGACTGTAGCATATCTCTACCTATATTGACAATCGGCTTATTATTACTATTATATATATACTCATATATAAAATATACACATATATATACATATATACATACATATGTATATATATATATATATGTATGTATATGTATATATATATGTATGTATATGTATATATATATATATACATACATATATATATATATATATGTATGTATATGTATATATATATATATATATATAGACATATGTGTGTATATATATATATATATATATATATATATTACTTTAGTGCATCGATTGATTTATAAATGGGAATACAAGAAATAGACAGACACACTGATAAATAGGGATACAAGAACATATGCATATGAATGATCATCTGACTTTTGCCATTAGTGCCTCAACATAGACAGGCACACTCATAAATGGGAATACAAGAACATTTGCATATGAATGATCATCCACTATAAGTTTTTTAATTACCAAACAGTGACCATGTGCATGTACATGTCGCCACTAAGCTTAAAACCCAGAAGGTTTTTGGTGAGAGAAATGAAATTATGTAGGTGATGATGGTTTCAAGGTAACTTTCAGTGATTTGGATTTTGGATTTTTTTTAATGCAGTATTGTTCTTTTTCAATTTCCTTTTCCAGCCATAACATAAAAGGAACTATATAGAAACTGATGGTCCACTTTAACTTCAGAGAATTATTGTAAGTGATATTTCCTTATTTCTAGTGATTTTTCTAATTTAAAATATGTATATGATCTATTACTGTACTTGTCTTTCAATTTATGTACTTATATATAATTGTGGTCAACTGCAGGTGCAGGATTCATTTCCTTTCTCAGTTACCTTTGCAACAGATGAAGGTCCTATTACAACTGTGTCAAGAAATGTGCTATTTGCTAAGGGCCAACCAATACCAAGTGTTAAAATGCTTTCTTTCTATCGAACTGATGCATTTAAGATGGAAGCATTTTATGCTAACCAAAGTGAACTCCCACCTGGTGCTTCACTAAAAATCAGCTGCTTCCAAGTAAGCATTCGAGGAAATCAAACAACATTCTTGTTATATTGTTGGTGGTAGTTGTTCTGTGCATGCAAATACAACAATACATGCTAAAGTTTAGAGATGTGTTATGGTGTGTTTTAACAGACTTTTTACATAATAGTAGCATCCATAGGTTGACAATTTCTGGCGTTTGTTCATCGAGTAGAGTTAATTGGATTTGTTTTCTCTTTAGCATATGATTGAACTGATGACATGGCCAACATTTCTTAATAGTGTGTCCATAGTGCTAGAATATTAGTAAATGTTCCATCACTCCCTCAAGCCTGATTGTATATGATTGGATTTTGGCATGTCGAACATTTCTCAAAAGTGTGGTCATGGTTGATGAACATTTCTCAATGTGTCAGCTATTGCTATGAAGTATGGACTATATGTTGTTGTAGAACAAGTTATATCCTCCATGCATGACAACCAAATAACTTTACCTGTGTAATGCTTCTGCCATGCTAGAGAATAATGAACCTAGTGCTTAGATTGTATTTGCATTGTACTTCTGTATGTCTTTTCTAATAGATAATAGTTCTTTTTTGAACTTGAGTTTCACATTGTTTGGTAATTTTAGACTGACAAATTATGAAACTGTTCAAATTATGGATCCTGCAGGTTGGCCCTTTTCCAGTTCATGAAGGTGGAAGGCACAAAGTCAAAGTAAAAGTTCGGTTGAATCTTCATGGCATCGTTTCTGTAGAATCTGCATCAGTGAGTATGAATTTGTGTGTTTTACCAATATGATAAGCACCAAGTATCATCACCAAGTATCATCTTCTTAACTTTAATCTGTTAAAATTTAACTGCTTCAGTTGATTGAGGATGATGACAATAGTACAGTTTCAAGGGATGCAAGTCGAGTAGATAATATGGAAACTGAGCCTGCTTCTGATTTAAAATCTGAGAGAACTGTCCACACTGCTGAAAATGGAATATATGAACATGCTGAACATGAATCCATACCCACTGTGAGTATCACTTTAATGTGATGAACTAGTGATGCTCTACTTCTCTCGTATTACTAACTGTTTTGTGTAAATCTTGCATACGAATCAACATGATTCAAACACAGTTTGGGTGTCTTGTTAAATAAATAATACGGCGTAAGGAACCAAACTACCTTATATATGTAACAATCATACACAGTTCATCATGTGATAGAAGGAAGATCAAAATAACTGGTATAAGAATACTAGGTCATCAGGTCAAACAAAAAAATTCAGCTTTGTCTAACATATTATCTAATCATATGTTAATTAGACTCTCATTTGAAGGTTTCACAGAGATGTATTTACAGAAATTTTTCTGAAAGGAAAATGTATATATCATCTTTTTCTGATCGGACCTGGGCCTAAGTTGATTATCTTAATGTCATTCAAATTTGAAGTTTCCTTATATGAACTCCTTACGACTGTCTGGTTATGGTACCTGCTTATGGATAAATTTTTTATTTTTTTTCAGACTTCTCTTAATGATGTTCTCATTCAAAAGCTAATGGAACTCCTGTGATTTTTTTTCCGTTTTTTCCTTACTCAACAAACAGCATCATTTGAAGTGCAGTCTCATAACAAGACTGTTTGATCAATTAAAGAAAAACAATCTGAACATGTGACCAATCAAAGCCAATCTATGGTAAGTCTCAATAGGGGTATTAAACTAGACTCGGACTACTTTAAGTTGGCTGCAAATCAAATAAAACAGAATTTAACTACCCAAATTCTACAAAAAATTACTGCAAAAATAACTGAAAACAGGCCGAAACTTTGCACATACCAAACATGATATAAATCAATTTTGATCTAATATAGGGACACCGAGCTTGCTCATTTTATGTCGATATAATGTGTTCGCCATGTGGTGTCCATAATGGTATAGTAATGGTATCCATTTGGTGCATGGAACATGAAGACCACTTCAAAATAGAATTGGCTTTCCTGCTAGATTGATTTTGAACTCAAAGAATCAAGGATAAGTATTAAGAAATGAAATGAGAAGAACCGAGAGTAGAAAGAAAGATTATTGTAATTTCTTCTTTAGTTCAGTGTGAACAACCTTGTGTTGTTCAAACAAATGGATGATTCCTGATATTTTCGTATGCAGCTAGTCTTTATAATGGTTGGACAAATGCATATTTATTGGCATATTTACATAGTTCTAGATACAATGAATACTTAAGAGAATTTATGTTATCATCTTTTTACATTTAGTCTTGCGGATTATTCTGTTGTTACTGTTTCACCGTCAAATTGTTTTCACCGTGCATACAATCACCATTTGCAGTCTGATACATCAAAAGCAGAAAGACTGTGTAAAAGGCATGAATTGCTAATTACTGAGACTGTATATGGTGGAACAACAAAAGAATGGTTATTAGAAGCCCAAGAGCAAGAAAAGTGGCTTGCATATCAGGACAAACTAATGGAGCAAACAAAGGACAAAAAGAATGCACTTGAAGCTTATGTATATGAGATTCGCAATAAGGTGGCATCAAACTTAGTAGTTATCTCCAGTTACGTGTTTCTTGTGATCAGGTTATAGTTTTAATATTCTTCTTCTTTGGTTTGATATTGCTTATGAACAGCTTTTTGAGAGATATCGAAGTTTTGCAAATGATTCCGAGAGAGAAGGAATTTCTGTTAGCCTACAACAGACTGAAGAATGGCTTTATGAAGATGGAGATGATGAAACTGAAAAGGTTTACACCAGCAAACTCGAGGAATTAAAGAAGGTAAGCCATTACTTGTTAAGTCATGACATCCAAAATTTTGTTGCACTGGTTATTTCTAACTAGTTTTGCAAATATTACAAACTGATTCTTGTTGATGCTATCTCTGATCTTTCATATGTAGAAATCAATATATGTTTGTAGAAGTCCTATAAAAGCTATCATATGACTTTTAGATAAACTACGAAAGTCCAGTAGAAACACAATTTCTTTTTACTAGCAGAAAACTCGTCGTGCCTTAGTCATGGCAAAAACAAGCCTATTTGTTTTATGAATTTCTTGATATAATAAATAAGAACCGAGTTTCAGATGAACGAAAAAACAGTAGCTGGTGTCTTCTTCCAAGATGATGCCAGGTTTGTTATAAAAACCATCCTAGAAAGCGAGACAAAAACCTGGTGTTCCACCTAAATATGATGGGAAGGATGATAGAAACAAATCCAAGGGACATGATGAGAGAGCACATGGTCTCAGTAATTCATGGGCTGATTGTATATGGTAACAGCAGCTTCTCTCTCTCTCTCTCTCTCTGTCACATGTGTGTGTGTGCGACAGTCATGTGTGTGCATGCACGTTCATGTTTATGCCATGTATTTGACCCTTTTTAATGTTATAGATTGTGATATAAGGAGAGCTTCAGATCATCATATAAAGGCTGATGGACAATCTAAAATTTTATTTACTACTTCCTGTATGTATCTTTTACATATACCACCCATGATATACACAATATCAGGCTTAACTAACTATTAAAATTTGAAGAGTTCCAAATAATCAAGAATAGCAAAATGTCCTGACTTCCCTTTATAAAAGCCTTATGACTCATCAGAAATCTGAGGGCTTAATGTGCTAGAATTCTGTTCATTGGAATTCAAATCTGATTAAGGTATTTCATAAAGTGTGCTGTTGTGATGTCTGCTTCTTGGACCTTATTGTTGACATTTCGAGTAAGCCCCCCTAGATCAAGTCAACATTCTAATTTTGCAGTTTGCACATCACTAATCTTTTGAGTTTAATCTTTTCAATATGTTTTTTCTTGTATTGGTCACTCTTTTACTCCCAGTCGTCTAGTTTAAAGTTGACCATGTATCTTTCAAATGATTGTTTGTGTGGCTTCTTTTGTGTCATAGCATTCCCTATCTGTGGCATATTAGTAAAATCAATATGCCTATATATATTTTTGTCGTTAAAATTTTCCTAAACTAAAGCTCCCATGCTAGCATATTTCCTGATTATGTTGCTTACCGCATCATGACAGCTGGTGGATCCTATCGAGAATAGATACAAGGATGAAGAAGCTAGAGCTCAGGCTACAAGGGAGCTTTTGAAGTGCATAGTTGATTATAGAATGGCTGTGTCTTCTGTGACAACTTACGAGCGAGATGTTGTGAGTTCCAAGTGTCATAATATATTATACAATGGTAGTTCTGACACATTGCAATTCAGACATTATCCAGATATCATTTGTTTTCAGGTCATTGATGAATGCAATAAAGCTGAGCAGTGGCTGCGGGAGAGGTCTCAACAACAGGATTCATTACCAAAGAACGCAGATCCAGTTTTATGGTCTCATGAAATCAAGAAAAGGACAGAAGCCTTAGACATGTACTGTTCTATCTTTTCAATCTTCTTCACTATTTTATATCTAAGATGCTCCTTATCCTCTTGCATTAATTGATTTGTTTTATTATTTTTTTTCCAATTTTTCAGATCTAACCAATTTCAGAACATAGTTAATGGTGTTCAAAATATTTTTCAGATTTTTCAGACATTTTCCAATTTTTCTTGATTCGATCCGCAAGTTAATGGTGCTGTTTCATATTTTGTAGGTTGTGTAGAAATCATTTGAGACACAAGGGATCTCAATCCAGATCAGAGGATTCCAGGGGCCCAGACCACTCAAACTATGAGAATTCTAGAACTGATTGATTTGTTCCGCATAATCTAAAATTAAGCACGATTCATTCTTCTCATCGTTTTCGTGTAGCCTCGTCTGCTGTCAAAGTTGGAGTACACAACCAGTCACAGGAAATATAGAAATCCTCCGGATGTAGGGATGTAGCTTTTCACAAGAGGTGGGCCTGCTCTGGTTCTGCTTCTTTCCCAAGAGGCAGTTTGGATTTATTTTTTTTTGTTTCTCACACGTATCGGAAACTCTGCTGCTTGTTGTTACTGAGCGTAATCAGTGTGATCACCAGTATGCCTTTTTGCATATCGCAAAAGAAAAAAAAAAAAAAAGGATCCAATGTAAGCAAATGTTGCTTATAATTAGTCATAAACACTAATCTTGGTCTTGTGCTTGTCTTCTGTGTCGAGTTTATCAGCGAGTTAGTTGCATGTTATGCCCTGCCGCTTGTAAGACGAATGAAACAGGTCATTTTCTCCTATTTTGCTTTTACAACAACATGGCTTGTCTTTCGATGATAACGTTTGCAAATTTTCTTAGTCCTTTTGGTTGCAGTTTGTCATTCCATTGATTTATGAGGATATGCTGCTGATACTTTTCTCATGAGTACAATATGAAGTCTTTTAGTCTCCATTAAAACGTATCATTATCTCAATAATGTTCCACAACGAAATTGTAAATAAACACATGACAATTGCCATTCCGATTCCAGCATGGACCATCGGATCTAGTCCTAGTTTTTTCGGCTAATCTGCTCGAATCCGACAAACCGAACCAGATCAAATCAGTTCAATCGCAGATGATGAGCAAATTAATTAGGAGGATATTATTTGGTAAAGACTAAACACTGGGTAAAAATCTATTAAGATACTCTCCTAATTGATTTTACTTTGGGGGATGTTTTTTTCCATCGATTTGACTAATTTTATGAAAATATCTCTATCCCTAGTAATCTCCGATTGGCATCGTTGGCAACCCTATGTATACACGTATAATGCGACAGATGGGCAAAAAAGTAACAACAGCTAGTCCTATTGCTCTTATATTGATAGAGAGTTTGCTATTCTGCTTTGCGGAAAAGATAAATGGTGACGACAGATGATGAGCATGCAGCATCATTATCAAATAAAGTTGTAGCAGACGTTGAAAGAACAGGATGACAGAAGAGGCTTATCGTAGCTGTAAATAACTTGTCTTAGTATTCGAAATCAGAACCACAATCTCAATCAGTAGTATCTCGACAAACCAAAAAATGAAATAACTAAGCATCAAAATTGAAGATAAACGCAACTATATTTTGAGAATTTGGGGAACAGATTGGCGTCAAGGCACAGTATACGAGCAAAAGCTTTCAATCATTTCTAATCATCACCAAAAGTCGTCTTCTTCCCTGCAAAATGTAAAGCCCATCATAAAAACCTCCGTAAACATTGGTTATAAGGACCAAAAAATTGTTGGTGATAAAGATGCCAGTGTTTACCTGTACTAGCTGTACCTGCACTGTGCTTGTTTGGCATGCCACCACGACCCCTGCCACCTCCACCGCGTCCTCTGCCACCTCCGCCTCTGCCACCACGTCCACCACCACCTCTACCTCCAAACCTCCCCCCACCTCTACCTCCACTATCTCTGCCACCACCACGGCCACCGCTCCAGCCGCCATCACGATTGTCGCTTCTTGGCTTGGCTTCTTCCACCGTCAGAGTGTATCCTCCAAGTTCAGAGCCATTGAGCTCAAGTGCCTGGGAGAAAGCATCTTGGTCCTTGAAATCCATGTATGCAATCCTACAACCAAAGTTCTTTGACAATATTTCCTTGTGCAAATGATATAGGATATCAACAATAATGATATCTAACTTATTAAGTTGATGCAGTGTTTCCTATAGATTTTGAAGAACAGTCTTAAAACACAAATGCTAGGTAACCACTGACCCTTTGGAAGCACCGCTTTCATAATCCCTCGGAATGGAAACTCGTGTAATATCACCACATGACCCAAAATGCTCTTCCAGAGAGCTTCTAATCTGCAATGAACCTCACTCTTAAGAAACATTGCAAAAAAGATAACAAATTACGCAAGTAATATAATAGAAGAGTACCTGATCCTCTTCAAGTGATTTATCGAAGCCTCTTACAAATATGGTTTGACTATGACCCTTGCTACCTTTTTGGTAAGAATAATTTTCCCTCCTGTAACATGTACAAAAACCATCATGATCGCAGAACATGATATTGCTTATTTGAACATCTAAACTAGCATAATTATTTTAACTAGCATCTACAGTCGGTATTAGACAATCCGTTAGTTGAGAATCATACCCACTTTGAGGAGTATATGCACCCCTTTCTCGGGCCACATCAAGTCTAACTGCACGACCAAATAATTCATGACCATTCATTTCTAGTGCCTGCATAGAAAAAAACAAAGCAACCAAACTGTCATTAGTCGTTCCTAAAAAGAATGAACACAAAGCAACCGTAATTAACTTTTCTATAATGCTAAAAGGAAACTTTTAGCATAAACCCACAAACTAAAGGAAAAAAGAGTGGCGGCATTAAATCCACGAAGATTTGGACATCTGATGTTCTGGAGGAACTAAAGATATATAATTGAAAAAAAAGCAATATGATAACTAAATAACACAATGAACCTTTTGAACTGCTTCCTCTGTAGCAAATTCAACATGACCAAATCCCTTGAAACGTCCATCATCTGCTGTAGCCAGCCTCACTTCAACAACTTCCCCTGCCTCTTTAAAGAACTCCACTCTGCCAGAGGAAAGGCAATGTAAATAAGCTTTCAAAGTCAGCAAATAAACATACACATGCACATCAGGAGAGTTTCATGCAGATTAAAAATGTATATTCATATAAATAAATACACAAAGAAAGATACACATGCATGCGTGAATATATACACATTCATGTATTATATTCACCACCCCAAACCCCGCATTGACCTCTTGTTAGATGTATACTCAAATACACATACATAAACACATGCACACATAAATTGATACAACATCAATGAACTTATGGTAAACAGTACAATAAAGATGACACATACACATCATCCTGTCCAGCATCAAAGGACAGGTTTCCAACGAATATTGTACGGGATCCAAGTGTCTGGTTTTGATATGTAGCAGGAGTTTTTGGCTACATCCAAAAACAGAAGAAAAATAATCAGCAAATTCCATTTATAATAACAGAGACCATAAAACGATTGTACTAGCAAAGAGTACCCCTTTCTTTTCAGTTGTAGTCTTTGGAGTTGCATCCACCACCTCTACATCTTTATCCTGCACAACAGAACTTTCAAATTAGAAAATCATACAACTAGCAAATAATAAATCAATATAGGGAAAAGGCAGCTAGACTAAGAACTAACCATAAGATTATTTTCATGCTAAAAGTTCAAAAATTAATATTTTTATGGGGAACTTTGTATTTTCAAAAAATATAGAAATCACAGAACCGTTGCTGTTGGTCCTTTGTGATGAACCCAAATTTGATGGCAACCTCGTGCCTGTATTCACCCATAGAATAAACTAGGTGAAGATTTGATCATATGGACCTTGTTTAAAACATGTGTCAATCACTACATACAACCATTGGATCTGTTGGCTTATTCTCTACCATCCAAAGCATAGGAAATTTGCATACATGTATTCCGATTAATTGATTCAGCCAGCATCATTGACCCAACAATCCAGAAAAGCATCCTAATATGGATAGACATTCAAATGTTGATTTGACTTGTTTCAGCCAAAACAAAATCAATTAACATTAGTTACCAAGATTGTGCAAAAAGATGAAAAAAGCCTAGAAAACACACTAATTATGCTACAAACATTGAAGGAATCACTTATATTTCACAAATGTTTCTTTTTATTCAATTTTTTAATTTGATTTTTTTCTAGGCAAAATATTTTTATGCTACAAAGACTGATTTCAGTACACTAATTCCAATGATACCTAACCTTAAGCAACCAATCTAGCGTTTTTTGAATAGAGAGTAGTGTACGTGATGGCCTTTAAGCCAATACCCCCACAATCTTGGCACATCATCATGGAATAAGATACAAAGAGTACCACAATCACACACACACCCATCTTCTATGCATATATATACATATCATGGTACCCATAGATTACCATAATAAATACCATGGGTAACACACCTGGCATTGTTATCTCAAAAAAACATATAGAAAAAAGTACATAATCACACCTTAAACAGAGAAGACTATGCTTACTTTATATGTAATATCACTTATCAATGTTGAGAACAAAGTACCTTCTTTGGAGTCTTTGGTGGTTGCTCATCTTCGCTTTCATCCTCAGAAGACTCATCAGAACTACTGCTGTCTTTTGTTGGTTGGGTTGCCTAGAAGCATAAAACAAACAGACGAAGTATAGACATCCATTTAGAAGTCCAAAAACAGATAAAAATAAATGAATAAATAGAACAAAATGCACCTTCTTGGCTTGTTGCACTTTTGAAGGTTCATCATCTTCAGAGCTGTCATCCTCATCTTCATCACTGCTGCTGCTCTCCTTTTTAACAGCCTTTGCAACAGGCAACTGAACATGCAGAACTCACAAGAATAGTCAATATTTCTAAATATCAACAGATCACAATATTAAGACAACTTGCAACATGCCCAACATTATGTACTCTTAAATGTGTGCTCTAAATCATGTCTCAATCAATAAAATGACAAAAAATCAAAACAGAATCAAATTCCAAATCAAGAATTTTGCTGTCAAAATCCTTAACACTTATGCATAATGGGTTTAATGGCTAAAATAGGTAAAATAAGAAGATTAGAATCATACCAGAAACAAATATACTGGATGTTTCATTTTACTTAAAGACACCATATAAAGGTCTCTATATTAATAGTATAGAAATCTGACAAATACAAAAAAACCCAGGAGTCTATTTAAACTCCTGGGTTTAAATAGACTCCTGGGTTTTTAGGTCTTCCTGGACTCCTTCGTATATATGGCAAAACCATACCAAAACTAAAAAAACAGACAAAAACCAAATCTTAGAAGACAAAAATGAGTATTCTCTTCCCAACAGCAAACTGCCACTTGCACCATTCACACATAAAGGAGAATGACTGGCATCCTATATATGAAGGTTCTAATAGAACTTACCAAACCTAATGAATAAGTCAATATGACAAAAAATGAACTAGATAAAGGAAAGAAAGAAAATAAGTTAAGCTAGCATTTCATGTTCAACTAAAAACGGAGATATAGACCAAAGAAAATATTAAAACTTACATCACCAAGAGACTGTCAATCTTAGGACTGGCCTTGGTCAGATATATATCCTTAAAAATATGATGACACCTTAAGAGAAAAAAAATCTCACAAAAAATGTCTGACAACAGGAACATGCTCAACTCCTAAAGTGAGGATATTTATTACAACTTTGCACTAAACACTGCATAAACCAGCATGCTAAAAAAAGGGAAAAGACCTACAAAAACTAAACAGTAGAAAACATGTCACCTTACTAACATTTTGATTTTTGGAAGGTTCAACATCAGAACTTTCTTCAGAGCTGTCATCATCTTCTTCACTGCTGCTTTCCTTTTTGACAACCTTGGCATTAACCTTGCCCGCACTTGAGGGAAGAGAACTCTATATGATAATACCATGATCGTCAGTAAAACAAAGACAAGAATAAGAAAAAAACTGAAAAATAAGACCAACAACTACAACCTTCAACTTCTTTGGTTGTGGCTCTTCATCACTCTCATCAGAAGAATCATCAGAACTTTCAGCTACTTTAGCACGTTTCTAAGAACATAGTCCCCACAATAGTGTCAAGACCTCTTAAAATCCAAATTGTTATAATTATTCATAAAATACTTCAAATTACACTCAGAATACCAGAAAATCATGATGCATATCATCTCAGAATGATTAAAGAATGCAATTTTACAAGTCTTGACAAAAAGAACAATGAAAATATACATCCAGAAACACTTCAAATTTATATTAATACATACCAATACCATTTCCCAATGAAACCAAGATGGTACTGGTATAGCTATGGTATTCCGGCTAATACATTAATAGAAAAGGGACAAACCAACCAGATCATGGGAAGAGAGAGAGGGAGAAATAGGAGAAAAGGGGTACGGAGGGACATTCCTCCCCTCCTCATTCCTCCCTTCTGCAGGGTTAGCCATAAAACAATGAAAGATTTTATTAATGTTTTTAAATGGTTCTTTCTTGGAAATAGGTCCATATTTTAAAAACCTAAGTTCTGCAACTGCTTTAAGACCAAACCAGCTCTAAACATCAACGAGCCAATTTAGGAGAACTGTACATGTTTGCTGTCTAGCAGCCTGGAATGTGGTCAGTCATCAATTCAGTTCTAGCACAGACCTAGTATATACCAAGGGGGTGTATCCCAAGTCTAATACCCTGGCAGTAGAAGTGAGAAATATACAAATTTAGCAACAATTATCCAAGAATGATAATAACAAGGCACCTTGAGAGGTCTACAGGGGAAGTGAACTGGAAATATAGTCTAAGATGTGAATGCATGAAGATGGGAATTAACTAATTGTACATGCATAAATCAACCAACATAACTTAATTGTTGCATTTTTCAATGAAGCCTAATAATAGAATCTACATGGTAATGTAATGAAACTGCAAAACATTCTGGTAGAACATAAACAAAAGAATGTCAAAATACCTGTTGAATATCTTTCTTATCTGCAGCAGCCTGCAATTTTGCAGGCTGACCAGCCTTTGCTGCAGGTGCCTGCACAATAAAAAAGAATAAACTATATTATCCTGCACCAAAGTTCTCTTTACCAATCTAGTTAGTTATCTGCACTGATCAAATATATCTTTAAGATACTAATCTATCTGTCTAGTATAAAGAGCTTGAAACCAGAGAACTACTTCAATCCTATTTCTCTTCACCATTGTTCCGTACCACGAAAACATGCTCATCTTAGGAGGAAAAGGAACCTGGTGGAGGCACTAAATCACATTATAAAACTAAACATGCTATATCACATTATAAAACTAAAACATGCTATTTCAGAACAGTGTGAATGAATAAACATAAATTATACTCACCTGGATTTTTATAAAACAATAATAGCCATATTGCACATAATAACCTATAGATTTTTTTCCGAGTAAACCCAAGAATCCATCAATTAAGAAAATGACACAAAATATCAGGAAAGTATTCCACAATAGTTCTCAGACTTACGTTATCCTCATCAGAATCAGAATCAGAATCAGAATCAGAATCACTTTCTGAAGTATCACTTGATTCTTCTTCCTTTTTCAAACCAACTGGAGCTTCTTGCTTCTTGGCTGCTGCAGGAGCATCTTCCTACAAAATTATCAAGATTAATTCAAATAAAATAGGCAGGTTCATTATAATTACTTGCATTAGCTTATAGAAAAGATCTAATTATAGTATATACTAATGCTATAGAGAAAGAAAAAGAAAATTAAAACATTAAATTGCCTACTTCATCTGAATCATCCGAACTACTGTCAGAATCAGAACTATCACTTGATTCCTGCTGCTTTTTAGACACTGCGGGTGTACCATTCTTCAGACTGGATGCTGGCAACTTCTTGGGCTCAACTGCAGCTTTAGCAGATTTCTGTCATTTAATCCACAGTAACCATTAAGCACACACAGATACCAATTTCAGCAAAACAAAGATTATAAGATGTTTAGGATTTCTTCATATCAAAATTCTTTGAGAGGTTGCTTACTCTGAGTTCCAAATACATGAATAAATAACAGATTTTATACCATTGCAATCATATTTTATGCTACAAGGAACTACAAACTCACTTCATCCTCATCTGAATCGCTTTCTGAACTACTTTGTGATTTTCCTTTTTTGGTCACAGCACCAGTAGAACCATTCTTGGAGGCAGCAACCATTACCTTCTTAGCTGGAGCAGCCGGTTCCTGAACCAAATGCATCATATATGTATGGTCAAAAACTGTGAGAAAGAGAGAAAGAGCAGAACTGCCATGACTGTTTAGGCCATTTACATCATCAGAAGATGATTCCTCACTACTGCTCGACTCCTTTGTGGGTTTGCTTTGCTTCTTTGGAGGAACTTTAACCTACAATGTCAGCTATCTCATGTAAGAAATTTCAGATATTATTGCTTCCGGAAAAATCAAATTACAAAAAAAGTTATAGCATGTTGATTTAGAAAGAACACAGTAAAAACTAGTAAATTTTCTAACAATTAAAGGAAAACCACCAGAAACTACACAACCATTTCCTATAGCATTAACATAATTTGCTAAGTTACTTCCTATCTATCGCATGAAAGGCTCATAGTAGTCATTACACACCTCCTCTTCAGATTCGGATGAAGACTCATCCTCTGAACTGTTTGTTTCAGGTTTCTTTTTCAATGGAGCCTTTGCAGGTGCCTTTACTGGTTTACTTTGCTTCTTTGTAGGAACTTTAACCTATAACATCAGCTATCTCATGTAACGAATTCCAGAAATTATTGCATCCAGAAAAATCAAGTTACAACATGTTGATAGAAAAAACACAGTCAAAACTAGCAAATTCCTAACTAAAGGAAAACACCTGACAATTTCTTATTGCATGAACCATGTTTGCTACGTTACTTGCAACCTTTTGCATGTTCGGCTCAAAGTGCAGTAATTACACACCTCCTCTTCAGATTCAGATGAAGTCTCATCCTCTGAACTGGTTGTTTCAGGTTTCTTTTTTGGTGGGACCTCTGCCAACACCTTCTTAGGCTTCTTAATCTCCACCTTTTCAGAGACAATCTCCTTGACTTCTCTCTTCTGCTTCTTGGCACTCACAGCTTTCTCTATTGCTTCTTCAGCATCCCTCTTGCCTGAACAATCAAACAATCATACTTCATCAATGCCCAAGCCAAGTAATCAAAATTAGCAGGACCTATTATGCCAGGCAACAAAATTGTGCTGACCTTTTTTACCAGATTTTCCAGACACCACTGTTACGGCAGCTGCTGCCACCTGCATGATATCAGTGATCAATTAATACCTCAAACAAAGAATGTCATCCAAAAGAGCACCTTGAAAAGTCCAATATTACCTCAACACTCTTCTTGTTTGACTTGCCCATTTACTGAGGTAGATGTTAGCTGACTCTAGTACAGCAAAACAACCCAAGTCAGCCGAGTGACATGATCAACATAACACATGGCACAAAGATGATAATATGCACCCTCGGATAATAAGTCAGATAGCATACTTACATAGTTGAGTAGAAGTTAAATTCATGTACAAACATAAAA
This sequence comes from Ensete glaucum, assembly GCA_021527575.1. Classification (NCBI taxonomy): domain Eukaryota; kingdom Viridiplantae; phylum Streptophyta; class Magnoliopsida; order Zingiberales; family Musaceae; genus Ensete; species Ensete glaucum. The sequence continues at coordinate 38,283,110 of CM038552.1, forward strand.
TAGATCCATATCATGGTAGAATCAATATTTTACAATAAGAGCAACGGGCGATAATCCAATTTGCATTCAGGGCAAACAAACTTCTTCTAGAAAAACTGAAACTGAAGCAGCAACAGAATCTCATCCACAAACCATGAAGATACAATCTGTATTGTCGATCTACCATCAAAACGACAAAAAAGTAGGAATATACATTAACACATCCAAGAGCGCTACCCTAAACAACGTGAATCGAGAAGAAAAATCGTCACGGAGAACAAGGAGACACGGTAAAATCGAGTCCGGACGAGGGACCAAAACGAAGAAAACGGAAGCGGATCAAATAACACGAAGGGGAGGAGACAAGGGTTAACCTAGCGAGGAGCGCTCTCTTACCTCGACCGAGTAGAGGAGAAGAGAAGAGAGGAAGGGAATCAGCGATAGCGGAGGCGGACAACAAGATCCCCAGCCGGGGAGAGATAGGGTTTTATAGCGACGGGTGCGGGGTGGTCGAAGCCTCGTATAGGAGGAGGAGGCGCGACCGGTTGGTTTAGATTTAGGGTTTCGCTTGAGCCCGCCGAGATTCACGAGGAAAGGAGACACGTCGGTCTCGGTTCAACCGGACCAACGGGAACTGAATCGGACCGGGCGTCGTAGCTTATTCGGTGGTGGGTCGGATGTAGACCGCCGACTCGGAAATGGATGGATGTTAAGACATGATATATGATCAAATTGTAGTTGATCTTTTCGTATTGACAAGTACTTTTTAAATTCCTTGAGCTACTGTTCGTGGAGCATAATAAATTCTGAGACAGAAATGATTTTCTTTTGGGGTGTAAATTAGAGCATGGTTATTCTCGAGCATAATTAATCATATGAAAATAATTTAGGTTTGGTTATTTTTTCTAAATAACTTATGTATCTTTACCATCGTTGGGAACACGTTTTGTGAAAATATAGATTTCACTCTAATTGATCTAAATGGACTAAGAGAAACTGGGATAGAAATTTTTCGGATACATGTTAGAGGGTATAAAGAGGATTTGTGCTTGAGTTGAGTTGGATTAACTCAATTGTGCTTATAATTAATCTCATATACTAAATATTTATATAATTGTTTTATTTATTCTTTGATTATCGATATATGATATTTCTCTTTAGTTTTGAAGAATTTTGTCATCCCCCATCGTTGGGAACACGTTTTGTGAAAAATATAGATTTCACTCTAATTGATCTAAATGGGTTAAGAGAAACTGGGATAGAAATTTTTCGGATACATGTTAGAGGGTATAAAGAGGATTTGTGCTTGAGTTGAGTTGGATTAACTCAATCGTGCTTATAATTAATCTCATATACTAAATATTTATATAATTATTTTATTTATTCTTTGATTATCGATATATGATATTTCTCTTTAGTTTTGAAGAATTTTGTCATCCCGAAACATTTAAATGGTTATAAATATGAATCAAGCACACAATGAATATAATTGATATTATAATATCAAATTAGTATTTAATTTTTTAAAAATTATTAGTGTCAATTTTAATAGTCAATCCAACCTAACATAGTAGAGTCATTCAAACCTTCCATCTCTATTCAAATTTTGTGATCCCAAGGTTGATTAAGAGTTTCCATTAGAAAAAGATATTTAGGCTATCCAATAATATTTAGGCTACAAAGTAATAATTGATAATATCTCTAACACACATATAGTAAGATTCTAGACTCGAATTTTATTTTTATTTTTTATTTTTTATTTTTCAAAGAAATTTATCATTTTTGATGAAATAAATCGACAGTTTAATAGTTTTGAACATTTTAAAAGCTTAAAATGAATCGAGAGACTTAAGAACTAGACAGATTATAGATGCTAAATATTCATAATGTAATCATCGTCACGTCCATTTGTTATGTCAAGATTTTCACTCAGATTTTCGAGCTGATTTTGGGTAATTCTATTTAATAGACAAACCTAAGGAACAAAAGATATACGTGAAAACACATTCAATAAACTCTTTAGTTGAATCATTAAAAATATTGATTATTAATGAGCTTGAATTATATGATAAAATAATTAAGTTTATAACAAGAATAATGATAATGAAGATGATGATTATTATTATTATTATAAAAGATACCAACCGATATGTCTTTTTTCTTTTTTTTTTGGGTAAAAGAAAAAATTTATCAACCAAATAACCAGAGCAAATCAAAATACTTAATTTTTGTGACCTAATCTCCTTTACATACCTTATCAATCATAAGCATCCAAACAAAATCCAACTTAAACGTCAATTCCTTTCTCTAAATACATAGTGATTCTATAATTTTCAAACAAATTTAGATTACAATATACATCTTATTAGGGAAAATCCATGTTTAAGTCAATCTTACATTATCCATATCCCAAAGAAATAAAAATGCCTGAGATAGTGATCAAAGTGGCTGTGAAGTAACTCTGAGGTGAAACTGTCGAGTTCTGAAGTACATCTGAACAAAGACCGATGTTAGAAAAAATTTTCTGATTTAGTTCCTCTGATGCTCAAGGTCCTTTATGAATATAAGTTTTTCTTGAAAGATGTGTCCCCCAACGTAATAATAGGGATTACCTTTTATACTTTGTCTTAGGGGGGACAACTTATAATCGCTCTAGTGTCCCCCTATTAGTGTTTTATCCATGTGGGCGACATAGATGAGACAATCCTGAATGGCTTGCCTTGGATTTTGTCGATAGATGGGTAAGGGTGACATAAATATTTTTCTTCCATAATAGCTTTCACGTGACATTTATGTGTCAGATAATAGTTGGCTATTAATATACTCCCTATCATTTGTCCCCTCCAAGACATGCTTCACGGCTCTTATTAGGGGGTCCCAAAGTGTGATATATAATTCATTTAACATGCCCATTGCCATCCTACCCTTTGCGTTAAAAGGACATACATTTGTCAAGTGGGGGTTGGGTTTTCTCGACTCACACGTCTCAGGTACATCTCGTTATATACTTTCACCATAGTAGATTTTTCTTAGCATGGGTCGAGCTTTCCTAACTCATATGTCTCGAGCACATCTCACCCTGTACTTTCGCCATAGCGAATTTCTTTTAGTATGGGTTGGGTTTTACTGACTCATTGATAGGACTCCGGCAAGGTTGAGTCCTAATCTCCCTAGAAGTAGTTAATAAAACCCTGCTATATTGTAATAAAGTCACTCCTATCTTATAAAGGAGTATGGCTAGGGTTTAGATTAGCCCTTAAGGCTTATTGGTCGTCGCCCCCTCATTGGGTTGGTTGGCCAGAGTTTCCCCATGCTTAGGTCGGCTATAGAGCCAACCTAGTCGCCCCTTGTTCCTATTAAGGCAGGTTGGCTATAGGAGGATAAAAGGGATAATTTTACTTAGGTAAGTACCCTCTTAGGCTAGGGTTTTGATCCCTATATAATGATGTAGTCGCCTCCTCTATTGAATCAAGCAATTATCAATTTTATTTTAGCCTTGTGCCGAATCTAGGAGGGAGGAACCCCTATAGCGTTCCAAGGGTTGATCCCCCTCAAGGATCAAAATCTATAGAGCTCATTCTGGGGTTCTATCATTTGGTATCAGAGCAACGATCTTGTTGCCCCTGTAGCTATCTCAACCGCCTCCACCTTCCTAAGCAATTCCCACAATTGCTATGACACACACCTCCACCTTCCACCCCAACAGCAGATCAAATCAGTCTGTCGCTGCCCCCTGTATTTGATCTGGAATTTTGATATATTTTTATTATCCATGCCTCTTCAATATTGCAAGATCCTTCATATTATATATGGGAGAAGTTTTTCAAAGTTTTCTTGCTATAATTTTTTATCATCGCAAGTGTTATCATCATTGTAAAGGTGAAACATTGTAAAAATTTTCAGTCAATTGTTGCTTCTTGAAACTAAACTTTTAGTTTTCATTTTTTACTGAAACTTTTATACAATTTCATAGATTGTCTTAGCTTTCATCTAAGACTGATCTCCTAAAAAACTCCTTCTGGATTTGGACTTATAGCACTGTGATTCTTCATTGCATAGTACTAAAATTTTACAATGTAGAATCTACCTTCCATTGATTGGTCTCTTGAAATTGAACTTTTGTTCATCCTTCTTGGCTGAAATTTTTACACAATTCTCAAGATCAAGTTAGCTTTCATCTGGATTTAATTTCATGAAAAAACTCCTTCTAAAACTAGGTTTTTTGTATAATCTTTGACCATCACATAGTTCTAGAATTTTACGACAAAGGAATCTGTCTTTCGTCTTTTGCCCTATTTCCCTATTGTTATACTGCCAAAATTTTGTCAAATTTTTTACTGGTATTAATAACCTCTGAAAGGGTTTTTGCATAATTTTCTTAAACTTTTCTCTGGAATTTACATCGAGAAGTAATCATTTCTCTGAAGTAAAATCGGTTCAGTATGATAGCACATCACAATATTTCTTTTCACCGAATTCTATCAGATTTGAGTGCTATTTTTTGTGAGATTTTAGACTCTCTTTTTTTAATCTCCAAACCCTACCATCCTCACTGAAAACTCTTCTAAATATTATCCTAAATCAAATCCAAATAGCTCCCAAATAAGTCTACTTCCTTATCAATCCACTTACCTTTTTAGCCAACTTTCCTTACCGAGACACCTACCTTTGCTGCCCATCTATCCCAGATCTAAAAATCTATTTTCTCAACCTTCATCTACTACTATCATAGCCTTAAAACCACACCAATTCATAGCCTAAACTCCACAAAACCATATCCCCAAATCTGCCCTAAATTGCAGCCTACTTCCATCCAAACTGATTCACCTTCCAACCGGCCACCCCCTTCTCCAAAATTCCCATGTCACTAACCTGACAATAGAAAAAAGATCTTAATATTATAGACTTAGAGGCATATACTATAGCATCAGAGGAGGCTATTGATGCAAAGCTTGAAGCCTTTGGAAACTGTATGGAAGAGAAGATGCGATCCCTTTTCGTCGAATTCAGTATTGGCCAACTGTCGAACCCTAGAAAATTACAACACGAGAAAACTTTAGACCGGCGAGACGATCCTCAAGAACATGGCCATATCACCTCTGATCTCAATAATCCATGCATGAAGGTTGACTTCCCTAGATGGGAAGAAGGAGACTCCATCGAGTGGATCTTACGCGCGGAGCACTATTTTCGGTTCTATCGAACTACCGACGCTATACGGATGGAGATTGCTGCCATCCATCTCGAGGGAGATGCTATTAAGTGGTTTAATTGGTTTAAGCATACCCATGGAGGACTCACTTAGCAGCGATTCAAGGAAGGACTACTAGACCGCTTCGGACCAATCAATTTCAATAACATCGACAGACAATTAGCAAAGATTCATCAAACCTCTATAATACAAGAATACCAAATAAGGTTTATGTGTTTATCTAACCAAATTAGGAATTGGTATGAGAAACAGCTTTTAGGTACTTTTATCGAGGGCCTAAAGCTAGAGATCCGAGGAGAAGTAAAGGCGTGACAACCATACACTCTTATGGCGACGATTTTCTTCACACATATCTAGGAAGAATAATTGAACCGTGAGATACGAAGGACAAGGATCACTCCCTGACTAGTCATGCTAAGGCCTACTGTCCTCTACTGTCATCTAAGCCCCTGCACCAAAATAGTTGACAAGAGATGAGCTTCGCGAACGATCGGCCAAGGAGTTATGTTGGCATTGCGATGAACCGTGAAGCCATGAACATCACTACAGAAAGGGCTGGCTCCTCATGATTGAACTAGCAGAAGATGAGGATAATGAAACATTTGAAGAAGCCCTTGAACCTAAAGAAGAAGTCATGGAGGAAGAGTCCTAACCAGCCAAATACGTAGTGCATGCATTGGCTGGCTATTCCAACTCACAGATGATGAAAGTTTGAGGACTTCTAAAACAACAACTCATCACCATTCTCATCGACGTAAGCAGCACCAATAACTTCCTCAACAATAAGGTTGCTGCACGTTTGGTGCTTCAAATTGAAGATTGTAACAAGTTTGACGTAAAGGCTGCTGACGGTCGAATCTTTAATTGCCACCAATGGTACCCGTGGGTGAAACTACTCCTCCAAGACCAAGAAGTGATAGCTAATTTCTTCCTTCTACCCATTGATGATTATGAAGCCATACTCAGGATCAAATGGCTCACAACACTAGGTGACATCTCCTCGAATTTTTCTAAATTAATCATGAAATTTTATTACAAAGGGTGATAGGTCACATTACGAGGCAAGCGCGGGAGCCAAATTTTCACCATTTCATTGCAACAAATGGAGAAAGTTTTGCATAAAGTACATGGTGGATTCTTGATACATATTTAATAGCCATCTATGAGGGAGAACGTACAAAGCTCAAATACTAAGCTTGCCCTTTGCCTGAATGAATTCGTGGATGTTTTCTTGGAGCCGTACTGGTTGCCCCCCTAACTAGTCGCATAACCACTGCATTCCTATTTTGCCAGGCAAACCTCTAGCAAATTTATGACCATACCACTATCCTCACTTGTAGAAGGATGAGATCGAAAATATTGTTAAAGAGATGCTTGACACCGGGGTGATTCGACCGAGCTGTAGCCCTTACTCCTCACTGGTGTTGCTAGTGCGCAAGAAAGATGGTACGTGGCGGATGTGCGTTGACTACCAGGCTCTAAATGCCATCACTGTCAAGGATAAATATCATATCCCATTCGTAGATGAACTCTTAGATGAATTAAAAGGAGCCCGAGTCCTCACTAAATTGGATCTTCGATCTGGATACCATCGATTCTAGTATGCGCTGAAGATATTCTGAAAACTATATTCCACACGCATAACGACTACTATGAGTTTCTGGTAATGCCTTTCAGACTTACGAATGCTCCTTCTAATTTCTAAAGCCTGATGAATGACATCTTCTAGAGTTTTCTATGCAAGTTCGTATTAGTACTCTTTGATAATATTCTCATTTATAGCCTATGCTTGATATACACTTTCAGCACTTATGAACTATTCTAATGATTCTTCGGGATAATACCCTTTATGTTAAACAGTCAAAGTATAGCTTATTACAACGTAAATTAGAGTATCTTGGGTATATTATATTAGAGGATGGAGTAGCGATGGACCCGACAAAGATCGAGGCAATGTAAGGATGGCCGAGACCTACAAACATATAATCATTACGCGGTTTCCTTGGACTCACGGTCTACTACTAAAATTTTATGAAAGATTATGGCAAGATCAGTGCTCCGCTCATGTCCTTACTAAAGAAAGACTCCTTCTTGTGGTCAAATAAAGTCTTCACAGCCTTCGAATGACTCAAGGCAGCCATGACGATGACGTCGGTCCTAGCGCTACCCGATTTCGGTCGTACTTTGGTCATTAAGGTCGATGTGTCAGGAGTTAGAATTTGGACTATTCTTATGTAAGATGATTGACTCCTAATTTACACTGAGGCTTCTCCCACACTTCATACGAGGTTTTTATATGAGATACTAATTACTATTAAATTTAAAATATGGTTCGATACAGGTCCATGGCACGACAAAGGAGTTAAACTAGAAGAATTACAATCCATGCTTATGCCAGATTGGGCTCTTATCATCTTAAACTATACCAGAGGGCAGTCACCATTCTAGAAGAAAGATTAGCTATCACTAAAGACTAACCATGTGGCAGCCCATGCAAGGAAGAAACTTCCCCCTTACAAACGTCAGAGCATAAGAGAGTTTCTTGAGAAAGATCAAGTTCCCCTTCATCTCCAGCTCCACCAGCATGAAATTCAAGCCTCAAGAAGTGGTCTCCCTATTTCTTTGGGCCTTGCAAAATTGGGGATCATATTGGGGCCCCAACTTGGAGATCAGATCCGTGCACTAGATCAAAATTACAGTTGATCCTCCATGTATCCCACCTCAAATAGAAATTTAAAGTTGACGACTCAGCTCAAGTTCTTCCAACTGATACCCAAGTTGATGAGGAGCTAAAGACCCGGTTCCCTGAGTTCATGGAACTTCTACCTTGAGGACAAGACTGATTTTAAGAGGATGGGTTTGATAGGACTCTAGTAAGGTTGAGTCCTAATTTCTCTACAAATAGTCAATAAAACCTTGCTAGATTATAATAAAGTCACTCCTATCTTATAAAGGAGTATGGCTAGGGTTTAGAATAGCCCTTAGGGCTTAGTGGCCGTTGCCTCCTTATTGGGTTGGTTGGCCAGAGTTTCCCCATGCTTAGGTCGGCTATAGAGCCAACTTAGTCGCCCCCTGTTCCTATTAAGATATGTTGGCTATAGGTGGGGCAAAAGAGTAATTTTACTTAGGTAAGCACCCTTTTAGGCTAGGGTTTTGATCCCTATATAATGACGTAGCCACCCCCTCTCTTGAATCAAATAATTATCAATTTTATTTCTGCCTTGTGCCGAATCTAGGAGGGAGGAACCCCTATAGCGTTCCAAGGGTTGATCCCCCTCAAGGATCAAAATCTATATAGCTTCTTCTAGGGTTTTATCACTCATGCACTTCAGACACATCTTACCCTTGTGCTTTTGTAGTAGTTGATTTCTCTTAGAGCATGTCAGATTTTATCAACTCATATGCCTTAAACACATTCACCCTATGTCTCCACTATGGTGGATTTCTCTTAGCGTGGATCGAGTTTTCTCGACTCACATGCATCGAGCATATTTTGCCCTGTGCCTTTGATGTGATGGATTTATTATTGATGCATATCAAGTTTTTCTGACTCACATGCCTCGGCTATGCCTCATCCTGTTCTTCCATCATAGGGATTTCTCTTAGCTCGAGTCAACTTTTCCCAACTCATATGTCTCTAGCATATCTTGTCTTATGCTTCTACCATAGCGAATCTCTTAGTGCGAGTTAGGTTTTCTCAACTTATATGTCTCGGGCACATTTTGCCTTGCGCCTTTACCATGACAAAATTTTCTTTACATGGGTTAGGTTTTTTTGACTCACACGCCTCGAGCACATCTTACTATATGCTTCTACTGTAGCGAATTTCTCTTGTGTAGGTTATATTTTTTTGACTCACACGTCTTGGGCATGTTTAGCCTTGTGCTTTTATTATAGTGGATTTCTCTTGGGGTAGACTAAGTTTTCCTAACTCACATGCCTCAGGCATATATTTCACCTTATGTCTCCACTATAGTAGATTTTGAATCCTTCATCTATCATTGTGGGCTTTGAGGCCTCCTCCATCGTGGCAAATTTTGAATTCTCTTGATCAATTTTGTGTTATCCCTCTACCATGGCAAATTTTAAGTCTTCATCCCATCATGATGGGTTTCAAATCTTCCCTCTATCATGATAGATTATAAGTCATCCTCTCGCTATGGCGTGCTTCAAGTCCGCTCTTTGTCGTGGTAGATTTTGGATCCTCTTACTATTGGTGTCTCTTAGGAGTTACCTCGATAAGACATTTGTCTTGATTATATGAGAGATAGCAGCATCCTCCTTATAGATCCCCTCTCCCTATAAGGGGTGATTCATTCTTCCATTTGAGTCTCTAGAGACCCTAGTCTTCAGAGCCTCCCTGAAAGCTTTTATCCAAGCCCTAGTTTCTAGCAGGGTGGGTAGGTCTTCAAATCCCTCATCCTAATGTCAATTCTGCAACAAGCCAGACATAAGTCATCTTGCTCTTTTGCCTCAGGTTAGGATGTCTTTCCTTTCTCATACAAGTTCCTCTGATCCTTTAGTTGCTAATTGGTCATGGTTTGTACTTTGTCTTTAGGCAGTCTAAGGGTGGAGGAGGTCATATTCTCCCCTTCATCAGAGGAGGCATCTCCTGTGAACTCAAAGGCTCTTTGAGACTTTAAGTTTATGAAAAGTTCACATGACTACCACTTAGTGGTGAGCGCGTTTTGTTGGGAAATGACATGAGCATCATATGTGCAACAAAAAATTAAAATTAAATAAAAATATATTTCCTAAATAAAATAGCATATTGGGGAATTTGTATATCCCCTAACGTGTAGATCCTGACCCGTCAGGTGAAGGAACTCTCGCAAACTCCTCTCTAGCAGAAGTCCACACAATGGATAGTAGTCACAATGCTCCTTCTCATGGTGGATGCTCTCCTTTTGATGACACTCTACCCAGTAGCAATGCGACAATAGTAGTAAGGAAGGGGGTGACTCTCTTGCTCTCCTCTCACACAAGTGGGGTTAGGGGAGAGAGATGGTGAGGAGGAGATGGGTGGCGGGCTTAAGGATCTAGCCTATGACTCTTGGAGAACCACTCTCATTTATAGAGAGCCCCTCTAGATAACTCTAATGAATCTTATGTAATGACTTATAAGTATTGAATCCCTATACAATAAATAGTGGATCAATGAGTATTGGATCCCTATCCAATAATCACTCTTAAGTTTTGTACTCTATTGGGTCTCACCCAGTAGATCCAATAAATATTGGATTAATGAGTATTGGATCCCCATCCAATAATCACTCTAAGTTTTGTACTCTATTGGGTCTCACCCAATAGATCCATTAAAAGGCTAAGGAGGCTTATTGGATATCAAATGTTTAATCCTCTTTTTATCACATCGTCTACCTTATGTATATAATCCTCTAGGCTTAATACCAAGATCATGAGTTGTACCTTTTAGAACTTCTTCTGACTCAATGAATTATTATCATTATAATAATTAACTCAACTCATTGACTATGGATGTACTAGGCCACTACGTTGTAGCCCCCATACGACATAAGAGGATCTAATTCATTAGACATATCTGCCCTCAGTTACCATGTATCTATAGTCTCTCATCTATCTAATATTCTAGAGATCGTATATTGGGCATGGTGCTATCAAACCCATATGAAATTATCCAAGTTTCAATCTTATCGAATTTTCTTGGAGAATTTCTCTCTCAATCCGATTGACCTCGGCCATAGATTTGTCTGAGGACATATGAGATATTCCTCTCATTATATCGAGAGTGGATGATCCTTTATTAATATATAATTGCCTTCGTAAGCCTGGCTACCATTACTAATGACCTGGTATATAGTATATTGATCTGTTTGATTATCTCGATATCCTTCTCTAGTAACCTATTACCATAAAATTTGAAATTTGTGTTTAAATAGGTTTGGTCTCATTTAGTAACCTAGTACCATAAAATTTAGAATGTGTTTAAATAGATTTGGTCTCATTATTATAATCTTATCATGATCTAATTCTCATTGCATTGATTCAAAGACATCACAATAAATATTCATTATGCAATATAGAGTAAGAAAATACTATTATTAACTAGAAGAGATTGTTCAAAATTATAAGTGCCATAACTCATATGATTAGCTTGCAAGTCACTTATAACTAGCAATCTCCCACTTGACCTAAAGTCAATCGCCCATGTGTTTGATCCCTTTCAGATCCCGATGACGCTTAAAAATAATATAAGATAATGGCTTTGTTAGTTGATCTGTAATGTTATCCTCGAACGAAACTCTTTCCCCTGCTACATCATCATGGGCTATAATCTCTCTAATCAAATAAAACATCTTAAGAACGTGCTTAGACTTCTGATGAGACCTGGGTTCCTATGTTTAAGCAATCGTCTCGTTGTTATCACAATATAAGGGAATCAGTTGCTCCAACAGGGTTGAGTCATAATCTCCCTAGAAGTCGTCAATAAAACCCTGTGAGATTGTAATAAAACTCCACCTAGCCACTTCTATCCTATAAAGAATATGGTTAGTATTTAGATTGGGGCCTTAGGGCTTAGTGGTCATCGCCCCCTTTACTGGGCTGGTTGGCTAGGGTTTCCCCCTACTTAGGTCGGCTACAGAGGCAACCTAGCCACCACCTATTCCTACTTAGGCAGGTCAGCTATAAAAGGGGCAAAGGGGTTATTTTACTTAGACAAGCACACTATGGGCTAGGGTTTAGAACCCTATATAGTAATACAGCTGCCCCCTCTATTTTATCAAGTAATTATCATCTTTTATTCAACCTTGTGCCGAGTCTAAGAGGAACCCCTACAGCGTTCCAAGGGTTGATCTTCCTCAAGGGTCAAAATCTATAGAACTCCTTCTGGGGTTCTATTATCTGATATCAGAGCCGCATTCCTGCTGCCCTGTAGCTATTTTTGCCACCTCCATCTTCCAAGCAATTCCTACAATTACTTTTGATGTCGCCTTCATCCATCATTGCCCACCAAGCCACAGATCCATCAATCTGCTCCCGTCCTCTGCATCAATATCATAGATTTGCTAAACAACCATCCCAATCAGTCCTAAACTATAGCCTACTCGCATTTGCACCGATCTAACCGACCACCACCTCTCCAAAAATTCTCATGCCACTAACCCATCAACAGAAAAAAGATCTCAATATTACAGATCTAGAGGTATACACCATAGCATCAGAGGAGGCCATCAACGCCAAGTTCGAAGCCTTTGAAAGTTGCATGGAGGAGAAGATGCAATCCCTATTCACTGAATTCAACATAGGCCGACCATCAAGTCCGAGGAAGTCACAACATGGAGAGACTTCAGATCGACAAGACGATCCTCGAGAGCATGGACACATCATCCCTGATTAGAATAATCCATGCATGAAGGTGAACTTTCCAATATGGGAAGAGGGAGACCCGATCGGATAGATCTTGCACATAGAGCACTATTTTTGGCTCTACCGAACTGCTGACACTACACGGGTGGAGATTGCTGCTATCCACCTTGAGGGTGATGCTATTTAGTGGTTCAATTGGTTTGAGCACACCCATAGAGGTATCTCTTAATAGCAATTCAAGGAAAGACTATTAAACTACTTTAGACCAATCGATTTTGACAACATCGACGGACAATTGACAAAGATTCGTTAAACCTCTACAACATAGGAATACCAGATAAGGTTTGAATATTTATCTAACCAAACTATAGATTGGTCTAAGAAATAACTTTTAGAGACTTCTATTAAGGGCCCAAAGCTGGAGATTCAAGGAGAAGTAAAGGCACGGTAATCGTACACTATTATGGTGACGATTTCCTTCATGCGTATCCAAGAAGAACGATTGAACCACGAGATACGAAGGATAAGGGTCGCTCCCCGAGCAGCCATGCTGAGGCCTACAGCCCCCTCTACTACCATCCAAGCCCCCCCACTAAAAAAATTAACAAGAGATAAGCTTTGTGAATGTTTTAAACTAATTATGAAATTTTATTGCAAAGGGAGACAGGTCACATTGCAAGGCAAGCGCGGGAGCCATATTTCTCCCGTTTCGACGTAACATATGGAGAAATTTTTGCACAAAGTACATGGAGGATTTTTGATGCATATCCAATAGCCATCCAAGGAGGAGAACATGCAAAATTCAGATCCTAAGCTTGCCCTCTTGCTAAATGAATTCGCAGATGTTTTCACAAAGCCGCGATGACTTCCCCCTAACTAACCATATAATTGCCACATACCTATTCTGTCGGGCAAACCTCCATCAAATTTGAGACCATACCACTACCCTCACTTGTAGTATGATGAGATTGAGAATATCGTCAAGGAGATGCTTGACACCAGAGTAATTCGACCAAGATGCAACCCTTACTCTTGGCCGGTGTTGCTAGTGCGCAAGAAGGATGGTACGTGGTGGACGTGCATTAACTACTGAGCTTTGAACGCCATCACTATCAAAGATAAATATCTTATACTAGTCGTAGATGAGCTTTTGGATGAATTAAAAGGAGCTTGAGTCTTCACAAAATTGGATCTCCATTCTGGTTATCACTAGATTCGGGTATGCGTTGAAGATGTCCCAAAAACTGCATTTCGCACACATAACGACCACTATAAGTTTCTAGTAATGCCTTTCGAACTTACAAATACTATTTCCACTTTCAAAGCATGATTAATGACATCTTCCAGAGTTTTCTTTACAAGTTCATGTTGGTATTTTTTGATAACATTCTCATTTATAGCCCTATGCTTGATATGTATTTTCAGTACTTACAAACTATTCTAATGATTCTTCGGGAGAACAAATTTTATGTTAAATAGTCAAAGTGTAGCTTTTTGCAACATAAAGTGGAGCATCTAGGGCATATTTTATCAGAGGATAGAGTGGCAATAGACCCGACAAAGATCGAGGCAATGCAAGGATGGCCAAGACCTATAAATATAAAATCGCTGCGTGACTTCCTTGGACTCACGGGCTACTACCAAAAATTCATGAAAGATTATGGCAAGATCAGTGCCCCACTCATATCCCTATTGAAGAAAGACTCCTTCTTGTGGTCGGATAAAGCCTTCGTAGCCTTCGAATGACTCAAGACAGCCATGACGATGATGCTAGTCCTAGCGCTACCCGATTTCAAACGCACCTTCATCATTAAGGCCGACATGTCCAGAGTTGGAATTAGAGCTATTCTAATGCAAGATAGACGACCCCTTACACCAATAAAGCTTTATCTTCCTCACATCTTAAAATAGCCATGTATTATAAAGAAATGTTTGCTATCGTACACGTCATCACGGAGTGGAGACCCTACCTGATCGGCCAATGCTTCCAGATTAAGATCAACCATTAAAGCCTTAAATATTTTTCGGAGTAGAAAATATCTTCCTCGGAGTAGCAATTATGGGTAACTAAACTTCTTGGCTTTGATTATAAAATTACTTATTGAAAGGGGAAAGAAAATATTGTTGTAGATGCTCTATCATGGCTACCGGGACAAGCTGAAATTTCAACCATCTCCCTTCCTTCCACCAACTTCCTCAAAGATATTAAGGAGGAATGGAAGAATGACTCAGAGACATGAGATATCATAGAAAAATTAGAGAATGATCCGGGTTCCATAGGTCACTACACATGGGATTCGAAGGACTTACGTTACAAAGATCGAATTGTTGTCGTTCCTTCTTCCCCTTACATTCAAGTTATTTTGCATAAGATGTACTCTTCACCTTTGGTAGGACACTCTAAATTTCTAAGAACTTACAAGAGGGTGAAACAAAACTTCTTTTAGAAGGGCATGAAAAAATCAATTTATGACTATATATCCAAATATGATGTATTCCAATAGTAAAAAGGTGAAAAGGTGGTAAATCTATGCAAACTTCAACTACTATATATACCAGACTCAACATGGACTGACATCTCTATGGATTTTATCGAAGGGCTACCATAATCTCAAGATAAAAGCACGATTTTTGTAGTGGTAGATCGTCTAACTAAATATGCTCATTTTTGTGCTGTGAAACATCCTTATATCGTTGCCAGCATTGCTCAACTTTGATAGAAAATATTGTAAAACTATATGGGATGCCAAGGTCAATTGTGAGCGACTGTGATAGGGTGTTTACAAGTAAATTTTGGATCGAGCTCTTCCAACTATAAGGCACCAAATTGAAGATGAGCATAGCTTCCTATCCACAGATAGACGACCAAACAGAAGTGGTGAACAAATGCCTCGAGACTTACTTACGGTGCTTCACTAGTGACCGACCCAAAGAGTGGACAAGGTGGTTTCCTTGGGCTGAATGGTGGTACAACATAACTTATCATTCGTTCACCAAATGTATCCCTTATGAGGTATTGTATGACCAATTGCCCCTTGTAATACCGAAATATGTAATTGGTACGACCAAAGTAGATCAGGTCGACCAAAATTTAATTGATAGGGATAAGCTTCTACAATTGCTGAAGGATAACTTAACTGTCACTTAAGCCGTATGAAGCAATAAGCAGATATTCACCGGAGCAAGCAAGAATTTTCAGTAGGAGATTTGGTCTACCTTCACCTACAACCATACAAGCAGCTGTCAATCAACACCAGAGCATCAATGAAGCTATATTCGTGATTATATGGGCCATATCAGATTTTGGAGTGTATTGGAGCTGTGGCATACAAATTAAAGCTTCCAGATGACGCTAAGATCCATCTCATCTTCCACGTATCCTTGTTAAAGCCGAAATTGGAAAAATGAGAGTTAGCGCAGACTCAATTGCCGAACACTACAACTAATGGTGAAATCCAAGCCCACCTTGAAGCTATACTTGATCGAAGAATTATGATGCACCGATGATGCCCTTCAACTGAAGTACTTATGAAGTGAAATAACTTACCATATGAATATGCAACATGGGAGTCGCATGAGGAGCTGAAGACCCAGTTCCCAGAGTTTATGGACCCTTAGTCTTGAGAACAAAGCTGATTTTAAGAGGACGAGCTTGATAGGACTCCGACATAGTTGAGTTCTAATCTCCCTAAAAGTAGTCAATAAAATCCTATGAAATTATAATAAAACCCCACCTATTCACTTCTATCCTATAAAGAAGTGTGGTTAGGGTTTAGATTGAGGCCTTAGGGCTTAGTGGCCATCGCCCCCTTTACTGGGCTGGTCGGTCAGAGTTTCCCCCTGCTTAGGTCGGCTATAGAGCCAACCTAGCCATCACCTGTTAGGTAGGTCGGCTATATAAGGGGCAAAGGGATAAATTTACTTAGGCAAACATCCTATGGGCTAGGGTTTAGAACCCTATATAATGATGTAGTCGCCATCTTTCTTTTATCAGACAATTATGATCATTTATTCAACCTTGTGCTGAGTCTAGGAGGGAGGAACCGCTACAACGTTTCAAGAGTTGATCCCCCTCAAGGGTCAAAATCTATAGAGCTCCTTCTGGGGTTCTATCATCAGTTCCTTACTGCCCAGCACAACTCCTAGATCTACGATAAACTTCTTCATCCAAACTACTTCCTTTGTTGCTTTTTCTACAGTAATAAACTCCGCTATAGTGGCCGAGTCAACAGTATGGTCTTGCTTGAAACTCTTTCAGCTTATTGCTTCTCCATTTAGGTTGAACACATTTCTTGAGTTTGATTAGCTATCATCAATATCAGACTAGAAACTCAAGTCCGTGTAGCCCTTAATCTTGAGGCTATGTCCTCCATACACTAATAAAAGATTCTTATTCCTTATCAAGTACTTAATAATATATTTTACTGCCTTTCAATGTTCTAAACTTGGATCCACTTAATACTTGCTCATAACACTTAGAGCATGCATTATATTAGGCCTGCTACATAACAGAGCATACATGATAGACCGTATCAATAAGTTATAGGGTATCCTATCTATGTATGTCTTTCTTCAAGAGTTTTTGGGGACATATGATAGAACCCCAGATAGAGCTTTATAGATTTTGATCCTTGAGGGGGATCAACCCTTGGAATGGTGTAGGAGTTTCTCCCTCCTAGAATCGGCACAAGGCTGAAATAAAATTAATAA
Organism: Ensete glaucum; assembly: GCA_021527575.1. Taxonomy (NCBI): domain Eukaryota; kingdom Viridiplantae; phylum Streptophyta; class Magnoliopsida; order Zingiberales; family Musaceae; genus Ensete; species Ensete glaucum. The sequence goes on from CM038552.1 coordinate 38,300,358, forward strand.
TTGCTTGATTCAAGAGAGGGGGCACTTGTCTAATTGGAATTACCCTTTTACCTCTCCTATAGTCATTCTGCCTTAATAGGAACAAGGGGCAGCTAGGTTGGCTTCATAGCCTACCTAAGCAAGGGGAAACCCTGACCGACTTACCCAGTAAGGGGGGGCGGAGACTACTAAGCCCTAAGGACTAATATAAACCGTATCTATACTCCTTTATAAGATAGGAGTGACTTTATTACAATCTAGTAGGGTTTTACTGACTACTAGGGAGATTAGGACTTAACCCTGCTGGAGTCCTTTCAAACCTGCCCTCTTAAAATCAACCTTGTCCTCAAGGCTGAAGATCTATGAACTCAAGGAATCGGGTCTTCAGCTCCCTATCAGCTTGGGTGTCAGTTGGAAGAACTTGAGCTGAGTCTTCAGCTCCCCATCATCTTTAAATTTTCATTTGAGGTGGGATACTTGGAGGATCAACTATAATTTTGATCTGGTGCACAGATCTGATCTCCAGGTTAGGGTCCCAATATGATCTCTAATTTTGTAAGGCCCAAAGAAATAGGGAGACTACTTTCTTGAGACTTGAATTTCATGCTGATGGAGCTAAAGATGAAGGGGGACTTGATCTTTCTCAAAAAATTTTCTTTTGCTTCGGCATTTGTTAGCGGGAAGTTTCTTCCTTGCATGGGCTGCCACATAGTTGGTCTTTAGTGATAGCCAATCTTTCTTCTAGAATGGTGACTGCCCTCTGGTATGGTTCAGGATGATGAGAGCCTAATCTAGCGTAAGCATGGATCTTAATTCTTCTAGTTTAACTCCACTTTCGTGTCATGGACCTGTATCCAACTATATTTTAAATTTGATAGTAATTAGTATCTCTTATAAAAACCTCGTACGAAGTGTGGGGGAAGCCTCGGTGTAAATTAAGAGTTGACCATCTTGCATAAGAATAGCCCAAATTCTAACTCCTGACGCATCGGCCTCAATGACCAAAGTACGATCGAAATCAGGCAGCGCTAGGATCGATGTCATCATCATGGCTGGCTTGAGTCATTCGAAGGCTGCGGAGGTTTTATCCGACTACAAGAAGGAGTCTTTCTTCAGTAAGGATGTGAGCGGGGCACTAATCTTGCCATAATCTTTCACAAAATTTTGGTAGTAGCCCGTGAGTCCAAGGAAACTAAGTAATGATTGTACGTTTGTAGGTCTCAGCCATCCTTGCATTGCCTCGATCTTTATCGGGCCCACCGCCACTCTATCCTCTAATATAATGTGTCCAAGATACTCCAATTTACACTGTAAGAAGCTACACTTTGACTGTTTAACATTAGGAGTATTCTCCCGAAGAATCGTTAAAACAGTTCGTAAGTGCTAAAAATGTATATCAAGCGTAGGGCTACAAATGAGAATATCATGAAAGAATACCAATATAAACTTGAGTAGGAAGCTCCAAAAGATGTCATTGATCAGACTTTGGAAATTAGAAGGAGCATTCGTAAGTCTGAATGGTATTACCAGAAACTTGTAGTGGCTGTTATACGTGCGGAATGAAGTTTTCAGAATATCTTCAATACATAGCCGAATCTGATGATATCCGGATCGGAGATCCAATTTAGTGAGGACTCGGACTCCTTTTAATTCATCCAAGAGTTCATCTACGAATGGAATAGGATATTTATCCTTAACAGTGATGGTGTTTAGAGCCTGATAGTCAACGCACATTCACCACGTACTATCTTTCTCGTGCACTAGCAATACTAGTGAGGAGTAAGGGCTACAACTCAGTCAAATCACCCCGGTGTCAAGCATCTCTTTAATAATATTATTGATCTCATCCTTCTGCAAGTGAGGATAGTGGTACGATTATAAATTTACTAGAGGTTTGTATGGTAAAATAGGAATGCAGTGGTCATGTGGTCGGTTAGGGGGCAGCCCGCGCGGCTCTAAGAAAATATCCACGAATTCATTCAAGCAAAGGTCAAGCTTAGGATGTGAGTTTTATATGCTCTCCCCCATAGATGGTTGCTAAATATGCATCAAGAATTCACCATATGTTTTATGCAAAACTTTCTCTATTTCTTGCAATGAAACGGTGGAAATTTGGCTCCCGCGCTTGCCTCATAATGTGACCTATCTCCCTTTGTAATAAAATTTCATGATTAATTTAGAAAAATTTCAGGAGATATCACATAGTGTTATAGCCTAATCGATCTCGAGTACAACTTCATAATCATCAATGGGTAGGAGGAAGAAATCAGTTACCACTTCTTGGTCTTGGAGGAGTAGTTTCACCAGCGGGCACCATTGGTCGCAATTAAAGATTCGGCCGTCGGCAACCTTTACATTAAACTTGTTGCAACCTTCAATTTGAAGTGCCAAACATGTAGCAACCTTATTATTGAGGAAGTTATTGGTGCTATCCATGTCAGTGAGAACGGTGATGAGTTGATGTTTTAGAAGTCCTCCAACTTTCATCATCTGCGGGTTGGAATAGCCAGCCAATGCGTGCATTGTGTAGTTGGCCGGTTGGGACTCTTCCTTCATGGCTTCTTCTTTAGGTTCAAGGGCTTCTTCAAATATTTCATTGTCCTCAACGTTCACTAGTTCAATCACGAGGAGCCGATCCTTTTTGCGGTGATGTTTGTGGCTCCATGGTTCATCGTAATGCCAACACAATTCCTTAGCCGATCGTTTGCGAAGCTCATCTCTTGTCAACTTTTTTGGTGCAGGGGCTTGGATGATAGTAGAGGGGGCAGTAGGCCTCAACATGGCTATTAGGGAGCGACCCTTGTCCTTCGTACCTCATGGTTCAATTGTTTTTCCTAGATACACACGAAGAAAATCGCTGCCATAAGAGTGTATAGTTGCCGCACCTTTACTTCTCCTCAGATCGCCAGCCTTAGTCCCTCGATAAAAGTATATAAAAGTTGTTTCTCAGACCAATTCTCAGTTTGGTTAGATAAACACTCAAACCTAGTTTGGTATTCTTGTATTGTAGAGGTTTGACGAATCTTTGCTAATTGTCCATCGATGTTGTTGAAATCGATTGGTCCGAAGCGATCTAGTAGTCCTTCCTTGAATCGTTGCCAAGAGAGTCCTCCATGGGTGTGCTTAAACTAATTAAACTATTGAATAGCATCTCCCTTGAGGTAGATGGTAGCAATCTCCACCCGTATAGCTTCGGTGGTTCGGTAGAATCGAAAATAGTGCTCCGCAAGCGAGATCAACCCAATCGGGTCTCTTTCTTCCCATCTAGGGAAGTCAACCTTCATGCATAGATTATTGAGATCAGAGATGATGTGACTATATTCTTGAGGATTGTCTCGCTGATCTGAAGTCTCTCCATGGTGTGACTTCCTCGGGCTTAATGGTCGGCCTATGCTGAATTTGGCGAATAAGGATCACATCTTCTCTTCCATGCGATTTTCAAAGGCTTCAAGCTTTGCATCAATAGCCTCCTCCAATGCCATAGTATACACCTATAGATCTATAATATTATGATCTTTTTTTCTATTATCGGGTTAGTGGCATAGGAATTTTGGAGAAGGGGGTGGCCGATTGGAAGGTGGATCAGTTTGGGTGGAAATAAGCTACGGTTTAGGGTAGATTTTGGGCTACTATTTTATGGAGTTTAGGCTGTGAATTGGTGTGGTTATGATAGCAGTAGATGAAGGTTAGAAAAATAGGTTTTAGATCTGGGATAGATGGTAGCAAAGGTAGGTGTCTCGGTAAGGAAAGTTTTCTAAAAAGGTAAGTGGATCGATAAGAAAGTAGGCTGATTTGGGGGCTGTTTGGATTCGGTTTAGGATAATATTTGGAAGGGTTTTTAATAAGGATGGTAGGGTTTGGTGATGAGGAAAGGAGAGTCCAAAATCTCATAAAAAACAACACTCAAATATGATAGCATTCAGTGAAAAGAAGTGATGCGATGTGCTATCCTACTAAACCAATTTTTAAATTAGAGAAACGCTGATTTTTCAACATAAATTCCAAGGGAAAGTTTAAGAAAATTATATAGAAACACTTGGTTTAGATGTTGTCAATACCAGTAGGAATTTTAACGAAATTTTGGCAGCATAATGGTAGAAAAATAGGGCAAAAGATGCAAGACTGATTCCTTCGTTGTAAAATTCTAGAACTACATGATGGTGAAATATCGTACAAGAAAACTAGTTCCAGAAGGAGTTTTTTTGTGAAATCAATTTCAGATGAAAGCCAACTTGATCTTGAGAATTGTATCAAAATTTCGGTCAGAAACAATGAACAAAAGTTCAGTTTCAAGGAGCAATAATTGGTTGAAAATTTTCTATAGCGTTTCGCCTTTGCAACGATGATAACATTTGTGATGGTAAAAAATTGCAGCAAGAATACTTTAGAAAACTTCTCTCGCATATAATATGAATGATCTTGTAGTATTGAAGAGGTGTGGATTATAAAAATATACCAAAATTCCAGATCAAACACAGGGGGCAATGACCGACTGATTTGATCTGCTGTTGGGATGGAAGGTGGAGGCACATGTCATAGTAATTATGGGAATTGCTTAGGAAGGTGGAGGCGGCTGAGATGGCTACAGGATAGTAGGAACACGACTCTGATACCAGATGATAGAATCCTAGATGGAGCTCTATAGATTTTGATCCCTAAGGGGGATCAACCCTTGGAACGCTGTAGGGGTTCCTCCCTCCTAGATTCGGCACAAGGTTGAAATAAAATTGATAATTGCTTGATTCAAGAGAGGGGGCAACTACATCATTATATAGGGATCAAAATCCTAGCCTAAGGGGGCACTTGTCTAACTAGAATTATCCTTTTGCCCCTCCTATAGCCATCCTGTCTTAATAGGAATAAGGGGTGGCTAGGTTGGCTCTATAGCCGATCTAAACAGGGGGAAATCCTGGCCGACTTGCCTAGTAAGGGGGGGGGGGGGCGGCGACTACTAATCTCTAAGGGCTAATCTAAACTCTAGCCATACTCCTTTATAAGATAGGAGTGGTTTTATTACAATCTAGCAGAGTTTTACTAACTACTTCTAAGGAGATTAGGACTTAGCCCTACTAGAGTCCTATCAACATACTCTTAAAAAGTGATATTCTATGTCTTATCAATATGAGACCTCTCTTCAATTTTTTATACCAAACTTTTTGACATGGTGTCTATGTACATAAATTGGGACAAATTAACCATCCTCTTGGATCTATCTTTATATATCCCAATCCCCAAAATATAGGATGATTCCATTCATTCCTTCTGTTAGGACCCTAGCTAAGTCAGGTCCATCTATTCAGGATAAGTCATGTTAGCCAGAATCAGTTATGGGTCGGGTAAATCTCATCAAGTTAGTTATGAGTGGATTGAGTGGTTTTATCTTCAGTTGGGATTGATGCAGTTATTATTTTTATTTAGGAGTTTATCAAGTTGGTTAGGAGTCAAAGATTAGTGGGACTCTTGGTAGAGCCCTATAAATAAGGTTGTAAACTCTTTTATGAAAATCAATGAATGAAGAAGTATTAGTTTTAGCCAAAGGAAAAACCCTAGGAGGCAGATCCCCTCGAAGCGATCTAGGAGGCCCGATCCCCTCGAAGAGATCGTCTATCCCCCTTTTCCATCCTCTTCCTCCATGATAGAACCCTAAGGTCCTACCATTTGATATCAGAGTAGTGATCCTCGATATTCTTGTTGTGATTCCGTGATCGCTCCTTTTATCATCATCATCACCGCCGCCATCATCATCAACATCGTCGTCACCGCCATCATTGTCATATTGACAATCTTGCTACAATAAAAGAGAGAGAGAGAGAGAGAGAGAGAGAGAGAGAGAGAGAGAGAAGAAAAAAGAAGCAGCAGCCACCCCTCCTTTCTTCTCATCTTCCAAAAATAAAAAAAACAAAAAAAAGAGAGAAAGAAAGGGAGAAAGAACCTAGAAAGAGGGAAGAAGAGGAAGAAGGGCCCTGCACCTTCCCCCTTCTTCCTCCCCACCTACTTGCTGCTAGCCCTCGTCCTCTCCTCCTCTCCTATCGTAGCAGCTGCACATTGTCGCTGCCCTCTCCTCCTCAACCACAGCCACAGCCACACCCTCCTCGGCTGCTGCTTCACCCGTACACAGCCCCCTTCTTCCCCCCTGCTCCTGTTGCTGGCCAGCACTACCTCAGTCGCTGCCTCCCATACTCTCAGTTGCAACCACCGCTGGATGCTCCTCACACTGACGCCACAACCTCCTCCCTCTCCCGCTGTCATAGCCCTCGTCGAACTACCGCTGCCCTCTTCCTTCTTCCTCGCCAGTCGTAGCCCAACCCCTGATACTATCTCCACTGACAGCGACATCAGCCGAGCCCATCGCCGATGCCCTACTACTCGCAGCTATCGTCGGACCCTAGTCGCTGCCCTCATCTTCTTCCTCTCCTCATCAACTGTCGGCCATACCCCTCCTCGGTCGCTTCTCTAGCCGCGCCTTCCTCACCTTCCTCCCTCGCTTCCTTGTCGGACCCGCTACCGCAGTCCTCGCCGGACCCGCTACCGTAGTCCTCACCGGACCCGCTACCGCAGTCCTCGCCGGACCCCCGCTACCTCCTCTTTCCTTGCTGCTGCTACCTTCTAGCCCTCAACCGCATCACCATCGCCCATTCTTCCTCCTCGTCATGCAACCGAAGGTGAAGGCTGTAGCCATCCTCCCTCCTCTAACCGCACCCTCCTCATCTTCTGCCCTCTGTAGCCACCTCTGTCACAGCCTTGCTCAACTATTGTCAGCAGCCACAGTCACCCCTCTCCAAACCCAACTGCTTGCCGGACCCTGCTGCTCCCACTTCCTCTTCCTCGTCGGACCCCGTTGCTCACTGGAACCCACTGTTGCTCCTTGTTGTCAACATCTCTAGCAAGAAGGAACACCACCACTACCTCTTCTTTAATTGTTGCCTCATTTGCTGCTGCAGCCACTTCCAGTCATGTTCTCTCCCTTTGCAACAATCATTGCCCCTTCCCTACGATGCAAACTCATGCCCCTGACTCGATAGTAGAAAAAAGAACTGAACATCACTGTTCTACAATCATACACGATGACTATAGATGATATACTTGATGCAAGGTTTAAAGCCTTTTGAGGCTCGCATGGAAGATAGATTTCAAGAGCTCCTTAGCGAAATTAGAAGAAGCTAATTAGAGAGTCCTAAGAAAACTCAATATTGTGAAAGTTCCAAAGGGATTTGATCTGAAAAGTATGATCAGGAGCAGGACATAGGACACACACGCATGAGGGTGGAGTTTCCCAAACGGGAAGATGGAAACCCGATTGGTTGAATTTCATGTGCTGAAAGATTTTTTCATTTTTATAGGACTCTGGAGGAATCCAAGGTGGAGATCACCTCCATTCAACTTGAATAAGATGCGATCTAGTGGTACGATTGGTATGAGCATACTCATGGAGAACCCTCATGGGAGTAATTCAAAAATGGACTTTTGATTCGCTTCGGACCATCAGAGTATGAAAATATGGATGGACAACTCGCCAAAATCCGTCAGACCTCTACTGTACAAAAGTACCAAAGCAGATTTGAGTGTCTCTCAAAACAAACCCAAGATTAGTTCGAGAAACAACTGCTAGAAACATTTATTGAAGGGCTCAATCCAGAGATTCGGTGTGAAGTCAAGGCTCAATAACCTCATACTGTGATGGCTGCCATATCATTTGCTCACATACATGAAAAAATACTCAATAGAGACAATTGCATAAATAAAAGCATAAATCAACCAGTAGTAAGTAAGCCAACAACCCCACCTTCCTCCAGTCCAAACCCTCAAAGACTTACTAGAGAAGATCTCTAAGAGAGATCAACAAAAGGGTTTTGCTATGATAGAACCCCAGATAGAGCTCTATAGATTTTGATCCTTGAGGGGGATCATCCCTTGGAACACTGTAGGGGTTCCTCCCTCCTAGATTGGACACAAGGCTGAAATAAAATTAATAATTGCTTGATTTAAGAGAAGGGGTGGCTACATCATATATAGGGATCAAAACCCTAGCCTAAGGGGGTGCTTGCCTAATTAAAATTATCCCTTTGCCCCTCCTATAGCCAGCCTACCTTAATAGGAACAGGGGGCGACTAGGTTGGCTATATAGCCGACCTAAGCAGGGTGAAACTCTGGTTAACCAACCTAGTAAGGGGGCAATGGCCACTAAGCCCTAAGGGCTAATCTAAACCCTAGCCATACTCCTTTATAAGATAGGAGTGGCTTTATTACAATTTAGCAGGGTTTTATTTACTGCTTCTAAGGAGATTAGGACTCAACCCTGCTAGAGTCTTATTAAACCTGTCCTCTTAAAATCAGCCTTGTCCTCAAGGCTAAAGTTTCATGAACTCAGGGAACTGGGTCTTCAGCTCCTAATCAGCTTAGGTGTCAATCGAAAGAACTTGAGCTGAGTCGTCATCTTTAAATTTCTATTTGAGGTGGGATACTTGGAGGATCAACTGTAATTTTGATCTGGTGCATAGATCTGATCTCCAGGTTGGGGCCCCAATATGATCCCTAATTTTGCAAGGCTCAAAGAAATAGGGAGACTACTCTTGAGGCTTGAATTTCATGATGGTGGAGCTAGAGATGAAGGGGGACTTGACCTTTCTCAGGAAACTCTCTTTTGCTTTGGCGTTTGTCCAGGGAAAGTTTCTTCCTGGAATGGGCTGCCACATGATTAGTCTTTAGTGATAGCCAATCTTTCTTCTGGAATAGTGACTGCCCTTTGGCATGGTTCAGGATGATGAGAGTCCAATCTAGCGTGAGCATGGATTACAATTCTTCTAGTTTAACTCCTCTTTCGTGCCATGGACCTATTTCCAACCATATTTTAAATTTGGTAGTAATTAGTATCTCTTGTAAAAACCTCGTATGAAGTATGGGGAAGCCTTGGTATAAATTAGGAGTCGACCATCTTATATAAGATTAGCATAGATTCTAACTCTTGACGCATCAGCCTCAATGACTAAAGTGCGATCGAAATCGGGCAACGCTAGGATAAACATCATTGTCATGGCTGCCTTGAGTCATTCGAAGGCTGCGGAAGCTTTATCCGACCATAAGAATGATTCTTTCTTCGGTAAGGATATAAGCGGGGCACTGATCTTGCCATTATCTTTCATAAAATTTTGGTAGTAGCCCGTGAGTCTAAGGAAACCGCATAATGATTATACATTTGTAGGTCTCGGCCATCCTTGCATTGCCTCGATCTTTGTCGGGTCCACCGCCACTCCATCCTCTAATATAATGTGCCCAAGATACTCCAATTTATGCTATAAGAAGCTGTACTTTGATTGTATAACATAAGGAGTATTCTCCCGAAGAATCGTTAGAACAGTTCGTAAGTGCTGAAAATGTATATCAAGCGTAGGGCTATAAATAAGAATATCATCAAAGAATACTAATACAAACTATGTAGAAAACTTTGGAAGATGTCATTTATCAGGCTTTGAAAATTAAAAGGAGCATTCATAAGTCTGAAAGGCATTATCAGAAACTCGTAGTGGCCGTTATGCATGCGAAATGCAGTTTTCATAATATCTTCAGTGCATACCCGAATCTGATAGTATCTGGATTAGAAATCCAATTTAGTGAGGACTCGGGCTCCTTTTAATTCATCCAAGAGTTTATCTATAAATGGGATAGAATATTTATTCTTGATAGTAATGGCGTTTAGAGCCTGGTAGTCAATACACATCCGCCACGTACCATCTTTCTTGCGCTCTAGCAACACTAGTGAGGAGTAAGGGCTGTAGCTCGGTCGAATCACCCCGGTGTTAAGCATCTTTTTAATAATGTTCTTGATCTCATCCTTCTATAAGTGAGGATAGTGGTATGGTCATAAATTTGCTAGAGGTTTGCCTGGCAAAATAGGAATGCAGTGGTCATGCTGTCGGTCAGGGGGCAGCCCGCATGGCTCCAAGAAAACATTCGTGAATTCATTCAGGCAAAGGGCAAGCTTAGGATCTGAATTTTGCATGTTCTTCCCCATAGAAGGTTGCTAAATATGCATCAAGAATCTACCATGTGCTTTGTGCAAAACTTTCTCCATTTGTTGCGACATAATGGTGAAAATTTGGCTCCCGTGCTTGCCTTGTAACGTGACATGTCTCCATTGCAATAAAATTTCATGATTAATTTAGAAAAATTCTAGGAGATATCACCTAGTATTGTGAGCCATTCTTTCCGAGTATGGCTTCATAATCATCAATGGGTAGGAGGAAGAAATCAGCTACCACTTCTTGGTCTTGGAGGAGTAGTTTCACCCGTGGGCATTATTGGTCGCAATTAAAGATTCGGCCGTCGGCGACCTTTACGTCAAACTTGTTGCAACCTTCGATTTGAAGTATCAAACGTGTAGCAACCTTACTATTGAGGAAGTTATTGGTGCTGCCCATGTCAATGAGAATGGTGATGAGTTGCTGTTTTAGAAGTCTTCAAACTTTCATCATCTGCGGGTTGGAATAGCCGGCCAATGCATGCACTACGTAGTTGGTCGGTTGGGACTCTTCCTCCATGGCTTCTTCTTTAGGTTCAATGGCTTCTTCAGATGTTTCATTATCCTCATCCTCCACTGGTTCAATCACAAGGAGCTAGCCCTTTTTGCAGTGATGTTCGGCTCCACGGTTTGTTGCAATGCCAACACAACTCCTTGGCCAATCGTTCGTGAAGCTCGTCTCTTGTCAACTTTTTTGGTGCAGGGGCTTGGATGGCAGTAGAGGGGTTATGAATTTTTTGTTTTCAGGTTAGTGGTATGGGAATTTTGGAGAAGGGTGTGGCCAGTTAGAAGGTGAATCAGTTTGGATGAAAGTAGGCTATGGTTTAGGGCAGATTTGGGGCTGCAGTTTTATGAAGTTTATGCTACAAATTGGTGTGGTTTTAGGGCTGTGATAGTAGTAGATGAAAGTTAAAAAAATAGATTTTAGATCTGAGATAGAAGGCACCAAAGGTAGGTGTCTCGGTAAGGAAAGTTGGCTAAACAAATAAGTAGATCGATAAGGAAGTAGGCTGATTTGGGTTACTAATTTGGGGGCTATTTGGATTCGATTTAGGGTAATATTTGGTAGGATTTTTAGTAAGAATGATAGGGTTTAGAGATGAGGAAAAGAGAGTCTAAAATCTCACAAAAAATAGCACTCAATATGATAGAATTCAGTGAAAAGAAGTGTTTTTATGTGCTATCTTACTAAACCAATTTTACGTCAGAGAAACAATGACTTTTCGACATAAATTCTAGAGAAAAATTTAAGGAAATTATATAGAAACCCTTGGTTCAGATGTTGTTAATATCAATAAAAAGTTTGACGAAATTTTGGTAGCATAATAGTAGGGAAATAGGGCAAAAGACGAAAGGTATATTCCTTCATCATAAAATTTCAGAACTGTGTGATGGTCAAAGATTACACAAAAAACCAGTTCTAGAAGGAGTTTTTTTTATGAAATTAAATCCAGATAAAAGCCAAATTGATCTTGAGAATTGTATAAAAATTTCAGCCAAAAAAGATGAACAAAAATTTGATTTCAAGAGGCCATTAGATGGAAGGTAGATTTTGCATTGTAAAATTTTAGTATTGTGCAATGAAGAATCACAATGCTATAAGTCCAGATCCAAAAGGAGTTTTTTCATGAGATTAGTCTTAGATGAAAGCTAAGATGATTTGCGAAATTATATAAAGTTTCAGCCAAAAAGAATGATTAAAAGTTTAGTTTCAAGAAGCAACAATCGGCTGAAAATTTCTGTGGTATTTCGCCTTTGCAACGATGACAACGTTTGCGATGAACAAAACTTATAGAGGATAAAGTTTGGGAAAAATCTTCAACATGTAAAGTAAGGAATCTTGCAGTATTGAAGAGGTGTAAATGATAAAAATATACTAGAATTCTAGATCAAATGCAGGGGGCAGTGGTAGACTGATTTGATCTGCTGCTGGGGTGGAAGGTGGAGGCGCGTGTTGTAGCAATTGTAGGAATTACTTGGGAAGGTGGAGGCTGCTGAGATGGCTACAAGGGCAGCAAGATTACTGCTCTAATATTAGATGATAAAACTCTAGATGGAACTCTATAGATTTTGATCCTTAAGGGCGATCAACTCTTGGAATGCTGTAGGGGTTCCTCCCTCCTAGATTCGGCACAAGGCTAAAATAAAATAGATAATTGCTTGATTCAAGAGAGGGAGTGGCTACATCATTATATAGGGATTAAAATCCTAGCCTAAGGGGGTGCTTACCTAAGTAAAATGATCCCTTTTCCCCTCCTATAGCCAACCTGTCTTAATAGGAATAGGGGGCAACTAGGTTGGCTCTATAGCCGACCTAAGCAGGGGGAAACTCTGGCCAACCAACCCAGTAAGGGGGCGACGGCCACTAAGCCCTAAGGGCTAATCTAAACCATAGCCATACTCTTTTATAAGATAGGAGTGGCTTTATTACAATCTAGTAGGATTTTATTGACTATTTTTAGAGAGATTAGGACTCAACCCTGTTGGAGTCCTATCATGCTGGTATTGTGATGGAAAATAGAGTAGAGGACATCGATGCAAATAGGGCCATCTTCTGATGATAGAACCAATTAAAGAGGAACCAGAGAATGATGATGTGGACTTTGATCGAGAAGGTACAAATTCTAATAATGCTATTGGACCTTTCATACATGCAATAGTAGGCTACTCTAACCCGCAAACCATGAAAATCAAGGGAATTTTGAAACAACAGTCTGTTACTATTTTAATCGATACTGGTAGCATTAACAATTTCATGGACAGAAGGCTTGCTGATCGGTTGGCCTATCAAATTGAAGACTATAACAGATTTGAAGTCAAGATTGCTGATGGTCGAATTCTAACTTGTAATAGTAAGTGCTCAAGAATCAAACTAATGGTACAGGGCCAAGAACTACGGGTGGATTTCTGTCTGATACCACTGGAGGACATAGAAATAGTGCTTGGAATTGAATGACTGTTAACCCTGGGTGATGTCACTTAGAATCTTTCTAAACTAATTATAAAATTTTTTATTAATGGAAAGCATGTGATCCTCAAAGGAAGACATGAAAGCAAGATCACAACTGCTAGTAACCATCGAATGGAGAGGCTTCCTCACAAGGCTTCAATGACGACTGTACCAGAAGGCCAACCTATTACTTACACAAAGTGGAGACCTTATTTAATTGATCAAAAGATTATGACGCATGATAAATATCCTGGACTAAAGTACCCCCAAAGTTTGATGCTGCTCAACCTTGAGGACAAGGCTAATTTGAAGAGGGCGGGACTATTATGACCCTAACTAAGTCAGGTCCATCTATTCAGGATGAGTCATGTTAGCCAGAATTAGTTATGGGTCGAGTGAATCTCATCAAGTTAGTTCTGAGTGGATTGAGTGGTTTTTATCTTCAACTGGGATTGAGTCAGATATTATTTTTAGTTAGGAGATTATTAAGTTGGTTAGGAGTCAAAAAATAGTAAGGTTCTCAGTAGAGCCCTATAAATAAGGTTATAAACTCTTTTATAAAAATCAGTGAATGAAGAAGTATTAGTTTTAGCTAAAGGCAAAACCCTAGGAGGTAGATCCCCTCGAAGAGATCATTTATCCCCCTTTTCCATCCTCTTCCTCTATGATAGAACCCTAGGGTCCTACCACCTTCATGGAGAAGTATTTTGATAACCAAGTCTTGACCATGGAGAGCATTCCGACATTATTCCTAATGATTAAGATGCCATCTACATATAACACCAATAAAGTGAGAGCACTCCCACTTACCTTCCTATACATACAATGCTCATCTTCGTTATTAATGAAGTCATAAGATCTGATTGTCTCATCAAATCTTATGTTCCAACTTTAGGAAGCTTGCTTTAGTCTATAGATTGACTTAATCAATCTACACATCTTATCTGGACTATCTTTGGACATGAATTCTTAGACTATATCATACACAACTCTTCCGCAAGATTACCATTGTGGAATGCAATTTTCACATCCATCTATCAGATCTCATAATCAACTTGTGTTGCAATAGCTAACAGTATTCGAATGGATTTTAGCATGACCATAGGCATAAAGGTTTTATCATAGTCAATTTAACCACTAACCTTGCCTTATGGATATCTACCTTTGCATCTATTCTAATCTTCTTCTTGAAGATCCACTTATAACCAATATGTACAATATGTTGGAAAACTCAATGGGAGCATCACATTTATAGCGGAAGAAAGAAAATAAAATAGGTTTCCCATGTATATCAACTCGTCATATAAAGATTGGTCTACAAAAACCCACAAAACTAAAAACTACGATATGTGAGATATTGATTACCTAGTGAGATCGTATATCTTTAAAATTCTAGTTCCAGATAGAGAGGATGAAGAAGATTAAACATTCTCATCTCTAGAGGTATCTACATGATGGATTTTTGCAGTGATACTCCTCTATCGTAACCCAAATCATAACTCTTGCGCACCTTCTCGCAGCACTCGTGGAAGAATATCACATATCTTCTTCGCTGCCCTCTCACACTAATGATGGCTAATTGGCTGAGAAGATGAGGGAAGGAGGAGAATAGAAGGGGGCAGCTAAAGGTGTAGCCTATTACTATTATACCACCACTACCTCATATTTATAGAGAGTCACCCAAAAACCTTAATGGATCATACCTTAGTGGGTATTGGATCTTCATCTAACTATCAACTAATCTTGGATTATTGGATCTCTATCTAATAATCTCAATTAGCCTATAATTGGGCCTCATGCAAGGAGCCCATTAATGTTGGGTTTCATCCAATGAGAATAGGGGCTAATTGGATAACTTATATCTAATATACTACTCGCTGAAACATCCACCATATGTATGTGACCCTCTAGGCTCAATACCGAGCTGGATATGAGTCCTATATGTTAGAACTCCTTTTAGCTTAGTGAATTGTTATATCATAATAATTTGCTCGACTTATCGATTATGGACGTACTAGGCCACTACGCCATAATCCCAGATGGTACAGGGGATTTTATTCATTGGATATGTTTATTCTCAGTCACCATATATCTATAGTCTTTCATTCATCTAATATCTTAGAGATTGTGTGTGTATTAGGCATAGTACTGTCAGGTCTCATATCGAATCCGTCCAAATTTTGCTCTAATCGAGTTCTCTTGGGAACTCCTTCTCTCTCAATCCGAACGACCTCGACCGAGGATTTTTCTGAGCGATAACATACAAGATATTCCTCTCCTAATATCGAGAGTTGATGATTATCTATTGACACTCAATTGCTTTCATAAGATTGGCTACCAATCCGATAATTGGTTATCCTAGTTGTGGAACTTTCTAGACCTATAAGTCCGATGTTAAAGAAATGAGTACTCAAATAAGACATCCTTTATATATCAAGTCTTAAGGACCAGACATACAACTGGAACTACAGAATCATTATTTTACGATAGGAATTATTGATAATCTAGCATTTTGTAAGCAGATTAATCAGTGAATTTATTCTCCAATGAGCACTTATATTGTACCCTTAGTGTCCCCACACAAGTGGCTATGAGACAACTGCCTCAATCACATGGACAAGTATACAATACACCGGTCTATCCAGTTATTTCGATGTCCCTCTCGAGTAATTTATGACCAAAATTATTTAAGATCCGTATTTAAATGTGAATCAATCTCATTATCGTGATCTCATCATCATCTAATTTCCATCGCACAAAACCAAGGACATCACAATATATATGTAATATATAATATAATATGATAATATACTAATTATAATAATGCAAAAAGACTATGTAGTGTGTCACATGTGCCATCACTCACGTGATTGGCTTATAGAGCACTTATAACTAGCAGTGTGAACACTACCGACTTAGATGGAACTCTGTTTAGAAGGTAAGCTGCGATCTCGAGGGCGTATCCCTAGAATAAGACAAGTAGGTCGGTGAAACTCATCATGAACTGCATCATATCTAACAACATACAATTCCTTCTTTTTGATATACCATTGAGCTCAGGTGTATAAGGAGGTGTTTAGTAGGGTAGAATCCTATGGTCCCTAAGGAAATGAGTGAATTGTACTCAAGTATTCTCCTCATTGATCTGATCAAAGAGTCTTAATACTCTTTCCAATCTATTTTTTTTATTCTATTCTTATATTCCCTGAATTTCTTGAAGGCCTTGGACTTGTACTACATCAAGTACACGTATCTATACCTAGAGAAATTATCAGTGAATGTAATGAAGTATGAGTAACAATCTATAGCTTGAGTCGACATAGGACTACATACATCATTATGTATAAGTTCCAATAACTTAGTGGCTCTCTCTCCAGTTCCACTAAAAGGAGAGTTAGTCAATTTTTCATGAAGGTAAGATTCACAAGTTGCATACGACTCAAAGTAGAATAAATCTAAATATCCATCTTTCAGTATTTTTTGAATCTTTCCCTCATAGATATGACCTAGCCTACAATGTTATAAGCATACATTGTTCACTTTATCTCATTTTCTCTTAGACATATTTACATTCATGATCTGTGAAGAAATATCTAGAACATATAAGTCATAATCTAAAATTAACGAACAACTATTATTCTCAAAAAACTAATTTATATTCATTAACTATTAAACAAGAAATAAAAATTATGTTTTTGATAATAGAGGAAACATAATAGCATATATCTAATGCAATGGTAGCTCCACTACACAGATGTAGGGTGATATTGCCAATAGTAATTGTAACAACTCTTGCTCCATTAGCCATTTTGAGGATCATCTCGCCTCTTGCCAGTCTCCTAGGCTTTACTAGAACCTGCAATGAATTACATATCTGATAAACACTCCTGGTATCTAATACCTATATGTTATTATGAAAATGTGATAAATAAAGACTAATCATACATGCACCTGAAGCTTCTCTAAGCTTTTGTTTTGCCTTCTTTGCAAGATAATTCTTGTTCTACTACCCATCTTTACCATAGTGGAAGCACTAGCCATTGTCCTTAATCAAGTCTTTCTTAGCAACCTTTACCTTACCCGGTTTATCCTTACTCTTGCCCTTCTTAACGGGTCTTATCAGCCTTCATTTTCTTATTCTTATTGGTCTCATATATATAGAGAATTTGGCTTCTCTTTTTTAATGGTGCTATCAACTTCCTCAACATATTTAGGAGCTCAGGTAGAGTCACCTCAAACTTGCTCATATTAAAGTTTATAATGAACTGTAAAAAGGAATCTAGCAAGGACTGAAGTATAAGATCAACATATAGATTATCCTTTAGGACTATTCCTAGACCTCTGAGTTTCTCAATCCACTCTATCATCTTTAGTACATGGTTTGAACCGATGTTCCTTCTGTCATCATAGCTCGAAAGAGACTCTTGGATCTATTATATCTTTAAGCTCTTCCCTATTCCTCAAATAGCTAGCGAAGATGAAGGAGGATGAAATTGACACCATGCTATCATATTGTTTTTGTAACTCGAGAGTCATAGAGGCTAACATATATCACTTTGCGAAGGTGGAATTGTCTATATACTTCATATATCGAGCGATCTCATCCTCGCTTGCCCCTTCCTCTTGTGTTGGCACAATGTTGTTAAGCATGTACGATTTTCTTTGTCATGAGAGCAATTCTCTGCTACTTACAGGTGCCCTGCAAGCTAATCACGTGAGTGATGGCACGTGTGACATACTATACGATCTTTTTGTTTATGATTAATATTGACATATTATCACATTGTATTATCTGTAGCATATATATTGTGATGTCCTTGGTTCTGTGTAATAGGAATCAAATCATGATGAGATCATGATAATGAGATCGATTTACCTTTAAATACAGATCCTAAATAATTTCAATCATATGTTACTCAAGAGGGACATTGAGATAACTGAATAGACTGGTGTACTATATACTAGTTGCAGGTGCTCTATAAGCCAATCACATGAGTGATGACACGTGTGACATATGCGATCTTTTTATTTAGAATTAATATTGGCATATTCTCACATTATATTACCTGTTACATATATTTTCTGATGTCCTTGGTTTTGTGCAATGAGAATCAGATCATGATAAAATCACAATAATGAGATCGATTCACCTTAAATAATCCTGGTCATAAGTTACTCAAGATAGATATCGAGATAATCGGACAAATCAGTGTATTATATACCTGTCCATATGATAGAGGCAGTTGGTCTCATAGCCACTTGTGTGGAGACACTTAGGATATAGTACAAGTGCTCATTGGAGAATGAGTTCACTAATTAATCCACTTATGGAATGTTGTAGTGATGATACCTAATGTCAGACAGTGATTCCATAGTTCCAGTTGTGTATTTGGTCCTTTGACTTAAGACACCAAGGATACCTTGTATGAATACTCCTTTCTTTGATGCCAGACTTACAAGTTTGGAAAGTTTCAGATCTAGTATAGCTAGTTATCGGGATTGGTAGTCAACCTTATGAAGGTAATTGAGTGTCAATATAGGATCATCCACTCTCGGTATTACGAGAGGAATATCCCGTATGTACTTGCTCAGACAAATCCCTGACCAGGGCCATTCAGATTGAGAGAGAAAAAGTTCTCCAGTAGAATCTGATTAGAGCAAGATAAACTGATTCCATATGTGACCTGACCATACAATGTCCAACATACGGTCTCTAGGATATTAGTTGGATGAGGGATTATAGATACATAGTAACTATAGATAGATAGGTTCGATGGATTTGATCCCCTTGTATCATCTGGGCACCATCTGGGGACTATGGCATAGTGACTTAGTATGTCCATAGTCGATGAGTCGAGTGAATTATTATGGAGATAATAATTCACTATATCAGAAGGAGTTTTGATGGGAGCAACTCATGACCAGCTCGGTATCGGGTCTAGAGGGTCATACACATATAGTAGATGCTTCAGGGAATAGAGGATTGGATGAAGATTCAATTAGCCCATATTCTCATTAGATGAGATCCTATGTTGATGGGCTCCTTGCTTAAGGCCAAATTAGAAGCCGAAGAAGATTATTGGATAAAGATCTAATAATACAAGGTTAGTGAGTAATTGGATGGAGATCCAATACCCACCAAGGCAGGAGCCCTAGGTTTTTGGTGGCTCTCTATAAATAGGAGGAGAGACTCTTGGTTGATAGGTTGTAATTTTAGCCACCACCTATTCTCCTCCCTCCCTCTGAGTAAGAGTTGCAAGATCAGATTGGAGGAGATTCGCTATAAAGATCCATCATGTGGATACCGCTAGAGAGGAATATGCTTAACTTCCTTCATCCTCTCTATCCGGATATAGAATACAATGATATACGATCTCCCTAGGTAAAAACAATCTCTTACATGATGTGATTTTTTTGATTTTTATAGCTTTCTTGTGACCTAATTTTTGTATGATGATTTGATCTACGTGAGAAACCTATTTTGTTCTGATTTCCACTACATATGTGATGCTTCTTCTTAGGTTTCCCAATAGTGGTATCACCGCTAAGGTTTTCTTGTGAAAGATTTTAAACTACGTGTGATGAGATTGAATCGCGTAGAATCGTTCTATGTATTCTTACTGCATTTTTGCAACAAACGCAGTGAGGAAAGCGGATAGCCAACCATGGCATGCAGCCAAGGTCCCCTGTATGCTATGGCCTGGGCAGCCTATAGGAGCGGCCGACCCAACCAACCACGGCCTGGCAACTGAAGGCACACTGCAGGGCGCGCGGCTAGCTGACAAGGGTTGTCAAGGTGGGCGATTGCCCATGGGCGGCTCGTAGGCCACTGGGCGGGTCGCTGCAAGGGTGGCCACTCGTGGAGCGCTTGTAGGGCGACGCCATGTAGGTGCCACTCGCAGCGTGTAGTAAAGGCGTGTGATTGCCCTTGGTAGGGCCTCTCGATGGGCAAGGCGTCGCCACGTGGGGCGGTGGCGACATAGTGAGAGTGAGGGAAGAGGGCTAGGGCATCATTTTAAGAAAAAAGATTATCTTGCCTCTTGGAATTTAAGAAATTTCAATGTTTGTCTTATGCCTAGTATACCAAAAATACCCTCAATAATTCTAAAAATTTTGAGGATTGTCCTTATATCTGGAATTATAAAAATACCCTTGATAATTCTAGAAATTTCGAGCATGTCCTGATTTTTAAAAAATTAATTAAATAATTTAATTAATTATTATATATATTTAGTAATCCTACATATGATGTGATGTACATATGATGTATGATGTAGATGGATGATCATGAGCCATGAGTTGTGATGTGTGTAATTGTGATTATTATTATTATTATTATTATTATTATTATTATTATTATTATTATTATTATTATTATTGGGGCCTGTGAGCCTTTGTTTTTCTCATTTATTATTGGGCCTACATATCTGTGATTATTTGTAATTACATGGAGAGGCGCGACTGGAGCGTGGAGGTGATAGCGGGACCTACAATGCCATGGCTGGAGATCACGATGCATGGTGATACGATAATCCGATGGAACTGATGATGATGAGATCAATAATCATGGGGTATGGAGATACATCGATGTACACATAGATCCTATTATGAGTGATTAGGCCCATTGGCTTGGGCTTAGTCATATTTGGTAACGACTCAAGATCATCCAGTGTGGCTTACATATGTGATGTGTTATACACCTACTATATATATATATATATATATATATGTAATGTAAATATATATTAAATATATATGTGTGTGACACGATATAGTAGGAGACTGATACGAAACAAAAACCCATCCTGTGATAATATTAAGTTGGTAAACTTAAGGTAATAAGATTGACCCACGTGGCCTTCCATCGTTATAGGAAAAATTGAATCACGACATAGGTTAGGTTGGTCAAGTCTCTCGAGGCTCCCCTATTTATGTGATCGAGTTCTTGCCTATGATATAGAGATGTCACCGGTGACCTGAGGACATGGTATGCTTAGTTGAGTCCCTTGAGGGCATATCATCAAATCAAACTCATCTTGTAACGATGGTGATGACTTAACTAAATCTCATGGTTGGTTGAGTCCCTCGAGACTATAATGATTCGGAGGCCGAACGTGTCGGAAATCATAAGGAGTTGTGATTGACAAGAGTTGCCTACCTTTTAGCTTAGTATAATTGGTCATGTGCCTCGAGGTTGCACTAAGACACTAATTGAATCCCGATCCCTATTAGGAGTCTACCGGAAACTTCCGTCTCACGTGTCGAGGGTGTCACGTGATTCATTAGGAAAATAATGGGAGTATATTAAGATAGAAGTTCATATCTTAATTAGTATTTTTTGTAAAATTTACATGTTATTTATTTATGCTATATCTTGTTTGTCAGAAACATGTCGCTTATATACCCTAGCATGGTATACTTGATGCCAACCGCCTCACTGGTCTAAACTACTTGGATTGGCTCCATAATTTGAGAATTGTTCTCACGATAGAGAAATCATGTATGTCCTTGATACAATTGTGCCCACACCGGAAGAAGGGGCAAGCGAGGATGAGATCGCTTGCTATGTGAAGTATATAGATGATTTTCCACATTGGCAAAATGTTATATGCTGACCTCCATGAGGCAATTTGAGAGCATGGATGCAGATTTTATCTTTCTTCTTTTTTGCCAGCTATTTGAGAAACAGGGAAGAATTCAAAGATATGAGATATCTAAGAAACTCTTCTAAGCTAAGATGATAAAAGAGACATCGGTTGAGAACCATGTCCTAAAGATGATAGAGTGGAGCGAGAAACTCATAGGTCTAGGAATAGTCCTAGAGACCTATGTGTTGATCTTATACTTTAGACGCTACCAGATTCCTTTTCTCACTTCATTATGAATTTTAACATGAGCAAGTTTAAGGTGACTCTCCCTGAACTTCTCAATATTTTGAGGGAAGCTGAGAGTGTCATCAAGAAAGAGAAGTCAGTTCTCTATATTAGTGAGATCAATAGGAAAAGGAAGGGTAGTAAAACCCTTAAGAAGAGTAAGGGTCAAGAAAGACCGGGTAAGGCAAAAGTTGCTAAGAAATACTCAGCAGAGGATAAAGGACAGTGCTTCCACTATGGCCAAGATGAGCATTGGAAGAGGAACTTTAAGGACTACCTTGCAGATAAGGCGAAACAAAAGCTTAGATAAACTTCAGGTATATTCATGATCAGTCTCCACTTGTCAGATTTTTATGATAACACATGGGTATTGAATACCGAGAGTACTTATCATATCTGCAATTCGTTATAGGTTCTAGCAAGACCTACGAGATTGGCTAGAGGCGAGATGAACTTCAAGATGGGCAATGGAGCAAGAGTTGCTGTAATTGCTGTTGGGGAGGTTATCCTACATCTACCTGGTGGAGTTATTATTGCATTGGATGCATGCTATTTTGTTCTCTCTATTATCAAAAATAATATTTTCTTTTTTTGTTTGGTAATTAATGGGTATAAATTAGTTTTTGAGAATAATAGTTATTCAATAATTATGGATAATGAGATCATCACTAGAGGACCCTTATAAATGACATATATATGTTAGACACTTCTTCACACATCATGAATATAAATACATCTAAGAGGAAAAGAGATGAGGTGAATAATGTATACCTATGACATTGTAGGCTAGGTCATATATATGAGAGAATGATTCAAAAGTTATTGAAAGATGGATACTTAGATCCATTTGACTATGAGTCATATACAACTTGTGAACCTTGCCTTCGTGGGAAGATGACCAACTCTCCTTTCAGTAGAACTAGAGAGAGAGAGCCATTGAGTTATTAAAACTCATACATAGTGATGTATGTGGTCCCATGTTGACTCATGCTATAGGTGGTTACTCATACTTCATTACATTCACTGATGATTTCTCTAGGTATGAACATGTATACTTGATGAAGTATAAATCTAAGGCCTTTGAGAAATTCAGAGAATATAAGAATGAGGTGGAGAACCAAATTGGAAAGAGCATTAAGACTCTTCGATCAGATCGAGGAGGAGAATACTTGAGTACGGAGTTCACCCATTTCCTCAGGGACAATGAGATTTTATCCCAGTGGATACTTTATTATATACCTCAGATCAATGATGTATCAGAAAGGAGGAATCACATACTGTTAGATATGGTATGATCTATGATAAGTTTCACTGTCCTACCCATCTCATTCTGGGGGTACGCCATAGAGATCGTAGCCTACCTTCTGAATAGAGTTCCATCAAAGTCGACAGTGTCTACACCATATAAGATATGGAAAAGAAAGAATCCCAATCTTACCTTCTAACGTGGCTATCCTAACCACGTTAGAAGACATAACCCCGATAAGTTGGAATCAAGGATAGAATGGTGCACATTTGTGGGATACCCTAAGGGAATTTATGGGTATTATTTCTATCATCCTGAGGATCGAAAAGTTTTTATTGCCAAGGGAGCTGTGTTCTTTGAGAAGGAACACATTCTTAGTGGAAATAATGGGAGTGAGATAGAATTGAGTGAGGTTGGAGAACCTAGCTCCAGCACTATTCCAGAGCTCGAGTCTGTTCAGATACCTAACACACAAGTTCCAACTTTGCATAGGTATACCAGAGTATCTTACCCTCCTGAAAGATATGTGGGACATACCAGTGGAGAGGACTCTTAGGATGTTAATCCTCAGACCTACGAGGAAGCTATTATGAGTATAAACTCTGGGAAGTGGCAAGAAGCCATGAATTCCGAGATGGATTTCATATACTTTAACAAGGTTTGGAACCTTGTAGATGCATCTGAGGGTATCATACCCATCGGCTTTAAGTGGATCTTCAAAAAAAAGATCGGAGTAGATAGATAGGTGGAGACCTATAAGGAAAGACTAGTAGCTAAAAGATATCGTCAAAGACAAGGAGTTGACTATGATGAAACTTTTCACCTGTAGCCATGCTTAAGTCCATTAGAATTCTTTTGGCCATTGCAGCACATTATGACTATGAAATTTAGCAAATGGATGTCGAAATAATATTCCTCAATGGCAACCTCGAGGAGGAGATGTATATGATATAGCTAGAGGGATTTGTATCTAGAGAGAGTCCAAATAAAGTGTGCAGGTTGCTCAAGTTCATTTATGAACTAAAGCAAGCTTCCTGAAGTTGGAACATAAGATTTAATGAGACGATCAGATCTTATGACTTCGTTAAGAATGAAGATGAGCCTTGTGTGTACAAGAAGGTAAGTGGGAGTACTATCACCTTCTTGGTATTATATGTGGATGACATCCTAATCATTGGGAATGATGTAGGAATGCTCTCCACAGTAAAGACTTGGCTATCCAGAAACTCTTTCATGAAAGACTTAGGGGAAGCATCCTATATTTTGGGGATCCAGATCTATAGAGATATATCTAAGAGGATGCTTGACTTGTCCCAGTCTAGGTATATAGACTTTATTATCAAAAGGCTTGGCATAAAAAAATTTAAGAGAGATCTCGTACCGATAAGAGATAAAATATCACTTTCTAGGAGTATGTCCCCAAAGACTCCTCAAGAAAGGGCAAACATGGATACCCTATGTCTCGGTGATAGGATCTATCATATATACTATGCTATGTACCAGGCATGATATAACACATGCTCTGAGTATTACGAGTAGGTATCAGACGAATCCAAGTTTAGAACATTGGAAGGTAGTAAAGTGTATCCTTAAGTACTTGAGAAGGAATAAGGATCTTTTACTAGTATATGGAGGAGGTAGCCTCCAGGCTAAGGGCTACACGGACTCGAGTTTTCAGTCTGACATTGATGATAGCATGTCAAACTCCAGGTATGTTTTCACTCTAAATGGAGCATAAGTTGAAAGAGTTCCAAGCAAGATACTACCGCTGACTCGACCACAAAAGCAGAATACATTGCTGCAGTAGAAACAACAAAGGAAGGGGTATAGATGAAGAAGCTCATCATGATATGGGAGTCGTACCAAGTAGTGTGGAGCTGATTCCCATATATTACGATAGTGATAGGGTGATAGCTTTAGCAAGGGAACCCAAGTCTCATCAGAATTTTTCTGAGGAGGTTCCATCTGATTAAAGCGATCATGACCCAAAAAGATATATCAATAGAAAGAGTTTCATTCGAAGATAATGTTGCAGATCCACTGATGAAGTCGCTAGCTTATATTGTATTTAAGCATCATAGGGGTTTGATGGGGATCAGACATAGATGATTGGCTTTAGGTTAAGTGGGAGATTGCTGGTTACAGGTGCCCTACAAGCCAATCACACGAGTGATGGTACATGTGACATGCTATAGGATCTTTTTGCTTATGATTAATATTAGCATATTCTCATATTATATTATCTGTTACATATATTTTGTGATTACCTTGGTTTTGTGTAATGGAAATCAGATCGTGATGAGATCATGATAATGAGATTGATTTACCTTTAAACATAGATCCTAAATAATCTTGATCATAGGTTACTCGAGAGGGACATTGAGATAACCGGATAGACCGGTGTATTATATATCCATCCATATGATGGAGGCAGCTGGTCTCATAGCTACTTTTGTATAGACACTAATGATATAGTACATGTACTCATTAGAGAATGAGTTCACCGATTGATCCGCTTATGGAATGTTGTATGGTTGTTGATACCTAGTGTAAGACAACGATTCCATAGTCCTAGTTGTGTATCTAGTCCTTTGACTTGAAACACTAAGGATGCCTTGTATTAGTACGCCTTTCTTTGAGCCAAACTTATAGGTTTGGAAAGTTCTAGATTTGGTACAACTAGTTATCAAGATTGGTAGCCAACCTTACTAAGGCAATTGAGTGTCAATAAGATCATCCACTCTCGATATCACGAGGAATATCCTATATGTGCTTACTCAAATAAGTCCCTAGCCAGGGTCATTCAGATTGAGAGAGAAAGAGTTCTCTGGTATAATTCGATTAGAGCAAGAAAACTGATTCTGTATATGACCTGATAGTACCATGTCCAATATATGGTCTCTGGAATATTAATTGGATGAGGGATTATAGATACATAGTAACTACGGATAGATAGGCCCGATAGATTTGATCCCCATGTACCGTCTGGGACTATGACATAGTAGCCTAGTATATCCATAGTCGATGAGTCGAGTGAATTATTATAGAGATAATAATTCACTATATTATAAGTAGTTCTGATGGGAGCGACTCATGGCCAGCTCGGTATTGGGCCTAGAGGGTCACACACATATAGTAGATTCTTCAGCGAATAGAGGATTGGATGGAGATCCAATTAGCCTCTGTTCTTATTAGATGAGACCATATGCTGATGGACTCCTTATTTAAGGCTCAATTAGAGGCCTAAGGAGATTATTGGATAGAGTTCCAATAACACAAGGTTAGTAGATAGTTGGATGAAGATCCAATACCCACTAAGGTAGAAGCCATACGATTTTTGGTGGCTCTCTATAAATAGGAGGGGAGACTCATAGTTGATAGGCTGCAGCCTTGGCATTCTTCTCCTATTCTCCTCTCACCCTCTACATAAGAGTTGTAAGATCAGATTGGAGAAGGTTCGCTACAAAGATCCATCGTGTGGATACTACTAAAGAGGAAGATGCTTGACTTCTTTCATCCTCTCCATCTGGAACTGGAATACAAGTATATATGATCTTCCTAGGTAAAAACAATCTCTTACATGATGTGGTTTTTTTTAATTTTTATGGCTTTCTCGCGATCCCAATCTTTTGTACGATGATTTGATTTATGTGAGAAATAAATTTTTATTTTGATTTTCCTTGCGCATGTGATGCTCCCACTAAGGTTTCCAATACTACATATTTGTCCATTTGATGGAGACGGCTGGTCTCATAGCCATTGTGTGGAGACACTAAGGATATAGTACAAGTGCTCATTGGAGAATGAGTTCACTGATTAATCCACTTATGGAGTGTTATATAGTTGATGATACCTAATGTCAGACAACGATTTCGTAATCCTAATTGTGTATCTAGTCCTTTGACTTAAGACACCAAGGATGCATTATATGAGTATTCATTTCTTTGACGCCAAACTTATAGGTTTAAAAAATTTTAGATCTGGTACAACTGGTTATCGGGATTAGTAGCTAACCTTACGAAGGCAATTGAGTATCAATAGAGGATTATCCACCCTCGGTATCACGAGTGGAATATCCCATATGTGCTTGCTCAAACAAGTCCCTAGCTAGGTCATTCGGATTGAGAGAGAAAGAGTTCTCTGGTAGAATCCAATTAGAGCAAGACAAACTGATTTCGTATGTGACCTGATAGTGCCATGTCCAATATACGATATCTGGGATATTAGTTGGATAAGAGATTATAGATACATAGTAACTGTGGACAAATAGGTCTGATGGATTTAACCCCCCTGTACAGTCTAGGGATTATGACGTAGTGGCCTAGTACGTCTATAGTCAATGAGCCGAGTGAATTATTATGAAGATAATAATTCACTATATCAAAAGGAGTTCTGATAGGAGCGACTCACAGCCACCTTGGTATCGGGCTTAGAGGGTCACACATATATGGTGGATGCTTCAGTGAATAGAGGATTGGATGGAGATCTAATTAGCTCATATTCTCATTAGATGAGATTTTATACTGATGGGCTCGTTGTTTAAGGCCTAAATAGAGGCATAAGGAGTTATTGGATAGAGATCTAATAATGCAAGATTAGTGTATTATTAGATAAAGATCTAATACCCACTAAGATAAGACCCATAGGGTTTTGGTGGCTCTCTATAAATAGGAGGGGAGACTCATGGTTAATAGGCTGTAGCCTTGGCCTCCCCCTCATATTCTCCTCCCTCGCTTTACAAGTGTTGCAAGATTAGATTGGAGGATATTTGCCGTAGAGATCCATTGTATGGATATCGCTAGAGAGGAAGACGCTTGGCTTCCTTCATCCTCTTTATATGGATATGAAATACAAGGATATACGATCTCCCTAGGTAAAATAATATCTCACATGATGTAGTTTTTTTAATTTTGCGGCTTTCTCACAACCCAATCTTTACCTGATGATTGATCTACATAGGAAACCTATTTTGTTTTGATTTTCACTGTGCATGTGATGCTCTCATTGAGGTTTCCCAATAGTGGTATCAAAACTAAGGTTTTCATGCGAAAAATTAAATTTAAACTGCATGTGATGAGATTGAATCACCTAGAATCGTTCTATGCATTCTTGTTAAGTTTTTACAACAAACAGAGCGAGGAGATGGGGTAGTTAGCCATGGCCAAGCCATTTGCAGGGGTGGCTAGCCACGGCCAGGCCCCATGCAGGGGCGGCCAGCCCTCGGCTAGGGGCTAGCGGGGTAGTGGTTGGCCGTGAGGCGACCGACCTTGGCGGTGGGCCGGTAAGGCTGTCTGAGGTGACAATGATGATGCAGTGAGGGTGAGAGAAGAGGGCTAGGGCATCCTTTTGAAAAAGGATGATACTATCCCTTGAAATTTGAGAAATTTTAGGGTCTATCATTTACCCAGAATACTAAACACACCCTCAATAATTCTGAAAATTCCAAGGATTGTCCTCCTATCCAGAATTATGAAAATGCCCTTGACAATTCTAAAAATTTTAAACATGTCATGATTTTCAGAAAAATAATTAATTAAATAGTTTAGTTAATTATTATATATCTAGTAATCCTACATGTGATGTGATATACATGTGACATATGATGTGGATGGATGATCATGAGCCATATGTTGTGATGTGTGTAATTATTATTATTATTATTATTATTATTATTATTATTATTGGGGCTTGTGAGCCTTTGTTTTTCTCGTTTATTGTTGGGCCTATGTGCTTGTTATTATTTGTAATTACATGGAGAGGTGCGGTAGGAGCGTGGAGGTGATAGCGGGACCCACGATGCCATGGCGAGAGATCACGATGCATGATGATGCGACAAGGATCCGACGAAATCGATGATGACGAGATCAATAATCACAGGGTATGAAGATGCACTGATACACACATAGATCCTTTTATTAGTGATTAGGTCCATTGGCTCGGGCTTAATCATATTAGGTGATGGCTCGTGATCATCCAGTGTGACTTATATATGTGATGTGTTATACATCTACTAGATATATGTATATATACATATTTGCACGCGATATAGATATATATTAAATATGTATATGTGTGACACGACATATTAGGAGACCGATACAAAACAAAAACCCATCATATGATAATATTAAGTCGATAAGTGTGAGGCAATAAGATTGACCCACGTGGCCTTCCATTGTTATAGGAAGAAATTAAATCACAATATAGGTTAAGTTGGTCGAGTCACTCGAGGCTCACCTATCTATGCGATCGAGTTTTTGCCTACGACATATAGATGTCACCGGTGATCTGAGAACATGGTATAACTTGGTTGAGCAGTCGAGAGCATATCCATTGAATCAGACTCATCTTGTAACGATGGTGATGACTTAACTGAACTTTATGGTTGGTTGAGCAATCGAGACCATGATAATTCAGAGGCCAAACATGACGGGAATTATAAGGAGTTGTGATTAACAAGAGTTGTTTGCCTTTCGGGCTTAGTGTAATTGGTCTAGTCCCTCAAGGTTGCACTAAGATGCCGATTGGATCTCGATCCATACTAGGAGTCCACCGAAGACTTCTATCTTACGTGTTGAGGGTGTCACATGATTCACTAGGAAAATAGTGGGAGTACATTAGGTTACAAGTTCATATCTTAATTAGTATTTTCTGTAAAATTTGCATGTTATTTATTTTTGCTATATCTTGTTTTATCATAAACATGTTGCTCGTAAACCCCCTACGTGGCATAGTTGATGCCAATCGCATAACTGGTCTAAACTATATGGATTGGCTCCATAACTTGAATTGTTCTCACTATGGAGAAAATCGCATATGTCTTTGATACAATTATACCCATGCCGGAAGAAGGGACAAGTGAGGATGAGATCACTCGCTATATGAAGTATATAGATGATTCCACATTGACAAAATATTATATGTTGGCCTCCATAACTCTTGAATTACAGAGGCAATATAAGAGCATGGATGCAGATTCTATCATTTTTCATCTCTGTTAGCTGTTTGAGAAACAAGGAAGAACTCAAAGATATGAAATATCTAAGAGACTCTTCTAAGCCAGGGTTGAGAACCATGTCCTAAAGATGATAGAGTGGATCCAAAAACTCACAGGTCTAGGAATTTGTCCTAGAGGATAACTTGTACGTTGATCTTATACTTCAGTCCTTACCAGATTCCTTTTCTCACTTCATCATGAATTTTAACATAAGCAAGTTTGAGGTGACTCTCCCTGAGCTCCTCAATATGTTGAGGGAAGCTGAGTACCATCAAGAAAGAGAAGTCAGTTCTCTATATTGATGAGATCAATAGGAAAAGGAAGGGTAGTAAAACCCTTAAGAAGGGCAAGGGCAAAGAAAGACTGGGTAAGGCAAGGTTGTCAAGAAATACCTAGCAGAGGATAAAAGATAGTGCTTCCACTGTGGCTAAGATGAGCATTGGAAGAGGAAGTTTAAGGACTACCTTGCAGATAAGGCGTAACAAAAGCTTAGATAAGCTTCAGGTATATTCATGATCAGTCTCCACTTGTCAGATTTTTATGATAACACATGGGTATTGGATACCGGGAGTACTTGTTATATCTGTAATTCATTATAGGTTCTAGCAAGACTTAGGAGATTGGCTAGAGGCGAGATGAACCTCAAGATGGCAATAAAGCAAGAGTTGCTGTAATTGCTGTTGGGGAGGTTATCTTACATCTACCTGATGGAGCTATTATTGCATTGGATACATACTATTTTGTTCTCTCTATTATCAAAAATAATATTTCCATCTCTTGTTTGACAATTAATGGATATAAATTAGTTTTTGAGAATAATAGTTATTCAATAATTATGGATGATGAGATCATCACTAGAGGGACCCTTATAAATGGCTTATATATATTAGACACTTCTCCACACATCATGAATATAAATATGTCTAAGAGGAAAATAGATGAGGTGAATAATGTATACCTATGACATTGTAGACTAGGTCATATACATGAGGAAATGATTCAAAAAAGTTGCTGAAAGATAGATACTTAGATCCATTTGACTATGAGTCATATGCAACTTGTGAATCTTGCCTTCATGGGAAGATGACCGACTCTCCTTTTAGGAAACTAGAGAGAGAGCCACTAAGTTATTAGAACTCATACATAGTAATAAATATGTCCCATGTTGACTCAGGCTATAGGTGGTTACTCATACTTCATTATATTCACTAATGATTTCTCCAGGTATAGACATATGTACTTGATGAAGTACAAGTTCGATACCTTTGAGAAATTCAGGGAATATAAGAATGAAGTCGAGAACCAGATTGGAAAGAGTATTAAGACTCTCAATCAGATCAAGGAGGAGAGTACTTGAGTACGGAGTTCACCTATTTTCTCAAGGAAAATGAGATTCTATCCTAGTAGATATCTCCTTATACACCTCAGCTCAATGGTATTAGAAAGGAGGAATCACACACTTTTAGACATGGTGTGGTCCATGATGAGTTTCACTGACCTACTCATCTCATTTTGAGGGTACGCCCTAGAGACCGCAGCTTACCTTCTGAATAGAGTTCTACCAAAGTCGGTAGTGTCTACACTATATGAGATATGGAAAGAAAAGAAGCCCGATTTTAAGATGGTTAAGATCTGGAACTGTCCTGTCTACATTAGAAGACATAACCCCGATAAGTTGGAATTAAGGACGGAATTATGTACATTCGTGAGATACCCCAAGGAAACTTGTAGGTATTATTTCTATCATTCCGAGGACCGAAAGGTCTTTGTTGCCAATAGAGCTATGTTCCTTGAGAAGGAATACATTCTTGGTAGAAACAATGGGAGTAAGATAGAGTTGAGCAAGGTTGGAGAACCTAGCTCAAGCACCATTCCAGAGTCCGAGTCTGTTTAGGTACCTAACACACAAGTTCTAACTTTGCATAGGTCTAGTAGAGTATTGATAGTACTCCAGCAAGGTTGAGTCCTAATAACGTTAGAAATAATAAATAAGAACCCTGTGAGATTGTAATAAAACCCTACCTAATCACTTATATCCTATAAAGAAGTGTGGCTAGGGTTTCATTTGGGGCCTTAGGACTGCTTAGCCACCACCCCCTTTACTGGGTTGGTCGGCTAGGGTTTTTAGCAAAGGGGCGTGGCTTGTGTAGCCACTTAGGCTGCCGCCCCCTTTATTTATGTATGTTAGCTATAGGAGGGGCAAAATGGGGAATTAACTTAGGAAGCACCCCTTAGGGCTAGGGTTTGGAGCCCTATATAAGCATGTAACCTCCACCTCTTTTAATCAAGCAATTATCATCTTTTATTCAGCTTTGTGCTGAGTCTAGGAGGGAGGAACCCCTATAGCGTTCCAAGGGTTGATCCCCCTCAGTGATTAAAATCTATAGGGCTTCTTTTGGTGTTCTATCATCTGGTATCAGAGCAGCGATCTTGCTACCCATGTAGCTATCTCAGCTGCCTCCACCTTCCTAAGCAATTCCCATAATTGCTATGACACGCGCCTCCACCTTTCACCCTAGCCACAAATCAAATCAATCTACCGCTGCCCCTTGCATTTGATCTCGAGATCTGGTATATTTTTATCTTCCACGCATCTTTAATATTGTAAAATCCTTTACCTCACATGTTAAAGAGTTTTTCCATAATTTCATTGCTGTAAATTTTGATTGTCGCAAACGTTATTGTTATTACGAAGGTGAAATGCTATAGAAATTTTTAACTGCATATTTGCCTCTTGAAATCGATTTACTGCTACTCCTTTTTAGTCAAAATTTTTATATAATTTCATAGATATGTTAACTTTCATTTAAGATTAATCTTTGGGAAAAATTCTTTTTGAAATCGGAATTATAGTGTTGCAATTCTTCGTCATGTAATGCTGGAACTTTATGATGAAGAATTTGCCTTTCGCTTGTTGGCCTCGTGAAACCAAACTTTTTGATAGTACTTTAGTAGGGTTGAGCACTAATCATCTTAGTACTAGTCAATAAAATCCATGTTAGATTATAATAAAGCCACTCCTATCTTATAAAGGAGTATGACTAGGGTTTAGATTAGCCCTTAGAGCTTAGTAGCTGCCATACCCCTTATTGGGTTGGTTGACTAGGGTTTCCCCCTGCTTAGGTCGGCTATAGAGCCACTTAGCTGCCTCCTGTTCCTATTAAGGTAGGTTGGCTATAAGAGGGGTAAAGGGGTAATTCTACTTAGGTAAACATCCCCTTAGACTAGGGTTTTGATCCCTATTTAAAGATATAACGGCCCCCCCTCTTGAATCAAGCAATTATCAATTTTATTTTAGCCTTGTGCCAAATTTAGGAGGGAGAAACCCCTACAGCGTTCCAAGGGTTGATCCCCCTCAAGGGTCAAAATCTATAGAGCTCATTCTGGGGTTCTATCATCTAGTATCAGAGCCGAGTTCCTATTGACCTGTAGCCATCTCAGCTGCCTCCACCTTCCCAAGTAATTTCCATAATTGCTACGATACGCACCTCCACCTTCCACCCCAATAGCAGATCAAATCAGTTTGCCACTGCCCCCTGTGTTTGATATGAAATTTTAGTATATTTTTATAACCCATGCCTTTTCAATACTGTAACATTCTTCATATTATATATGAGAGAAGTTTTTTAAAGTTTCCTTGCTGCAAATTTTTACCATCGTAAATGTTATCATCGTTGCGAAGGTAAAATACTATAGAAATTTTCAACCGATTGTTGCTACTTGAAACTAAAAAAACTTTTGTTCATCCTTTCTAGCCAAAATTTTTACATAATTCTCAAGATCAAGTTGGCTTTCATTTGGATTTGATTTTATAAAAAAGTTCTTTCTGAAACCAGTTTTCTTGTACGATCTTTCACCATCACGCAGTTCTCGAATTTTACGATGAAGGAATCTGCCTTGCATCTTTTGCCCTATTTCCCTACTATTATGTTGCCAAAATTTTATCAAAGTTTCTACTAGTATTGACAACATCTAAACTAAGGGTTGCTACATAATTTCCTTAAACTTTCCTTTGGAATTTATGTTGGGAAGTCATCATTACTCTGATGTAAAAATCGGTTATGCAGGATAGCACATCGTAGCACTTCTTTTCATCAAATTCTATCAGATTTGAGTGCTATTTTTTATGAGATTTTAGACTCTCTTTTCCTCATCTCTAAACCCTACTATCTGCATCAAAATCTTTCTAAATATTACCCTAAACTAAATCTAAATAGCCCCCAAATTAGCCACCTAAATCAGCCTACTTCCTTATCGATCCACTTACCTTTTCAGCTAAACTTCCTTACCGAGACACCTACCTTTGCTGCCATCTATCCTAGATCTAAAATCTATTTTTCTAACCTTCATCTATTACTATCATAGCTCTAAAATCACACCAATTGACAGCCTAAACTCCACAAAAATATAGCCCCAAATTAGCTTATTCCTATCCAAACCAATTCACCTTCCAACTGGCCACCCCCTTCTCCAAAATTCCCATGCCACTAACCTAACAATAGAAAAAAGATTTCAATATTACAAATCTATAGGCATATACTATGGCATTAGAGGAGGCTATCAATGTAAATCTTGAAGCCTTTGAAAACTGCATAGAAGAGAAGATGTGATCCCTTTTCGCCAAATTTAGCTTTGGCCGACCATTGAACCCGAGGAAATTACAACACGGAGAAACTTCAGATCGGAGAGATGATCCTCAAGATGGTCACATTACCTCTGATATCAATAATCCATGCATAAAAGTTAACTTCCCTAAATGAGAAGAAGGAGACCCGATCAGGTGGATCTCGCGCGTGGAGTGCTATTTTCGATTATACCAAACCGCTGACGCCACATGGGTGGAGATTACTGCCATCCACCTCAAGGGAGATGCTATTCAGTGGTTTAATTGGTTTAAGCATACCCATGGAGGACTCTCTTGGCAGCGATTCAAGGAAGGGCTACTAAAACGCTTCAGACTAAC
Organism: Ensete glaucum; assembly: GCA_021527575.1. Lineage (NCBI taxonomy): Eukaryota > Viridiplantae > Streptophyta > Magnoliopsida > Zingiberales > Musaceae > Ensete > Ensete glaucum. The sequence goes on from CM038552.1 coordinate 38,335,381, forward strand.
CGATTTCAATAACATTGACGGACAATTGGAAAAGATTCGTCAAACCTCTACAATACAAGAATACCAAACAAGGTTTAAGTGTTTATCTAACTAAACGGAGAATTGGTCTGAGAAACAACTTTTAGATACTTTTATCGAGGGCCTAAAGTTGGAGATCTAAGGAGAAGTAAAGGCATGACAATCGTACACTCTTATGGCGGCGATTTCCTTCACGCGTATCCAAGAAGAACAATTGAACCACGTGGTACAAAGGACAAGAGCCGCTCCCTGACTAGCCATGTCAAGGCCTACTGCCCCCTCTACTGCCATCCAAGCTCCTGCACTAAAAAAGTTGACAAGAGACGAGCTTCGCGAATGATCGGCCAAGGGGTTGTGTTGGCATTGTGACGAACCGTGGAGCTACGAACATCACTACAAAAAGGGCTGACTCCTCATGATTGAACCAGCAGAGGATGAGGATAATGAAATATCTAAAGAAGCCCTTGAACCTAAAGAAGAAGCCATGGAGGAAGAGTCCCAACTGACCGACTACGCAGTGCATGCATTGGCCGGCTATTCCAACCCGCAGATGATGAAAGTTGGAGGACTTCTAAAATAGCAACCCATCACCATTCTCATCGACACAGGTAGCACTAATAACTTTCTTAACAGTAAGGTTGCTGCATATTTGGCACTTCAAATTGAAGGTTGCAATAAGTTTGACGTAAAGGTCACCGACGGTCGAATCTTTAATTGCGACCAACGGTGCTTGTGGGTGAAACTACTCCTCCAAAACCAAGAAGTGGTAGCTGATTTCTTCCTCCTACCTATCGATGATTATGAAGCCATACTCGGGATCGAATGACTGACAACACTAGGTGATATCTCCTGAAAATTTTCTAAATTAATTATAAAATTTTATTGCAAAGGGAGACAGGTCACATTACGAGACAAGCGCGGGAGCCAAATTTCCATCGTTTCGTCGCAACAAATGGAGAATGTTTTGCACAAAGCACATGGTGGATTCTTGATGCATATTCAGTAGCCATTTATGGGGGAGAACATATAAAACTCAGATCCTAAGCTTACACTTTGCCTGAACGAATTCACAGATATGTTCTTGGAGCCGTGCGGGCTGCCCCCTAACCGGCCGCATGACTATCGTATTCCTATTTTGCTAGGCAAATCTCTAGCAAATTTATGACTATACCACTATCCTCACTTGTAGAAGGATAAGATCGAGAACATTGTTAAATAGATGCTTAACACCAGGGTGATTCGATCGAGTTGCAGCCCTTACTCCTCACCGGTGTTGCTAGTGCGCAAGAAAGATGGTACGTGGCGGATGTACGTTGACTACCAGGCTCTAAACGCCATCACCGTTAAAGATAAATATCATTTCCTATTCGTAGATAAACTCTTGGATGAATTAAAAGGAGCCCGAGTCTTCACTAAATTGGATCTCCGATCCAGATACCATCAGATTCGAATATGCACTAAAGATATTTTGAAAACTACATTCTGCATGCATAACGACCACTACGAATTTTTGGTAATGCCTTCTAGACTTACGAATGCTCTTTCTACTTTCTAAAGCCTAATGAATGACATATTTTAGAGTTTTCTATGCAAGTTTGTAGTGGTATTCTTTCATGATATTCTCATTTATAGCCCTACGCTTGATATATATTTTCAGCACTTATGAACTATTCTAACGATTCTTTGGGAGAATACTCCTTATGTTAAACAAAGTACAGCTTCTTAAGTATAAAATGGAGTATCTTGGGCATATTATATTAGAGGATGGAGTGGCGGTGGACTCGATAAAGATCGAGGCAATGCAAGGATGGCCGAGACCTACAAACGTACAATCATTGCACTGTTTCCTTGGATTCACGGGCTACTACCAAAATTTTATGAAAGATTATAACAAGATCAGTGCCCTGCTCATGTCCTTACTGAAGAAAGACTCCTTCTTGTGGTTAGATAAAGCCTCCGCAGCCTTCGAACGACTCAAGGCAGCCATGACAATGACGTCGGTCCTAGCGTTGCCTGATTTCAATTGCACTTTGGTCATTGAGGCCGATGTGTTAGGAGTTGGAATTAGGGCTATTCTTATGTAAGATGGTTGACTCCTAATTTACACCAAGGTTTCTCCCATACTTCATATGTCATTTTTGTAGGAGATACTAATTACTACCAAATTTTAAATATGGTTGGATACAGGTCTATGACACGAAAGATGAGTTAAACTAGAAGAATTGCAATCCATGCTCACGCTAGATTGGGCTCTCGTCATCTTGAACCATACCAAAGGACAGTCACCATTCTAGAAAAAAGATTGACCATCACTAAAAACTAACCATATGACAACACATATAAAGAAGAAATGACCTCCCAACAAACTTCAAAATGGACAAAAAATTGAAGATCGAGTTTTTCTACACCTCCAGCTTGATCATCAGGAAACTCGAGCCTTAATGAAGTGGTCTCCTTATTTCTTTGGGCCTTGAAAAATTGAGGATCACATTGGGGCCCTAATTTGGAGATTAAATTCATGCACCAGATCAAGATTACAGTTGATTCGCTAGGTATCCCACCTCAAATGGAAATTTAATAAGATAACTTAGCCTAAATCCTTCTAACTAACACCCCAGCTGATGAGGAGGCCAAAGTTTAGTTAATGATAGCATGAGAGTCATATTAGGAGTTGAAGATCTAGTTTCTAGAGTTTATGGACCCTCAATCTTGAGGACAAGGCTGATCTGAAGAGAACGAACTTGATAGGACTCCAGCAGGGTCGAGTCCTAATCATCTTAGTACTAGTCAATAAAAATCCTATTAGATTGTAATAAAGCTACTCATATCTTATAAAGGAGTATGACTAAGGTTTAGATTAGCCCTTTGGGCTTAGTAGCTGTCACCCCCCTTACTGGGTTGGTCGGTTAGGGTTTCCCCCTGCTTAGGTTGGCTAGAGAGCCACTTAGCCACCTCTTGTTCCTATTAAGGTAGGTTGGCTATAGGAGGGGCAAAGGGATAATTCTACTTAGGCAAGCACCCTCTTAGGCTAGGGTTTTGATCCCTATTTAAAGATGTAGCCCTCCCCCCTCTTGAATCAAGTAATTATCAATTTTATTTCAGCCTTATGCCGAATCTAGGAGGGAGGAACCTCTACAGTGTTCCATGGGTTGATCCTCCTCAAGGGTCAAAATCTATAGAGCTCCTTCTGGGGTTCTATCACTTTTGTTTATACTTTTTGGCCAAAACTTTTACATAGTTCTTTCTAGGAAAAATTGTGCTAGGAAAAATTACTTTGCTAAAATTTTATCAAACCTACAAATTGATCTCTGGGAAAAATTCTTTCTGAAACTGGAATTATAGTGCTGCAATCTTTCATCACGCAGTGCTAGAATTTTATGATGAAGAAACTATCTTCCGCCTTTTTCCCTATTTTCCTACCATTACTCTACCAAAATTTTATTAAACCTTTTGCTGATATCAACCACATCTGAACTGAGGATTTCTGCATATTTTTCTCAAGTTTTCTCTAGAATGTACATCGAGAACTCATCGTTTCTCTAATGCAAATTTTGTTCGGTAGAACTACATGTATGCAGCGATTTTTCATCAAATCCTATTAGATTTTTACTACTATTTTTTCAGATTTGAAACTCCCTTTTCCTCATCTTCCTCCCTTGACACCATAGCCCAAAATTTCACAATTTTTGGCTGGATTTTTTGTTGAGAAACTACAATTTCTTTGACGATAATTTTGCTTCTTCAAGGTAGCATACGTTGCTATGAACTTCGTCGAATTCTATCAAACCTTCGCTACCATCTCTTCCAAATCTGAAACCATCTTTTCCTAACCTTCACCCTTACTATCACCACCCAAAAAACCTATCAACCGCAGCCAAAAACTCATCCCAATTAGCCCTAGAAATAGCCCTAGCCATAGTATGCTTCCATACTAATCCACCTACCTTTTCAGCCCACTGTCCTTATCGATTCACCTACCTTTGCTGCCATCTATTCCAGATCTAAAATCTCGTTTCCTGACCTTGATCCACTACTATCACAGCCCTAAAACCACACCAAATCACTACCAAAGCTCCATAAAACTGTAGCCCTTAACCACACCCAAAACTGCCACACAACTAGCCTAAAAAAAAAAAAATCGTAGCCTTCGGTCCACCAACCTTTCATCCACCCAACCTCTCTTATCCATTCAACCGCAGCATGCATCCCTCATTGCACAATGCTACCAACAGTGATCTCTCATTGTCATCCTCCTTGATCGCAGCCAACAGCAATCCTTTGTGGAAAAAATGCTACCAGCAGCGATCTTTCGCTTTAATCTATCTACATTATAGCCATAGTAATATTTCACTGTCAACTATCTTGATTACAAATAGTAACGAATTGAACAAGACCAGCGGTGGTCTTTTGCTCCTTATCACCACTGTCCTCCTCCACAATAGCCGTGCACACCGCTGCCCCATCATTTCTCCTATTACAGTCACACCCTTGCTTGGACCACACCACCTACAGCCATGAAGTCACAGTACAGCCATAGCTGACATCACTGCTGCCCTCTTATTTCTCTACCATCGCTGTTGCCTTCTGACTCAGATCTCTTGGCTGTCATGTTCCAAAAGATATCAACCACTTGAAAAATCACAGCCTCGATGACATTGCAACATCACTGTAAAACCACAGCTAACGTTACTACTGCAATCTTCTTCCTCCACTGTTGCTGCTACCCTTGGCTGCCATCCTCTACTTGGAGACTTCACAATTGCAGCCCCGACATTGCTGCCATTTGCTGCCTTCAACCTGAAGATTGCAGCTACACTCTTCAGTTGGTTTATTTGAAGGTGGGAGATCCTTACATCATGACATCAATGGGCTTATTCGGAACCAAATTAGAGGCTTTCAAGACATGTATGGATGCTAAATTATGTACTCTCTTCGAAGAGTTTAGATTGGGCCAATCACCGAGCCCAATAAGATCACAACATGGTGCAAATTCAGATTGTAAAAAGAATCTTGACGAAGAACTAGTGATGATTCATCAAACCTCTACCATCCAAGAGTACCAAACCAGGTTTGAAAGATTATCTAATCAAACTTATGATTGGTCTAAAAAACAAATATTGAGGATTTTCATTGAGGGCTTGAAACTGGAGATTCAGGAAGAAGTTAAAGTGCGACAACCATACAGACTTAAGGCAAACATCTCCTTTGCACGACTACACAAAGACAGGCTGAACCAAGATGCTCGGAGGACCAAAGCCATTGCACGACTAGTAGCACAGAAACCCTCGTCCCTATCTATCACCAGCCAGTCACCTCAGCCAAAAACGTTAACAAGAGAAGAGCTTCATGACAGATCGACAAAGGGCCTATGCGAGAATTATGATAAACTGTGGAGCCTAGAACACTAACGTAAAAAGGAGACACCGCCAATAATTGCACCCACTAAAGAACTCAAATTTGAAAATATGACTCTTGAGCCCAAGGAGAAAGATACACCACAACCGACCACCCATAGGATCCCTACCTTAGCCAGCTACACCAACCTACAAAAATTGAAGATCGAAGGGTTTCTCGAGTAGTTGTCCGTCATCATCCTCATCGATGCTAGGAGTACTCACAACTTCATGAGTAGTAAGGTTGCTGCCCACTTAATGCTCCAAAAAGAAGATTATAGTGGGTTCAAAGTCAAGGTAGCTAACGGCCAAATTCTGAAGTGCAACTAGAAGTGCCCGCGGGTTAAATTGATCCTACATGACCAAGACATAGTTGCTAATTTTTTTCTCCTCCCTCTAGATGATTTTGATATAGTGTCGACATTGATTGGTTGTCTACGATTAGAGATATTTTATAAAATTTTTCAAAGCTAATTATGAAATTTTTTAGCAAAGGAAAACAAGTGGTTCTACGAGGGAGCCAAGTGACTATGACCACAACACAACACCTGGAGAGGTTACCAAAAGAAGAATCCAGTGATTTCTTAATTCAAATTCAAGAGTTTCATGAGATTGAAGATAAGAACCTGATAGAACCCCAGAAGGAGCTCTATAGATTTTAACCCTTGAGGGGGATCAACCCTTGGAATGCTGTAGGTGTTCCTCCCTCCTAGACTCGGCACAAGGCAGAAATAAAATTATAGATTGCTTCCTTCAAGAGGGGGAGTGGCTACATCTTTAAATAGCGATCAAAATCCTAGCCTAAGGGGGTGCTTGCCTAAGTAAAATTATCCCTTTACCCCTCCTACAACTGACCTGCCTGAATAAGAATAGGGGGCGGCTAAGTTGGCTCTATAGCCGACCTAAGTAGGGGGAAACCCTAGCTGACCAACCCAGTAAGGGGGTAACAGCTACTAAGCCCTAAGAGCTAATCTAAACCTAAGCCATACTCCTTTATAAGATATGAGTGGCTTTATTACAATCTAATAGTATTTTTATTGACTAGTACTAAGATGATTAGGACTCAACCCTGCTAGAGTCCTATGAAGTCCACCCTCTTCAGACCAGCCTTATTCTCAAGGTTGAGGGTCTATAAACTCTGAAAAATGGATTTTCAGCTCCTCATGTGACTCCCATGTTGCATCTTTGGAGGGTAAGTTAGTCCACTTCACAAGTACTTCGGTTGAAGGGTGTCGTCGTTGCATTACAATCCTCCGATCAAGTATAGCTTTAGGTTGGGCTTTAATTTTGCCATCATTAGTAGTGCTCGGTAGCTGAGTCTAGGCCTTCTCATGTTCTCCCAACTTTAGCTTTAATAAGGACACGTAGAAGACGAGATATATCTTAGCATCATCTGGAAGCTTTAATTTGTATGCCATGGCCCCAACTCGCTCTAAGATCTGGTATGGCCCATAAAATTGTTGAGACAGCTTCATTGATGCTCTTGCGTTGATTAATAGCTGCTTGTATGGTTGGAGCTGAAAGTAGACCCAATGTCCCATTGTGAATTCCTACTCACTCTAGTGGTTGTCTACTTGTTGCTTCATGCGAGCTTGAGCGGCATTCAAGTTGTCTTTCAGTAGTTGTAGTAGTTTGTCCCTGTTAATCAAATTTTGGTCAACTTGATCTGCTTTGGCCGAACCAAGCACATATCTGGGTATTACGGGGGCTGGTTGACTATACAATGCCTCATAAGGAGCGCCTTTAGTTGATGAATGAAATGTCATGTTGTACCACCATTTAGCTCAAGAAAGCCACCTTGTCCACTCTTTATGCCGATTACTGGTGAAGCACCGTAGGTATGTCTCGAGGCATCTGTTCACCACTTTTATTTGGTTGTCCATCTGGGGATGATAGGTTGTGCTCATCTTCAACTAGGTGCCCTGTAGATAAGAGCTCTATCCAAAATTTACTTATGAATACCCTGTCATGGTCGCTCACAATCGACCTTGGCATCCCATGCAGTTTTACTATATGTTCCACAAAAAGTTGAGCAATACTAGCAGCAGTATAGTGATGTTTCACAACACAGAAGTGAGCATACTTGGTTAAGCGATCTACCACCACAAAAATCATGCTTTTACCTTAGGATAGTGGCAGCCCCTTGATGAAATCCATAGAAATGTCGGTCCATGATGAGTCTAATATAGGTAGTGGCTATAGTTTCCCCGGTCTTGCCACTGTTTCATCTGTCTACGGCTAACATACATCATATTTGGATACATAATCATAAATCAATTTTTTCATGTCCTTCCAAAAGAAGTTTTACTTCACTCTTTTGTAAGTCCTCAAAAATCTGGAGTGCCCTACTAAGGGTGAAGAATACATCTCATATAAAATAATTTGAATGCAAGGGGAAGAAGGAACAATAACAATTCGATCTTTGTAGCGCAACTCCTTCGAATCCCACGAGTAGTGACTCATGGACCCCGGGTCCTTCTCCAACTTTTCTATGATGGCTTGGGCTTCTAGATCATTCTTCCATTCCTCTCTAATATAATCGAGGAAGTTGGTGGGGGGAAGAGAGATGGCTGAAATTTTAGCTTGTCCCGGTAGCCAAGATAGGGCATCTGCAACAACATTCTCTTTTCCTTTTCGGTAAGTAATTTCATAATCAAAGCCAAGGAGTTTAGTTACCCATCATTGCTGCTCTGGGGAGGATATTTTCTGCTCTAAGAAATATTTAAGGCTTTAGTGGTTGGTCTTAATCTGGAAGCATCGATCGATCAGGTAGGGTCTCCACTTTATAACTCCATGTACGATAGCAAGCATTTCTTTATCATACATAGATATTTTAAGATGTGAGGGAGATAAAGCTTTGCTGGTTAGGCAAGGGATCAGCCATCTTGCATTAGAATAGCCCCAATTCCAACTCTAAATGTGTCGGCCTCAATCACAAAAGTTCGGCTGAAATCAGGTTAGCGCTAGGACTGACGTCATCATCATAGCGGCCTTGAGTCTTTTAATGGCTGCAGATGCTTGATCTGACCACAAAAGGAGTCCTTCTTGAGTAGGGATGTGAGTGGAGCATTGATCTTGCCATAATCTTTCACGAACTTCTGGTAGTAGCCCGTGAGTCCAAGTAAGCTGTATAGTGATTTTACGTTTGTAGGTCTCGATCATCCTTGTATTGCCTCGATCTTTGTCGGGTCTACCGCCACTCTATTCTCTGATATAGTTTACCCTAGATACTCCACTTTAGGTTGTAAGAAGCTACACTTTAACTGTTTAACATAAAGAGTATTCTCTCGAAGAACGATTAGAATAGTTCGTAAGTGCTCAAAATGTATATCAAGCGTAGGGCTATAAATGAAAATATTATCAAAGAATACTAATATGAATTTATGTAAAAACCTTCAGAAGATGTCATTCATCAAGCTTTGAAAGGTAGAAGGAGCATTTGTAAGTCTGAAAGACATTACTAAAAACTCGTAGTGGCCATTATGCATGCGGAATGTCTTCAGTGCATACTTGAATCTGATGGTATCCGGATCGGAGATCCAATTTAGTGAAGACTCAGGCTCCTTTTAATTCGTCTAAGAGTTCATCTATAATTGGGATAAGATATTTGTCCTTGATGATGATGGCGTTTAGAGCCTAGTAGTCAACGCACATCCGCCACGTACCATCTTTTTTCCACACTAGCAAACTGGTGAGGAGTAAGGGCTGTAACTGGGTTGAATCACCCCGGTGTCAAGCATCTCTTTAACAATATCCTCAATCTCATCCTTCTGCAAGTGAGGATAGCAGTATGGTCATAAATTTGTTGGAGATTTTCCTGGCAAAATAGGAATGCGACCGGTTAGGGGGCAGCCCACGCGGCTTCGAGAAAACATCCGTAAATTCATCCAGCAACTAGGCAAGCTTAGGATTTGAGTTTTATATGTTCTCTCCCTTAGATGGCTGTTAGATATACATCAAGAATCCACCATATGCTTTGTATAAAACTTTCTCCATTCGTTGCGATGAAACGGTGGAAATATGGCTCCTATGCTTGCCTCGTAATGTGACATGTCTCCTTTTGTAATAAAATTTCATAACTAATTTAGAAAAAATCCAGGAGATATCACCAAGTATTGTGAGACATTTGATCCTGAGAATGACTTCATAATCATCAATGGGTAGGAAGAAGAAATCAGCTACCACTTCTTGGTCTTGGAGAAGTAGTTTCACCCGCAGGCACCGTTGGTTGCAATTGAGGATTCGACCGTCGGCAACCTTTACATCAAACTTATTGCAACCTTCGATTTAAAGCACCAAACGTGTAGCAACCTTACTATTGAGAAAGTTATTTGTGCTGCTCGTGTCAATGAGAATGGTGATGGGTTGCTGTTTCAGAAGTCCTCCAACTTCCATCATCTGCGGGATGGAGTAGCCGGCCAATGCGTGCACTGCATAGTCAGCCGGTTAGGGCTCTTCCTCCATGGCTTCTTCTTCAGATTCATGGGCTTCTTCAGATGGTTCATTATCCTTATCCTCCACTAGTTCAATCACAAGGAGCCAGCCCTTTTTGCAGCAATGTTCTCAGCTCCATGGTTCAGCACAGTGCCAACATAATCCTTTGGCCGATCATTCACAAAGCGCATCCCTCGTCAATTTTTTTGGTGTGGGAGCTCAGATGGCAATAGAGGGGGCTGGAGGCCTCAGCATGGCTGGTCGGGGAGTGACCCTTGTCCTTCGTGCCTCTTGGTTTAATCGTTCTTCTTGAATACACGCAAAGGAGCCATAAGAGTGTATGGTTGTCGCGCCTTTACTTCTCCCCGAATCTTCGATTTTTGGCCCTCGATGAAAGTCCCTAAAAGTTGTTTTTCAGACCAATCCATGTTTGATTAGATAAATATTCAAACTTTATTTGGTATTCTTGTATTGTGGAGGTTTGATGAATCTTTGCCAATTGTCTATCAATGTTGTCAAAATCGATTGGTCTGAAGCGGTTCAGTAGTCCTTCCTTGAATCACTGCCAAGAGAGTCCTCCATGGGTATACTCAAATCAAATAAACTACTGAATAGCATCTCCCTCAAGGTGGATGGCAACAATCTCCACCCATGTGGCGTCGGCAGTTCGGTAGAACTAAAAATAGCGCTTCGCGCGCGAGATCCACCCGATTGGGTCTCCTTCTTCCCATCTAGGAAAGTCAACCTTCATGCGTGGATTATTAAGATTAGAGGTGATATGGCAATGTTCTTGAGGATCATCTCGCCGATCTGAAGTTTCTTTGTGTTGTGATTTCCTCAGGTTCAACGGTTGGTCAATGCTGAATTCGGTGAAAAGGGATTACATCTTCTCTTCTATGCGGTTTTCAAAGGCTTCGAGCTTTGCACCGATAGCCTCCTCTGATGCCATAGTATACGCCTCTAGATCTGTAATATTGAGATCTTTTTTCTGTTGTCGGGTTAGTGGCATGGGAATTTTGGAGAAGGGGTTGGCCGGTTGGAAGGTGAATCAGTTTGGATGGGAGTAGGCTATGGTTTAGGGTAGATTTGGGTGGCTGTTTGGGTTCAGTTTAGGGTAAGGTTTGGAAGGGTTTTTAGTGAGGATGTTAAGGTTTTAAGATGAGGAAAAGAGAGTCCAAAATCTCACAAAAAATAATACTCAAATCTGATAGAATTCGATGAAAAAAGGTACTGCGATGTGCTATCCTACTGAACCAGTTTTATATTAGAGAAATGATGACAGATTTTCAGATCTCGCAGGGGGCGACAATAGATAGATGGATTTGCGGCTACGACGGTGGATGAAGGCGACATCAAAAAGCAATTATGGGAATTGCTTGGAAGATAGAGGAGTGGATGATGGCTATAGGACAATAGGAATGTAGCTCTGATACCAGATGATAGAACCCTAGAAGAAGCTCTATAGATTTTGACCCTCGAGGGGGATCAACCCTTGAAACGCTATAGGGGTTCCTCCCTCCTAAACTCGATATAAGGCTGAAATAAAATTGTAGATTGCTTCCTTCAAGAGGGGGGGTAGCTACATCTTTAAATAGGGAACAAAAACCTAGCCTAAGGGGGTGCTTACATAAGTAAAATTAACTCTTTACCCCTCTTACAGCCAACTTACCTTAATAGGAATAGGGGGCGGCTAATGACCTAAGTAGGGGGAAAACCCTAGCCGACCAACCCAGTAAGGGGGGTGGTGGCTACTAAGCCCTAAGGGCTAATCTAAACCCTAGCCATATTCCTTTATAAGATAGGAGTGACTATTACAATCTAACAAGGTTTTTATTGACTAGTACTAAGATGATTAGGACTCAACTCTGCTGGAGTCCTATTAGAACCCTCTCCCACATCTTGCTAAAATTTTGGACATCTCCACCAAACCGGGTCGACTACCTCCTCTGAAGCTATTTAACCTCAAAAGGTTGAAGATAAAAGGGTTGCCCAAGAGATGACAGAGACATAGATTGTTCGGCTGTGCTTATTTCTCACTACGACACATCTCTACATCTTTCTCCCTGGATATAAACTACTTCTAAAGTGTTACATCCTACCAAACTCACCATGGTTGCTAATGCAACACTTCCAAATCTCAGATGACTTCCATGACTTTTCTCAAGATTAAACCATGATGCTTAAATACTTCCTTGATGATGATATCCGATCTACGGCCCAAGACCGTGAGAAAATTGAGGCCCTCCAGTGGTAAAATCAGAAAAGGGGAAGGATCATTCATAGGACTCAACGAAGCATAAACATCATCCCTCTCATTACAAAGAAAGATGCACCACCTTGGTCGAGTGGAACTATAGCTCTCACGACCACGATGTCGTCCACACCAAATCATAGCTAGATATTTATTATTGGAGCAGATACATCCAGAGTGGGGGTCAGCATTATCCTCATGCAAGATGGTCAACAGCATGAAGAAGTGAAAATGGGCCCCGAAAAATCACCACTCCTACCCACCTCAGACTTAGATCAGATTCATACCACTAGAGATTTTATTAGAGGACAAATCTTACTCCAAAAGAAGGCACGACTACTATTATAGAGCAACCACATGTCAGCCAATGTAATAAAGAAACTTCCCCCTAACAAACGCTAGAGAGGAAGAAAGTTTCTTGAGAAAGATTAAGTCTCCCTTCATCTCCAGCTCCACCAACACGAAATTCAAGCCTCAAGAAAGTGGTCTCCCTATTTCTTTGGGCCTTGCAAAATTGGGGATCACATTGGGGCTCTAATATGAAGATCAGATCCGCATACTAGATCAAGATTATAGTTGATCCCCTAAGTATCCCACCTCAAATGAAAATTTAAATAAGATAACTCTGGCCAAATCCATCCAACTGACACCCAAGCTGATGAGGAGGCCAAAGTTCAATTAATGATCGCATGGGAGAAGTTGAAGACTTAGTTCCTAGAGTTCATGGACCCATTGTTAGGATCAAAGTGGCACTAAGAGGAGGAGGAGGAGGAGGGGGTGTGTGTTTGAATTAGTGCTGATGAGAAATCTTCATCGATTTGAAAATTTTACTCAATGAAAACCATATCGAAAATGTATTTAAGTGTATAGATGTTTGTAATAGTGCAAGCAACGATAATATATAGTTAAATAACAGAGCAATGAAGTTAAAGAGCAAAGAAGAGGAAGCAAATTGATTTTATAGTGGTTTGGTCTCGTGACCTACGTCCACTTTCCGATTCCTCCTCCGTTGAGGCCACCAGCTTCTACTGTTGATCTTCCTTCAATAGGTGAAGATCAATTATCCTCTTACAACTCTATTCTCCTTTTACAAGTTTAGGAGATAACCTTTACAAGACTCAAAGCTCTCCCTTAAACCAAAAACTACACAAGACGAAATGAGGAGAAGGTCTCAATTACAATAGTATTTTCATAATATTTTTGCTATTAATTGCTTGCATACCTCAAGCAAGAAAGGGTGGGGTATTTATAAGCCCCAAATGACTTTATAACTGAAGCCAAAAAATCAAAATTTACGTAGTCCCGATGTGCTAGTTTTAAAGACTATATTCTGGGCGGTTCAATCGCCTGATAGTCTAAGAGACTATATTCTGAGCAGTTCAGCCACCTGACAATCTAGAAGATTATGTCTGGATGGTTCAACTATTTGACACATCTTTGAAAACTGTGTCATCTTGGAGACTGTCTTCGAAAATCGTGCCTTATCTAACCTTGGGTTACTGAAATGACTTTTATAATGAGTCCAAATCAGTCCTAATTAAGACATAATGGCTTCTTAATTGAGTTAGTAAAACTAACTCTCATTATGATGCTAATATGACACTCAACGTACAATGTTCAATATCTGATCGTTTCTTCAGTGAACTCCCAGTATCTTTCCGATAAACTCCGGGCGAGCTCTCGATTTCCTTCGATGAACTCTCAACGAACTTCCAGCATTCTTCTGGCGAACACCCAGCGAGCTGCTGACAACCTGTCGGCGAACTCCCGATGAACGTTTTGGCAAACTTCTGGTGAGTTCTTGGCGAGCTCTCGACAACATCATCCGAACCTCGGCCAACCTCCGACAAACTCTCGGCGAGCTCCCATTGTGTCGTCCGAACCTCGGTCTGATGCTCGAACTTGACTCTGACCCAACATATAATTGTACTGCCCTTTACTATCATACTTAATCTTGCATTATTTTCTTGAGCACATAAGTTAGATCATAAAATCCATCAATTAATTTCATCATTAAAATTCGAGTTTCAACAATCTCCCCCTTTTCGATGATGACAACCAATTGATGACGAAGTTAATCTTAACTCCCCCATTATATCTGCCATAAGATAAATACAACAAACTTGAATTCAAAAGAACCAATCACTTCTGAATTCAAGTATAGTATTTTTATAATTTAACCATTCATGATACCATACATAATAAAATTTTCAAAACATTCCTTTTCTTGGTATCATATGATAAATAATTTTAATTGATATGTTTCACATAATAAACATTTTAAACATTCACTTTATGTCATTAATCATGATACCATACATGATAAAATTTTCAACGTAATCATCTTCTTGGTATCACATGAAAATTTCAATCGTTATATTCACAATATAACCATGTCATCAATTATTTCAAAGATCTCAAAGTATCTCTCTTATATCATCAATTATGTCATTTCTCCCCTTTTGTCATCAACAAAAAGGAGAAATGCTCAATTCATATTTGAACATTTATCACAAATATCCATCATTAGAACATTTATCATATTTGAATATTTATCATACTATTTTATCATCAATATACTATCTCTCCCCCTTTTGTCACCAAAAAAGAGAAATGTTCAACATACCTTTTCTAAATAATTATTTAAAACAAATATTCATTTTATGATAAAATTTCAAACACAACATTTATCATATATCATCAATTATACCGTTTCTCCTTTTTATATATAAAAAAATATTAACTACACATTTGAATACTAAATATTCAATACATATATCAACACATTTATCATAAATATTCATTACACAAAGAAGAAAATCTAGTCCATTTCTCCCCCTTAGTAAAATAAAAAAAGTTTAATCTATTTCATATCAAATTGATTTCTTCCCCTTTGTAAGTAAAATAGAAGAAGAAGAAGGGGAGGGGGTGTCAAAGATCCAAAACCAAGTATCCCAAAACAAAATAAATTATTAAGAGGGGGAATATATATTTATAAATCCAAGAATCAAAATATTGAAAGAGAGCTCAAAAGTTGAGGAAAGTCCAAGATGATTATAAGAGCTACTCATGTATTCAGAATTATTTTATATAAATTTTAAGCAAAAGTTTAAGAAATCTGAAAAATAGCAAATCATGCATTTGGATAGTTTAACATTCCCAACTCTCTTCTAAGAAAGTCAAATTGGTCTTCATTTAATGGCTTGGTGAAGATATCAACCAATTAATGCTTAGTATCAATAAATTCCAAAGATATATCATGATTATTTACATGATCTCTAATAAAGTGATGCCTAATGTCAATATGTTTAGTTTTTGAGTATTGAATGAAATTTTTAGTTGAATATATTATACTAGTGTTATCTCATTTGATAGAAATATTTTTTAAGTGAATTTAATAATCTTCTAAAGTATTTTTTATCCAAACGACTTATGTACAACATGCACCAGTTGCTATGTAGTCAGCTTCGACTATAGATAATGCAACTGAATTATATTTCTTAGAAGACCAAGAAACAAGAGCAAGTCCTAAGAATTGCCATATTCCGATTGTACTTTTTCTATCTATTCTACAACCTCCAAAATCAACATCCACATAGGCAAGTAAATCAAAGTTTTTAGACTTAAAATACCATAAACCTAAATTAAAAGCTCATTCTAAATATCTAAATATTTGTTTAACTATCTTAAAATAAGAATATTTAGGATTGGATTGAAATCTTACACACAATCTAATACTAAATATTATGTCCGGTCTAGTAGCAGTTAAATACAATAAACTACATATCATTCCTCTATATATTTTTTGATCAAAGTTTTCACCTTCATTATCCAAGTCTAATTTTGCAGAAGTGCTCGTGGGTGTGTTTATGGCCTTAACATTGTCCATATTAAACCGTTTTAACAAATCTAAGATATACTTAGTTTGACTTATAAAGATACTATCATTTAATTATTTTTTATAATCCTAAGAAAAATATTAATTCACCCATTAGGCTCATTTCAAATTCTTAGCTCATACTCTTGGCAAAAGTTTCACATAAGGATTCATTTATTGAACTAAAAGTAATATCATTAACATAAAGTTGAATAACTAGAAAATTATTTTTAAAATACTTAAAAATAATATGGTATCAACCTTGCCTTTCAAAAAATTGTTTGAAATAAGAAAAGAGCTAAGTCTTTTATACCAAGCCCTAGGGGTTTGTTTTAATCAATAAAGAGCTTTAGATAGTTTAAAAATATATTTCAAAAGAAAAATTATTTTCAAAACTGGGGGGTTGTCTAACAAAAACTTCTTCAGAAATAGAACCTTTAAGAAAAGTACTTTTGACATCCATTTGAAATAACTTAAAATTCTTAAAAGAAGCAAAGGCAAGGAGCATATTTATGGCTTCAAGTCTAGCCACAGGAGCGAAGGTCTCTTCATAATCGATCTCTTCTTCTTGGTTGAAACCCTTAGCCACTAATCTACCCTTGTTTCTACCCACGATATCATTTTCATCTTACTTGTATTTAAAGACCCATTTAGTACCAATCACTAAACGGTCACCAGGTCTAGAAAAAAGCTCCTACGTCTCATTTTTCTCAAATTGGTTTAACTCTTCATGCATTAAAATAACCCAAGAATCATCTTTTAGGGCTTCCTCGATGTATTTTGGTTCAATTTGAGATAAAAATACAGCGTTAGCACATAAATTCTTAAATGATGAATGAGTTTAGATATCTTTTAGTGTATATCCTATTATTAACTCCTTAGAATAAGCATCTACATACTTTCATTCCTTAGGTAAGGATTCCTTAGAAGTAGATGCATCCAAGTTGTTTTAGAGAGGAGATTTATCATTCAAATTTAAAGTATCAAAATCAAAATCATCATCAAAATCAATTTTCTTCAATTTGGGAACCTCATTAAAAATAATATGGATGACTTCCTCAATTACTAGAGTTCTTTATTAAAGACATGATAAGATTTTGAGATTGAGGAATAACCAAGAAATATGCCTTCATCGGATTTTGCATCGAACTTTCCTAAGACATCTTTTTCATTCAAAATAAAACATTTACAACCAAATATTTTAAAATATAAAATATTAGATTTTTATTATTCTATAATTTATAAGGAGTTCTCGAGAGTAATGGTCTTACGAGAACCCTATTCATGACATAGCATGTCATGTTAATAGTTTATGCCTAAAAATATTTAGGTAGGCTATGTTTGTTTAATATGGTTCTAGCCATTTCTTATAAGCTTCTATTTTTTCTTTCCACTACTCCATTTTGTTGTAGATTTCTAGGAGTAGAGAAATTATGATTATACTTATTCAAGTCACAAAAATTTTAAAAATCATGAATTTGAAACTCACCACCATAATCACTATGTATAGATGAAATCATAAAACCCTTTTCATTTTAAACAAGTTTGCAAAATTTTAAAAAATATTTAAAAGAATCACTTTTATGTGCCAAGAAATAGGTCCAAATATATCTACTATAATTGTCTATAATAACAAAAGCATATTTACTACCTTCTAAGCTTGTAGCATCAATTGGTCCAAATAAATCCATATAGATCAATTGTAGTGGTTTAGAGGTGCTTATTTGATTTTTTGATTTGAAACTACTTTTTATTTGTTTTCCTAGTTGACATGCATCACAAACTTTGTCTTTTACGAACTTGATACTAGACATTCCTCTTACTAGATTTTTAGTTGAGATTTGGTTTAATAGTTTCATGCTAGCATATCCTAGTCTTCTATGCCAAATCTATGAATCATTATTTAAAGTCAAAAAACACATTTCATTATAAAAATTATCAATGTCGATATTATACATATTATTGCTTCTAAAGGTAATCATAGAACCATTTTTATGTGTTATTTCAATTATACAAACATTAGACTCAAATCTAATAGTATATCCTTTATCACATAATTGGCTAATGCTTAGTAGATTATGTTTCAAACCATCAACTAATAATACATCTTCTATCAAAAGTTTTGATTTGTTACCTATGATTCCTTTCCCAATAATATTTTCCTTATTATTGTCTCCGAAAGTGATAAATCCTTCTTTTAGGCTAGTAAGCTTAGAGAAATCAGTTGGATCTCTGGTCACGTGCCTTAAGCATCCACCATCAAGGTACCATTTTGTGCTTCTAGCCTTTGTTTAGAGACATTTCTATAAGAAAGGGGGTTTTGATTTAGGTACCCATTTGCCTTTGGGTTCCACATAAAAAATTCTACCTAATTTTACTAATGATATCGAGTTGTTTATGGTTTCTGTAGGAACCCAAATTAATTTATATATACTATGCCTTTTAAATGAACATTTATAAGCATAGTATCCAATTCTTCCACAAAAATTATATTTATTTCTAGGTGAAACATATAATGTAGACCCTTTAACGAAGATAGTTGGGCTTTATTGAGTATTACTCACAAAGTCAATTCCTTTCTTTCTTTGAACATGACTCTTATTAGCAAGGATCATGTTTTAGGATTTATTACCTATTTTAATTTTTTTTAGTGTTTATTGTAATGAAGTATTTTCTTTCTTAAATATATCTAGTTCTTCACACTTAGTGCAAGGAGCTATCCTATGTTCATCATGCTCCTTTTTAAAATTTTCAAATTTACTAGCAAGTGAAGCATGCTCTTTCTTTAAAAATTTATACTTTTTCTAACTAATTTAAAATCATCAAACAAATCATTGAATACATTAAATAATTCATTATAAGATAAAAAAGACTCGTTTAGGTTACTTACCTCATTGCCAAATGCCATTAAAGCGTAATTTGCAACTTCTTCCTTATTGGTTGACTCCTCGTCTTCGGATGAACTTGAGTCGTCCTAAGTGGCTTTGAGTGCCTTCTTCTTTGGTTGCTTCTTCTTCACTCAGGGACATTCATATTTGAAGTGTCCTAGCTTCTTACATTCGTAACATATTATTGAGTCATTTTTTAGTTCACTTTTGTTCTTTACATCTTATCTTATTTTAGTCATTTTTAAGAATTTCTTAAAATTTCTTGTAAGAAGTGCAAAGTCCTCATCATCATCATCATCGTCACTTGAGTTTTCTCTCAGGTGGTCTTCCTTGCTTATAAGTGCTATGTCCTTCCTGTTCTTTGGAAGGTTGTTCTTGAGTTCATCATGTGCTATACATGTCATTTCATAGGTCATCAAAGATCCAATTAGTCCTTCAAGCGGAAAATTATTTAAGTCATTTGATTCTTGTATTGCCGTTACTTTAGGATCCCAACTTTTAGGAAAGGATCTTAATATTTTGTTAATAAGTTTAAAATTAGAAAAACTTTTACTAAGTGCCTTTAGACTATTGAGGACTTCCGTAAAATAGGTGTACGTGTTTCATATGGTCTCACTTGGTTTTATACGAAATAACCCATAGCTATGCACTAAAAGATTAATTTTTGACTCTTTGACTCGACTAGTACCTTTCTGTGTGACTTCAAGTGTATGCCAAATCTCATGCGCAGTTTCACATATAGAAACCCGATTAAATTCGTTTTTATCAAGAGCATAAAATAAAGCATTCATCGCTTTAGCATTCTAAGAGAAAGTCTTCTTTTCCTAATCATTCCATTCGTTCATTGGTTTGGAAGACTTTTCAAAATCGTTTTCAACAATATACCATAATTCAAAATCTATAGAAAGTAGAAAAATTCTCATTCAAGTTTTTCAATACGTGTAATTCGTCCCATTGAACATGGGAGGACGAGAGATAGAAAGTCCCTCTTGATTGCTAATAAAAGCCATCTCTCTTGAATTTTAAGCCAATTAGAGAGAGAATGTGGCTTTGATACCAATTGTTAGGATCAAAGCGGCATTGGGGGGGGTTTTGGGGTTTGGTGGAGAGGAGGGAGGGAGAGGGGTATGAATTAGTGTTGATATGAAATCTTCGTCGATTTAAAAATTTTGCTCAATAAAAACCATATCAGAAATTCGTTTAAGTATAGAGATATTTGTAATAGTGAAAGCAAAGATAATAGATAGTTAAATAATAGAGCAATGAAGTTAAAGTGTAAAAAAGAGGAAGCAAATCGATTTTAGAGTGGTTCAGTCTCGTGACCTACGTCCACTTCCCGATTCCTCCTCCGTTGAGGCCATCGGCTTCCACTATTGATCTTACTTTAATGGGTGAAGATCAACTGCTCTCTTACAATTCTATTCTCCTTTTAAAGGTTTAGGAGATAACCTTTACAAGAATCAAAGCTCTCCCTTAAACAAAAAACTACACAAGATGAAATGAGGAGAAGCTCTCAATTACAACAGCGTTTTCATAAGATTTTTGCTCTTAATTGCTTGTATACCTCATGAAAGGCTTGATTATCCAAAGACTTCTCCATGAAAGTCTTGGGAGAGGAGGAGGGGGGGGTGGGGGGGGGTGGTTGTGTGTGTGTGTGTGTGTGGATTAGTTCTAATAAGAAATCTTCATTGATTTAAAAAATTTGCTCAATAAAAATTGTATCAGAAATACATTTAAGTATAGAGATGTTTGTAATAGTGCAAGCAAAGATAATAGATAGCTAAATAACAGAGCAATGAAGTTAAAGAGCAAAGAAGAGGAAGCAAATCGATTTTATAGTGGTTCGGTCTTGTGACCTACATCCACTTCCCGACTCCTCCTCTGTTGAGGCCACCGACTTCCACTATTGATCTTCCTTCAATGTGTGAAGATCAACTACCCTCTTACAAATCTATTCTCCTTTTAAATGTTTAGGAGATAATCTTTACAAGACTCAAAGCTCTCTCTTAATCAAAAAACTATACAAGACGAAATGAGGGGAAACTCTCAATTACAATAATGTTTTTGTAAGATTTTTGCTCTTAGTTGCTTACATACCTCATGAAGGCTTAACTATCCAGAAACTTCTCCATGAAAGACTTAGGGGAAGCATCCTATATTTTGGGGATCCGGATCTAAATAGATAGATCTAAGAGGATGCTTGTTTATCCCAGTCTAGGTATATAAACTCCATTGTCAAAAAGTTTGGTATGGAGAATTCCAAGAGAGGTCTTATACTGATGAGACATAGAATATCACTTTTTAGGAGTATATCCTCAATGACTCTTGAAGAAAGGGTAGATATAGATAAGATACCTTATGCCTTAGCGATATGGTCTATCATATATGCTATACTATGTACTTGGCTTGATATAGCACATGCTTTGAGTGTCACGAGCAGGTATCAAGCAGATTCAGGTTTAAAATACTGGAAGGCAGTAAAGTGTATCCTTAAGTACTTGAGAAGGACTAAGGATCTTTTACTGGTATATGGAGGAGGTAACTTCTAGGCTGAGGGTTACATGGACTCAAGTTTCCAGTCTAACATTGATGATAGCTAGTCAAACTCAAGGTATGTTTTCACCATGAATAGAGGAGTAGTAAACTAGAAGAGTTCCAAGCAAGATACTACTATTGACTCGACCATAGAGGTGGGATACATTGTTGCAGCAGCAACAACAAAGGAAGGGGTATGGATGAAGAAGTTCATCAGAGATTTGGGAGTCGTACCAAGCAGCATGGAACCGATTCTCATATATTACGACGACAACGAGGCGATCACTCATATGAAGGAACCCAGGTCTCATCAGAACTCTAAGCATGTTTTAAGGAAGTTCCATTTGATTAGAGAGATCATAGCCCATAAACATATAACAATGGAAAGAGTTCCATCCGAAGATAACATTGTAGATCCATTAATAAAGCCACTGGCTCAGATTGTATTTGAGCATCACAGGGGTCTGATAGGGATCAGACACATAGGTGATTGGTTTTAGGTTAAGTGAGAGATTGCTAGTTACAGGTGCCCTGTAAGCCAATTATGTGAGTGATGGCACGTGTGACACACTATGCGATCTTTTTGCTTATGATTATTATTGACATATTCTTACATTATATTATCTGTAGTATATATATTATGATGTCTTTGGTTTTGTGCAATGAGAATCAGATCGTGATGAGATCATGATAATGAGATCGATTCACATTTAAATGTATATCCTAAATAATCCCAGTCATAGGTTACTCAAGAGGGACAACGAGATAACCGAACAGACCGGTGTATTATATACCCGTCCATATGATGGAGGTGGCTGGTCTCATAGCAACTTGTGTGGGGACACTAAGGATATTATACAGGTGCTCATTGGAGAATGAGTTCACTGATTGATCCACTTATGGAATGTTGTATGGTTGATGATACCCAATGTCAGACAAAGATTTCATAGTCCCAATTGTATATTTAGTTTTTTGACTTAAGACACCAATGATGCCTTGTATGAGTACTCCTTTCTTTGATGCCATACTTATAAGTTTGGAAAGTTTCAAATATGGTACAATTGGTTATCGAGATTAGTAGCTAAACTTACAAAGAAAATTGAGTGTTAATAGAGGATCGTCCACTCTTAGTATTACAAGAGGAATATCCTATATGTGCTTGCTTAGATAAATCCCTGGCTAGGGTTATTCAGATTCAAAGAGAAAGAGTACTCCGATAGAATCCGATTATAGCAAGATAAATTGATTCCGTATGTGACTTGATAGTACCATGTCCAATATACGGTCTCTGGGATATTAGTTAGATGAGATATTATAGATACATGGTAAATGTGGATAGATAGGTCCGATGGATTTGATCCCCCTGTACCATTTAGGGACTATGACATAGTGGCATAGTACGTCCATAGTCGACGAGTTGAGTAAATTATTATGAAGATAATAATTCACTATATCAGAAGGAGTTTGATAGGACTCCAGGGGTGAGTCTTAATCACCCTAGAAGTAATTAATAAAACTATATGAGATTGTAATAAAATCCCACCTAGCCACTTCTGCCCTATAAAAAAGTGTGGCTAGGGTTTAGATTGGGGTCTTAGGGCTTAGTGGCTGCCGCCCCCCTTTACTAGGTTAGTTGGCCAGGGTTTCCCCCTACCTAAGTCGGTTATAGAGCCAACCTAGCTGCCCCCCTGTTCCTACTAAGGCAGGTCAGCTATAGAAGGGGAAAAGGGGTGGTTTTACTTAGGCAAACACCCCTTGGGCTAGGGTTTAGAACCCTATATAATGATGTAGCTGCCCCCTCTCTTTTATCAAGTAAGAATCACTTCTATTTTAGCCTTGTTGGCCGACCTTAGGAGGGAGGAACCTCTATAGCATTGCAAGGATTGATCCCCCTTAAAGATCAAAATCTATAGAGCTCCATCTGGCGTTCTATTATATGGTATCAGAGTTACTTTCTTGCTACCCTATAGCTATCTCTGCTGCCTCCACCTTCCTAAGCAATTCTCACAATTGCTACGATACGCGCCTCCACCTTTCACCCCAGCAGCATATCAAATCAGTCTACCATTGGCCTCTATATTTGATCTAGAAATTTAGTATATTTTTATCATCCATACCTCTTCAATACTGCAAGATCCTTTACTTACACCTTGAAATTTTTTTTCATATTTTATCCACTACAAATTTTGTTCGACGCAAACGTTATCGTTGTTGTGAAGGCAAAACACTATAGAAATTTTCAATAGCATATTTACCTCTTGAAACAAGTTTATTGCTTCTCCTTTTTTACCAAAAATTTTACATAATTCCCTAGGTCAACTTAGCTTTTATCTGAGATTGATTTCTAGAAAAAATTCCTTCTAGAGCCAATTTTATTATGTTTTTTTTGTCATCATGTAGTGTTGGACGAAGAATCTATCTTCCATCTTTTACCCTATTTTCCTATCATTACTCTGCCAAAATTTTATCAAAATTTTTACTGATATTAATGACATCTAAACTAAGGATTTTTGTATATTTTTCTTAAGGTTTTCTTTGGAATTTATGTCAAGAATTCATTATTTCTCTGATGAAAAATCTGTTCGGCAGGATAGCATATCACAACACCATTCTTTGTCGAATTCCATCAGATTTGAGTGCTATCTTTTGTGGGTTTTCAGATTCTCATTCTCTTATCTGTAAACCCTACCATCCTCACCAAAAATATTTCTAAACCATACCCTAAACTGATCCCAAACAACCACCCAAATTAGGCCTAAACCGCAGTATACTACCATCTAAACTGATCCACCCATCCAATTGACCATCCCCTCTCCAAAAATTCTCATGCCACTAACCTAACAATAAAAGAAAGATCTCAATATTACATATCTAGAGGTATATACCATGGCAGTAGAGAAGGCCATCAATACAAAGTTTGAAGACTTTGAAAGCCATATGAAGGAGAAGATGCGATCCCATTTCGCCAAATTCAGCATGGATCGCACGCCTGGAATGATATTTTTAGTTCTATTGAACTGTCGATACTACAAGGGTAGAGATTGCTACCATCCACCTCGAGGGAGATGATATTTAGTAGTTTAATTGGTATGAGCACACCCATGGAGGTCCCTCTTGGCAGCTATTCAAGGAAGGACTACTTAATCGCTTTGACCAACCGATTTCGATAACATCGACGGACAATTGGTGAAGATTCGACAAACCTCGATAATACACAAATACCAAATAAGGTTTGAACATTTATCTAACCAAACTATGGATTAGTCTGAAAAGCAACTTTTAGGGACTTTTATTGAGGGCCTAAAGTTGGAGATTTGAGGAGAAGTAAAGGCGCGACAACTATACACTCTTACGATAGCAATTTCCTTCCCGAGAATCTAAGAAGAACGATTGAACCATGAAGTACGAAGGACAAGGGTTGCTCCCCGAATAGCCATGCTGAAGCCTTCAGCCCCCCGCACCAAAAAAATTAACAAGAGATGAGCTTTGTGAACGATCGACCAAGGGGTTGTGTTGGACCTGTGATGAACTATGGAGCTGAGAATATCACTGCAAAAAGGGTCGACTTGGCACTGTGATGAACTATGGAGCTGAGAATATCACTGCAAAAAGGGTCGACTTCTTATGATTGAACTAGTAGAGGATAGGACAGTGATCCATCTGAAGAAAGCCTTGAACCTGAAGATGAAGCCATGAAGGAAGATCCCCAATCGGCTAACTACGTAGTGCATGCATTGGCCGACTACTCCAACCCGCAGACTATGAAAGTTGGAGGACTTCTTAAACAACAACCCATCACCATTTTCATCAATACGAGCAACACAAATAACTTCCTTAATAATAAGGTTACTGCACGTATGACACTTTAAATCGAAGGTTGCAACAAGTTTGACGTAAAGGTCACCGACAACCGAATCCTCAATTGTGACCAATAGTGTTGGTGGGTAAAATTTCTCCTACAAGACCAAAAGTGGTAATCGATTTCTCCCTCCTTTCTATCGATAATTATGAAGCTGTACCTGAGATTGAATGACTCACAACAATAGGTGATATCTTATGAAATTTTTCTAAACTAATTATGAAGTTTTATTGTAAAGAGAGATATGTCACATTACGAGGCAAGTGCATGAGCCATATTTGCACTGTTTCAACACAGCGAATAGAGAAAGTGCTACACAAAATAAATGGTGGATTTTTGACGCATATCTAGCAGTCATCCAAGGAGGAGAATATACAAAATTTAGATCCTAAGTTTGCTCTCTTGCTGGACGAATTCACGGATGTTTTCATGGAGCCACGAGGGCTTCCCCCTAATCGGCCTCATGACCACCGCATACCTATTTTACCGAGCAAACCTCTTGCAAATTTGAGACCGAACCACTATCCTCACTTAAAAAAGGATGAGATTGAGAACATCGTCAAGGAGATGCTCGACACTTGAGTAATTCGACGAAGCTGCAGCCCTTATCTTCGCTAGTGTTGCTAGTCCGCAAGAAGGATGGTACATAATGAATATGTGTTAATTATCGGGCTTTGAACGCCATCACTATCAAAGATAAATATCCTATACTAGTCGTAGATAAGCTCTTGGATGAATTAAAAGGAGCTATAGTCTTCACTAAATTGGATCTCCATTTTGGTTATAATCATATTCGGGTATGCGCTGAAGATGTTCTGAAAACTGCATTCTGCACATATAACGACCACTACGAGTTTCTGGTAATACCTTTTAGACTTACAAATGCTCCTTCCACTTTTTAAAGCTTGACGAATGACATCTTCTAGAGTTTTCTATGTAAGTACATGTTGGTATTCTTTTGATGTTATTCTCATTTATAGCCCTATACTTGATATGCAAAATAACTATTCTAATGATTCCTTGGGAGAACACCCTTTATGTTAAATAGTCAAAGTACAGTTTTTATAGCATAAAGTAGAGTATCTAGGGCATATTATATCAAAGGATGGAGTGGCAGTAGACCCGATGAAGATCGAGGCAATGCAAGGATGACCGAAACCTACAAACATAAAATCATTTCACAGCTTCCTTAGACTCACGGGTTACTACTAAAAATTAATGAAAGATTATGGCAAGATCAGTGCTCCACTTACATAGCTACTGAAGAAAGACTCCTTTTGTGGTTAGATAAAGCCTCCGTAGCCTTCAAACGACTCAAGGCAGCCATGACGACGACGACGACGTCGGTCCTAGCGCTACCCGATTTTAGCCACACCTTCGTGATTGAGGCCGATGCATCCGAAGTTGGAATTAGGGCTGTTCTAATATAAGATGGCCGACCCCTTGCTTATAATAGTAAAGCTTTGTCTCCCTCACATCTTAAAATGTTCATGTATGATAAGGAAATGCTTGCCATCGTACACGCCGTCATGAAGTAGAGACCCTACCTGATTGGCCGACGCTTCCAGATTAAGACCGACTATCGAAGTCTTAAATATTTTTGGAGTAGAAAATTTCTTCCCCAGAGTAGCAATGATAGGTAACTAAACTTCTTGGTTTTGATTATGAAATTACTTATTGAAAGGGGAAAGAGAATGTTGTCGCGGATGCTCTATCACGGCTACCGGGATAAGCCAAAATTTCAGCCATCTCCCTTCCTTCCATCGACTTCCTCAAGAACGTTAGGGAGGAATGGAAGAATGACCTAGAGACTGATAGAACCCTAGAAGGAGCTATATAGTTTTGGCCCTTGAGGGGGATCAACCCTTAGAGCGCTATAGGGGTTCCTCCCTCCTAGACATGACACAAGGCTGAATAAAAGATGATAATTACTTGATAAAAGAGAGGGGGCAGCTATATTATTATATAAGATTCTAAACCCTAGTCCATGGGGTGCTTGCCTAAGTAAGATTACTCTTTTGTCTATTCTACAATCGATCTGCCTAAGTCGGAATAGGTGGCAGCTATATTGACTTTATAGCCTACCTAAGCAGCGGGAAACTTTGGCCGACTAGCCCGGTAAAGGGGGCAGAGACCACTTAGCCCTAAGGCCCCAATCTAAACCCTAACCACACTTCTTTATAGGATATAAGTGGCTAGGTGGGGTTTTATTATAATCTCACAGGGTTTTATTGACTACTTCTAGGGAGATTATGACTCAACCTTACTGGAGTCCTATTAAGTTCATGTTGAATCTCAGATTTTGATGATGAATCAATTGATGAGTTTTATGATCTAACTCGTGTGTTAAAGAAAGTGATGCAGGATTAACTGTGACGGTAAAAGGGCATTACAATCAGATGTTGGGTCGGAGTCAGATTCGAGCATCGGGCCAAGGTTCGGACAACGTAGTGGGAAGTTTACCGAGAGTTCCTTGAAGGTCGATCAATATTTGGACGATGTTATCGGGAACTCGCCAAGAGCTCACCAGAGGTTTGCCGAGAAGTTTGTCAGGAGCTCGTCGGGAGTTCGCCGGAATAAGGCCGGGAAGTTCGTCGGGAGTTTGCTGACAGGTTGTCGGGAGCTCGCTAAGAGTTCACTGGAAGAATGCTGGAAGTTCATTGGGAGTTTACCGAAGAAAATCGGGAGCTCGCTGAGGGTTCATTAGAAAGATGCCAGAAGTTTGCCGAAGAGACGATCAGACAATGAAGATTGTATGTTAAGTGTCATAGTTAGCATCATAATGAGAGTTAGTTTTATTAACTCAATTAAGAGGCCATTAAGCCTTAATTGGGGCTGATTTGGACTCATTATAAAAGTCATTTTAGTAACCTAAGGTCAGATAAGGTACAGTCTTTAAAGACATAGTCTCCAGGATGACACAGTCTTCAAAGGTGTGTTAGGTAATTGAACCGCTTAAACTAGGTAGTTGAACCACCCAAACACAGTCTTCCAAATTATCAAGCGGCTGAACCGCCCATAACACAGTCTCCTAGACTATGTCAGGTGGCTGAACTGTCTAGGATGCAATCTTCAAGATTAGCACCTCAGGATCACTTAAAAATTAATTTTTGGCTCCACTTTTGAAGCCATTTGAGGCCTATAAATACCCCACCCTTTCTTGTCTGAGGTATGCAAGCAATTAATAGCAAAAATCTTGTGAAAACACTATTGTAATTGAGAGTTTCTCCTCATTTCATCTTGTGTAGTTTTTGTTCAAGGGAAAACTTTGAGTCTTGTAAAAATTATCTCCTAAACCTGTAAAAAGAGAATAGAGTTATAAGAGGGTAGTTAATCTTCACCCATTGAAGGAAGGTCAATAGTGGAAGCTGGTGGCCTTGACAGAGGAGGAATTAGGAAGTGGAAATAGGTCACGAGACCGAACCACTATTAAATCAGTTTGTTTCATCTTCTTTGCTCTTTAACTTCATTGCTCTATTATTTAACTATCTATTATCTTTACTTGCACTATTACAAATATCTGTATACTTAAACACATTTTCGATATCGTTTTTCATTGAGTAAAATTTTCAAATTGATGAGAATTTTTCATCAGCACTAATTCACCCCCCCTCTTAGTGCTGCTTTGATCCTAACAATTAGTATCATAAACACGTTTATCTCTATTTGGCTTAAAATCCAAATAAGATGGCTTTTATTGGTAATCAAAAGAAAATTTCTATCACAAGTCCTCCTATGTTCAATGAGACGGATTACACATCTTGAAAAATTCGAATGCGTGCCTTTTTTATTTTGATAGATTTTGATTTATGGTGTATTATTTAAAAAGATTTTTAGAAGTCTAATCCAATAAATGATTGGAATATTTATGAAAAATAAATATTTTCTTTAAATGCCAAGGCTATTAATGCCTTATATTATGCTCTCAACAAAAATGAATTTGATCAATTTTCCTCTTGTGATTCAGCTTTTGAAATTTAGCATACATTAGAATTAAGACATGAAAGTATACTAAATCTAAATGAATCATTAAATGAAATGTCTTACAAAAATGAACAAGAAGAATATATCCCTAAGAGCAAGAAAATTTTGACATTGAAAACCCAAGAACACCTTCCAAAGAATAGGAAGGAATTGGAACTAAAGAGAACATATGACTCCTCGAGTGAAATCTCGAGTGGTAAAAACCTTAGACATGAACTCTTGACAAAAGAACCAACAAATTTAATGAATATGAACAAAAATCTTATGATGGAAAAAACTTCTTACTATAAATGCAAGAAGCTTAGGCGCTCCAAAGATGAAGAACACAATCAGGAAGAAGTGGAAGATCTCGTGCTCGTGCTCGTGACCAACCACGATGAGGTAAGTAACCCACCCGAAAACTCTTTTACTTTTAATGAGTTATTACTTTCTTTTCATGAGCTTTATGATGAATTTAGAAAGATTGACAAATCCTATAAATTACTTAAGGTAAAGCATGCATCATTAGTTAGTAAACTTGATGAAATGCATGAAATAGCACTATCACATAATACATGCACCAAACATAAAACCTTGTATGATACTTTACCATTACAAAATTTTTGCTCTAAATGTGAAATACTATATAGTGTTAAAGAAGAAAATATCATGCTTAAGACTACATTAAAAAAAATTAAAATTAAGAATAAAACCCTAAATATGATCCTTGTCAATAAGGGTTATATTAATAGAAAAAATGACATAGACTTATTGGTAACATTCAACAAAAGCCAACTATTTTTGTTAAAGGAACTACCTTAAATTTGCCACCAAAAATTAAATATAATTTTTGTGGTAGATTACGACATATGGCTTATAAATGTCTATTCAAAAACTATAGTCCTCACAAATTAGTTTGTGTTCCTAAATGAACAACAAATAATAAAAAACCATTAGATAAGAAAGACAAATTTCTTTATATA
This sequence comes from Ensete glaucum, assembly GCA_021527575.1. NCBI lineage: Eukaryota > Viridiplantae > Streptophyta > Magnoliopsida > Zingiberales > Musaceae > Ensete > Ensete glaucum. Next base: position 38,365,582 of record CM038552.1, read on the forward strand.
GGTCGCAATGTAAAATGGGTACCTAAATCTTTCTATAGGTTTATCACCAAACTAAGGCTACAAGCACAATAAAGTGATATCTTGTGGATGCTCAAGCCATTTGACTTGAGATCTAACTTATTTATCAAGCTTCCTAGCTAAAATGTAAAAAATAAGGAAAATTATTTGAAATAAGATATTTGAAGGTTAATAATTCTTGTTTCTATTATAATAAATTTTTTATTAAAAATAATTATCATTATATAATTAATCTTGATGATGCATAGCTAGAACATATATGTATGAAAATGAACTAGAACCAAAGAACCATAGTTATTGAAAAATATGTTAAAATTTATAAAAATGAGATTTTGATGATGATTGAATAATAAGTTCAAAATCATTGGTTTGAATATTTGGAAAGGGTATTGTTAAATGACCTAAATGTTATGAATGATTGATGGTTAAATAGTTGTATGATTTGAATGTTATATTAGATAGACTTAAAATTAATAATTTTTTTAAAAATGAGTTAGTCAACTCATTGCACTATGTGTAAAGAGTTAAACTCATTTACATGTTGGAATTGAGATTGGTTGAATTTTTGCTTTGAAGATGCTTTATCATTTTGATATGTTATTGTAATGGCCATGATAATGTTGAAGAACTAACTTGAAATATGGGTTGTATGATTAAATGAATATTATTGAATGATAAAATTTGAGCATAGAACATTATAAAAAAGAAAAAAAATCATACTTCATTGTCTAGTATTTTTGAAAATTTAAAATACATTTAATGATAATGAAATGAGCATGGTAACTCACTCTAAAAATCATTGGAATTAGAATATCAAAATTTTTGTTTCAAAATGTTTTATGATTTCTTTTGGAAATGATACTTGATTTTTAGTTTTAAAAGATTAAAATATTTTACTTATTTTAATGATCTTGATACTTTCTTTTTAGATGAAACTAGAATTTAAATGACAATCAATGCATGGATTTGGCATAAAAGGTGAAGGAATTTTTGTATGAAACAAATCATATGGATTGAAATAACTTAAAAGAGGAAAATTTTTTCTTTGAAAATTTGTCAATCAAGTTTTTAGTAAGAGATAAAGTGTTGTAATTATTGTTGAATCTCTTGAACTACAAGAGTGTTTTGATAATTGAAATTTGAATGCGATTTTTTTTTTCGGCCAAATCATCAACTTTCTCATGATTTTTTACTGGAGGCATCTTATATGGGATTCATTTTTTTTACTTTCATAATTTTTTTTATTAAAGAGGAGACTTATGATCTTATTACTTGAGATTTTCATTAAGAACTATGCTCTTGATAACTTGAAATTTTCTATATATAAATCAAAAATTTTTTTCTTTTCTCCCATGCAATGTACCATAAGAAGGGTCTTATCATGATCTTGACATCTTGAAAATCATAATTTGAGAACTTTATATAAATTAAGATTGTTCACTAAGACTTTTTTGTTTCATTAAAGAAAACTATCTATATGAAACAAGATCCTTCTTATTATTTGATCTCATAAAAATTTTTTAACCTAAAAGAAAATCTATTAAAATAAATTATATCTTTTGGTATTCATAATTTGATAGTAATATCCTTCATAATATGATTCATTTATGACTTCCTTATATTCATATATGGTATATTATCAAATTAATATTTTTTAAATTTATGATGAGTTAAAAATTGAATGATTTTCTTTAAACTTCTTGTTGGCTTCTTCACTTCACTTATCCTTTATAAAAATTATCTTAAACCTCTATGATTTCTTCCTTTTAATAGAAAAAGAGATTTATGATCTTAACAATTATAATTTAAGATTTTTAATCAAGATCATTCTTTCGTGTTATTAAGAAGAATTATTTAAATGAATTATGTATATTAAGATTTACCTTGAACGAATCAAGATTATTTACTCTCCTAGGACTTATTTTCATTATTTACAATGACCAAGGGGGAGTTAAAATTACTATCTTACAATAAAATCATTAAATGAGAAAGAATTTGTTTGAAGAAAATTAGACATGAAAAACCTTCTAAATGCATGATTTGCTATCATAACTTTGAGGATTTCTTGATATTTACATGAGATGATATGAGTAGCTCTTATATTTTTCTCAGATTTCTCAACTTTTTGAGTTATCCTTTGAAATTGTTTCACTTAATTCTTTCTTCTTGACATTTACAAAAGAAAACAAAATACAAGTTAAAATTATCTTGTGATAAGACTCATGAGGTATCTTTTAATATTTTGATTCTTGAATTCATGAATATTTTCAAATGTATCCCCCCTCTTAATAATTTATTTTATTTTGGGATACTTGATTTTTGGATCTTTAACACCCCTTCCCCTTCTTCTTCTTCTATTTTATTTACAAAGGAGAAGAAAACAATTTGATATGAAATGGATTAAACTCTATTATTTTACTAAGGGGGAGAATGGAGTAGATTAAACTCTATTTGATATGAAATGGATTAAACTCTATTTCTTTGTGTAATGAATATTTATGATATATGTGTTGACATATGTATTGAATGCTTAGTATTCAAATGTGTGGTGAATATTTCTCCTTTTTGATAACAAGAAGAAACAATATGATTGATGACATATGATAAATGTTATGTTTGAAATTTTATCATATAATAAATATTTATTTTGAATGATTATTTAGAAAAGTTATGTTGAACATTTCTCCTTTTTGATGACAAAAGGAGGAGAGATAGTATATTGATGACAAATGATAAATGAAATATTTGAATATTTTTGATAAATATTTAAAAATTATAAATATTTAAATAATAAATATTTAAAAATTATAAATATTTAAATAATAAATATTTAAATGATAGATATTTGTGATAAATGTTCGAATTGAGTATTTCTCCTTTTTGTTGATGACAAAGGGGGAGAAATGATATAATTGATGACATAAGAGAGATATCTTGATATCCTTGAAATAGTTGAAATGAATGCTATATCATAATTGATGACATGGTTATATTGTGAATATAATGATTCAAATTATCATATAATACCAAGAAAAAAATGCTTTGAAAATCTTATTATGTATGGTATCATGAATGGTCAAATTATGAAAATACTATACTTAAATTCAAAAGTAATGAGTTCTTTTGAATTTAAGTTTGTTGTATTTATCACATATACATGGGAGAGTTAAGGTTAACTCCGTCATCAATTAGTTGTCATCATCAAAAAGGGGGAGATTGTTGAATCTTGGATTTTGATGATGAATTAATTAATGAGTTTTATGATCTAACTCATGTGTTAAAGAAAGTGATGCAGGATTAACTACGATGGTAAAAGGGCATTATAATCAGATATTGGGCCGGAGTCAGGTTCCAGCATCAGACCAAGGTTCGGACGACGTAGTAGAAAGTTTGCTGAGAGTTCGCCGAAGGTTGATCAATATTTGGATGATGTTATCAGGAACCCATCGAGAGCTCACCAGAGGTTTGCTGGGAAGTTTGTCGGGAGTTCGCCGACAAGTTGTCAGGAGCTTGTCGGAAGAATACCAGGAAGTTCGTCAGGAGTTTGCCGGCAGGTTGTCGGGAGCTCATCGAGAGTTCACGGGAAGAATGCTGAAAGTTCATTAGGAGTTCACCAAAGAAAACCAGGAGCTCATCAGAGGTTCATCAGAAAGATGTCGGGAGTTTACCGAAGATGATTAGACAATGAACATTATACATTGAGTGTCATAGTTAGCATCATAATGAGAGTTAATTTTATTAACTCAATTAAGAAGCTATTAAGCCTTAATTGGATTGATTTGGTCTCATTATAAAAGTTATTTTAGTAACCCAAGGTCAGATAAAACATAGTCTTCGAAGACACAGTCTTCAAAGGTGTGTTAGACGGTTGAACCACCTAGAATAGGCGGTTGAACCACCTAGACACAATCTTCCAGACTGTCAGGCAGCTGAATCGCCCAGGACGCAGTCTTCAAGACTAACACCTCAGGATCACTTAAAAATTAATTTTTGACTCCACCCTTTCTTGCCTGAGGTATGCAAGCAATTAAGAGCGAAAATCTTGTCAAAATGTTGTTGTAATTGAGAGATTCTCCTCATTTTATTTTGTATAGTTTTTTATTTAAGAGAGAGATTTGAGTCTTGTAAAGGTTATCACCTAAACTTGTAAAAGGAGAATAGAGTTGTAAGAGGATAGTTGATCTTCACCCATTGAAGGAAGATCAATAGTAGAAGCCGGTGTCCTCAATGGAGGAGGAACTGGGAAGTGGACGTAGGTCATGAGACCGAACCACTATAAAATCAGTTTGCTTCATCTTCTTTATCTTTAACTTTATTGCTCTATTATGTTACTATCTATTATCTTTGTCTACACTATTACAAACATCTCTATACTTAAATATATTTTCGATATGATTTTTTATTGAGTAAAATTTTTAAATTGATGAAGATTTTTCATCAACACTAATTCACCTGCCTCTTAGTGCCGCTTTGATCCTAACAGCTCGTTCTCTTAGAATCAGCATTGTTCTCAAGGCTGAGGGTCTATAAACTCTGGGAATTGGGTTTTCAGCACCTCATGCGACTCCCATATTGCATCTTCAGATGGTAAGTTATTCCACTTCATAAATACTTCAATTGAAGGGCGTCATCGGTGCATCACAATTCTTCAATTAAGTATAGTTTCAGGGTGGGCTTGGATTTCACCATTAGTTGTAGTGTTCGACAGCTGAGTCTGCGCTAACTCTCATTCTCCCAAATTTGGCTTTAGCAAGGATACGTGAAAGACACGATATGGTCTATAGAATCATGGAGATAGCTTCATCGACACTCTGGTATTGATTGACAACTCCTTGTATGATTGTAGGTGAAGGTAGACCCAATCTCCTACCAAAAATTCGTACTTACTCTGGTGAGTATCTTCTTGTTGCTTCATACGGGCTTGAGTGACAGTTAGTTTGTCCTTCAGTAGTTGCAGAAGCTTATCCTTCTCAATTAAATTTTGATCAACCCGATCTACTTTGGCCATACCAATTACATATTTCAGTATTACAGGGGGCGACCGACCATATAATGCCTCATAAGGGGTGCATTAGTTGATGAATGATAAGTTATGTTGTACCACCATTTGGCCCAAGGAAGCCACTTTATCCACTCTTTGGGCCGGTCACTAGTGAAGTACCGTAAGTCTCGAGGCATCTGTTCACCATATATGTTTGGTCGTCTGTCTGTGGATAGTAGGTTGTGCTCATCTTTAGTTGGGTGCCTTGTAGTTGGAAGAGCTCGGTCCAAAATTTACTTGTAAACACCCTGTCATGGTTGCTTATAATCGACCTTCGCATCCCATGCAGTTTTACAATATTTTCCATAAAAATCTGAGTAATGCTGGCAGTGGTATAAGGATGTGTCATAATACAAAAATGAGCATATTTAGTTAGATGATCTACACCACAAAAATTATACTTTTACCTTGAGATAATGGCAGCCCTTCGATAAAATCCATGGAGATGTCAGTCCATGTTGAGTCTGGTATAGGTGGTGGTTGTAGTTTGCTTGGATTTGCCACCGTTTCATCTTTATGCTATTGGCATACATCACATTTGGATACATAGTCAAATTAATTTTTTTATGCCCTTCCAAAAGAAGTTTTATTTCACCCTCTTGTAAGTTCTTAGAAATCCAGAGTGTCCTACTGAAGGTGAAGAGTGAAGGGGAAGAAGGAACGATAATAATTCGTTCTTTGTAACGTAAGTCCTTCGAATCCCACGTGTAGTGACCTATGGAACCCAGATCCTTCTCCAATTTTTCTATGATGTCTCAGGTTTCTGAGTCATTCTTCCGTTCCTCCCTAATGTCTTTAAGGAAGTCGGTGGAAGGAAAGGAGATGGCTAAAATTTTAGCTTGTCCGAGTAGCCATGATAGAGCATCTGCAACAACATTCTCTTTCCCCTTTCAATAAGTAATTTCATAATCAAAGCCAAGAAATTTAGTTACCCATCGTTGCTACTCCTTAGAAGATATTTTCTTTTTCAAAAAATATTTAAGGCTTCGGTGGTCGGTTTTAATCTGGAAGTGTTGGCCGATCAGGTAGGGTCTCTACTTCGTGACGATGTGTACGATGGCAAGCATTTCTTTATCATACATGGACATTTTAAGATATGAGAGAGATAAAGCTTTATTGGTGTAAGCAAGGGGTCGGCCATCTTACATTAAAACATCTCAAATTCTAACTCCTGATGTGTCGGCCTCAATGACAAAGGTGCAACTGAAATCAGACAACGCTAGTACCGACATCATCGTCATGGCTGCCTTGAGTCGTTCGATGGCTGCGGAGGCTTTATCCAACTATAATAAAGAGTCTTTCTTTAGTAGGGACATAAGTGGGGCACTGATCTTGCCATAATCTTTCATGAATTTTCGGTAGTAGCCCGTGAGTCCAAGGAAGTTGCAGAGATTTTATGTTCGTAGGTATCAGCCATTCTTGCACTATCTTGATCTTCATTGGGTCTACCGCCACTCCATCTTATGATATAATATGCCTTTAGATACTCGACTTTACGCTATAAAAAGCTGCACTTTGACTATTTAACATAAAGGGTGTTCTCCCGAAGAATCGTTAGAACAGTTCATAAGTGCTACTATCCTTCTTGCGCACTAGCAACACCGACAAAGAGTAAGGGCTGTAGCTTAGTCGAATTACTCCGGTGTCGAGCATCTCCTTGATGATATTCTCAATCTCATCCTTCTGCAAGTGAGGGTAGTAGTATGGTCTCAAATTTGATGGAGGTTTGCCTGACAGAATAAGTATGCGGTGGTCATACGGCCGGTTAGGGGTAGCCCACGTGGCTCTGTGAAAACATCCGTGAATTCATCCAGCAAGAGGGCAAGCTTAGGATCTGAATTTTACACATTCTCCTCCTTGGATCTTCATGTGCTTCATGCAAAACTTTCTCCATTCGTTTCATCGAAATGGTGGAAATATGGCTCCCGCGCTTGTCTCGCAATGTGACCTGTCTCCCTTTGCAATAAAACTTCATAATTAGTTTAGAAAAATTTTAGGAGATATCACCTCGCATTATAAGCCATTCAATCCTGTGCCCAGCTTCATAATCATTGATGGGTAGGAGGAAGAAATCGGCTACCACTTCTTGGTCTTGGAGGAGCAGTTTCACGAGCAGGCATTGTTGGTCATAATTGAGGATTCGGCCATTGGTGACCTTTATATCAAACTTATTGCAACCTTTGATTTGAAGCACCATACGTGCAACAATTCTACTATTGAGGAAGTTATTTGTGTTACCCGTATCAATGAAAATGGTGATGGGTTGCTATTTTAGAAGTTCTCCAATTTTCATCGTCAGCGGGTTGGAGTAGTCGGCAAATGCATGCATTGTGTAGTCGGTTGGTTGGGGCTCTTCTTTCATGGCTTCCTCTTTAGGTTTGAGGCCTTCTTCAGATGGTTCACTGTACTCATCTTCCACTAGTTCAATTATGGGGAGCCGGCCCTTTTTGCAGCGATGTTCTTGACTCCACGGTTCATCATAGTACCAACATAACCCCTTGGCTGAACGTTCACGAAGCTCGTCTCTTGTTAAGTTCTTTAGTGCCAGGGCTCGGATGGTAGTAGAGGGGGCTGTAGGCCTCAGCATGGTTGGTTGGAGAGTGAACCATGTCCTTCATACCTCGTGGTTCGATCGTTCTTTTTGGATACGTGCGAAGGAAATCATCACTATAAGATTGTACGATTGTCGTGCCTTTACTTCTCCTCGAATATCCAGCTTTAGACCCTCAATAAAAGTTTTTAAAAGTTGCTTCTTAGACCAATCCATAGTTTGGTTAGATAAATATTTAAACCTTGTTTGGTATTCTTATATTGTAGAGCGTTGACGAATCCTTGCTAATTGTCCATTGATGTTATCAAAATCGGTTGGTCCAAAGTAGTTTAGTAGTCCTTCTTTGAATCATTACCAAGAGAGACCTCTATGGGTGTGCTCAAACTAATTGAACCACTGAATAATATCTCTCTTAAGGTGGATGGCAGTAATCTCCACCCGTGTGGCATTGGCGGTTTGGTAGAATCGAAAATAGCGCTCCGCATACGAGATTCATCCGATCAGGTCTCTCTCTTCCCATCTTGGAAAGTCCACTTTATGTGTGGATTATTCTAATCAGGGATGATGTGTCCTTGTTCTTGAGGATCATCTCGCCGATCTGAATTCTCTCCATGTTGTGATTTCCTCGGACTTAATGGTCGGCCTATGCTGAATTCAGTGAATATGGATCACATCTTCTCCTCCATGCAGCTTTCAAAGGCTTCGAACTTAGCATAGATGGCCTTCTGATGCCATGGTATATGCCTCTAGATATGTAATATTGAGATCTTTTTGCTATTGACGGGTTAGTGGCATGAGAATTTTTGGAGAGGTGATAGCCGGTTGGATTGGTGGATCAATGGAGATGCGGGTAGGCTGCAGTTTAGGGCTGATTGGGATGACAGTTTGGCTGCAATTTTGTTAGGTTTTTTTGAGACATAATAGTAGAGATTGAAGATGAGAAGAAGAGTCTCAAATCTAGAAAAGATAGCAGTGAGATCCGATAAAATTTCGATGAAAGATTGTTGCGGTGTACGCTGTACTGCCGAACAGAATTTCTATAGAAGAAGCAACAGTTTCTCGATGTTAATTCTAGCAAAAATCTGAGAAATTTATGAAAAATTTCGATATAAGAATTTCAGTTCATATGGTGTCAGTAGTAGTAATTTGGATCAAGAAAATTTTAGTAGCATAATGGTAGAAAAATTATTGCAAACAAAATCACAGAATTCTCATTGTAAAATTTTGGGACTGCGCGATAAAGAATTATGGTGCTATAAGTCTAGATCCAGAAAGAGTTTTTTTCTAGAGATCAGTCTTAGATGAAAGCTAAGACGATCTATGAATTTGTGTAAAAGTTTCAACCATAAAGGAAGATCAAAAGTTCAGGTTCAAGAGGCAACAATCAGCTAAAATTTTTCTACAGCTTTTCCCCTTCACAACGATGATAACGTTTATGACGGTAGAATTTTGTAGCAAAGAAACTTTAGAAGAACTTCTCCCACGTATAAGATAATTGGATAGTAGTAGCAAGAGGCATAGGTTTTGGAGTTTTTACTAGATCTATGATGTTGATGCAGAGGACGGCAGTAGATTGATGGATCTGTGGCTTGGTGGGAATGATGGATAAAGGCGATATCAAAAGCAATTATGGGAATTGCTTAGAAGATAGAGGTGGTAGAGATGGCTATAGGGCAGCAGGAACATGGCTCCGATACCAAATGATAGAACCCCAGAAGGAGCTCTATAGATTTTGACCCTTGAGGGAGATCAACCCTTGGAACATTGTAGGGGTTCCTCCCTCCTAGACTCGGCACAAGACTGAATAAAAGATGATAATTACTTGATAAAAGAGAGGGGGCGGCTACATCATTATATAGGGTTCTAATAAATTTTCCCTAAGGGGTGCTTCCTAAGTAAAATTTCCCTCTTACCCCTCTTATAGTCGCCCTACCTAACTAGGGATGGGTGGCGACCTAAGTGACTATATAGTTGACTCAACCTGCTAGAAACCCTTGCCGACTAGTCCAGTAAAGGGGGCGATGACCACCAGTAAACCCTAAGGCCCCAAAATAAATCCTAGCCACAATTCTTTATAGGATAGAGGTGACTGGATGGGGTTTTATTACAATCTCATAGAGTTTTATTGACTTCTACTTAGTTGAATAGGACCCAACCCTACTAGGGTCATATCAGAATCCTCAACTGCAACCGAAATTGCCTGCAGGTGAAACTAGTTTTGCAGGGCCAAGAAATCACCGCGGACTTCTTCCTCATACCACTTAATGATTATTAAATAGTGCTTGAAATTGAATGGCTATCCACTCTAGATGATGTTTTCTGAAATTTTTCCAAATTAATCATGAAAATTTTCAGCCATGGGAAACAAGTGATCCTACGCAAAAAGCGCAGGGGCAAGGTATCGACTATTTCTACGCAACGTATGGAGAGGGTGCTGTATAAATCGTATATCGACTTCCTAATACATCTTCAAGGGTTGCAAACGGAGGAACCAATGGTGAACAAAGATCCCAACCTCCCCTCATTGCTTGCTGAATTTTCGGATGTTGAACAAACAAAAACTGCCCCCTACCCGGCCACATAACCATCGCAAGTTCATGGAGGACGATAGTAAGATCAGTGCTCCCCTTATGACATTGCTTCTAAAGGATATCTTCCTCTGGCCAGATGAAGTTACAGTAGCCTTTGATGCCCTTATGACTGCAATTCTATCTACACCGGTGCTAGCCTTACCTGACTCTGACAAAATGTTTATGATCAAACTTAACGCATCGAAAGTTGGTATTGGTGTTGTCATTATGCAAGATGGCCAACCCCTAGCCTACATCAGTAAAGTCCTCTCTCCATATCACCTAAAGCTATCAATCTACGATGAGAAAATACTGACATTGCTAAATTTATGGCTTGGCATGACATAGATCAATGGCACAAAGGAGAGATGAAAATAAGTCCTAAAAAATTTGTTGCCTCTACTCACTCCAAACTTAGATTGGACTTATATTACCATGGACTCTACTAGATGGTAGCCACCATCTCTAAGGAAAGCCTGGCTACCATTAAAGAACAACCACATGCTAGCACACACACAAGAAAGAAACAACCACCCAACAAATACCGAAATAGAAGGGGGTTTACTATTAGAGATCGAGTCTTCCTTCATTTTCGTCCCTACTAACAAGAATCTATGAAGACTCGAGCCTCAAGAAAGTGATCTCCCTATTTCTTGGACCCTATAAAATTGGAGATCATATCAGAGTCATAACCTGGAGATCAGATCTGCACACCAAATAAAAAATATAACTAATCCTCTAGGTATCGTACCTCAAATGGAAGTTTAAAAAAGACAACTCAGCCCAGATCCATCCAACTGACACTCAAGCTGATGAGGAGACCCAAGTTTAGTTGATGATCATGTGGGATCACAAGATGGAGACATATCACTATCCAGTCACTACTGTTGATGCTAGACCACAGGAGTAGGATGCGCCTATTATAGGGGGCATGAGGGAGCCTCATGAGGAGTTATAGATTAGGACCCAGAGATATAAAGCTCAGCCTTGAGGAGAAAGCTAATTTGAAGAGGGAGGTTCTGTTTGGACCTTAGGTAGGTTGGGTCCTAGGTTCATTAAGTCATGAATATAATAAACCCTAAATTAGCCGCCACCCTCTATTAAAGAAGTGGTCAGCTAGGGTTAGGGAAGAGTTCATATAAAGAGGGAGTCTTCTAGCTGCCTAAGGTAGAGAGTGAGAGTTCCATTTAGCTAGGACTCTCTCCCCTTGATTGAATATGAGTCTCTTATAGCTATCAGCCACCTAGTTGGCTAAGGGTTAGGAATTAAGGGGAAGAAGTCTTAGTTTAGTAGGAGTCTTGGTTTAACTAAAAAAGGAGTCCTATTAGTAGTTAGAGTTTTGAGTCCCTATTTAAACTTATGTAGCCACCACTATTTTATCATGAATAAGATCAATATTACTTCAGCCATTATTCTAAATACCTCGGAGGACGGAACTCCTATAGCATTTCAGGAGGCTAATCCCCTATATAGATCAAACCCAAACTTAGAATCTGCAAGGGTTCTAACATAATGCCTTTTGGCCTAACCAATGCCCTCTCCACCTTTCATAGCTTAATGAATGATATCTTTCGAACTCATCTTTGTAAGTTTGTTATGGCCTTCTTCAATGATATTCTGATTTATAGCTCTTCCTTTGAAAGCCATCTATCACATTTGTGGATTATTCTAATGACACTACGAGAATATTGTCTTCTTGTCAAAAAGTCGAAATGTAGCTTTATGTAGGGTGAGATTAAATACCTCGGACACATAATTTTGAAAGAAGGAGTGGCAGTCGATCCTTTAAAGATCCAAGTAATGAAAGACTAGCAGTTATCGAAGATAATCAAAGCTTTACGGGGATTCCTAGGGCTGACAAGCTACTACAGTAAGTTCATGAAAAACTAATGTAAAATCAACACTCCCCTCATGGCACTCTTAAAGAAAGATGCTTTCAAGTGGTCGAACAAATCAATTGAAGCCTTCAACTCTCTAAAGACTGCGATGACCACTACACCGGTGCTAGCCCTACTTGATTTCAACAAGATGTTCATGATCAAGTCTGATGCTTCAAGAGTCAGAATTGGCTCTATATTAATGTAGGAAGGCCAACCACTAGCATACACTAGTAAGGCCCTCTCTCTAACACATCTAAAAGTTTCGGTCTACGATAAAGAAGTATTAGCCATAGTACATGTGGTTACAAAGTGGAGATCCTACCTTATCGACTGATGGTTTCAAATCAACATGGACCACCAGAGTTTAAAATACTTCATGGAGCAAAAGATTTCCTCACTAGAATAGCAAAAATAGGTAATTAAATTATTAGGGTTTGATTATGAAATTATTTATAAAAAGGCGCTTTCAAAGATAACTTGGTTGTAGATGCACTTTCCCACCTTCCTGAGCATGCCGAATTTGCAGCCATCGCCCTTCCTGTTTGTGACTTGGAAGACATTACGAAAGAATGACAAAATGACTCGGAGATCCAGGAAATCATCAAGAAATTAAAGGAGAGTCTGGGTTTAGTTACGCACTATAGTTGGGACTAGAAAGATCTACGATACAATGGTCGAATCATGGTGGTGGCCCATTCCCCTTGTCAAGCCACCATCCGAAAGGAGTTGCACTCATCACCTATGGCTGGACATTTGAGATTTCTTCACACTTATAAAGATTTCGCTAGGTTTTTTATTGGAAAGACATGAAAAAAATCATTGGAGAATTTGTGGCCTAGTGCAACACATGCCAACGACACAAGGGAGAAATTGTAGCAAGTCTAAGAAAGCTCCACTCTCTACCTATTTTAGATTCATCTTGGACTGAAATCTCTATGGACTTCACTGAATGACTATCATCATTTCATTAAAGGGCAATCTCTACCTATCCTTGTAGTTATAGATCGCCTTACAAAAATATGCTCACTTTTATGTTGTTATAATCCCTACACCATCACCACCATTGCCCGAATTTTTATGGAGAATATAGCTAAACTGCATGGGATTCCCCGCTCTATTGTAAGTGACCATGACAAGGTTTTACTAGCAAATTTTGGAGGAAACTCTTCCAATTGCAGGGCGCATAATAAAAGATGAGCACAGACTATCAGCCACAAACCGATGGCCAAACATAAGTGGTGAACATATACTTAAAGAACTACCTTAGATGCTTCACCAGTGAAAGGTCGAAGGAGTAGATTAAATAGCTTCCTTGGGCTGAATGGTGGTACAATACAACCTGTCACCACTAGGATGGATCAGGTAGTTAAGGAGTTAATTGATAAAGATAAAATTTTATAGCTATTGAAAAACAACCTTACAACAACCCAAGCAAGGATGAAATAACAAGATGACAAACACAGGAGTGAAAGGGAATTTATCATAGAAGATTGAGTCTTCCTTCGCCTTTAGCCATCATGCAAATCTCCCTAAAGACTTGAGCCTTAATGAAGCTATCTTGTTTTTTGGACACTACAAAATATTAGGGCATATTGGAGTCGTTGCTTACTGACCGGATCTACCAGCTAACTCAAAGATACATCTAGTTTTCTATATTTCTTGCCTCAAATTGAAGCTAGGAGAAGATGAATTGGCACAACATCATCTACCTGACATATCTGTTGATGGAGAAATCCAAACCGGGCCGGAGGCTATATTGGATCGCATGATCATAATACGTCGCATATGTCCTTTAACTGAAGTATTCATATAGTGGACCCATCTGCCTATTGGAGAGAGTCTGATAGGACTCTAGCAGGGTTGAGTCCTAATCATTTCAGTAGAAGTCAATGAAAACTCTGTTAGATTGTAATAAGGCCTCTCCTATCTTATAAAGGAGTATGACCATGGTATGGATTAGCCCTTAGGGCTTATTAGTCACTGCCCCCTTTACTAGGCAAGTCGGCTAGGGTTTTCCCCTGCTTAGGTCGGCTATAGAGCCAACCTAGCCGCCCCTTGTTCCTATTAAGGCAGGATGGCTATAGGAGGGGTAAAAGGATAATTTTCCTTAGATAAGTGCCCCTTAGGCTAGGACTTTGATCCCTATTTAAGATGTAGCTACCCCCCTCTTTTAATCAAGTAATTATCATCTTCAATTCAGCCTTTGTGCAGAGTCTAAGAGGGAGGAAGCCATATAGCATTCCAAGGGTTGATCCCCCTCAAGGATCAAAATCTATAGGGCTCCTTTTGAGGTTCTATCATCTGGTATCAGAGCCCCATTCCTACTGCCCTATAGCCATCTTAGCCATCTCCACCTTCCCAAGCATTTCCCACAATTGCTACAACACGCGCCTCCACCTTCCACCCCAACAACAGATCAAATCAGTCTACCGTTGCCCCCTGCGTTTGATATGGAATTTTGGTATATTTTTATAACCCATGCCTCTTCAATACTACAAGATCCTTCATATTATACATGAGAGAAGTTTTTCAAAGTTTCCTTAGTGTAATTTTTTACCATCGCAAATGTTATCATCATTGAAAAGTTGAAACACTGCAAAAATTTTCAACCTATTTTTGCTACGTGAAACCAAACTTTTGTTCATCATTTCTGACCAAAATTTTTACACAATTTTCAATATCAAGTTGTCTTTTATTTAGATTTAATTTCATGGAAAAACTCCTTCTGAAATTGGTTTTTTTGTACAATGTTTTATCATCACGTAGTTTTGGAATTTTACGATGAAGGAATTTATCTTTTGCCCTAATTCCTTACCGTTATGCTGCCAAAATTTCTACTGATATTGACAACATCTAATCCAAGGGTTTCTGTCTAATTTCCTTAAACTTTTTCTAGAATTTATGTTAAGAAATTATCGTTTCTTTGACGCAAAAATCGGTTCAGCAGGACAGCACATCACATCACTTCTTTTTACTGAATTCTATCAGATTTGAGTGTTATTTTTTATTAGATTTCAGACTTTCTTTTCCTCATCACCAAACCCTACCATCCTTATAAAAAAATCTTCAAAATTTTACCCTAAATCAAAACCAAATTGCCACCTAAATTAGCCCTAACCGTAGCCTATTTTCTTATCGATCCACTTACTTTTTTAGCCAACTTTCCTTACCGAGACACCTACCTTTGCTGCCATCTATCCCAGATCTAAAATCTATTTTCTAAACCTTTATCTACTGCTAGTACAGTCCTAAAACCACACCAATTCGTAGTCTAAACTCTATAAAATCGTGGCCCCAAATCTGCCTTAAATCGCAGCCTACTTCTACCAAAATCGATCCACCTTCCAACCGACCACCCCTTCTCCAAAATTCCCATGCCACTAACCCGACAATAGAAAAAAGATCTCAATATTACAGATCTTGAGGCATATACTATGGCATTAGAGGAGGCTATCGATGCAAAGCTTGAAGCCTTTGAAAATTGATGGAAGAGAAGATGTGATCCTTATTCGTCGAATTCAGCATAGGCCGACCATCAAGCCTGAGGAAGTCACACCATGGAGAGACTTCAGATCAACGAGATGATCCTCAAGAGCATGGACGCATCACCTCTAATCCCAACAATCCACGCATGAAGTTTGACATCTCAAGATGGGAAAAAGGAGACCCAATCGGATAGATCTCACACACGGAGTGCTATTTTCAGTTCTATCGAATCGCCGATGCCACACGAGTGGATATCGCTACCATACACCTCAAGGTAGATGCTATTCAATGGTTCAATTGGTCTAAACACACTTTGGAGGACTCTCTTAGTAGTGGTTCAAGGAAGGGCTTTTAAACTGCTTTGGTCCGATCGATTTCAACAACATCGACAGATAATTGGCAAAGATTTATCAAACTTCTATAATACAAGATTACCAAACAAGGTTTGAGTGTTTATCTAACCAAACTGAATATTAGTCTGAGAAATAACTTTTAGGTACTTTCGTTGAGGGCTTAAAGCCAGAAATCCGAGAAGTCAAAGCATGACAATCGTATACCCTTATGGTGGTAATTTCCTTCGCGCGTATCCATGAATAACGATTGAACCATGAGACACGAAGGACAAGGGTTGCTCCCCGACCAGTCATGCCGAGGCCTACTGCCCCCTCTACTACCATTCGAGCCCTTGCACCAAAAAAATTGACAAGAGACGAGCTTCACGAATGATTAGCCAAAATATTATATTGGCATTATGAAGAATCGTGGAGCCGCGAACATCGTTGTAAGAAGGGTCGGCTCCTCATGATTGAACCAGAGGAGGATGAGGACAATGAACCATCTGAAGAAGGCCTCAAACCCAAAGAGGAAGCCATAGAGGAAGAGCCTCAACCGGCCAACTACGCAGTGCATGCATTGGCCAGTTATTCCAATCCACAGACGTTGAAGTTGGATGACTTCTAAAGTAGCAACCCATCACCATTCTTATCGACACAGGTAGCACAAATAACTTTCTCAATAGTAAGGTTGCTGCATATTTAGCACTTTAAATCGAAGGTTGCAAGAAGTTCGATGTAAAGGTCGCTGACGGTCGAATCCTCAATTGCAACCAATGATGCCCACGGGTGAAGCTACTCCTCCAAGACCAAGAAATGATAGCTGATTTCTTCCTCCTACCCATCGATGATTATAAAGCCATGCTTGGGATCAAATGGCTCATAACGCTAGGTGATATCTTCTAGAATTTTTCTAAATTAATTATAAAATTCTATTGCAAAGGGAGACAGGTCACATTGTGAGACAAGCGCGGGAGCCATATCTCCACCATTTCGACACAACGGATAGAGAAAGTTTCTCATAAAGTACATGGGAGATTTTTTATGCATATCCAGCAACCATCTAAGGGAGAGAATATATAAATTTTAGATCCCAAGCTTGCCCTCTTGCTGGATGAATTCGTGGACGTTTTCATAGAGCCGCGCGGGCTGCCCCCTAACCGGTAGCATGACCACCATATTCCTATTCTGTTGGGCAAACCTCCAGCAAATTTGTGTCTGTATTACTATCCTCACTTATAGAAGGATGAGATTGAGAATATCATCAAAGAGATGCTTGACACCGGGGTAATTCGACCGAGTTGCTGCCCTTATTCTTCACTGGTGTTGCTAGTGCACAAGAAGGATGATATATGGCGGATATGCATTGATTATCGGGCCTTGAACGATATCACCGTCAAGGACAAACATCCTATACCCATTATAGATGAGCTCTTGGATAAATTAAAAGGAGCCCGAGTCTTCACTAAACTAGATCTTCGTTCCGGTTATCACCAGATTCGGGTATGCACTGAAGATATTCTGAAAACTGCATTCCGCATGCATAACGGCCACTATAAGTTTCTGGTAATGCCTTTCGGACTTACGAATGCTCCTTCTACTTTTCAAAGCCTGATGAATGATATCTTCTAGAGTTTTCTATGCAAGTTAGTATTAGTATTCTTTAATGATATCCTCATTTATAGCCCTACGCTTGATATACATTTTCAGCACTTACAAGCTGTTAACAATTCTCCGGGAGAATACTCTTTATGTGAAACAGTCAAAGTATAGTTTCTTATAGCGTAAAGTAGTGTATCTTGGGCACCTTATGTCAGAGGATGGAGTGGTAGTAGACCAGATGAAGATCGAGGTAATGCAAGGATGGCCGAAACCTACAAACGTAAAATCGCTGCATGGCTTCCTTAGACTCACAGGCTACTATCGGAAATTCGTGAAAGATTACAACAAGATCAGTTCTCTGCTCACATCTCTACTAAAGAAAGACTCCTTATGGTTGGAATAAGCTTCTACAGCCTTTGAATGACTCAAGGCTGCCATGACGACAATGCTGGTCCTAGCATTGCCTGATTTCAGCTGAACCTTCGTGATCGAGGCTGATGCATCCAGAGTTGGGATTGGAGCTGTTCTAATGTAAGATGGCCGATCTCTCACTTACACTAGTAAGGCTTTGTCTCCCTCACACTTGAAAATGTTAGTATATGATAAAGAAATGTTTGCCATTATACACGCCATCACAAAGTGGAGACCCTACCTGATCGGCCAGTGCTTCCAGATTAAGACTGACTATGGGTAACTAAACTTCCCCAGAGTAACAACATTGGGTAACTAAACTTCTCAGCTTTGATTATGAAATTACTTATCGAAAAGGAAAAGAGAATGTTATTGCAGATGCTCTATCTCGGCTCCCGGGGCAAGCCGAAATTTCAGTCATCTCCCTTCCCACCACCGACTTTCTCAAACACATTAGGGAGGAGTGAAAGAATGATATAGAAATATGAAGCATCATAGAAAAATTAGAGAAGGATCCAGATTCCGTAGGGCACTACACGTAGAACTCGAAGGACTTACGCTATAAAGATCGAATTGTTGTTGTTCCTTCTTCTCCTCACATTCAAGTTATTTTGCATGAAATGAACTCTTCACCTTTAGCAGGGCACTCTGGATTTCTAAGGACTTATAAAAGGGCGAAGCAAAACTTCTTTTGGAATGGCATAAAAAAATTAATTTATGACTATGTATCCAAATATGATGTAAGTGGTATAAAGGTGAAACAATGGCAAGTCTTGGTAAACTACAACCGCTACCTATACCAAATTTGACTTGGATGGACATCTCCATGGATTTCGTCAAAGGACTGCCACTATCTCAAGGTAAAAGTATGATCTTTCTGGTGGTAGATTGCCTAAGTATACTCATTTTTGTGTGTGAGATATCCGTAAACTACTGCCACTATTGCTTAGATTTTTATGAAAAATATTATGAAATTGCATGGGATGCCAAGGTCGATAGTAAGCAACTGTGACAGGGTGTTTACAAGTAAATTTTGGACCGAGCTCTTCTATCTACAGGGCACCCAATTGAAGATGAGCATAGCCTATCATCCACAAATAGACGACCAAACAGAAGTGGTGAACAGATGCCTCGAGACTTACTTACGATGCTTCACCAGTGACCAGCCCAAAGAGTGGACAAGATGGCTTCCCTGGGTTGAATGGTGGTACAATACAACTTTTCATTCATCAACTAAATATACCAATTATGAGGCACTGTTTGGCCAATCACCCCCTGTAATTCTCAGATATGTACTTGGTTCGGTCAAAGTGGATCACGTCGACCAAGACCTAATTAATAGGGATAAACTGCTACACCTATTAAAGGACAACCTAACTGTCACTCAAGCCCGCATGAAGCAGCAAGTAGATAATCACCGGAGTGAGTGAGAATTTTTAGTAGGAGATTGGGTTTACCTCTGCCTACAACCATACAAGGAGCAATCCATCAACACCAGAGCATTGATGAAACTATCTCCACGATTTTATGGACCATATTAGATTTTAGAATGCATTGGGGCCGTGGCATACTGACTTAAACTTCCAGATGACACCAAAATTCATCTTGTCTTCCACGTATCCCTACTGAAGCCAAAATTGGGTGAATATGAACTGGCTCAAACTCAGCTGCCGAGCACTACAATTGAAGGTGAAATCCAAGCCCAACCTGAAGCTATACTTAATCGAAGAATTGTGATACACCGACGAAGTCCCTCCACCGAAGTACTTGTGAAGTGGAATAACTTACCATCTGAAGATGCAACATGGGAGTCACACGAAGAGCTGAAGACCTAGTTCCCAGAGTTTATGGATCATCAGCCTTGAGGACAAGGCTGATTTTGAGAAGGCGGACTTGATAGGACTCTAGTAGGGTTAAGTCCTAATCATTTCAGTAGAAGTCAATAAAAACTCCACTAGATTGTAATAAGGCCTCTCCTATCTTATAAAGGAGTATGGCCAAGGTTTCGATTAGCCCTTACGGCTTAGTAGTCGATGCCCCGCTTACTGGGTAAGTCGGCCAGGGTTTCCCCCTGCTTAGGTCGGCTATAGAGCCAACCTAGCCGCCCCTTGTTCCTATTAAGGTAGGATGGCTAAGGAGGGGGAAAAGGATAATTCCCCTTAGACAAGTGCCCTCTTAGGCTAGGACTTTGATCCTTATTTAAGATATAGCTACCCTCCTCTTTTAATTAAGCAATTATCATCTTCAATTCAGTCTTTGTGCCGAGTCTAGGAGGGAGGAACCCCTATAGCATTCCAAGGGTTGATCCCCCTCAAGGATCAAAATCTATAGGGCTCTTTATGGTGTTCTATCAGAGTCCTATAACGAGTTAAAGATGAAGTTTCCAGAGTTTATGGAAGCTCAACCTTAAGAGCAATGCTGTTTTAAAGAGGACGGATCTAATAGGACCCCAATAGGGTCAGGTCCTATCCATTGAGTCATGACATATTGGTCGATCTAGTCAACTCAATTAGGAGTCATAGTAGGAATTATAGTCTATTTTATTAGGAATTCTAGTAGGAGTCTAGTTTATTTGATTAGGAGTTCTTGTAGGAGTTGGAGTTTATTTAATTAAGAGTCCTATTATGAGTCTATTTTAGGAGTCCAAGTTCAATTAGGAGTTGGTTAAGAGTCTCTATAAAGAAGGGTGTAACTATTTTGTTTTGAACAATCAATGAAAGTTATTTGATTTCAGCCTTTGGTTGAAACCCTAGGAGAGCTGATTCCCTATAGTGATTATTTATCTTCGATAGAAACCTTTGGGTTCCCATTATCTTCCTAGAGGAAAAAGTGGAGCTTGCCACGATCATTGTTTGATCTATGCAAGGGAAAGCCTATGCCCTTTACTGCTTTACAGATGGTCGATTCGCTAGTCTCGACCCTAGATGCACTAGAGTACCCAAGGTGGGAAAGCTTAAAGGAGATGCAAAAGGTGTGGAGTGAGGGCATGAATGTGAAGAAATACTGCCACAGATTCTTATATCTGGGGATGGCAAAGCAGATCTACTGCTTCCCCTTGAATTTTTTGATTGATACTTGCTACTACAATAAAGTGGTAGTAAGTTAGGCTGTGCCTAGCCCGTTTGGTTTTATGCTTCTGACTCATTCAATTTTGGTTTGTAGTACCACCACTATAATGACCCTCATTGATCATGTTTGAGATGTTGGTGTCGTTATTCACCAACAATCTCTCGTAGTTGATGATTTACAACCAGAGATTGAGGAGTTAAAGAAGGGGGGAGGAGCCCCTTCTATTATCATCGAGGCGAAGGCTCGATCGACCAAGTTGGTGCATCAATTAGAGAACGCTGAGCAGTGCCTTGTTGGCCTCGTCAGACAATTGAAAGAGGTATAGGGCAACAGTTGAGCCATGAAGGATGAACTACTATGTCTAACCCAAGAGTTGGACTCAATGAGTATGCACAACTCGAAGCTTGTCGAGGAGGTCACAATGACTAATGGGGAGGCTCATGAGTTAAGGGAAGCACTAAACTAAGTGATGCCTGATATTAGTATCAAGAGGAAGTGATCATCGACTACAAGGCATTTATCGAGTTTAAGAAGGGTCTGGAGAGGATGGAAGTTACCTCGTACTAGTTTGGGTACTAAATCACTTTGCCTCATTTCAACGTGAGGCACCACAGCTAAAGCTCGAGAAGGATCCATTCAGGGACTATCTTGAGGACCAAAACGTCTTAATGTCGACCAAGATCCTATTCGACAACAGCCCTAACTTACTATCTCATCCTATTGCCTGAGCTATCATCTCTAGCTTGATCTCTTTTTTGGCTGTTAGGTTAGTCTAACTGACTTGTTCCTTCTATCTACCTATTGGTGTTTTATTTTTACAAGCAGAGGCTATATCTTGGATGTAGAAGCCTGACCTAGTTGTTGTAATCCTTTTAGAAGTAATGAAATTTTTTTTCTTATTTCTCAACTAACACTTTAAAGATACATCCTACAACTAATACCCTAAGCCTGACAAGGTAAAGCCCGATTCTTGGGGTGTTGTCCTCCCTGATTTGATCCCGAGGAGGCCTTACAGATGAAAAATTTTTCAAGTTCATAATATGTCACATTCTTAGTAACACCATAGTAGAACCCTTGTAGATTCTAAGCTTGGGGTGATCTCTATAGGGGATTGGCCTCTATAGAACTCTATAAGGGTTCCTCCTTCCTTGGTTTTCCGAATAATGGCTTAAAAATAATTGATCTATTGATGATGAAAGAGGGGATAATACAAGGTTATTTATAGGCCTTCTAAACACCAACTCCTAATAGGTTTCATACTTAAGACTCATACTCCTAACAACTCCTACTCCAACTCTAAGAAGAAACTCATACTTCCAACAACTCTAACTCTAACACTAAGAAGCAACCTCCAAACTAATTCTAATCCTATTCTAACTTAACCCCTCCTTAACCAACCCCTCTTTAAGTAGGATAAGGGGTGATTAATTAGGGTAACATATATCTTATTTTTTCCCCAAAATATCTTCCTCCAAACTAATCCTGACCTAGCTGACCTCCTCACCTCTTTAATAGGGGTCAACTAGATAAGATTTACATGAATGCCCTTAGGATTTACATGTTTATCTTTTTCAATTAAACTAAATTAGGACTCCAATAGCTAGAGTCCTAACACACCATGTTAGAACCCTTATGGAGTCTAAGCTTGGGATGATCTCTATAAGGGATTGGCCTCCTTAAAACTCTATAGGGGTTGCTTCCTCCTAGGATTTCTGCCTAATGGTTGTAAATAATATTAATCTATTAATGATGAAAAGATAGGAGAATATAAGCTATTTATAGAGCTTCTAAACCTTAACTCCTAATAGGATTCCTACTTAAAGGCTCCTACTTTTAAGAACTCTAACTCCAACATAAAATAACTCCTAGCTGGCCTCAACTAGGGGTGGCTGACTGTTAAGACTCACAATCCTTCTCCTCTACTAACCCTAACCCTAGTCGGCCCCTTTAGCTATAGTATGGGGTGGCTAGCTAGGGTTTACATGTGTGCCTCCTTTATTAAATTTAGGACTTAATTAACTAGAGTCCTAACTTCCCAACCTTGACTCCTAATCAGACTCCAACTCAACCGAATCCTAATTATACTAGGATTTGGGCTGATTTATTATAATGAATCAAATCTTCTCCTAGTTGACCTAATGTCAGGTCTAGGTTGGCTAACAAGGCCTAATCTAAGGACTAAGTCAATTGACTAGGACCCGACTCAGCTACGGTCCTAATAGACCCGCCCTCTTCAAATCAGCCTTGTCCTCAAGGCTGAGGCTTCATGATCTCCGGGTTTGAGTCTATAGTTTATCATGAGGCTTCTTTGTTGCATTTGAAGTAGGTGCATCACGATCCCATGGTTCAGCTTTATCTTGTATTTGTTCATTAGTGGTTGTATATAGATGGTGATGCATCGTGATCACATGATGCCATGCAATCCCTAGGTGGAACTAGGCCTCCTCATCATTTTAGGTGTCGGGTGAATAAATCTAGGTTGAGTTATCCTATCTAAACTTCCATTTGTGGTGAGATTCCTGGAGGATCTATTGTAATTTCGAATTAGTGCGCAGATCCGATCTATAAGTTATGGCTCCAATGTGATCTCTAATTTTGTAGGGTCTAAAGAAACTTGGAGACCACTTCCATGAGGCTCGAGTCTTCATAAATTCCTACTAGTAGGGTTGAAGATAAAGGAAGACTCGATCTTTAATAGTAAAATTCCTTCTACTTTAGCATTTATCAAGTAGTTGTTTTTTTCTTATGTGGGCTAGCATGTGGTTGTTCTTTAATGGTAGCCAGGCTTTCGCTGAGATGATGCTGCTCTCTAATAAAGTCCATGGTAATGTGAGCCCAATCTGAGTTTAGAGGGAGTAGAAGTTATAACTTTTTAGAACTTATTTTCATCTTCTCTTTGTGTCACTGACCTTTATCATGCCAAGCCACAAATTCAACATTAGTTAGCATTTTCTCATCGTAGATTGATAGCTTCAGGTGATATAGAGAGAGGGCTTTGCTGATGTAGGCTAGGGGTCGATTATCTTGCATGAGGATAACACATTCTAGCTCCCAATGCGTTAATCATAAAAACTTTATCGAAGTCAGTAAATCTAGCACCGACGAAGTGTAGGGGTTGCAACTTGGCTATATGACCCCTGTTTCAAGCATCTTATATTTAACCTTCTTTATTTTAGCTTTCTTCAATAGGAAGCTTTCCTTTTTTGTAGTGATGGTTACAGCTCCAAAGTTCATTATAATGCTAACAAAGGCCCTTCGTCAATCTATCATGAAGTTCTTCTCTTATCAATTTCTTTAGTAGCGAAGGTCGACTGGGAACATGGAGTACTAGAGGTTTATATGTTACTGGTCTAAGAGTGGTTCTCATCCTCTAAGCGTCTTGGTTGAGCAATTCCTCTTGGATTCGGGTGAAGGAGATTACGACCATCATGGTGTGGGGCTGTAGTGCCTTAACTTCTCCTTTAATCTCTTGCTTGAGTCCTTCGATGAATGTCCCTAATAATTATTTATCAGTCCAATCACGTGCGAGGTAGGATAACTTCTCAAAACTGATTTGGTATTCATGGATAGTATAGGTTTGTCTGATCTTCGTGAGTTGGCCATCAATATTTTCACACTTCATTAGTCTAAAATTGTTCAATAGTACGTTCTTGAATTGTATCCACATCGGGACCCCATGGGTATATTCAAGGCAATTGTATCATCAAATTGTATCTTCTTCGAGGTGGTTGACAATAGTGTCGATCATGGAATCCTTCGATATTCGGTAATAGTAGAAATAACACTCGGTGTGCGAAATCCATCTCGTTAGGTCTCCTTCTTCCCATCAAGGGAAGTCCACCCTCATGCGTGGTTATATCATGTCTGAGGGCTCTCCCTCATTCTCTAAAGGCCTCTCTAAACTTTCTCCTTGTTGGAAATTGGTTGGGCTTGGAGATTGGCCCAATCTTAATTCAGTGAATAAGACACCTAATCTGTCCTCCATGCGTGGTTCAAGTCATGATTTAAGCCATGATCCAAGCGCCTCTAACTTGGTATTGATCAAATCTATCAATGTCATGGCTTAAGACCCTAGATCTACAATGTCAAGGTCCTTTTCTTGCTATTAGGTCAGTGGTATGAACTGGTTGGGTGGATTGATAGCTGAAAGAGATGGTGGATCAAGGGTAGATAGCTACGGTGTTAGGATCCTAGCTGAGTTGGGTCATAATCGATTGAGTCATCCTTAAATTAAGATTATGGTATCCAAAATCAAAGAACTTTGATTTGATTGCCTATTATGATACTGATTTTGGTGGGTATAGAATATATAGAAAAAGCACTACTGGAACATGTCAATTCTTGGGGCATGCACTTGTTTCTTTAACTTTTAAGAAATAAAATTCAGTAGCTTTATATACTGTGGAAGCAGAATACATTGCAGCTAGTGCATATTGTGCCTAAGTCATTTGGATGAAAAACACACTAGAAGATTATGGAATAAAATTAAAAAATATTCCCATAAAGTGTGATAATACAAGTGCTATTTATTTGACTAAAAATCCTATTCAACTTTCAAGAATCAAACATATTGATATTAGATGTCATTTTATAGGAGATTATGTAAATTGTCAAGATATCTCTTCAAAATTTATTAACTCTAAGCATCAATTAGTGGATATTTTTACAAAACTCTTAAATGAAGAACAATTTGATTTTCTTAGAAGAGAACTTAAAATGCTAAATCATAAAAATATATGAATTACTTGTTTCATGAGAATGAGCTTTTTTTGTGATAATGTTTTATTGTTTCTATGAGATGTTTATCTTATTATTCACAAAAAGGAGAGAAAATTTGCATGATGATGATTTTATTATTTTATAAATTTATTTGCTATATTTGCTTGAAATTACATGAGATAATTTTAAATGCATGAGTAGCTCTTAAATCTTTGAATCTCCTTTAATATCTTGGATTTTTAACTTATTTTTGAAATTTTCTCTACAAAATTGAGAGTTATATTTAATGATGATTTACTACTCTCCTCCCTTGTTTTATTTCCTTCTTTTTTATAAGAGGAATAAAATTCTTTATGACTCATATTGTATTTTGAAAGGGGAGAGCAAAAACTCATATACCTTAAAATCTTTAGCTCCATATTTCATATTTTTGTTGATGATAAAGGGGGAGAAATAGATGTTGATAACTTATGTAATAACTTAAGGAAAAAATTTTAAATATTTAAAATTCATGAAAATCCTTAATGTGTTGATACTTTAAAAGCAAATTATTATTGACATATGCATGTCTAATTACAATCCTTGAAATATGATTTGCTTGAAATATTGATTATCTTGATTCACTTGAGTTCAAGAGTGAGTGATTTTCTTGAATTTAAGTCTCATTTATTATGGTATGAATTTAGGGAGAGTTAGGATTAATTCTCATCATCCATTGAGTGTCATCATCAAAACGAGGAAGATTGTTGAATCTTGGATTTTGATAATGAAATCAATTGAAGAGTGTTTATTTAACATGTGTGTTAGAGGAAAAATTATAGGTCTAACTATGATAGGAGCAATGAAGTTGCAACTAGATGGTGGGCCAAGATCAAACTTGGGCATCGGGCCGGGTTTGGATGATGCGGTGGAACCTCACCGAGAGTTCGCTAGGAGATTCACCGAAGGGATCGGGAAGCTTGCTGGGAACACGTCGGGAGATCACCGGAAGAAGATCACAGGACTTGCCACAAGAATACTAGAGGCTACCAGA
The DNA here is from genome assembly GCA_021527575.1 of Ensete glaucum. Taxonomy (NCBI): domain Eukaryota; kingdom Viridiplantae; phylum Streptophyta; class Magnoliopsida; order Zingiberales; family Musaceae; genus Ensete; species Ensete glaucum. The sequence goes on from CM038552.1 coordinate 38,392,294, forward strand.
TTAGGTGGGAGTTAGGTCTTGTTTAAGCTTTTTGGTCATTAAGTGTTGTAATCAATGAGTTGTAGTTAGGGTTTTTGTTCGAATTGAGTTGGATTTGGAAGGAATCCAAATCAACTCAATGAGGCAACTGGGTCCAATATGGGGTTTGATTGAGCTCCGGTTGAGCCCAATTGACCAAAGAGTTAGCTAAAATCAAGTTCAAGCCAGAATTAGAAAAGTGGAGGGAATCACTTTTCTGGAGATTCCGACAGGTAAACTGCTGGTGAGTGGCGGTTTGTCACGGACTTAGCTGAATTTGCCTAAGCCGTGCGGCACCCTCGCGGCACTCCCGAAGACTTAGCTAAAATTGCCTAAGTCGTAGAGCAACCTTGCTCACTATTCCGGACTTAGTAGGGATTGCCTAAGTCATGAAATGCACAATGTGTTATCTGTCCGCAAAGGGTCAGCCCTCTTACAACCTCTTAAGGTCCCGTAGGACCTGCAAAGAAGAAGTTGATTAATTCAGAAGCGAGCGACGAACACGTCCCGACATCTCGCAAAGCGGAAAGCTATACAAGCAATTTGTCAAACACCTTGAGTGCAACAAAGAAAAGAGGGAAAGAGAGGGAAATAGGACTTTGGAGGGTTGTAGGAACGGTCGCAAGTCCACAAACAACGGTTCCCAAGGTATCAGACGCAAGATAACTTCAATTGCTAATGAACGCCTACACCCGACATATACCCGGAACCCCATCCAGCCTGGTGCCACCCGGGGGGTTCCAAGGTGCTGAAATGGCTGACATTTCGCACCGCTTAGAAAGGTTACCACAGCACATAAAAAAGACCCAAAAATAGGGCTGTTTTGGCTCCGCGCAGCGAGCGATCATTTTGCAGCCTTCTACACTACTTTTGCTCACATTTCTTAGGTAAAAACACAAACTCAAGGCAAAAATAAGTTGCCAAACATATGTACAAGCAAGAAAAAGTCACGAACGGTTCAAGGAGCAAAGGCATTGCAGTTAAGCGACGACCATTCATGATATTTTCCCCCACTTAAACTGTCGACGCCCTCGTCGATGCTTGTTGGTAGGCTTTGACGTGAGCTTCTTCATGTCGCAGGGTGTCTTTTGGCTCCCAACTGGCTTCTGTTTGAGGAAGCTTTTGCCACTTCACTAGGTACTCTATTTGCTGTGCTCCATTGGGTAGCTTTATCTTACGATCCGCTAGAATAGTTTCAACTCGCTTCTCGTAAGAGGCTCTGGTGGGGGGTAGTCGAGTTGGAACATTTCGAGAATCATCTCGCGGTTCTGAGTGGTAGGCTTTCAAGTTGCTCGCATGGAAGACATTGTGAATTCTGAACCATTCTGGCAGTTGCAACTTGGATGAGACATTGCCTACTCTGCTGATGATTAGGAAAGACCCTTCATACTTGTGTACCAATCCTTTGTGCACTTTGTGTCTAAAGAATTGGAGTGATGCTAGTTGGAGCTTCACCAACATCATGTCACCAACTTTAAATTCTTGTGGTCGCCTTCCCAAGTCTGCCCACTTCTTCATCTTTTTAGCCGCCTTCTCTAAGTAAGCCCGCACAATATCTGCATTGCGATGCCATTCCCTTGCGAAGTGATAGGCTGATGGGCTACTCCCTGTATAACCAATAACCAGGGTATGAGGAGTTGATGGATGTTGTCCCGTAATAATCTCAAATGGGCTCTTGTTGGATGCAAAGCTCCACTACAAGTTATAGGAGAACTAGGCTATGTCCAATAGCTTCACCCAATCTCATTGGTTGGCACTCACGTAGTGCCGAAGATATTGCTCCAAGAGAGAGTTAATTCTCTTTGTTTGGCCGTCCGTTTGAGGGTGGAGGCTTGTGGAGAAGTATAATTTAGACCCCAACAACTTGAACAACTCAGTCCAGAATCGTCCCAAGAATCGAGAATCCCGATCACTAATGATGTTGTGTGGGACTCCCGAATACTTAACCACATTCTTCATCATCAACTTTGCCGCCTCTTTCGCTGAGCAATGTAGGGGTGCAGCAATGAATGTTACATACTTCAAAAATCGGTCAACTACCATGAGTATTGATCCAAGTCCCCCTACTGCGGGCAAGCTTGATATGAAGTCCAAAGAAATGCTCTCCCATGGCCTTTCTGGTACGGGCAGCGGCTCCAAAAGTCCCATTGGCTTCTGCTGCTCTATCATGTCCTATTGGCAAGTAAGGCATGTTCGAACATATTCCTCCACATCTGCCCCCATCTTCGGCCAATAGAAGGCCCTCTCCACGAAATCCATTGTTCGGTGGATACCCGGATGTCCAGCTCAAAGGGAATCGTGATACTCTTTCAAGAGTTAATGCCTCAAGTTATCCGCTCGTGGGACATAAACTCTGTTCCCCTTAGTGTAGATGAGTCCCTCCTAGACCCAAAATCGTCGTGTCTTGCCCTCTTTGATGAGTTGAATCAGAGCCACTGCCTGAGGATCTCGGTACAGTCCATCCCTGATCCTGGAAAGAAAGTTGGAGCGCAATTGACTTGCATGGCCTCCGCCCTCCAACTGTATAGCATTCACTAGTTCCACTTCCGACTCAATGCATCAGCCACGACATTTGCTTTTCTGGGTTTGTACTCCATCACCATATTGAACTCAGTCAAGAAGTCCTGCCTTCGTGCTTGCTTTGGGGAGAGTTTTTTTTTATTTTGGAAGTAACTCAATACGACATTATCTGTCCTTGGTACAAATGGTGCTCCTAGAAGGTAGTGTCGCCACACTCGTAGACAGTGGACCACCGCTGTCATCTCCTTCTCATGCACAAGATATCATCGCTCGGTCTTGTTGTGCTTGCGACTCTCGTAGGCCATTGGATGACCCTCCTGCCTAAGAACTCCTCCAATAGCAAAGTCAGAAGCATCGGTATGGACTTCAAAAGACTTTCCATAGTCCGGTAATTTGAGTACAGGTTCTTCTAACACAGAAGTCTTCAGGTCTTGAAATGCCACCTCACATTTGTCCGACCACCTCCAGGACTGCTCCTTTTTTAGCAACTCCGTTATTGGAGCTGCGTGCTTCGAATATCCAGCTATGAAGCACCGATAATAGTTGACGAACCCAAGGAAGGATCTCAACTCTAGCACCTTCTTTGGTGTTCGCCAGTCTACCACAGCTTGCACCTTAGCCTTGTCCATTCGAATGGACCCATTCCCAATTCGATGCCCCAAGAATAAAATCTTCGTTTGGGTGAAGTAGCACTTTTCCCTCTTCACGAATAAGGTGTTCTCCCTAAGAACTTTGAAAATTGTTCGGAGGTGTTTAACATGCTCCTCAAGTGTTTGGCTATAGACGATGATATCATCTAAGTAGACAACCGCAAACTTATCCAGATATTCCTTGAATAGCTGGTTCATGAGAGTGCAGAATGTGGCCGGAGCGTTGGTGAAGCCAAAAGGCATCACCAAGAACTCGAATGCTCCATACCTGGTCACACAGGTAGTCTTCGCCTCATCACCTTCTGCAATGCGCACAAGAAATTTTCAAGCTCTTTGGCATCCCTAGCACCTCCGTAGTACTGCGGCTCTAGTGCCCTGAAGTTTTGTGGTGGCGCAGCGTGGGTGTTGTTCCCTCCCGCATCAAGAGTCCTTGTTAACACCATCACCTTAGCCGTGAGTTCCGCCACAACTTCATATAGGTGTCGTACGAAATCTTTGGTGTCCTCTGTCAGTTGATCCATCATAGATTCAACTTTTTTGATCTGAGATTCAGCTTCTTCTAGCGAGCTCTCTACCCTAAGTAGCCCTCGCTAGCCTTGGTAGAGTTTCTCCATGCTCGCTTCAAGAACATCAAGGTGAGTCTCCGCCGCTATAATTCTCTCCTTGTGGCTCTTTTTCCCGGTTGGCGCTCCAGATGGTGCCTCCTCCCCTCGTGGAGAATACCCAACTTCATGCTCGTCTTGTTCACTGTAGAGTTCCTCATGAGTGGCTCCCATAGTTTGCGAGCGAGTTTGTACTTGCAGCCCACCTGCGATTGCTTGGAGCAAGGGTCCGGCTTGCGCCATCTTGCTCGATTCACCATGATGTTTCACCATGACGAGATTGCGAATCTTCTTCGCTGTTCATATGAATTGCTTGCCTGCTCTGATACCACACTATCATGGACTTAGCTGAATTTGCCTAAGCCGTGCGACACCCTCGCGGCACTCCCGAAGACTTAGTTGAAATTGCCTAAGTCGTAGAGCAACCTTGCTCACTATTTCGGACTTAGCTGGGATTGCCTAAGTTATGAAATGCCCAACGTGTTATCTGTCCGCAAAGGGTCAGCTCTCTTACAACCTCTTAAGGTCCTGTAGGACTGCAAAGAAGAAGTTGATTAGCGGCGGACGGCCCGTCCCTCGCAAACGGAAAGCTATACAAGCAATTTGTCAAACACCTTGAGTGCAGCAAAGAAAAGAGAGAAATAGGACTTTAGACGGTTGTCGAAGTCCACAAGTTCCCAAGGTATCGGATGCAAGACAAGTTCAATTGCTGATAAACGCCTATGCCCGACATATACCCGGAACCTCATCCAACCCGGTGCCACCCGGGGGGTTCCAAGGTGCTAAAATGACTGACATTTCATACCGCTCAGAAAGGTTACTGTAGCACACGAAAAAGACCCAAAAACAGGGCTTTGGGTTATTTTGCTCATGTGAGCAATCATTCTGCAGCCTTCTACACTACTTTCGCTCACATTTCTTAGGTAAAAACACAAACTCAAGGCAAAAACAAGCTGCCAAACATATGTACAAGTAAGAAAAAGTCATGAACGGTTCAAGGAGCAAAGGCATTGCGGTTGAGCGACGACCGTTCGTGATAGATTAGACCGCCCGTACCTTGAAAATGGGGCGATGGGTAAATCGCTCGTACCCTAAAAACTAGGCGACTGAACCACCTAGGACAGGTGGGTAAACTACTTATACTTGGTTTTTGGGCAGCTAACGACATGTAAATTGCCTAGGTCAATGGGTAAACCACTCATACTTGGTTTTTTCACATAAATTTGATTTTTGATCCAAAATTTTAAAGCCACTCGGGGCCTATAAATATCCCAAGTTTTCTTACACTCCATACACAACAATTTTAGGAATTTCATTATGTGATAAAATTGTGTATGATTTGTAAGAAAAAGAAAAGGGGAAGGAAGAGAGCTTAGAGTTAGAAATTCTCAAGTCTCTCTTGTAAGCTCAGTGTAAGGGTTTGGTTTTCACCCAAGAAGATTGGTAGTGCATGCCAGTGTGCTTCAAGAAGGAGGACTCGGGAGTGGACGTATGCCATTAGTACTGAACCACTATAAAACTTGTGAGTTCTTTCCTTGCTTTTATTGTTTATAAATTTTGTATTGACGCTTCTGTTTGAATTCACTCTTTGAAAGTAAAGTTTTCACATCAAGCATTTCCCTTTAACGTTGCTAATCTTTCGGGTTTACTTATTAACACAGTAATTTTCTCACTTGTTTTACTTGAAAAGCTTCAGATTTCCTATATTGCTTTAAGCAAAAAATTTTTGTTTAAAATGAAAAACTTACACTTATACTAATTCACCTCCCCCCCCCCCCCACCAAGTGCCAATTGATCGTAATAGACATTAGGTCGGCTAGGAGAAGATTTGAGTCCACTATAATAAATCAACCCTAATCCTAGCAGGGTTACGATTTGACTGAACTAAAGTCGGGTTAGGAGTCGAAGTTACATATGAGTTAAAGTCAATTACATCATAAATATAATAATCCTTAATTTAGTTGCCATCTCCTAGTAAAGAAGTGGTTAGCGAGGGTTAGGGAGGAGTCCTTATAGGATAAGAGTCTCTTAGCCCCTTCTCTTAAGAGAGGCTGGCCAGGAGTTGCTTCTTAGAGAATGAATTGAAGTTGTTGGAAGTAGGAGTTGCTTATTAGAGTTGGAGTTAAAGTTATTAGAAGTAGGAGTTGCTTCTTAGAGTTGGAGTTGGAGTTGTTAGAAGTAGGTGTCTTGAGTAGGAATCATATTAGGAGCTAAGGTTCATAAGCCTTATAAGTAGCTTGTATTCTTGATATAACCCAAAAAGGAGTTTTATAGATTTTGATCCTTGAGGGGGATCGACTCTTGGAACATTGTAGGGGTTCCTCCTTCCTAGACTCGGCATAAGGCTGAAATAAAATTGATAATTGCTTGATTCAAGAGTGGGGGATGGCTACATCTTTAAATAGGGATAAAAACCCTAGCCTAAGAGGGTGCTTGCCTAAGTAAAATTATCCCTTTGCCCCTCCTATAGCCGACCTACCTTAATAGGAACAGGGGGCGACTAAGTGGCTCTATAGCTGACTTAAGTAGGGGGAAACCCTAGCCGACCAACCTATTAAGGGGTGTGGTGGCTACTAAGCCTTAAGGGCTAATCTAAATCCTAGGCATACTTCTTTATAAAATAGGAGTGATTTTTTTACAATCTAGCAGGATTTCATTGACTACTTCTTAGGGAGATTAGGACTCAACCCTACTGGAGTCCTATCAAACCCGCCCTCTTAAAATCAGCCTTGTCCTCAAGGCTGAGGTTTCATGAACTTGAGGAACCGAATCTTTAGCTCCTCATATGATTTCCATGCTATTATCAATTGACTTTGGCCTCCTCATCAGCTGGGGTGTTAGTCGAAAGGATTTGGGCTGAGTCATCTTCTTTAAATTTCCATTTGAGGTGGGACATCCAACATATTAACTGTAATCTTGATCTGGTGCGCGGATCTGATCTCTAGGTTAGGGCTCTAATGTAGTCCCCAATTTTGCAAAGCCTAAAGAAATAGGAAGACCACTTTCTTAAGGCTCGAGTGTCCTACTGATCAGGCTGGAGGTGTAACAAAACTCGATCTTTAATTTTTCATCAATTTTGAAGTTTGTCAGGAGGCCATTTCTTCTTTGCATGTGCTAGCATGAGCATGGATGGTAATTCTTTTAGGCTTACTCCTCTTTCATGTCGTGGACCTATATCCAACCAAATTTTAAATTTAGTAGCATTGAGTATCCACTTTAAAAATCTCATGTGAAGTATGGGGGAAGCCTCGGTGGGAATTAAGAGTCGACCATCTTGTATAAGGGTGACGCCGATCCCAACTTTGGATATGTTTTTCTCCTATTCCTTCTTGCGATCGTGGGCCATGGATCCGAGGTAATCATCAGGGAAGACTTTTGACATCATGGTCCGCTCCTCGGTGAAGTCGTGGAAGTAGCCCGATATGAGGGAGCACTGCATCAGAACCCATAGCTGGTTCAGCTAAATATGACACTATAAGAAGATCTTATCTCTGTAAACAAAGCAGCAAAGTTTTTGGAGATAAAGTGTCATTGCAAGGGAAGGTTGTGGTCGAATGATCTGTATCTCTCGCATCTCCTGGACAATCTTTTTAGCTTCGGTTCTCTAAAAATGTGGACAGCAATATGGCCGAATATGTGCTGGTGGTTCCCCTTGTAAGACCAATATATGGGGGTTGTGCAGTCTGGTAGGAAGGAGTCGGCTTGGTTCAGGGACGTGCTTGAGATTTCAGCGAGCTTCTCCAAGCATTGTGTTGAGATCATATTTTCTTTGTTCTCTCCTTTCCCACATAAGGTCACCTGTTTTCTTTTGTCATTCATAAGGTCGTTGGAGCTCCTAGTGTCGGTAAGGATGGTGATGGGCTGATGCTTAATGAAGCCATCAATGTCTAATATCTGTGGTGGAGCATAAAAGGTGCGGGCAGCAGATTGTAGTTTTTCCTTCATATCCTTCTCCTCGAACTCAAGAGCTATATCTTTGAGTTTGGGTTCTTCAATGGGCTCAACCAATAGAACTCTCTCCTTTTTATAATGGTAGTCTCGGCTCCATAGTTTATTACAATACCAACATAGGCCCTTTGCCGATCTGTCACGAAACTCTTCTCTTATTATATTTTTCAACTGAGGTGACAAGCTAGTGGTAGATGGGGCCGAGAGTCTCTGTGCTGCTGGTCGTGTCGCGGCTTTGGTCCTCTGAGCATCTTGGTTCAGCCTGTCTTTATGTAGTTGTGCGAAGGAGATGACAGACTTAAGTGTATACGATTATCACGCTTTAATTTCTTCTTGAATCTCCAGCTTCAAGCCCTCAATGAAAGTCCTCAATATTTATTTTTCAGACCAATCATGAGTTTGATTAGTTAACCTTTCAAACCTGATTTGGTACTCTTAGATGGTAGAGGTTTAACGGATCTTCGTTAATTCTTCATCAAGGTTCTTATAATTGATTGATGCTGAAGGTTTATATGCTTTTGGTTGGGATGTGGCTCTCATGCTCTAAGCAACTTGATTGAGGTGCCCTTCTTGAAGTAGTATTAAGGAGATCACCGTCATCGAGGTGTAGGGCTACCATGTCTTATCCTCGCTTCTTATCTCTGATGGGTTCCCTTTGTAATCAGAATTTGCTCTATGTTGTGATCTTCTTAGGCTTGGTGATCGGCCCAATCTAAACTCTTCAAAGAGAGTGTGTAATTTAGCATCTATACATGTCTCTAAAGCCTCCAAGTTGGCTTTAAATAAGCCCAACGATGTTATGACACAAGGATCTCCAACCTGTCAAACAAATCGACTGAAAAGTGTAGCTGCAATTCTCAGGTTGAAGGTAGTGAATGGCAGCAATGTTGGGACTACAAGGGTGAAGTTTCCAAGTGGAGGATGGCAGCCAAGGGTAGCAGCAACTATGGAGGAAGAAGAGGGCAACAACAACGTCAGTTGCAACTGCGTTGTGACTTCATGGCTATAAGTGGCGTCGGTTGCAACAATGGTGCGATTGCAATAGGAGGAAGATGAGGCAGTGGTGTACACGACTGTTGCGGAGGAAGGCAACAACGGTATGAAGTGAGAGACCACTGTTGTTGTGTTCAATTTGTTGTTGGTCGCGATTAAGATAGTTGGCAGTGAATGATTGTTGTGGGCTGCGGTATAAACAAATTATAGTGGAAGATTGCTGCTGGTAGCTTTTTGCTATAAGGATCGCTGTTGGCTGCGATCAAGGAGGATGGCAGCAAGATGTCACTATTGGCAGTGTTGGGCAATGAAAGATGCATGCTGCGGTTGAAGGGATAAGGGAGATTAGTGATAGAACCCTAGATTGTCACGAACGGTCGTCGCTCAACCGCAACGCCTACGCTCCTTGAACCATTTTCTTACTTTTACATATATTTCACAGCTTATTTTGCCTTGAGTTTATGTGTTTTTACCTAAGGAATGTGAGCAAAAGTAGTGTAGAAGGCTGCAAAATGATCGCTCGCTGCACAGAGCCAAAACAACCCTATTTTTGGGTCTTTTTCATGTGCTATAGTAACCTTTCTGAGCGGTGAAAAATGTCAGCCATTTCAGCACCATGGAACCCCCCGGGTGGCACCGAGCTGGATGAGGTTTAGGGTATATGTGGGCGTAAGCGTTCATCAGCAATTGAACTTGTCTTGCGTCTTATACCTTAGGAATCATCATTTATGGACTTGTAATCATTCCTACAACCCTCCAAAGTCCTATTTTGCTTTCTTTCTCTCTTTTCCTTACTTCACTCAAGGTGTTCGACAAATTGCTTGTATAGCTTTCTACTTTGTGAGACGCTAGGACGTGTCCGTCGCTCGCTTCTAAGCTAATCAACTTATTCTTTGCAAGTCCTACGAGACCTTAAGAGGTTGTAAGAGGGCTGACCCTTTGTAGATAGATAACGCTTTGGGTGTTTCATGACTTAGGCAATCTCAGTTAAGTCCGAAATAGTGGGCAATGTTGCTTCACGACTTAGGCAATTTCATCTAAGTCTTCAGGAGTGCCGCTAGGGTGCCGCACGACTTAGGCAAATTCAGCTAAGTCCATGACAGTGTGGTATCAGAGCAGGCAAGCAATTCATCCAAACAACGAAGAAGATTCACAATCTCGCCATGGTGAAACATCATGGCGAATCGAGCAAGATTGGGCAAGCCGGACCCTTGCTCCAAGCAGTCACAGGTGGGCTGTAAGTGCAAACACGCTCGCAAACTGTGGGAGCCGCTCATGAGAAGCGCTACAGTGAACAAGATGAGCACAAAGTTGTGTATTCTCCACAAAGGGAGGAGGCACCATCTAGAGCGCCAACCGGAAAAAAGAGCCACAAGAAGAGAATTATAACGGCGGAGTCCCGACTTGATGTTCTTGAAGCGAGCGTGGAGGAACTCTACCAAGGCCAACAAAGGCTACGTGGGGTAGAGAGCTTGCAAGAAGAAGCTGAATCTCAGATTGAGAAAGTTGAATCCCTGATTAATCAACTGACAGAGGACACCAAAGATTATGTACGACATCTACATGAAGTTATGGCGGAACTCACGATTAAGGTGATGGTGTTAATAAGGACTCTTGATGCGGGAGAGAACAACACCCGTGCTGCACCACCATAAAACTTTAGGACACCGGAGCTGTAGTGCTACGGAGGTGCTAGGGATGCCAAAGGCTTGAAAATTTTTTGTTCGACATGGAACAGTATTTTTGTGCTACAAGGCTCGATTATGAAGAAACCAAAGTTGCTATAGTAACAATGTATCTGAATGGGGATGCAAAACTTTAGTGGCGAACCCGTTGGGAAGAGATCTAGGAAGGCCGATGTCAAGTGGATATATGGGGAGATTTAAAGTGAGAGTTGAGAACTCAGTTCTTGCCCGAGAACACAGAGTCTGTCGCAAGAAGGAAACTGAGACAACTCCGTCAAAGTACAACAATCCAAAACTATGTGAAACAATTTTTAGCAATGATGCTGGATATACAAGACATGTCTAAGAAAGACAAGCTATTCATCTTCCTCGATGGCTTGAAGCCATGGGCACAACAAGAACTACATCGGAGGAATGTCACCGACGTAGTCGGGGCAATTGTAGCCACGAAAAGGCTAACTGACTTTGTTTCTTCGGAGGATTCGAGAAAGAAGAAACAATATTCGGGAAATTACCCATCTAAATACTCTCGAGCGAAGGAGTTTGCGGGTGAGCAAAAGAAGAAGAATTTCTACATGGGACCGGGCTCAAGAGGTAGAGTCCCAAAGTCTACTGGATGCTTCTTGTGTGGAGGACCGCACTTGGTGAGGGAGTGCCCACAAAAACAGGCACTCAATGCTTTAACGACATCGATTCTACACTGTAAGTCAGATAAGGGCAAAGCTATCGTCCTTAGTTCAAGTAGGTCTGACTCCAGTAGCGATCGTGAGGCATCGCAAGGACCCAGGATGGGAGCAGTGCATTTGTTGAATGCGTTGTAGGGTCAAGTGGAGGAGAACACAAAGGCAAAGCCACCGAAGGTAGGAAGCAGCGAGTTGATATATGTGGACATCAAGCTTAATGACCGAACAACCCGTGTAATGGTGGACACGGGCGCGACCCACAATTTTATTATCGATTGCGAAGCTAAGCGACTGAGATTAATCTTGGAGAAGAGTCCAAGTCATATGAAGGCGGTGAACTCGGAGGCCAAGCGGATCTCCGGACAAGCAAAGGGGGTCCCCATCAAGATCGGGACATAGAGTGGGAGCATAGACTTGATGGCGGTGCCATTGGACAATTGCCAAGTGATTCTCGGAATGGAGTTTATGCACGCAACGAAGTTGGTGCCAGTACCATTCCTGAATTTCTTGTGTCTAATAGGAGGCGGCGATCCCTGTATGGTTCCAGTCTCTCGAGGAGGAACCAAGAACCTACAATAAATATCGGCTTTACAATTGAAGAAAGGGGTGCAAAAAGGTGAATCAACCTTTATAGCTACTATGAAGCTAGAGACACTTGACAGGGAGGCCATTCAGGAATCTGCTGTTGTGGCGAACATCCTGAAGGAGTTCTCATATGTGATGCCAACAGAGTTGTCGAGAACTCTACCACCACGCAGAGGCGTGGATCATCGGATTGAGCTGGAGCCGGGAGTTAAGCCTCCACTGAGACCACCATACCGCATGGCCCCTCTAGAGTTGGTAGAACTGAGGAAGCAGTTAGATGAACCGCTAAGTAGTGGTCTCATTCGCAATTCTAAGGTACCTTTCGGAGCTCCAGTCCTCTTTCAGAAGAAACAAGATGGGAGCCTCCGATTATGCATTGATTATCGAGCCCTCAACAAGATGATGGTGAAGAACAAGTACCCTATCCCGCTCATCACGGACTTGTTCAATCAATTGGGCAGGCAAAGTACTTCAACAAACTCGACCTTCGGTCAGGGTATTGGCAGGTGCGCATTGCAGAAGGTGATGAGGTGAAGACTACCTGTGTGACCAGGTATGGAGCATTCGAATTCTTGGTGATGCCTTTCGGCTTAACCAACGCTCTGGCCACATTCTACACTCTTATGAACCAACTGTTCAAGGAGTATTTGGACAAGTTTGTGGTCATCTTCTTATACGATATTGTCATCTGTAGCCAAACACTCGAGGAGCATGTTAGACACCTCCAAACAATTTTCAAAGTTCTTAGGGAGAACATCTTATTCGTGAAGAGGGAAAAGTGTTACTTTACCCAAACGAAGATTTTATTCTTGGGGCATCGAATTGGGAATGGGTCTATTTGAATGAACAAGGCTAAGGTGCAAGCTGTGGCAGACTGGTGAATACCAAAGAAGGTTCTAGAGTTGAGATCTATCCTTGGGTTCGTTAACTATTATTGACACTTCATAGCTGGATATTCGAAGTTTGCAGATCCGTTGATGGAGTTGCTAGAGAAGGAGCAGTCCTGGAGATGGTCAGACAAATATAAGGTAGCATTTCAAGACCTGAAGACTATTGTGTTGGAAGAACCTGTACTCAGATTATCGGACTATGGAAAGTCTTTTGAAGTCCATATAGATGCTTCTGACTTTGCTATTGGAGGAGTTCTTATGCAGGAGGGTAATTCAGTGGCCTACGAGAGTCATAAGCTCAACAAGATCGGGCGACGATATCCTATGCATGAGAAGGAGATGATAGCAGTGGTCCACTATCTATGAGTGTGGCGACACTACCTTTTGGGAGCATCATTTGTGCTAAGGACAGACAATGTTGCATTGAGTTACTTTCAAACTCAAAAGAAACTCTCCCCAAAGTAAGCACGATGGGAGGACTTCTTGGCTAAGTTCGACATGGTGATAGAGTACAAGCCCAGAAAAGTAAATGTCATGGCTGATGCATTGAGTCGGAAAGTGGAGCTAGTGAATGCTGTACAATTGGAGGGCGGAGGCCAAGCAAGTCAATTACACTCCAACTTTCTTTCCAGGATCAAGGATGGACCAGATTGAGATCCTCAGGCAGTGACTCTGGTTTAACCCATCAAAGAGGGCAAGGCATGACGATTTTGGGTCCAGGAGGGACTCATCTATACCAAGGGGAATAGAGTTTATGTCCCACGAGCGGATAACTTGAGGCGTGAACTCTTGAAAGAGTGTCACGATTCCCTTTGGGCTGGACGTCTGGGTATCCACCAAACAATGGCTCTTATAGAGAGGGCCTTCTATTGGCTGAAGATGGGGACAGATGTGGAAGAATATGTTCAAACATGCCTTACTTGTCAACAGGACAAGATAGACCAACAGAAGCCAGTGGGACTTTTGGAGCCGCTGCCCATACCAGAAAGGCTATAGGAGAGCATTTCTTTGGACTTCATATCAAGCTTGCCCATAGTAGGGGGACTTGGATCGATACTCATGGTAGTTGATCAGTTTTCAAAGTATGCAACACTCGTTGCTACACCCCTACATTGCTCAGCGGAGGAGGCGACTAAGTTGATGATGAAGAATGTGGTTAAGTATTGGGGAGTCCCACACAACATCATTAGTGATCGAGATTCTCGATTCTTGGGACAATTCTGGACCGAGTTATTCAAGTTATTGAGGTCTAAATTATACTTCTCCATAAACCTCCACCCTCAAATGGATGACTAAATAGAAAGAATTAACTTGCTCTTAGAGCAATATCTCCGACACTACGTGAGTGCCAACCAACGAGATTGGGTGAAGCTGTTGGACATAGCCCAATTCTCCTATAACTTGCAGCGGAGCTCTGCATCCAACAAGAGCCCATTTGAGATTATTACGGGACAATAGCCATCAACTCATCACACCTTGGTTATTGGTTATACAGGGAGTAGTCCATCAGCCTATCACTTCACAAAGGAATGACATCACAATGCAGATATTGTGCGGGCTTACTTGGAGAAGGCGGTAAAAAAGATGAAGAAGTGGGCAGACTTGGGAAGGCGACCATTAAGAATTTAAAGTTGGTGACATGGTGTTGGTGAAGCTCCAACTAGCATCACTCCAGTTCTTTAGACACAAAGTGTACAAAGGATTAGTACGCAAGTATGAAGGGTCTTTCCCAATCATTAGCAGAGTAGGCAATGTCTCAAACAAGTTGCAACTGCCAGCATGGTTCAGAATTCACAATGTCTTCTATGCGAGCAACTTGAAAGCCTACCATCAGATCCTCGAGATGATTCTCGAAATGTTCCAACTCGACTACCCTCCACCAGAGCCTCTTATGAGAAGCGAGTTGAAACTATTCTAGCAGATCCCAAGATAAAGCTACCCAATGGAGTACAGCAAATAGAGTACTTGGTGAAGTGGAAAAAACTTCCTCAAATAGAAGCCAGTTGGGAGCCAGAAGATGCCCTACGACATGAAGAAGCTAACGTCAACGCCTACCAACAAGCCTCGACGAGGGCGTCGACAGTTTAAGTGGGGGAGAATGTCATGAATGGTCGTCGCTCAACCGCAATGCCTTCGCTCCTTGAACCGTTCATCACTTTTTCTTGCTTGTACATATGTTTGGCAACTTGTTTTGCCTTGAGTTTATGTGTTTTTACATAAGAAATGTGAGTGAAAGTAGTGTAGAAGGCTGTAGAACGATCGCTCGCTGTGTGGAGCCAAAACAACCCTGTTTTTAGGTCTTTTTAATGTGCTGCAGCAACTTTCTAAGCGGCCCAAAATGTCAGCCATTTCAGTACCTTGGAACCCCCTGGGTGGCACCGAGCTGGATGGGGTTCCAGGTATATGTCGGGCATAGGTGTTCATCAGCAATTGAACTTGTGTTACGCCCGATACCATGGGAACCATCGTTTGTGGACTTGCGATCATTCCTACAACCCTCTAAAGTCCTATTTCACTCTCTTTCTCTCTTTTCTTACTATACTTAAGGTGTTCGACATATTGCTTGTATAGCTTTCCGCTTTGCGAGACGCCGGGACGTGTCCGTCGCTCACTTCTAAGCTAATCAACTTCTTCTTTGCAGGTCCTACGGGACCTTAAGAGGTTGTAAGAGGGCTGACCCTTTGCGGACAGATAACACTTTGGGCGTTTCATGACTTAGGCAATCCCAGCTAAGTCCGAAACAGTGGGCAACATTGCTTCACGAGTTAGGCAATTTCAGCTAAGTTTTCGGGAGTGCCACTAGGGTGCCGCACGGCTTAGGCAAATTTAGCCAAGTTCGTGATAAGATGGAGCTCTATAGATTTTGATCCTTGAGGGGGATTAACCCTTGGAACGCTCTAGGGGTTCCTCCCTCTTAGATTTGGCACAAGGCTGAAATAGAATTGATAATTGCTTGCTTCAAGAGACAGGTTGGCTACATCATTATATAGGAATCAAAACCCTAGCCTAAGGGGGTGCTTGCCTAAGTAAAATTATCCATTTGCCCCTCCTATAGCCAACCTACCTTAATAGGAATAGGGGGTGACTAGGTTGGCTCTATAGCCGACCTAAGCAGGGGGAAACCCTGGCCAACCAATCCAGTAAGGGGGTGACGACCACTAAGCCCTAAGGGCTGATCTAAACCCTAGTCATACTCCTTTATAAGATAAGAGTAACTTTATTACAACCTAGTAGGGTTTTATTGACTACTTCTAGGGAGATTAGGACTCAACCCTGCTGGAGTCCTATTAAATCCGCCCTCTTAAAATCAATCTTGTCCTTAAGGCTGAAGTTCCATAAACTCAGGGAACCGGGTCTTCAACTCCTCATCAGCTTAGGTGTCAATTGGAAGAAATTGAGCTAAGTCGTCATCTTTAAATTTTCATTTGAGGTGGGATACTTGGAGGATCAATTGTAATTTTAATCTAGTGCACGGATCTGATCTCCAGGTTAGGGCCCCAATATGATCTCCAATTTTGCAAGGCCCGAAGAAATAGGGAGATCACTTTCTTGAGGCTTGAATTTCATGCTGGTGGAGCTGAAGATGAAAGGGGACTTGATCTTTCTTAGGAAACTTTCTTCCATTCCAGCATTTGTCAAGGGGAAGTTTCTTCCTTACATGGGCTGCCACGTGGTTGCTTTGTAATAGTAGTCATACCTTCTTTTAGAGTGAGGGCTGTCATTTGATAAAATCTCTAGTGGTCTGAGCCCAATCTAAGTCCAAGATGGGTAGGAGTGGTGATTTTTTGAGGTCCATTTTTACTTCTTTGTGCTATTGACTATCTTGCATGAGGATAGTATTGACCCTCACTCTGGATATGTCTACTCCAAAAATAAACATCTGACTATGATTTGGTGTGGACGACATCGTAGTCGTGAGGGTTATAGTTCCACTCGTTCAAGGTGGTGCATCTTTCTTTATAATGAGATGGATGATGTTTATGCTTCGTTGAGTCCTACGAATGATCCTTCCCCTGTTCTGATTTCGCCATTAGAGGGGCTTAATTTTCTCATGGTCTTGGGCCATAGATCAGAGGTCATCATCAACGAAGTCTTTTAGCATCATAGTCCAATCCTGGGGAAAGTCGTGGAAGTCACCTGAGATCTGGAAGTGCTGCACCAGCAACCATGATGAGTTCGATAGGATATAACACTTTAGAAGTAGCTTATCCCCGGGGAAAAAGATGTTAGGACGTGTCATAGTGGGAAATAAGCATAGCCGAATAATTCATGTCTCTGTTATCTCTTGGACAACCCTTTTATCTTCCACCTTCTGAGGTTGTATGAAGCAATCTGACCGAGCAACTACTGGTAGAAGTTTTGGCCTGTTTAGCATAGGGGGGTCGGATAGCTTTAGAGGAGGTAATCGGCTCAGTTTGGTGGAGACGCCCAAAATTTCAGCAAGCTATAAGAGAGGGTTATTATCTTCAATCTCATGAAATCCTTGAATTTGAATTGGGAAACCAATGGATTTTTCTTTTGGTAGCCCCTCCAACTATTGTATTATGGTTGTAGTCGTTGGGCTCTCTCGTAGAATCACCTGCTTTTCTATCTTAAAAAATTTAATAGTTAGCTTCAAAAAATTTCAGAAAATATCTCAAATTGTGGACAACCAATCAATTTCAAACACTATATCAAAACCATCAAGAGGGAGGAGAAAAAAATCAGCAACTATGTCTTGCTCCTGTAGGATCAGTTTTACCCACGGGCACTTCTGGTTGTACTTCAGAATTTGACCGTTAGCTACCTTGACTTTAAACCTATTGTAATATTCTTTTTGGAGCATTAAGTGGGCAGCAACCTTACTACTCAAAAAGTTGTGTGTGCTTCCGGCGTCGATGAGGATGATGACGGACTGCTGCTCGAGAAACCCTTCGATCTTCAATTTTTGAGGTTAGTGTAGCCGGCTAAGGTAGGGACCGTGCGGGTGGCCGATTGTGGTGTATCTTTCTCCTTGGGCTCGAGAGTAATATCTTCAAGTTTGGGTTCTTCAGTGGGCGCAATCATTAGCCGATTGGAATAGCCGGCTAATGTGTGCACTGTGTAGTCGGCTGATTGGGACTCTTCTTCCATGGCTTCTTCTTTAGGTTCAAGAGCTTCTTCAGATGTTTCATTATACTCATCCTCCGCTGGTTCAATCACGAGGAGTCGACCCTTTTTGCAGTGATGTTTATGGCTCCACGGTTCGTCACAATGCCAACACAACCCCTTGGTCGATCATTCGCGAAGCTCATCTCTTGTCAACATTTTTTGTGCGAGGGCTTGGATGGCAGTAGAAGGGGTAGTAGGCCTCGGCATGGCTGGCCAGGGAGCAACCCTTGTTTTTCGTACCTCGTGGTTCAATTGTTCTTCCTAGATATGCGCGAAGGAAATCACCATCATAAGAGTATACGGTTGCCACGCCTTTACTTCTCCTCGGATCTCCAGTTTTAGGCCCTTGATAAAAGTACCTAAAAGTTATTTCTTAGATAAATTCTCAATTTGGTTAGATAAATGCTTAAACCTTGTTTGGTATTCTTGTATTGTAGAGGTTTGACGAATCTTTGCCAATTGTTCATTGATGTTATTGAAATTGGTTGGTTTGAAGTGGTTTAGTAGTCCTTCCTTGAATTACTGCAAAGAGAGTCCTCCATAGGTATGCTTAAACCAATTAAACCACTTAATAGCATCTCCCTCGAGGTGGATGGTAGTAATCTCCACTCATGTGGCATTGACGGTTTGATAGAATCGAAAATAGTACTCCGCGCACGAGATCCACTCGATCGGGTCTCCTTTCCATCTAGGGAAGTCAACCTTCATGTATGGATTATTAAGATCAAAGGTGATGTGGCCATGTTTTTAAGGATCACCTCACTGATTTGAAGTTTCTCCGTGTTGTGATTTCCTCGGGTTCGACAGTCGGCCAATGCTGAATTCGGTGAAAAGGGATTATATCTTCTCTTCCAAGCAATTTCCAAAGGCTTCAAGCTTTACATCGATAGCCTCCCCTAATCCCATAGTATACGCCTCTAGATCTATAATATTAAGATCTTTTTTTTATTATCGGGTTAGTGGCATAGGAATTTTGGAGAAGGTGGTGGCTAGTTGGAAGGTGAATCAGTTTGGATGGAAGTAGGCTGCGATTTAGGACAGATTTAAGGCTAAGATTTTGTAGAGTTTAGGCTACAAATTGGTGTGATTTTAGGGCTGTGATAGTAGTAGATGAAGGTTAGAAAAATAGATTTTAGATCTGGGATAGATTGCAGCAAAGGTAGGTGTCTCGGTAAGGAAAGTTGGCTAAAAAGGTAAGTGGATCGATAAGAAAGTAGGCTGATTTGGGTGGCTAATTTCGGGGGATATTTAGATTCAGTTTAGGGTAAGATTTGGAAGGATTTTTGATAAGGATGGTAGGGTTTCATAATAAGAAAAATAGACTCCGAAATCCCACAAAAAACAGCACTCAAATATGATAGAATTTGGTGAAAAGAAGTGTTTTGATGTGTTGTCCTACTGAACCAATTTTACATCGGAGAAACAATGACTTCTCAACGTAAATTATAGAGGAATGTTTAAGAAAATTATGTAGAAACCCTTGGTTCAGATGTTGTTAATAGCAGTAAGAAGTTTGACAAAATTTTGGCAGCATAACAGTAGGGAAATAGGGCAAAAGACGAAAGGTAGATTCCTTCATCGTAAAATTTCAAAACTGCATAATGGTCAAAGATTGCACAAAATAGCCAGTTCCAAAAGGAGTTCTTTCATGAAATTAAATCCAGATGAAAGCCAACTTTATCTTGAGAATTGTGTAAAAATTTCAACTAAGGATGAACAAAAGTTTGGTTTCAAGAGGCCAATAGACGGAAGGCAGATTTTGTATTGTAAAATTTTAATACTGTGCAATAAAGAATTGTAGTGCTATAAGTCCAGATCCAGAAGGAGTTTTTTCATGAGATCAGTCTTAGATAAAGATAAGATAATCTACGAAGTTGTATAAAAGTTTCAGCTAAAAAGGATGATTAAAAGTTTAGTTTCAAGAAGCAATAATCGACTAAAAATTTTTGTAGCATTTCACCTTTGCAACGATGATAACGTTTGCGATGAACAAAATTTATAATGGATAAAATTTGAAAAAAATCTTCAACGTATAAAGTAAGGAATCTTGTAGTATTGAAGAGATGTAGATGATAAAAATATACCAGAATTCTAGATCAAACATAGAGGGCAATAGCAGACTGATAAAATCTACTGCTAGGGTGGAAGGTGGAGGCGCGTGTCATAGCAATTGTGGGAATTGCTTGGGAATGTTGAGGTCGCTGAGATGGCTATAGGAGCAGCAAGATCACTGCTCTGATACCAGATGATGAACCCCAGATGGAGCTCTATAGATTTTAATGCTTGAGGGGGATCAACCCTTAGAACGCTGTAGGGGTTCCTCCCTCTTAGATTCGGCACAAGGCTGAAATAAAATTGGTAATTGCTTGCTTCAAGAAAGGGGGCAGCTACATCATTATATAGGGATCAAAACCCTAGCCTAAGGGGGTGCTTGCCTAAGTAAAAGTACCCCTTTGCTCCTCCTATAGCCAACTTACCTTAATAGGAATAGGGGGCGACTAGGTTAGCTCTATAGCCGACCTAAGCAAGGGAAACCCTGGCCAACCAACCCAGTAAGGGGGCGACGACCACTATGCCCTAAGGGCTAATTTAAACCCTAGCCATACTCCTTTATAAGATAAGAGTAGCTTTATTACAATCTAGCAGGGTTTTATTGACTACTTCTAGGGAGATTAGGACTCAACCCTTCTGGAGTCCTATCATTTGGGCAATCGAAAGATTAGTGGACCGAAGGCTTCGATTTTTGGGTGCAGTTTTTGGCTATTTTGGGTGCAATTTGGGGCTACGATCTTATGGAGTTTAGACTATGAATTTGTGTGGTTTTAGGGCTCTGATAGCAGTAGATGAAGGTTAGGGAAATAGATTTTAGATCTGGGATAGATGGCAGCAAAGGTAGGTGTATCGGTAAGGAAAGTTAGCTAAAAAGGTAAGTGGATTGATAAGGAAGTAGGCTGCAGTTAAGGTTGATTTGGGTGGTTGTTAGGTTTTAGTTTAGGGTAGAGTTTTGACGGGTTTTTAGTAAGGATGGTAGGGTTGGTGATGAGGAAAAGTGAGTCCAAAATCCTATAAAAAATAGCACTCAAATCCTAACAGAATTCCATGAAAAAAAGTACGACGATGTGCAATCCTGTCGAATAGATTTTATGTTAAAGAAATGATGACTTCTCGATGTAATTTTCAGAGGAAAGTTTAAGGAAATTATACAAAAACCTTTGGTTTAGATGTTGGGAATACAATAAAAGGTTGGCAAAATTTTGGTTGTGTAAAAGTAGGGAAATAAAAATTCTAGAACTGTGTGCTGGTGAAAAATTACCCAAGAAAATCGATTCCAGAAGGAATTTTTTTTTTTAGAAATCAATCCTAGATAAAAGCCAAGTTGATCTTTGGAATTGTCTAAAAATTTTGGTCAAAAATGATGAATAAAAGTTTGGTTTCAAGAGGCCAACAGACGAAAGGCAAATTCTCCATCATAAAATTGTAGCACTGTACGATGAAGAATTGTAGTGCTATAAGTCTAAATCTTTTTATGATATCAGCCTTAGATGAAAGCTAAGATGCTCTATGAAATTATATAAAAGTTTCAGCCAAAAAGGATGACTAAAGTTCAGTTCCAAGAAGCAACAATCAGTTGAAAATTTCTATAGCATTTCGCCTTCGCAATGATGATAATGTTTACAATGGTAAAATTTTGCAGCAAGGAAATTTTGAAAAAATCTCTTATGTATAAGATAGAGGAATAGTAGTAGCAAGTAGTGAGGGTATTGGAGCTTTTATCAGATCTTTGATGTTGACATAGAGGAAGGCAGCAGTTGATGGATCTGCAGCTTGGTGGGTGATGATGGAGGCGACGTCAAAAGCAATTGTGGGAATTGCTTGGGAAAGTGGAGGCATGGATGATGGCTATAGGGGCAACAAGATCGTTGCTCTGATACCAAATGATAGAACCCCAAAAGGAGCTTTATAGATTTTGATCCTTGAGGGGGATTAACCCTTGGAATGCTATAGGGGTTCCTCCCTCCTAGACTCGGCACAAGGCTAAAATAAACTTGATAATTGCTTGATTTAAGGGGGGGGGAGGGGGGGTGTGTGGATACATCTTTAAATATGAATAAAATCCTAGCCTAAGGGGGTGCTTTCATAAGTAAAATTATCCCTTTGCCCCTCCTATAGTTGACCTACCTTAATAGGAATAGCTAAGTGGCTCTATAGCCGACCTAAGCAGGGGGAAACCCTAGTTGACCAATCCAGTAAAGGGTGTGGCAGCTACTAAGCCCTAAGGGCTAATCTAAACCCTAGCCATACTCCTTTATAAGATAGGAGTGGCTTTATTACAATCTAGCAGGGTTTTATTGACTACTTCTTAGGGAGATTATGACTCAACCCTGCTGGAGTCCTATCAATTCTCTCCTCTTTTTATCATCAATAGATCAATTATTTTTTAGCCTATATGCAGAAAACCAAGGAGGGAGGAACCCTATAGAGTCCTAAGGAGGCTGATCCCCTATAGAGATCACCCCAAGCTTAAAATCCAAGGGTTCTAATACTTGGTATCGAGCATTCTTGGCATCTCGCTACCCTACTACCACCCATCATCCTTCCGTAGCTACCTAAGTAATTCCCACAATTGCTTAGATCATCGCCAAATTTCGCTATCATCTCCACTACCATAAATCATCTTTTGATCTCCTTACGAATTATAATAGGTTATGGTTTCCTACCTTACTACTACTGCAACTTAGTTGTCTTTTCTCCAAAAAACCAAAAAAATTGTTCCTATATGGCTGTAGGAACTCTTTGTCGCAAAGTTTCCATCTTTACGATGAAAGTTACACTATAGAATTCAGCCGCATACCACTACCTATTTTGATCTTGCTACTATGATTTTTCTATCCAATCTTCCATAAGTTTTTTATGACATCTTTGGCACTCTATATCAATGGATTTCCTTTTGGTTTCATGTAAAAATTATTGATAGAAACCACTGATCTTTTACATCCAAGCTGTTGCACTTTAGATGTAAAAATCTACCACAATACCTTCTCCTATTCCTTGGTTTTGTCAAATTTTTTGCTCTTATATTCTTCCATGAATTTTCAACGGCATTACCTTTCCCTTACCAGGAGATTCTTATTAAGTTTTACTCAAATCCTTGTCACAAACTACTAAAAATTTTATCTTTATTGCTGAAATTGTAGATGTAAAAATGTATCGCAGTACCTTCCAGTGATCTTTGATCTTACAGAATTTTTTGTTGTCATTTTCTTCTATAAAATTTTTGATGATATTACCTCCCTTACTAGTGGATTCCCCTTGAGTTTTACTTAAATCCTTATTTTGAATTGCTGGGAAAAATTACATTTATATTATTGAAATTTTTTCGATGAAAGACTCTATTGTTGTACCTTTTGTCATTCTTTTTCTCACAACCCACCGAAACCCTACCAATCTTGCTACCACCTATCATGTCATCTTTATGGCACCCCTCTATCCTTATTACATAGCCATCGTAACCTATTTCTAGAATCCACAGCCAACCCAAATAACAACTAAAATTGTAACTCAAACAGCAGTCTTCCGCAGCCACCGAACCTTTCACTGATCCTTACCCTCCGTAGCCACCAATCCTATTAAACCGGTTGCTACCATCAACAACAACCCTAAGACACCCCTCTAACCCTAAACCTATATCACTAAACCCTCCTTATAGCCTCTACAACAGCCCCAAACAATCATCAATAGCACCCCCTTGGTACCTATGGTACCTCAGGACATAGGTGATTACATTCCTATGCAATGTTGCCAGTAGAACTCCTGGCAAAGCACTTTGAATGCAAGAGTTCACCCACCTATGTGCTCCTTGCAAACGCCTTCATGCACCATAATGAGTACCCTCTCAGCCTCTTAGGGTGTCAAGCATTGGAGGAATGGTTAGCTAAAGGACCTATGGTACAGGTTGTTATTAATTATGCAATATTATGCTTGGTGATGCTTGACTCTTCGAGCCACTATAGGGTTAGTCAAGAGCATTCCATCTTTTTGGTAGTGTAGGATCTCATATATCTAGCACAATTTAACTCCTCGATCATGGACACATCGTGCTCTTCAATGGTAGGGGTCGACAATGTCTTGACCAATGACTAGCCCTCCTTGGCAAGAAAACTCTGATGCTGCATGCCAAGTTGAATCTCAAGTCGGTCTTGGGTGTTAATCGGGAGGCCTATAGAATTCTTGGTAGTTCATCCACCCATGTATCCTTTGCTCCAGTGACCCTCTTCTTTAATCATTTGAGAATAGCTTGGTTGGTAACCTCAAAGAGACCGTTGGTTTGGGAATGACCTATCAAGCTGAACCTCAGCTAAATCTTATAAGATTGGTAAAGCTCCTTGAACTTTGCATTGTTGAATTGGGACCCATTATTGGTAATGAGGGCCCTTAGGATTCCAAAGCGAGTGATGATTCTTTTGCACACAAACCCCTCAACTTGTTTATTGGTGATTGATACTAGTGGCTCAGCCTCCACTCATTTCATGAAATAGTCCACTCCTATGATTAGGAACCTTTGTTAGCTCAAGGCTAGGGGAAAGGGTCATAGGAGGTCCATGCCCTACTGGGTGAAGGGCCATACACAATCGGTCGAGCTCAGAGGGACCACTAGTTGGTGTTGTATCTGAGTAATGTTTTAACACCTATGGCACCTCAGGACGTAGGCAATTACATCCCTATGTAATTTTGCTAGTAGAACTCCTAGCAAAGCACTTTGAATGCAAGAGTTCACCCACCAATGTGCTCCTTGCAAATGCCTTCGTGCACCTCAACGAGTACTTGGAGGAATGGTTGGCTGAAGGACCTATGGTATATAGGTAGTCATCAATTATGCAATATTATGTTTGATGATGCTTGACTCTTCAGGCCACTATGGGGTCAGTCAAGGGCATTCCATCTTTTTTATAGTGTAGAATCTCATACATCTAGCTCGATTTCTCCTTGATCGTGGACACATCATGCTCTTCAATGATAGGGGTCGATAATGACTCAACTAATGACTAGCCCTCCCCTTGAGCTTGTGTGGAGGCTAACCTAGCGAGTGTATTAACCTAGCATTTTCTACGTGAGGGACTTATAACACATTGAGTTGGATGAAGCTACGATCTAACCTCCATACCTTAGTGAGATCCTTTACGATGGTAACATTTTGGGCCTTATGGCTCCCCTCTACCTGGCTCATAACTAGTTGCAAGTCACTAAACGCCATAAGGTCTTAGACCTATTGCTATCAGGTGAGTCGGAGCCCTGAGAGAAATGCTTCATATTTGATGTTAGTGTTAGAGATTTTGAATTAGAATTAGAGAATTTGTTTATCCACTTACTTGTTCAGACCCTTCAAAGACAAGTTTGACATTGCCTCTTTATAAGATGGCATAACTATCTAAAACCAAGGTCCATGTTGAGGGGGTTTGACTATCAGCTTCAACCCTAGGCGAGAGAATTAGTTTTGGAGATAAAATTCATCAACGCTTGAGCTTTTATGGTAATTCTTGACATATATCGGTGTCAAACTCGTAAGCTCTATTGACCACCTTAGTAGTTGTTACGAGATGCCGAATTGAGAAAGGATCTACTTGAGTCATTGGTCGATGATCACTTGTATAGCGTGTACTTGAAAAAATAAGGATGTAGCTTCCTTACCACCAATATTAATACAAATTCCATTGGTGGTCCCATTCCTTAGGTCCATTCAGGACATGACTGACATAATAAATATGCTTTTGGATTCTTGAGTCATCCTGAACCAACATTGAGCTAACAAATTGCTCATTGGTGGCGAGATAAAGGCATAAAATTTCACTTAAGGTGGAGTAGGAGAACTGTGGCAACTGAGCAAGGTGGTGTTTCAGCTTTTCAAATGCCTCTTGATATTCTTCGGTCCATAGGAAGCCCTTTAGGTTATTTAACACCTGGAAGAAGGGTAAGCACTTACCATTAGATCGGGATAGGAAATGGTTAAGTGTTTGTATTTGTCTTGTTAATTATTGTACATCTTTTATCGACCAAGGTGAGCACATCTCCAATATGGCTTGCACTTTCTTAGGGTTTCTTTAGTGAATAATGATTCAGAGGAATTTTTTTAAGCTGATCTTGAAAGCATATTTGGTTGGATTAAGACACATGTAGAACCTCTTCAGAACTTGAAATGACTCGACTAAATAAGCTATATGTGAGTCTAATATTTTGCTTTTAACTATCATGTTGTCTATATATACCATAATATTCCTCTTGATATGGTACTTGAATATCTTGTTCACTATCCTTTGTATGTCATGCTCATATCTTTCAACCCAAATGGCTGACTCGGTAGCAATATATGCCTTGGTCTATAATAAAAGAGATTGTTAGGACCTCAACTGAGTTGGGTCCTAGTCAATTGAGTCGAGTCCTTAGATTGGGCCTTGTTGGCCAACCTAGACCTAATATTAGGTCAGCTAGGAGAAGACTTGAGTCTATTATAATAAATCAACCCAAATCCTAGAGTGGTTAGGATTCGACTGAATTAGAGTTTGATTGGGAGTCGGAGTTGGATACAGGTCAGAGTTAATTAAGTCATGAATGTAATAAACCCTAATCGAGCCGCCACCTCCTAGTGGTTGGCTAGGGTTAGGGAGGAGTCCTTATGGGATGGGAGTCTCCAAGCTACCTCCTCTTAAGAGAGGTCGGCTAGGGTTAAGGTTAGAATTGTCGAGGGATTAGGAGTCGTTTATGAGTTGGAGTTTTGAGTAGGAGTCCTATTAGGATTAGGGTTTAGAAGCCCTATAAATACCCATATATTTAGCCCTCTTTTTATTATCAATAGATCAATATCTTTTCAATCATTATATAAAAAACCAAGGAGGGAGGACCTCCTATAGAGTTCCAAGGAGGCTGATCCTCTATAGAGATCAACCCAAGCTTAGAATCCGCAAGGGTTCTATCACTTGGTATCAGAGCAGCGTTCTTGGCATCTCACTACCCTTCCACAACTGCCCATCATCCTTTTATAGCCTCCTATCATCCTTCCATAGCTGCCTAAGTAATTCCTATAATTGCTTAGATCATTGCCGAATTCTATCATCATCTCCACTACCGCAGATCACCTTTTGATCTCCCCAAGTATTGCATTAGGTTTTAGTTTTTTACCTTACTACTACTACTACAATTTAATTATCCTTAACCCAAAAAACCAAAAAAAAAGTGTTCCCATCTCATTGAATAAAATCTTCATCCCAAAGTTTCTATATTTACGATGAAAGTTATGCTATAGAATTCAATTGCATACCATTACCTGTTTTGATCTTGATGCTAAAATTTTTCTGTTCAATCTTCTATGAGTTTTTTACAATGGCTTTGGCACTCCTTAACAGCGAATTTCCTTTTGTTTTTTCATGCAAAAATTGTCAATATAAACCATTTAACTTTTACATTAAAACTACTGGAAAAATTACATCTATTTTGCTAAAAATTTTTGACCTAAAATTCTGCTGCTATTATACGTTTTGATGTTTCTTTGTGCATACATGCCTGATCTTGACCCAACTTATTACTGCCATTATTCTTATCCATCTCACTGCTATCCTCATGGGTTTTTTGCTATCATAATCCTCTAAATTATTGTAGGATCTTTCGTTGTAAAACTATTGTTCTCGACAAAAAAAATTATGCAACAAAATCTTTGGCACTTCTTGTCGCAATCTTAAACCATCTTTCTAACCCTTAAACCACTATCCCCAAATCTCCCTTACAACCTCCACAGCAGCCTCAAAGCAGCATCAACTACATCTCTGACAGTAACCTAGTCGATTGAGTCGAGTCCATAAATTAGGCCTTGTTGCCCAACCTAGACCTGACATTAAGTCGGCTAGGAGAAGATTTGAGTCTATTATAATAAATCAGCCCAAATCCTAGTAGGGTTAGGATTTGACTAACCTAGAGTCAGGTTAGGAGTTGGAGTTAGATACAGGTTAAAGTTAATTACATCATAAATATAATAAATCCTAATCTAGCCGTCACCCCATAGTAAAGAAGTGGTTTGCTAGGGTTAAGGAGGAGTCCTCATGGATGGGAGTCTCCTAGCCCTCCTCCTCTTAGGAGAGGCTAGCTAGGGTTTGCCTCTTAGAGAAGGGATTGGAGTGGTTGGAAGAAGGAGTTGCTTCTTAGAGTTGGAGTTGGAGTTATTGGAAGTAGGAGTTACTTCTTAGAGTTGGAGTTAGAGTTGTTAGGAGTAGCAGTCTTGAGTATGAATCCTATTAGGAGTTAGGATTTTTAAGCCCTATAAATAGCATTGTAATCAATCACTTTTCATCATCAATAGATCAATTATTTTTTAGCTTATGTGTAGAAAACCAAGGAGGGAGGAACCCCTATAGTGTTCCAAGGAGGTCGATCCCCTAGAGATCACCCCAAGCTTATAATCTACAAGGGTTCTAACACTTGGTATTAGAGTAGTGTTCTTGGCATCTCATTGCACTTCCATAGCCATATATCATCACTTCACAATCACCCAAGCAATTCCCAACAATTGCTTAAAGATCATCGCTGAATTCCGCCATCATCTCCATTACCGCAGATCATCCTTTGATCTCCCCTTGAATTGCAACAGGTTCTAGTTTCCTACCTTACTACTTCTACAATTTAGTTATCCTTATTCCAAAAACCCAAAAAATATTGTTCCTATCTTACTGCATAAACTTTTCGTCACTAAGCTTCCATCTCTACGATGAAAGTTGCGTTGTAAAATTTCAGCTGCATAGTACTGCTTATTTGATCTTGCTGTTGTGATTTTTTTCTATCCAATCTTCAACGAGTTTTTTATGACAGATTTGACACTCTTTAATGACAAATTTTCTTTTGGTTTTGTTGAAAAATTCTTAATATAAACTACTGATCTTTTACATCTAAGCTGCTACACTTTAGACATAAAAATCTGTCGTAGTACCTTGCCAAATTTTTTGCTACCGTTTACTTCCACAAAATTTTTTACAACATTATCTCTCCCTTACTAGTAGATTCCCATTGAGTTTTACTTAAATCCTTGTCACAAAATGCTAAAAATTGTACATCTTTACTACTAAAAATTGAGACATAAAATTTTGCCCTAGCACCTTCTCGTTTTCCTTAGTCTTACCGAATTCTTTGCTGTCATATTCTTATATGATTTTTTTGTCGAGATAACCTTTCCCTTACTAGTGGATTCCCCTTGAGTTTTACACAAATTCTTGTTTCAAACTACTGGAAAAATTGCAACTAATCTATTGAATTTTTTTTGATGAAAAATTCTTTTGTTGTACGTTTTGTTGTTTTTTCTTTGCACAACCTACCGAAACCCTACCAATCTTGCTACCACCAACCACATCATCTTTAGGGCATCCATCTAGCCTTAAGACACAACTATCATAACATATTTTTAAAATCCATAGCTAACCCAAACTGCAGCCAAAACCGCAGTCGCAACATCAGTCTTCCGTAGCCATCGAATCTTTAACTGATCCTTATCTTCCGCAGCCACTGAACCTTGCCAAACTGGTTGCTAACCCCAATAGCAATCCTGAACCTTCCTTCCTAGCCTCAAACCACTATCACAAAAAATCCTTTGCAGCCTCCATAGCACCCTCAAACCATAGCACCAATAACAACCTAAACTGCAAGCTATCAACCCTAAATCGCAACTTTGATGCATCACAGTTTTAGCCACCAATCCCTACCAAACTGGTTATTGCCGTCAATAAAAACCCTAAGACACCCTTCTAACCCTAAACCTTTATCATCGAACCCCCCTTACAATCCCTATAATAGCCCCTAATAGCAGCATCAACAACACCCTCTTTGACGAAAAATTTTGCTGCTCTACCTTTGGTACTACTTGCTACATCTACACTCGATCCCCATCAAATCCATTACTGTCATCAATAGCAATCCAAAACTATTCTTCTAACCTTAAACCTCAGCCATCATACCCCCTATACAACCCCTACAATAGCTCCAAACCATAGCCCCAACAGCAACAAAAAATAACAACCTTTTAGCCCCAAACTACAGTCATCTACCCTTGATCCACCACCTCTTTCGGCCATCAATCCACCTAACAAGTTTATACCACTGACTCAACAACAAGAGAAGGACCATGACATTATATATCTAGGGTCTTAAGCTATGACATTGATAGATCCGATCAGTGCCAAGTTGGAGATGCTTGAATCATGGATTGAATTACGCATAAAGGATATATTGCGCGCTTTATTCGCCGAATTCAAAATTGGATGATCTCCAAATCCAATAAAATTTCAGCAAAGTAAAAGTTCAGAGAGGCCTCCCAAAAAAGAAGAACAAGCCTTAGATATGATATAGCCACACATGAGGGTGGACTTCCCTCTATGGGAAGAAGGAGACCTGATAAGATGGATTTCGTGCGTCGAACGTTACTTCCACTACTATCAAACACTAGAGGATTCCATGGTGGATACCGCTATCATCCACCTTGAAGGAGATGCTATATGGTGGTATAATTATCTTGAATATTACCATGGAGCTCTGACATAGATATAATTCAAGAATGCGCTACTGAACTACTTTGGGCCGGCCAAGTATGAGAATATCAACGAACAACTTGCCAAGATCCGACAAACCTCCACGATCCAAGAATACCAGACCAAGTTTAATGAATTATCTTATTTTGCTTGTGATTGATCTGATAGATAATTATTAGGGATGTTAATCGAAAGACTCAAACTAAAAATTAAAGGAGAGGTTAAAGTGTGGCAGCTCTACACCGTGAAGGCCGCAATCTCTTTTGCCCGAATCCAAGAAAAATGGCTGAACCAAGATACTCGAAGGATGAGAACCACTCTTAGATCAGTAGCATATAAACCTCTCTCTGCTCTTCGCTATTCTTCACTACTAAAAAAATTTGACGAGAGAAGAGCTACGCAACAGATCGACGAAAGGCCTTTGTTAGCATTGAAATAAACTATGGAGTTGCAACCATTGCTACAAAAAGAGGGAATTTTCCGTGATAAGATCTATTAAAGAATCTAAAGAAGAGGTCTAGGAACATGAGGAGGAGAACATAAAGGAAAACCGTAGTTGGCCAATTGCATAACTCATGCTTTAGTCGACCATGCAAACCCGCAAGCAGCAAAAGTTGAAGAATCTTTTAAGCAGCATCCTGTCACCATCCTCATTAAGACTAGGAGCACCAACAACTTTATGAATAACAAGGTTGCTGCCCAATTGATGCTCCAAAATAAAAATTACAGCAGGTTTGACATTGAGGTCACCGATGGCCAAATTTTGAAGTGCGACTAAAGATGTCCGTGGGTGAAATTGTTGTGGCAAGACCAAAAGATATTTATTGATTTCTTCCTCCTTCCTCATAATGATTATGAGGCTATGCTCAACATCAAATGGCTAACTACGCTAGATGATGTTCCTTGGAATTTTTCTAAATTTATCATGAAATTTTTTAGCCATGAGAAATAGGATATCATATGCGAGAAATGCGGGAGTGACATGACAACGATTTGCATGTAGCAAATGAAGAAAATTTTGAACAAAGTGACTAGCAGCTTCCTGATGCAACTTTAGCAGCATTCTATGGGGGAGCCAACAAAAAGTGAAGACCCAAACCTTCTCTAATCGCTCGCTAAATTTTTAGACATTTTCGCTGAACCGCATAGCCTACTCTCTACCTGCTAGCATGACCACCAAATTATGATTCTCCCAAGCAAATCAGCAGCAAACACTCAACCATGTCATTATCCTCACCTTGAAGTAGAGAGGATTAAAGATGAGATGCGTGAAACATGGGTCATTCGGCCAAGTTGCAGCCCCTACTCTTTGCTGGTGCTAGCTTTACCCAACTTTGACTAAGTGTTTGTGATTGATGCATCAGGAGCTAGAATTTGTGTTATCCACATGCAAGATGGTCGACCCCTAGCCTACATCATCATAGTCCTCTCCCTATACCACCTGAAGCTATCAATATACGATGAGAAAATGCTGACTAATGCTGAATTTGTGGCTTGGTATGATACAGGACAACAGAATAAAGAGGAGATAAAATTAAGTCTTGAAAAATTACAGCTTCTACTCCCTCCAAACTTAGATCAGGCTCACCTTACTATAGACTCTACTAGAGGGCAACCACCATCACAAAGGAAATCTTGGCTTCCATTAAAGAATAACTACATGCCATCCCTTGCAAGAAAGAAACAACCGCCCGACAAACACAAGAGCAGCAGAAATTTTGCTATTAAAGATTGAGTCTTCCTTCATTTTCATCCATACTAGCAAGAATTTATGAAGATTCGAGCCTCATGGAAGTGGTTTTCCAATTTCTTTGGACCATATAAAATTGGAGATCATATTAGAGCCGTAACTTGTGGATCAGATCGGCAAACTAATTCAAAATTACAATTGATCGTCCAAGAATCTCATCGCAAATGGAAGTTTAGAGATGATGACTCAGCCTAGATCTATCCACCCAACACCTAAGTTGATGAGGAGACCCAGGTTTAGTTGATGATTGCATGGGATCACAGAATCATAACACATCATTGTCCAGTCACTACTACTAACGCTAGATTGCAGGAGTAGGATGCGCCTACTATGGAAGCCACGAGGGAACCTCGTGAGGAGTTGCAGACCAAGACCCAGAGACATAGAGCTCAGCCTTGAGGACAAGACTAATTTGAAGAGGGCAGGTCTGTTAGGATTCTAGTTGAGTCAGTTCCTAGTCGATTGAGTCAAGTCCTTAAATTAGGCCTTATTGGCCAACATAGACCTACAGTAGGTTGGCTAAGAGAATATTTGAGTCCATTGTAATAAATCAACCCAAATCCTAACAGTGTTAAGATTTGACTAAACTGAAGCCGGGTTAGGAGTCAGAGTTAGATACGAGCTAAAGTCAATTGCATCATGAACGTAATAATCTCTAATCTAGCCACCACCTCCTAGTAAAGAAGTGGTTGGCTAGGGTTATGATAGGACTCCAATAGGGTTGAGTTCTAATCTTCCTATAAGTAGTCAATAAAACTCTACTAGATTGTAATAAAGTCATTTCTATCTTATAAAGGAGTATGACTATGGTTTAGATTAGCCCTTAGAGCTAAGTGGTCGTCGCCCCTCCCCCCACCTATTGGGTTGGTAGGCTAGGGTTTCCCCCTGCTTAAGTTGGCTATAGAGCCAACCTAGCTGCCACCTGTTCCCTCTAAGAAAGGTAGGCTATAAAAGGGGCAAAAGGATAATTTTAGTTAGGCAAGCACCCCCTAGGGCTAGGGTTTGGAGCCCTATATAAGCATGTAGCCTCCACCTTTTTTTATTAAGCAATCATCTATTTTATTTCAGTCTTGTGCCGAGTCTAGGAGAGAGGAACCCTTACAGCGTTCCAAGGGATGATCCCTCTCAAGGGTCAAAAATTATATAGCTCCTTCCGGGGTTCTATCATCTAGTATCAAAGCAGCGATCTTGCTACCCCTATAGCCATCATCCATGCCTCTATCTTTCCAAGCAATTCCCACAATTGCTACGACATGTGCCTCTACCTTTCACCCCAGCAGCAGATCAAATCAGTCTACCACTTCCCCCTATGTTTGATATGGAATTCTGGTATATTTTTATAACCCACACCTCTTCAATACTGCAAGATCCTTCATATTATATGTGGGAGAAGTTTTCTAAAATTTCCTTGTTGTAAATTTTTACTGTCACAAACGTTATCATCATTGTGAAGGCGAAACGCTATAGAAATCTTTAGACAATTGTTGCTACTTGAAACCAAACTTTTGTTTATCCTTTTTGGCCAAAATTTTTATACAATTCTCAAGATTAAGTTGGCATTCATATGGATTTTATTTCATGAAAAAAATTCCTTCTGGAACTAGTTTTCTTGTATGATCTTTCACCATCATGCAATTCTAAAATTTTATGATAAAGGAATCTACCTTGCATCTTTTGCCTTATTTCCCTACTGTTATGTTGCGAAAATTTCATCAATGTTTCTAATAGTATTGATAACATATAACCTTTTTTTGTATAATTTCCTTGAACTTTTCTCTAGAATTTATGTCGAGAAGTCATTGTTTCTTTGACATAAAATCGGTTCAGCAAGATAGCATATCATTGTACTTCTTTTCACCGAATTCTATCAAATTTGAGTGTTATTTTTTATGGGATTTTGGTCTCTCTTTTCCTCATATCTAAACCCTACTATCCTCACCAAAAATCCTTCCAAATATTACCCTAAATCGAATCCAAACAGCCCCTAAATTAGCCACCTAAATTAGCCTACTTCCTTATCGATCTACTTACCTTTTTAGATAACTTTCCTTATGGAGACACCTACCTTTTGCTGCCATCTATCCCGGATCTAATATCTATTTCTCTAACCTTCATCTACTGCTATCATAGTCCTAAAATCACACCAATTTGTAGCCTAGACTCTACAAAACTGCAGCCCCAAATCGTACCTAAAACAGCCACAAATCGCACCCAAAAACTGAAGTCTTCGATCCGCCAATCTTTTAGCCACCCAATCTCCCTTATCCCTTCAACCGTAGCATGTATCTTTCACTGCCCAATGCTACCAACAGCGATCTCTTGCTACCATCCTCCTTGATCGTAGCTAACAGTGATCCTTGCAGCAAAAAGCTACCAGCAGCGATCTTTCGCTGCAATCCGTTTACATCACATCCCACAATAATCATTCGTTGCTAACTATCTTGATCGTAGCTAGCAACAAATTAAACACAACAGTAGCTATCTCTCACTCCATACTGTTGCTGTCCTCCTCCACAATAGTCGTGTATATCGCTATCCTGTTTTCCTCCTATTGCAGTCGCACCCTTACTGCAACCGACGCCAACTGCATCCACGAAGTCGCACCACAATCGCAGCCGACATTGCAGTTGCTCTCTTCTTCCTCCGCTATTGCTACTACCTTCTAACTCAGATCTCTTGGCTACCATCTTCTGATAAATATCAACCATCTAAAAAATCGTAGCCTCGACGATATTGCAACGTCAACATTGCCGCATCACTGAAGGACCGCAGCTGATGTTACTGTTGCCATTTTCTTCCTCCACCATTGTTGCTACACTTGACTACTATCCTCCACTTGGAGACTTCACCACCACAGCCTTGACATTGCTACCTTCAGCCTAAAGATTGTAGGTACACTCTTTAATCAGTTTGATTTGATAGGTTGGAGATCCTTACGTCATGACATCAGTGGGCTTATTCGAAGCCAAATTGGAGGCTCTTGAGACACATATGGATGTTAAATTATGTACTCTTTTGAGGAGTTTAGATTGGGCCGATCACTGGGCCCAATAAGATCACAATGAGATGCAAATTTGGATTGTAAAAAGAACCATAGCGAATAACTAATGATGATCCATCAAACCTCCACGATCCAAGAGTACCAAACCAGGTTTGAAAGGTTATCTAATCAAACTTATAATTAGTCTAAAAAAAATAGATATTACGGACTTTTATTGAGGGCTTGAAGCCAGAGATTCAGGAAGAAGTTAAGGTGCGACAACCGTACACACTTAAGGTAGCCATCTCCTTTGCACGACATCAAGATGAGCGATTGAACTATGAAGCTCAGAAGACTAGATTTGCTCCCTGACCAGCGACACCAAAGCTTTCACCTCCTCCTACTATTAGCTGACCTCCTCAGCCACATAAATTAACAAGAGAAGAACTTCATGATAGATCGATAAAGGGCCTATGTGGATGTTGTGATAAACTATGGAGCCTAGAACACAAATGTAAAAAGGAGACACTATTGATGATTGCGCCTACTGAAAAATCCAAACTTAAAGATACGACTCTCAAGCCCAAGAAGAAGGATACACCACAGCTGGCCACTCGTACGGTCCCTACCTTAGCCGGCTACACCAACCTACAAACATTGAAGATTGAAGGGTTTCTTGAGTAGCAATCTATCATCATCCTCATTAACGCCGGGAACACACAAAAGTTCATGAGCGATAAGGTTGCTACCTACTTAATGCTCTAAAAAGAAGATTACAATGGGTTTGAAGTCAAGGTAGCTAACGGCCAAATTCTGAAGTGCAACCAGAAGTGCCTGCGGGTAAAACTGATCCTACAGGAGCAAGATGTAGTTGTTAATTTTTTCCTCCTCCCTCTTGATGGTTTTGATATAGTGCTTGGCATTAATTGGTTGTCTATGATTGGAGATATTTTTTGTAATTTTTTGATGCTAACCATGAAATTTTTCAGAAAAGGAAAACATGTGATTCTACGAGGGAGTCTAGTGACTACAACCAGAACACAACACTTGGAGGGGGTACCAAAAGAAAAATCCAGTGGTTTCCCAATTCAAATTAAAGGGTTTCATGAGATTGAAGATAAGAACCCTCTCCCACAGCTTACTAAAATTTTGGGCGTCTCCACCAAACTGAGTCGATTACCTCCTCCGAAGCTGTCCGACCACCCTATACTGAACAGGCCAAAACTTCTACCAATTGTTGTTCGACCAGATTGTTTCCTACAACCTCAGAAGGTCAAAAATAAAAGGGTCATCTAAGAGATGATAGAGACAGATTGTTCGGCCATGCTTATTTCCCACTATGACATATCCCTATATCCTTTTCTTCAGAGATAAGCTATTTCTAAGTGTTACATCCTATCAAACTCACCATGGTTGCTGATCTCAAGTGACTTCCACGACTTTCCCCAGGATCGAACCATAATGCTTAAAGACTTCCTTGATGATGACCTCCGATCTATAGCCCAAGATCGTGAGAAAATTGATCCCCTCTAGTGGCGAAATCAGAAAAGGGGAAGGATTATTCATAGGATTCAATGAAGCATGAACATTATCCCTCTCATTAAAAAGAAAGATGCACCACCTTAGCCGAGTAGAACTATAGCCCTCACGACCACGATGTCATCCACACCAAATCATTGCCAAGTGTTTACTACTAGAGTAGACACATCCAGAGTAGGGGTCAACACTATCCTCATGCAAGATAGTCAATAACACGAAGAAGTAAAAATGGGCCCTGAAAAATCACCACTCCTAGCCACCTCAGACTTAGATCAGGCTCACACTACTAGAGATTTTATTAGAGGACAACCCTCACTCCAAAAGAAGGCACGATTACTATTACAGAGCAACCACATGGTAGCCCATGCAAGGAAGAAACTTCCCCATAACAAACGCCGGAGCAGAAGAAAGTTTCCTAAGAAAGATCAAGTCCCCCTTCATCTCTAGCTCCACCAGCAT
This sequence comes from Ensete glaucum, assembly GCA_021527575.1. Classification (NCBI taxonomy): domain Eukaryota; kingdom Viridiplantae; phylum Streptophyta; class Magnoliopsida; order Zingiberales; family Musaceae; genus Ensete; species Ensete glaucum. The sequence goes on from CM038552.1 coordinate 38,429,280, forward strand.
GAAATGCAAGCCACAAGAAAGTGGTCTCCTTATTTCTTTGGGCCTTGTAAAATTGGGGATCACATTGGGACCCTAACCTAGAGATCAGATCCGTGTACTAGATTAAAATTATAGTTGATCCTCCAAGTATCCCACCTTAAATGAAAATTTAAAGATGACGACTTAGCTCAAGTTCTTCCAACTGACACCCAAGCTAATAAGGAGCTGAAGACCTGGTTCCCTAAGTTCATGAAAATTCAGCCTTGAGGACAAGACTGATTTTAAGAGGGCGGGTTTGAGAGAACTCCAGTAGGGTTGAATCCTAATCTCCCTAGAACTAGTCAATAAAACCTTACTATATTGTAATAAAGCCACTCCTATCTTATAAAGGAGTATGACTAGGGTTTAGAATAGCCCTTAGGGCTAAGTGGCTGATGCCCCCCTTTTTAGGTTGGTAGGCTAGGGTTTTCCCCTACTTAGGTTAGCTATAGAGCCAACCTAGCCGCCACCTATTCCCTCTAAGACAGGTAGGCTATTAAAGGGGTAAAAGGATAATTTTAGTTAGGTAAGCACCCCCTAGGGCTAGGGTTTGGAGCCGTATATAAGCATGTAGCCTCCACCTCTTTTTATTAAGCAATCATCTATTTTAAGCCTTGTGCCAAGTCTAGGAGGGAGGAACCCGTACAGCATTCCAAGGTTTGATCCCCCTCAAGGGTCAAAAACTATAGAGCTCCTTCTAGGGTTCTATCAGGTTAGGGAGGAGTCCTTATGGGATGAGAGTCTCTTAGCCCCTCCTCCTCTTAAGTGTTTGAATCATGCATGGACAGATTGTGCACCTTATTCGTCGAATTCAGATTGGGCCGATCTCCAAGCCCAACAAAATTCCAGAAAAGTATAAGTTTAGAGAAGCCTCTCAAATAGAAAGAATGAGCAACTGATATGAGGCAACCACACATAAGGGAGGACTTCCCTCGATGGGAAGAAGGAGACTCGATAGGATGGATTTCGTGCGTCGAACGTTACTTCCGTCATCACCAAACACTGGAGGATTCTATAGTGGAAACCACTGTCATCCACCTTGAAGGAGATGCTATATGATAGTACAATTGGCTTGAATACAACCATGGGGCTCCAACGTGGATACAGTTTAAGAACGCACTACTGAACCACTTTGGGCCAACCAAGTATGAGAATATCAATGAACAACTTGCCAAGATCCGACAAACCTCCATGATCCAAGAATACCAAACCAGGTTTGAGGAATTATCTTACTTTATTCATGATTGGTCCGATAGATAATTATTAGAGATGTTCATCGAAGGACTTGAGCTAGAAATTAAAGGAGAGGTTAAAGTGTGATAGCACCCAATCGTGAAGGTTGTAATCTCTTTCGCCTGAATCCAAGAGGAACGGTTGAACCAAGATGCTCGAAGGATGAGAACCACTCCTAAACTAGCAACATATAAACCTTTAGCACCCCTTGCTCCCAGTCGTGCTTCGCTACCAAAGAAATTGATGAGAGAAGAACTTCACGATAGAACAGAGAAGGGCCTTTGTTGGCATTGCAATGAACTTTGGAGCCGCAACCATCACTACAAAAAAGGGAAGCTTTCCATGATAGAACCTATAGAAGAATCAAAAGAAGATGACCTTAAACCTGAGGAGGAGAACATGAAGGAGGACCCACAGTCAGTCGATTGCATAACTCACACTCTAGTCGGCCATGTAATCCCGTAAGCAATAAAAGTTGAAGAATCTCTCAAGCAGCAGTCGGTCACCATCCTCATCAAGACCAGGAGCCCCAATGACCTTATGGATGGCAAAGTAAAGCATATGACCATACACGGGAAATATGATAGAACTCCAGATGGAGCTCTATAGATTTTGATCCTTGAGGGGGATCCACCCTTAGAACAATGTAGGGGTTCCTCCCTCTTAGATTCGGCACAAGGCTAAAATAAAATTGATAATTGCTTGATTCAAGAGAGAGGATGGCTACATCATTATATAGGGATCAAAACCCTAGTCTAAGGGGGTGCTTGCCTAAGTAAAATTATCCCTTTGCCCCTCTATAGCCAACACGCCTTAATAGGAATAGGGGGCGACTAGGTTGGCTCTATAGTCGACCTAAGCAGGGGGAAACTCTGGCCAACCAACCCAATAAGTAGGCCATGGCCACTAAGCGCTAAGCGTTAATCTAAACCCTAGTCATACTCCTTTATAAGATAGGAGTGGCTTTATTACAATCTAGTAGGGTTTTATTAACTACTTCTAGAGAGATTAGGACTTAACTCTGTTGGAGTCCTATCAAACCCACTCGCTTAAAATCAGTCTTGTCCTTAAGGCTGAAGTTCCATGAACTCAGGGAACTAGGTCTTCAGCTCCTCATCAGCTTGGGTGTCAGTTGGAAGAACTTGAGCTGAGTCGTCATCTTTAAATTTTCATTTGAGGTGGGATACTTGGAGGATCAACTATAATTTTGATATGGTGCACGGATCTGATCTCCATGTTGGGGTCTCAATATGATCCCCAATTTTGCAAGGCCCAAAGAAATAAGGAGACCACTTTCTTGAGGCTTAAATTTCATGCTAGTGGAGCTGGAGATGAAGGGGGACTTGATCTTTCTCAGGAAACTTTCTTCTACTCCGACGTTTGTCAAGGGGAAGTTTCTTCCTTGCATGGGCTACCACATGGTTAGTCTTTAGTGATAGCCAATCTTTCTTATGGAATGATGACTACCCTCTGGTATAGTTTAGGATGATGAGAGTCCAATCTAGAGTGAGCATGGATTGCAATTCTTTAACTCCTCTTTTGTGCCATAGACTTGTATCCAACCATATTTAAATTTGGTAATAATTAGTATTTCCTATAAAAATCTCGTATAAAGTATAGGGGAAGCCTCGGTGTAAATTAGGAATCGACCATCTTGCATAAGAATAGCCTAAATTCTAACTCTTGATGCATTGGCCTCAATGACTAATGTGCCATCGAAATCGAGCAGCGCTAGGACCAATGTCATCATCATGGCTTCCTTGAGTCGTTTGAAGGCTGTGGAGGCTTTATCCGATCATAAGAAGGAGTCTTTCTTCAGTAAGGATGTGAGTGGGGCATTGATCTTGCCATAATCTTTCACAAAATTTTGGTAGTAGCCCGTGAGTCCAAGGAAACCGCGTAATGATTTTATGTTTGTAGGTCTCGGCCATCCTTGCATTGCCTCGATCTTTGTCAAATCCACCGCCACTCCATCCTCTAATATAATGTGCCCAAGATACTCCAATTTATGTTATAAGAAGCTACGCTTTAACTATTTAACATGAGGAGTATTCTCCCGAAGAATCGTTAGAATAGTTCGTAAGTGCTGAAAATGTATATCAAGCGTAGGGCTATAAATGAGAATATCATTAAAGAATACCAATTCGAGCTTGCATAGAAAACTTTGAAAGATGTCATTCATCAAGCTTTGAATATTAGGAGCATTCGTAAGTTCGAAACGCATTACCAAAAACTCGTAGTGGCCGTTATTCGTGCGAAATGTAATTTTCATAATATCTTCAATGCATACCCGAATCTGATGGTATTCGAATCAAAGATCCAATTTAGTGAGGACTCGGGCTCCTTTTAATTTGTCCAAGGGTTCCTCTATGAATGGGATAGGATATTTATCCTTGACGGTGATGGCATTTAGAGCCCGGTAGTCAACGCACATCCGCCATATACCATCTTTCTTGGGCACTAGCAACACCAGTGAGGAGTAAGGGCTGCAGCTCGGTCGAATCAACTCGGTGTCAAGCATCTCTTTAACAATGTTTTTGATCTCATCCTTCTACAAGTGAGGATAGTGGTATGATCATAAATTTGCTAGAGGTTTGTCTCACAAAATAGGAATGCAATGGTCATGCGGCCAGTTAGGGGGTAGCCTGCATAGCTCCAAGAAAACATCTGCGAATTCATTCCAGCAAAGGGCAAGCTTAGGATCTGAGTTTTGTACATTCTCCCCCATAGATGGCTGCTGAATATGTATCAAGAATCTATCATGTGCTTTATGCAAAACTATCTCCATTTGTTGTGATGAAATGGTGGAAATTTGGCTCCCACTCTTACCTCGTAACATGACCTATCTCTCTTTACAATAAAATTTCATGATTAATTTAGAAAATTTTCAGGAGATATCACCTAGTGTTGTGAGTTATTCGATCTTGAGTATGGCTTCATAATCATCAATGGGTAGGAGGAAGAAATCAACTACCACTTCTTGGTCTTAGAGGAGTAGTTTCACCCGCGGGCACCAATGGTTGCAATTAAAGATTCGACCGTCGGTGACCTTTACGTCAAACTTATTGCAACCTTTGATTTTAAACACCAAATGTTTAGCAACCTTATTATTAAGGAATTTATTGGTGCTGCCCGTGTTGATGAGAATGGTGATGAGTTACTGTTTTAGAAGTCCTCCAACTTTCATCATCTGCGGGTTAGAATAGCCGGCTAATGCGTGCACTGCGTAGTTGGCCGGTTGGGACTCTTCCTCTATGGCTTCTTCTTTAGGTTCAAGGGTTTCTTTAGATGTTTCATTATTCTCATCCTCTACTGGTTCAATCACGAGGAGCCTGCCCCTTTTGTAGTGATGTTCATGATTCCATGGTTCATCATAATGCCAACATAACTCTTTGGTCGATCGTTCACGTAGCTCGTCTCTTATCAACTTTTTTGGTACAGGGGCTTGGATGGCAGTAGAGGGGGCAGTAGGCCTCGGCATGGCTGGTCGGGGAGTGACCCTTGTCCTTCGTACCTCATGGTTCAATTGTTCTTCCTGGATACGTGCGAAGGAAATTGCCGCCATAAGAGTGTACGGTTGCTGCGCCCTTACTTCTCCTCGGATCTCCGGCTTTAGACCCTTAATAAAAGTACCTAAAATTTATTTCTCAGACTAATTCTTAGTTTGGTTAGATAAATGCTCAAACCTTATTTGGTATTCTTGTATTGTAGAGTTTTGACAAATTTTTGCCAATTGTCCGTTGATGTTGTTGAAATCAGTTGGTCCAAAGTGGTCTAGTAGTCCTTCCTTGAATCGCTGTCAAGAGATTCTCCCATGGGTGTGCTTAAACCAATTAAACCATCAAATAGCATCTTCCTTGAGGTGAATGGCAATAATCTCTACCCGTGCGGCGTCAGCGGTTCGGTAGAATCGAAAATAGCACTCCACGCGCGAGATCCACCCGATCAGGTCTCCTTCTTCCCATCTAGGAAAGTCAACCTTCATGCATAGATTATTAAGATCAGAGGTGATGTGGCCATGTTCTTGAGGATCATCTCACCAATTTGAAGTTTCTCCATGTTGTGATTTCTTCAGGTTCAACAGTCGGCCAATGCTGAATTCGACGAAAAGGGATCACATCTTCTTTTCCATGCGATTTCCAAAGGCTTCAAGCTTTGCATCAATAGCCTCCTATGATGCCATAGTATATACCTTTAGATCTATAATATTGAGATCTTTTTTCTGTTGTCGGGTTAGTGGCATGAGAATTTTGGAGAAGGGGGTGGCCGGTTGGAAGGTGAATTGGTTTGGATGAAAGTAGGCTATAGTTTAGGGTAGATTTGGGGCTACATTTTTGTGGAGTTTAGGTAGCAAATTAGTGTGATTTTAGGGCTATGATAGGAGTAGATGAAGGTTAGGAAAATATATTTTAGATCTAGGATAGATGGCTGCAAAAGTAGGTGTCTCGGTAAGGAAAGTTGGCTAAAAAGGTAAGTGGATCGATAAGGAAGTAGACTGATTTGGGGGCTGTTTCGATTCGATTTAGGGTAATATTTGAAATGATTTTTGGTGAGGATGATAGGGTTTGGAGATGAGAAAAACAGAGTCTGAAATCTCACAAAAAACAACACTCAAATCTGATAGAATTCGGTAAAAAGAAGTGTTGTGATGTGCTATCCTGTTGAACTGATTTTACGTCAAAGAAATGATGACTTCTTGACATAAATTCCAGATGAAAGTTTAAGAAAATTATGCAGAAACCCTTGATTCAGATGTTGTTAATACCAGTAAAAAGTTTGACAAAATTTTGGCAGCATAATAGTAGGGAAATAGGGTAAAAGACGAAAGGCAGATTCCTTCATCGTAAAATTCCAAAACTGCGTGATGGTCAAAGATTGTACAAAAAAATCAATTTCAGAAGGATTTTTTATATGAAATCAAATCCAGATGAAAGCCAACTTGATATTGAGAATTGTGTAAAAATTTTAGTGAAAAAGGATGAACAAAAGTTCAGTTTCAAGAGGCCAATAAACTGAAGGCAAATTCTATATTATAAAATTTTAGTTCTATGCAATAAAGAATCATTGTCTAGATCTAGAAGGATTTTTTTCATGAGATTAGTCTTAGATGAAAGCTAACGATCTATGAAATTGTATAAAAGTTTCAGCCAAAAAGGACGATTAAAAGTTTAGTTTCAAGAAGCAACAATCGGTTGAAAATTTCTGCAGTGTTGTGCCTTTACAATGATGATAATGTTTGCAACAAAATTTGCAGTGGATAAAATTTAAAAAAAATCTTCAATGTGTAAAGTAAGAAATCTTGTAGTATTAAAGAGGCATGAGTGATAAAAATATACCAGAATTTCAGATCAAACGTAGGGGGCAGTGGCAGACTGATTTGATCTATGGTTGGGGTGGAAGGTGGAGATGCGTGTTGTAGCAATTATGGGAATTGCTTGGGAAGATGGCGGTGACTGAGATGGCTATAGGGGTAGCAAGATCACTACTCTAATACCAAATGATAGAACCCCAGATGGAGCTCTATAGATTTTGATCCTTGAGGGGGATCAGCCCTTGAAATGCTATAGGGGTTCCTCCCTCCTAGATTCGACACAAGGCTGAAATAAAATTGATAATTGCTTGATTCAAGAGAGGGGACGACTACATCATTATATAGAGATCAAAATCCTAGCCTAAGGGGGTGCTTGTCCAAGTAAAATTATCCCTTTGCCCCTCCTATAGTCAACCTGCATTAATAGGAACAACGGGGTACTAGGTTGGCTCTATAGCCGACCTAAGCAGGGGGAAACTCTAGCCAACCAACCCAGTAAGGGGGCGACGGCAACTATGCCATAAGGGCTAATCTAAACTCTAGTTATACTCAAGATAAGAGTGGCTTTATTATAATATAGCAGGATTTTATTGATTACTATTAGGGAGATTAGGACTCAACCCTGTTGGAGTCCTATCAAAACATGGGAGTAAAGAAAAGACATAATGCTTTGAGAAGTTTACTACCTCCACCAAACTGAGCCGATTTCATCCTACCATACTGCACGACCTTTGTATACTGATTTTACAGGCGGAACCAATAACACATATTCGGCTTTATTGTTGTCCATATCCTTAGAGGGCTGAAGCTAAAAGGATTATCCAGGAGATACATAAGACATATATCATTTGGCCATGACCTTCCCTTGTAATGACATTTTATCTCCAAAAGCTTTGCCTCTTTATTTGCAAGGATAAGCTCTTCCTGAAGTGTCACATCCAACTGAACTAGCTATGGCTTTTGATGCAGTAATCCTAGATCTCGGGCTACTTCCACTACCTCTCCTGGGAGTGGACTATGCTATTCGAAGTCTTCCCTATTGACGATTGTAAGAAGATCAGGTCCCTCCAACAATAGTACTAGCATGGAATCTATGATTGGATGGAGATCAAAATTCTAAAGGAACAGGAGGAAGATATCCACATGTCCACCATCTATGGCACCTTCACAACCACAATGTCATCTATATCGATCTTAGCATTACCAGATAAATGAGGTGTTTGAAATTAGAGCAGACAAAACAAGAGTTGAGATTGGCACCAACCTCTTGCAAGCTGGTTGACATCTAATCCGCACTAAGGCTCTCCCTACATTTCACATGATACTTCTGATCTATAAAGGGATACTAATTACCACTAAATTTGAAGTCTAGTATAATACAAGTCAATAGCACAAAGAAAGATAAAAATAGACTCGGTAAAATTATAGCTCCTTAACTCCTCAGACTCAGAATGGGCTTACACCACTATGGACCTTATCAAAGAGCAATAATTATTTCAAAACAAGGCTTAGTTACTATTAAAAAATAACCAAGTGGCAACCCATGCAAGAAAGAAACAACCACCCGATAAATACCAAAGCAGAAGAATTTGTTGTTGAATATCGAGTTTCCCTTCATCTCTAGCCCTACCAACAGAAAATTCGAGCCTCAAGGAAATAGTCCCCCTACTACTTTGGCCCTTGCAAAATTGGGGATCCTAATGGAGTTGTGACTTATGGATCAGATCAGTACATTAATTTTAAAAATATAATTAATCCTCTATGTATCTCACCGCAAATAAAAGTTTAAAAAGAATGACTCAACCCAGATCCATCCACCTGATATCCCAATTGATGAGGAGGTTCAAGTTCAACTGATGATCGTAAGGGATCTTAGGATCGTGATGCACCACCGTCCAAATATTACTACCATTTATGCAGAGATATAAGATAATGCTGGATCGTCGGACCACAATGCGCCTATCGTAGATACCACAAGGAAGTTCAAGGAGAATTACAAATCGAGACCCAAAGTTCATAGAGCCTCAGCTTTGAGGACAAGGCTGATTTGAAGAGGGTGGGTCTGTTAGGACTCTAGCTAAGGGAGTCCTAATTTAGTTTCATGAAAGAGGATAATCATGTAAAATCTAAGGGGTATTCATGTAAATCTTATCTAGTCAACCCCTATTAAGGAAAGTCAGGAGGTTGGCCAGGTTAAGATTAGTTGTGGAAGACATTTAAGGGGAGAGTAAGATGCATATTACCTTAATTAATCACCTCTTATCCAAGTTAAAGAGGGGTTGGTTGAGGAGGGGTAAATTAGAATAGGATTAGGAAACAATAAAGCAACCGACCACCCCTGGATGGACTGGTTGATGGTTGGATTTAGAGTTGTATTAGAAATTGCTTTAGGAGTTGGTTAAGGGTAGGAGTCTTGAAGTAGGATTCCTCTTAGGAATTACGGATTGAAGGCCTATAAATAGCCTTGTAATCATCCACTTTTCATCATGAATAGATCAATCTTTCTTTAGCTAATGGCTTAAGTACCAAGGAGGGAGGAACCCCTATAGAGTTCTAAGGAGGCCGATCCCCTACAGAGATCACCCCAAGCTTAGAATCCGTAAAGGTTCTAACATAACCGAGCCTTCTTTTAGAATAATTGCTCCCCTTTGATAATGTATATAGTGGTGTGAGCCCATTCTCAGTCCGAGGAGGGTAGGAGCTATAATTTTATCGAGCCTATTTTTATCTCTCATTTGTGCTATTGACCTGTATAATGTCAAACTTCAAATTCAGTAGCATCTAGTATCCCTTTACAGAGCAAAAGCATCATGCGAAATGTAGGGAGAGCCTCAATGTATATTAGGAGTCAACCACCTTGTATGAGGATAATACAATTTCTAGCTCTTGATGTGTCAATAATAAACACTTTATCGAAGTCGGGTAAAGCTAGCACCAACAAAGAGTAGGGGTTGCAACTTGGCTGAATGACCCTTGTTTCTACTACTTGGCTGAAGTAGGATTCCTCTTAGGAATTACGGATTGAAGGCTTATAAATAGCCTTGTAATCATCCACTTTTCATCATGAATAGATCAATCTTTCTTTAGCTAATGGCTTAAGTACCAAGGAGGGAGGAACCCCTATAGAGTTCTAAGGAGGCCGATCCCCTACAGAGATCACCCCAAGCTTAGAATCCGTAAAGGTTCTAATATAACCGAGCCTTCTTTTAGAATAATTGCTCCCCTTTGATAATGTATATAGTGGTGTGAGCCCATTCTCAGTCCGAGGAGGGTAGGAGCTATAATTTTATCGAGCCTATTTTTATCTCTCATTTGTGCTATTGACCTGTATAATGTCAAACTTCAAATTCAGTAGCAACTAGTATCCCTTTACAGAGCAAAAGCATCATGCGAAATGTAGGGAGAGCCTCAATGTATATTAGGAGTCAACCACCTTGTATGAGGATAATACAATTTCTAGCTCTTGATGTGTCAATAATAAACACTTTATCGAAGTCGAGTAAAGCTAGCACCAACAAAGAGTAGGGGCTGCAACTTGGCTGAATGACCCTTGTTTCTAGTATCTCTTCTTCAATCCTCTTTATTTCAGCTTTCAAGATGTGAGAATAATGACATGGCCGAGTGTTTGCTGCTGGTTTGCCTTGGAGAATCAGAATTCTATGGTCATGCCGGCAAGTAAAAAGTAGGATGTGCCGACGAAAATGTCTGAAAATTTAGCAAGCGATTAGAGAAGGTTTGAGTCTTCAATTTTTATTGGCTCCCCCATAGAGTGCTATTGAAGTTGCATCAAGAAGCTGTTGTTCGCTTTGTTCAAAACTTTCTCTATTTCCTACATGCAAATCATCGTTATGTTGCTCCCACATTTTCCGCATAGGATCTCCTATTTTCGCAAGGTTGAAAATTTTCAAAATAAATTTGGAAAATTTCTAGGGAACATCACCTAGTGTAGTAAGCCATTTGATGTTGAGTACAACCTCATAATCATCAAGAGAAAGGAGGAAGAAATTAATAAGTATCTCTTGGTCCTACCGTAATAATTTTACCTGCAAACATCTCTAGTCGCATTTCAAAATTTGAAACGTCGGTGATCTCAATGTCAAACCTACTGCAATCTTCATTTTGGAGCATCAATTGGGTAACAACCTTATTATTCATAAAGTTGTTGGTGCTCCTAGTCTTAATGAGGATGGTGACAGGCTGTGGCTTGAGAGATTCTTCAACTTTTGCTTTTTGCAGGTTCGTATAGCTGGCTAAAGCATGAATCGTGCAATCGACCGGCTGTAGTTCTTCCTTTGTGTTATCCTCCTTATGTTCCTAGACCTCTTCTTTAGATTCTTCAATAGGTTTTATTATGGAAAGCTTACCTTTTTTGTAGCGATGGTTGTAACTCCAAAGTTCATCACAATACTAATAAAGTCCCTTTACGTCGTGTAGCTCTTCTAACGTTAATTTTTTTGACAGCAAAGGATGGTTGGGGATAGAGGGAGGTTTATATGCTGCTAGTCTAGGAGTGGTTCTCATCCTCCGAGCATTTTGGTTGAGTCGTTCCTCTTGGATTCGGGCGAAAGAGATTGCGGCCTTCATGGTGTGGGGTTGTCGTACTTTAACTTCTCCTTTTATTTTTGAATTGAGTCATTCTATGAATATCTCTAATAATTATTTGTAGGACCAACTATAAGTAAAGTAAGATAATTCCTTAAACTTGGTATGGTATTCTTAAATCGTGAAGGTATATTGGATCTTGGCAAGTTGTCCATTGATATTCTCGTACTTGGTTGGCCCAAAGTGGTTCAGTAGTGCATTCTTAAATTGTATCCACATTGAGGCTCTATGATTATATTCAAGGCAATTGTACCACTATATAGTGTCTCCTTCAAGGTGAATGATAGTGGTGTCCACCATGTAATCCTCCGGTGTTCGATAGTAGCGGAAGTAATGTTTAGCATAAGAAATTCATCCCGTCAGGTCTCCTTCTTCCTATCGAGGGAAGTCCACCCTCATGCATGGTTGTGTCATATCTGAGGACTGTCTCTCATTCTTTGAAGGTCTATCTAAACTTTCTCCTTGCTGGAATTTTGTTGGGCTCGAAGATTGGCCCAATCTGAATACGACGAATAAAGTGCACAATCTATCATTTATGCATGATTGAAACACCTCCAACTTGGATCGATTGAACCTTGAGATGCCATCACACATGCCTCTAAATATGAGATGTCAAGATTCTTCTCCTACTGTTGGGTTAGTGGTATGAAACGGTTGGGTGGATTGATGTCCGAAAAGGGTAGATGGCTAAAGGCAAAAGGCTATGGCAGGCAAGTGAGATGTCTAAATATGAGATGTTTTAAATTCTCATTTTAAACAAAAACCTTTCACTTTAAGCAAGATAGGAAGATCCAAAGCTTTTCATTCAAGTAAAGCAAGTGAGTGATTAAACAAAAATTGCTAAGAAAAAATAAAGAAATCCCAAAAATAAGTAACATCATAAGTGAAGTGCTTGATGTGAAAACCTTACTTTCAATGAGTAAATTAAATTAGAAGCGTCAATACAAAATTAGTAAGCAAGGAAAGCAAAAGAAGAACTCACAAGTTTTATAGTGGTTCGGCACCAACGGGCCTACGTCCACTCTCAAGTCCTCCTCCTTGAGGCACACCGACGTCCACTACTGATCTTATTTAGGTAAAGACCAAACCCTTATACTTTGCTTATAAGGGAGACTTTAAGAATTTTCTAACTCTAGGCTCTCTCCCTTCCCATTTTCTTTTTTTTACAATTCACACATAATTTTTTTCACAAAATGTAATCCTCAAAATTATTGTATGGAATGCAAGAAAACTTATGGTATTTATAGACCCCAAATGACTTTAGAAATTAGAGCCAAAAATTTAAACATACCCGTAAAATTTGGGAATGGGCGGTTCAACAACAAGCCTAGGTAGGTCAACCGCTGAAAGCACCCAGAATCCTGGGTATGGGCAGTTCATCCACAAATTGGGTGGTTTACCCACCGTAAGTCACTCGGAAACATGGTATGGGTGGTTTACCCACCGACTTGGGTGGTTCAACCATTGGCAATCGGTGGCAGCTATCCTGTTTCCAAGGTAAGGGCAGTCTAACCATCGCTCATTGACGATTTACTTACTAGAATCTCCCCAAAGTGGCTCCCTCAATTTTTCAAATTTTGTCTTAAACCTGATGTTGACCAATTCTTTGGTTAACTAATTAAGCTCAACCTGAGCTAAACCAAACCCCATAGTGCACTCAGTTATCTTATTGAGTTGATTTGAATTCCATCCAAATCCAACTCAATTATGACTCAATCCCTAACTATGATTGACCAAAAAGCTAAACCAAGATTTAACTCCTGTCAATCTGACAGCCTCTGACATTCTTACGGTGAGTCTTCCGGTCTTCTTCCGACAATCTCTCGGTATGTTTCCAACAAGTTTCCCGATCCCTTTGGCGAATCTCCTAGTGAACTCCTAGTGAGGTCTCACTGCATCGTCCAAACCTAGCCCGATGCCCAAGCTTGATCTTGGCCTATCATCTGGTTATAACTTCATTGCTCCTATCATAATTATACCTGTACTTCTTTCTTTTTGATGATGATGATAATCAATTGATGATAGGAGTTAATCCTAACTCCCCCTGAATTCATGTCATAATAAAGAAGACTTAAATTCAAGAGAACCATACACTCTTAAATTCAAGTGAATCAAGACAATCAATATTCCACGTAAATCATATTTCAAGGTTACTCATATATTAATAAAAATTTACTTTTAAATTATCAAGTCATCAACTCATCAAGGATTTTCATGAATTTCAAACATTTAAAAATTTTAACTCATCAAAGATTTTCATGAACTTCAAAATATTTAAAAATTTTCCCTTAAGTTATTATAGAAGTCATCAACATCCATTTCTCCCCCTTTGTCATCAATAAAATGGTGAAATGTGGGGCTAAGTATTTAAGGCATATGAGCTTTTGCTCCCCCTTTTTAAAATATGATATGAGTTATAAATAAATTTATTCCTCTTGAGAACAAGAAGGAAAGAAAAATAAGGGAGTTATAAAACATCATTAAACATAGCTCTCAATTTTGTAAAGGTGAATTTTGAAGATAAACTCAAAACTCCAAGACTTTCAAGTAGATTCAAAAGTTTATGAGCTACTCATGTATTTAAAATCTTCTCATGTAATTTATAGTAAATAAGTCCCTAAATTATCAAATCATCATGTAAATTTTCTCCCGTTTTGTGAATAATAAGACAATCAACTTATGGGAATAATAAGATAATTTTAAAAATATTATCATAAAGAAAAATTAAGCAATTCATATATTTTCATGATTTAGCATTCCAAGTTCTCTTATAAGAAAATCAAATTATTCTTCATTTAAGGGTTTTATAAAAATATCTGCTATTTGATGCTTAGTGTCAATAAATTACAAACAGATATCTTGACTATTTACATGATCCCTTATAAAATGATGTTTAATATCAATATTATCTTGACTATTTACATGATCCCTTATAAAATGATGTTTAATATCAATATGTTTAGTTCTTGAATGTTGAATAAAATTTTTGGTTAAACATATAGCACTTGTATTATCACACTTTATAGGAATATTTTTTAATTTTATTCTATAATTTTCTAGTGTATTTTTTATCCAAATGACTCGGGCACAACATACACTAGTTGCAATGCATTTTGCTTCAACGGTAGATAAAGCTAGTGAATTTATTTTCATGGAAGTCCATGAAACAAGTGCATGCCCATAAAATTGATATGTTCCGACAGTGCTTTTTCTATATATTCTACATCCACCAAAATCGACATCATAATAGGCAATTAAGTCAAAGTTCTTTGATTTTAGATACCATAATCCTAGTTTGAGGTTCCTTTTAAGTATCTAAAAATTCATTTAATAGCTTTCAAACGAGAGAGTTTTGGGTTAGATTGATACCTTGTACATAATCCAACACTAAATATGATATCCGGTCTAGTAATAGTTAAATATAATAAACCTCCTATCATTCCTCTATAAGTTGTTTTATCAAAGTTTTCTCCTTCATTATCTAAGTCCAACTTTGTAGATATGCTCATAGGAGTGTTTAATACTTTAGCATTTTTCATCCCAAACCGTTTTATCAAGTTCAATGTGTATTTAGTTTGACTAATAAAAATACCATCATCAAATTATTTTATTTATAATCCTAAGAAGAATATTAACTCATCAATTAGGCTCATTTTAAATTCTTGGCTCATTTCTTTAGCAAAAGACCCACATAAAGATTTATTTGTAGATCAAAAAATGATATCATCAATATAAATTTGAATAACAAGAAGATCATTTTAAAAAATGCTTAAAAAATAATATGGTATCAACCTTACCTTTTGAAGATTTATTTGAAATAAGAAAAGAACTAAGTCTTTCATACCAGGTCCAAGGGGCCTATTTTAATCCATAAAGAGCTTTTGTAAGTTTAAAGACATCATTAGGAAGAAGATTATTTTTAAAACTGGAGAGTTGTTTAATATACACTTCTTCGGAAATAAAATCATTTAGAAAAGCACTTTTAATATCTATTTGAAACAACTTAAAATTTTTAAAAGAAGCAAAGGCAAGGAGAATCCTTATAGCTTCAAGTCTAGCCACTGGAGCGAAGGTTTTATCATAATCAATTTCTTCTTCTTGGTTGAAACCTTTGGCCACTAATCTAGCCTTGTTTCTAACCACGATACCATTTTTATCTTGCTTATTTATAAAGACCCATTTAGTACTAATCACTAAATGGTCATTAAGTCTAGGAACAAGCTCACATACATTATTTCTCTCAAATTGAGTAAGCTCTTCATGCATTGCATTAACCCAAGAATCATCTCTTAGGGCATCGTTAATGTACTTTGGCTCAATTTAAGAAAGAAACGCTCATTCGCATAAAAATTTCTAAAGGAAGACCGAGTTTGAAGTCTTTTTAATGTTTCTCCTATTATAAGCTCCTTAGGATGATCATTAACATACTTCTAATCCTTAGGTAAGGATTGAAAATAAGATTCATCCAAGTTACTTTTAGGAGTATTATCATTTAAATTCAAGTTGCCAAGATCAACTTCATCATCAAAATCAATCTTTTTAAATTTAAAAAACTCATTAGAAACAACATGAATGGATTCTTTTATTACTAATATTCTTTTATTAAAAACACGATAAGCCTTTGAAATAGAAGAATAACATAGAAAAATACCTTCATCGGATTTTACATCAAATTTACCTAAAGCATCCTTTTCATTTAAAATAAAACATTTACAACCAAATATTTTAAAATAAGAAATATTGGGTTTTTTACCATTCCATAATTCATAAGAAGTTTTAGTAGTAATGGTCTTACAAGAACCCTATTTAAAACATAGCATGCCATATTAATGGCTTCAACCAAAAAATATTTGGGTAGACTATGTTCATTCAACATTGTTCTAGCCATTTCTTGTAAGCTCCTATTTTTTCTTTCTACTAGCTTATTTTGTTGTAGATTCTACGGAGTAGTGATAGAACCCCAGAAGGAGCTCTATATATTTTGATCATTGAGGGGGATCAACCCTTAGAATGCTATAGGGGTTCCTCCCTCCTAGACTCGGTACAAGGCTAAAATAAAATTGATAATTGCTTGATTCAAAAGGGAGGGCGACTACATCTTTAAATAGGGACCAAAACCCTAGCCTAAATGGGTGCTTACCTAAGTAAAATTACTCTTTTCCTATAGCCGACCTACCTTAATAGGAACAAGGGGCAGCTAGGTTGGCTATATAGCCGACCTAAGCAGGGGGAAACTCTGGCCGACCTATGCAGGGGGAAACTCTGGCCGACTAATCCAATAAGGGAGATGGCGACCACTAAGCCCTAAAGGCTAATTTAAACCCTAGCCATACTCCTTTATAAGATAGGAGTGGCTTTTTACAATCTAGTAGGATTTTATTAACTACTTCTTAGGGAGATTAGGACTCAACCCTGTTGGAGTCTTATCAAACCCGCCCCCTTAAAATCAGCCTTGTTATCAAGGCTGAGGTTCCATGAACTCGAGGAACCAATTCTTCAGCTCCTAATATGATTCGCATGGTATTATCAACTGAACTTTGGCCTCCTTATTAGTTAGGGTGTTAGCTGGAAGGATTTGGGTTAAGACACCTTCTTTAAATTTCCATTTGAGGTGGGATACTTGGTGGATCAACTATAATCTTGATTTCGTGCACGGCTCTGATCTCCAGGTTAGGGCTCCAATGTGGCCCCCAATTTTGCAAGGCACAAAAAAATAGGGAGACCACTTCCTTAAGGCTCGAGTTTCCTACTAATCGGGCTGGAGGTGTAAGAAAACTCGATCTTCAATTTTTTATCCATTCTGAAGTTTGTCGGGAGACCATTTCTTCTTTGCATGTGTTGGCATAAGCATGAATTGTAATTCTTTTGGGCTTACTCCTCTTTCGTGTCATGGACCATCTTGCATAAGGGTGACACCGATCCTAACTCGGGATGTGTCTGCTCCAAGTACGAACACATTGCCACATTCAGGTAATGCTAGCATCAATATAGATGGCATCATGGTTATGGGGGTCATATGGATGCCTTTCTCTTGTTCCTTCTTGCAATCGTGGGTCGTGGATCCGAGGTCATCATCAGGGAAGACTTTTAGTATCATGGTCCACTCCTCGGTGAAGTCATAGAAGTAGCCCAAGATGAGGGAGCATTACATCAGAACCCATAGCTGGTTTAGCTGAATATAAAATTTCAAGAAGAGCTTATCCTTACAGACAAAGAGCAAAGTTTTTATAGATAAAGTGTCATTACAAGGGAAGGTTATGGTCGAATGATCTGTATCTCTCGTGTCTCCTGGATAATCTTTTTACCTTCGGTCCTCTGAAAATGTGGACAGTAATATGGTTGAATATGTGCTGGTAGTTTCTCTTGTAAGACCAACATACAGGAGTCGTACAGTCCGACAAGAAGGAGTTGGCTCGGTTCTGTAAATGTGCCTGAGATTTCAGTTAGCTTCTCCAAGCATTGTGTCGAGATCATCTTTTCTTCATTCTCTCCTTTCCTATATAAGGTCACCTATTTTTTCTTTGTCATTCATAAGGTCGTTGGAGCTCCTACTGTCTGTCACGGGCTTAGCTGATTTTGCCTAAGCCGTGCGGCACCCATGCGTGTCCGTCCGCAAAGGTCAGCCCTCCCGAGATCTCCTAAAATCCCACAGACTTACAAAAAGAGAAAACGGGCCAGAAGAAGCAACTCCCACGGGATCTACAAGCAACTACTCAAGAAAAACACTTTATAAAGCCAAAATACAAATTACACCCCTGGACATTACAAACTCAGAGAGGTTGCACACAAAGGATAATGGTCCACCACAGACCGAAGCCCCCACAAGTGCTTATAAGACACACTTGTATTTACAAGCCAAACTTGGCCAAAAGTAAATCAAACTAGGGCTTCCAAGCCCTCAGCTTCTTGTTGTACAAGATATGTACCTAAACCAAAGGACACGGACTAACAAAAGCATTTCATCGAACACCTTGTTTACATTGTTGTCCGTGACATTCTCCCCACTTATTCCTTCGACGTCCTCGTCGAACACCGAGACGCTGCATCTCCTCGCATTCTGCTGAATCTTTAATCTTCTTCTTTAGCTAACACGCCTTTGGCTCCTAGCCGCTCTCCACTGTTGTTTCGTAGTCGAACTCCAATCCGCCATGCCGCTTCAACTCACCAATGATGAATCGGTGTGGGGTTGGCTGAGTTGTCTTGATCCTTGTTGGTTCTCGGATCCCTCGATGAAGGAAAAGACCCGCTTATGATGTGCCAAGATCGCAAAGATACTCATATAGCTTGAACTGGGTAGATGCTTGTTGGAGCTTTAACGAGTATCGCCTCACAGACTTTGAAGTTTTTTTAAGGTCCTTTCTCCATAATCTTTGCCCATTGAACCTTCTTCCGCTGTTAGTTGTCACTTCCAAGTATGTTCGCATCACTCCCTCTTAGTCAATTGGGAAATGAAGTGGAAAAAACTACTCTCAATAGTACTGATCACCAACGGTGAGGATTTGACAACCATTGTCTTCCTTAAGCTTTCTTTAAAGGGTCACCGAACTTGCGAGCTCCCCTTGGATACGTAAGAGAACCGGGATACTCGACTTCACCCATTCTCTTCATAGTTGAGAAGGTAAGGTGGCTTCTCTCACCTCCTCGAGTTAAGAGAACTGGGGTACTCGGTTTCGCCCATTCTCTCGAGTTGAGAAGGCAAAGGTTACTCAATTTCGCCTGGCAAAGGTTACTTGATTTCGCCTGCCTCCTCGAGTTTGTACTTCATGCATTAAGCTGGGTACTAACATTCGCCTGCTCTTTGCTCACACTTCTGAAGCACTTGAAGTGGTTGCACTCCTTGCGTTGGGTTAGCTACGGTGATTCACCTTCCCACTGCCATTGAACTTCTGGAATGCAAGAAGTTTTGCCCGAAAAGTGTAAAAAGTTTGCTTGGCTCACTTCCTCGAGTTAAGAGAACTGGGGTACTCGGTTTCGCCCATTCTCTCGAGTTGAGAAGGCAAAGGTTACTCAATTTCGCCTGGCAAAGGTTACTTGATTTCTCCTGCCTCCTTGAGTTTGTACTTCATGCATTGAGCTAGGTACTAACATTCGCTTGCTCTTTGCTCACACTTCTGAAGCACTTGAAGTGGTTGCACTCCTTGCGTTGGGTTAGCTACTGTGATTCGCCTTCCCACTGCTATTGAACTTCTGGAATGCAAGAAGTTTTGCCCGAAAAGAGCAAAAAGTTTACTCCAACTTGGAGTCCCCAACTTGGAGTAAGTCTTTGATAGATCCGTCGCCTTTGGGGTTGTACCGTGTTCTCCATCACCTTTGCCTACTCCTCCCGAGTAGAAAGGCAGTACCATGTCTTTACTGTTCCGGTCGAGCACTCCTGCATCAACCCGAAGTCCCTTAATTTCGGCTATCTGGATGAGAAGCACATCGACATCGGTCTTATGAAGTTTCTTGGACTCTGCCCTTCTGCCTCGTCTTGGTACTTGGAGTTTGCCTCTGCACTCTCCACCTCCTTAGCCCATTTTACGACCAATGCTGTCCCTTCATGAGAGCAAGGGATCGATGACTTCACGGAAGTCCCGCATCTACGGTACCATGGCGCTGCCAAGCCCATAGCACTACTATCCGTTACCTTGCATCTTCATCCCTTCCCCCGCGATCGGTAGATCTGCCTCTGTGGTACTGTGGAGCTCCTCCGAGTCCACCTCCTCTCTAACCGACGCTTTTCTTTTGGGTAGCTGAGCCCCGTTGGACTCGTCGTCGCTTCCTCGCCCCTTTCGACCACCTGCTTCGACACCACTGTGTCCTCCTAGCAGTTCTCCTTGGTCGATGGAGACACACTGCAACTCTCATGCATGGCCTCCGCCATCTTGTTGCGAGGCTCGTCGGGTCTGTTCTCCTTAGCTTCCTTGGTAGCAACGTTCGCTTACTCGGCCTTGTCCTCTAACTTGTCGGGCTCCCTTAAGCGAATGTGAGCACTGAAGCAGTCCAACTCTCCAACTGCTCCAGTTAATCAAGTCCCCTCCATGGGACTCACTGGTACTTGTAATCTGACTACTCCCTCGGTGGTACACAGCCCCATATCTTGACGACCAAGGCTTTCATCCGATGCAAGCTTCGATACATACACACGGAAGGCTCTGCAGATCGTGACATTCACTCCTTGAATCCACACCCTTCTTGCCATTGCATTGTTCACCAAGTGGAGCTCCAGGCTCGATCATTCACATGATCATGTCCCCTCCATGGGACTCCGGTACATGCACTTGGACTTCTTCCTCGGTGGTGACTCCCATATCTTGACGACCAAGGCTTTCATCCAATGCAAGCTTTGATGCACACACGAAGACCCGCCTCTGTACTAGCGATCCTCCTTAAATCCATAGCCCTTCTTCTTGTTGTGTCATACACCAAAGTGGAGCTCCCAAGAACTCCCGATCATACCTCGATGATTTTGTCCCTCACGGACAAGATTGCTTGTATTGCATTGCCACGAACTATTCCACCATGATCCGCCGCACCATGTCGCCTCCCGGTGACATCTCCATTGCATCTGATTCTCGTGTGATGAACTCGGACTACGACTTCTCCACGTGTGGCCTCGCCAACACATCGTAGGGCCTCGCCATCTCCGACTTTTAGTTCGCTCCTTGGCAATTCCCTTCGTCCCCTCACTCGGGTTACTCTGACGAGCATAGCTCTAGGACATCAGTCGCCTAGTAGCTCAAGTCCCCGACTTTGCTAGAGTGGGTGCACCATTGTTCCGGATCTTGGGCCTCTATCCCTACCAAAGACAATCTTGCTATGCACCTCTTGTTCGACAACTTGAACGGCAACACTGGCATATTCTTCAAGAGTACCCGCCTCTCGTTCTCTTGCCCGTACTAAGGTCTCATGATCCTAACTTTGCCTCCGCAAGTTGAATCACCTTAGTTACTCCATCAAATGCATCTCGAGGTAGCTTGCATGTGCCTTGAAGCTCCCTTCATCTTTGGCACCATGCAAAATAAGTCTGTCCCATCACAATGAAGAACCCATGGAACGGCATGATCCCACTCTTGCCTCTACAAGAGTTCATGCCCTTGACCTCTGTCTAAGGAAAGCTCTGTGCCTCCGCTCCATGTTCCATCTTCTATGTCGACTCCCTTCATGCGGCTTGGATACTTCACCGAGTTCCACCCAAGTCGCTCTGCTCCTCGATTTGAACAGAGTTGATAGTGGCCCTCACGTCCACCATTCCACGGGTCAGCCCTCTGTTGAGTTCGATTTCTGCCTCGACTCTAAGTGTGCCTTCATATGATGTTGCCTTGGATTGCTCCCCCACTTGATCTCGAAATGCATCCCCCAATGCATTACCTCCTTCAAGATCATGCGACAACTCTTCGTCGCTCACTCGGTCCGTTGAGCTTTATGAAGATATAACCCTGAGAAACTCTTCCTCAATATGTGTCGTTGCACATGATTCTCCAACTAGAGAACTAGGACTTATCCCTCCGGATATCCGTCTCTGGAGCAATTTTTCTCTTTATATACTTCCCATTGAAAGTTTCGGAGACCATCATCCCCTTTGGACTACTCCGTCTTACTGAACTTGTGCTTTGTTCTACCCCCACAAATGTACGCTAGATTGCGACCCTTCTCCAATACAGTTTCCACTGCACCCTTCAAGGTCTAGCAACATGCTGAATTTGTTGCACATTTCAGCCACCTACGGACATATCCTTTCCATGTTGAAGAAAGTTCGATGCTCCATGGCGCGAGTTCTAATCGCGCCTTGGGATGGCCACGAACACTCTATCATCCGTGTACAAGCCCTTACATGAGTTTGAATCCTTGAGTTAGCAATTCCCTCACCTCGTGAGCTTTGCACAACTCTTTCTGTTACACAACACCTCCCACCTTGCAGCCTCATCTTTCACCAAGCGCCCTGCTTTGCCTTAAGCACCGTCAAGTTTGGTTGCCAACGCCGAGCTATAACTCAAACTCAACCATCCCAATCTTTGTGTGCTACGCATTCTTCTTCGCTTGCTTGTCCTCGTGGTGCTACTCGCGCAAAGGGGTTGGCTATTCCTTGAATGCCAAACCGGGATGCCCGCTCCTCCGAGCGACTCCTTTCCCTACATCTCAATGTCCGCTTTCCCTAAGCGGTTACGTGCTAGTCCTCCACAGCCTAGCTAGGTCCCCCACATTTGTATGGCAAGTGTTTGCGTGTGCTTGTCCCGCTCGATACCACATTGTCACGGGCTTAGCTGATTTTGCCTAATGCGGCACCCATGCGTGTCCGTGTCCAAGGTCAGCCCTCCCGAGATCTCCTAAAATCCCACGGACTTACAAAAGAAAACGGGCCAGAAGAAGCAACTCCCACGGGATCCACAAGCAACTACTCAAGAAAAACACTTTATAAAGCCAAAATACAAATTACACCCCTGGACATTACAAACTCAGAGAGGTTGCACACAAAGGATAATGGTCCACTACAGACCGAAGCCCCCACAAGTGCTTATAAGACACACTTGTATTTACAAGCCAAACTTGGCCAAAAGTAAATCAAACTAGGGCTTCCAAGCCTACTGCAAGCCCGCTTCTTGTTGTACAAGATATGTACCTAAACCGAAGGACACGGACTAACACAAGCATTTCATCGAACACCTTGTTTACATTTTTTCTTTGTCATTCATAAGGTCGTTGGAGCTCCTACTGTCGGCGAGGATGGTGACGGGCTAATGCTTGATGAAGCCATTAATTCCAATATCTGTGGTGGAGCATAAAAGGTGCGGGCAGCTGATTGTATTTTTTCCTTCATATACTTCTCCTGGGACTCGAGAGCTATATCTTTGAGTTTAGGTTCCTCAGTGGGCTCAACCAATAGAGGTCTCTCTTTTTTACAATTGTGGTCTCGGCTCCACAATTTATTGGTGAAGTATCTAAGCCGCATAAAGGGAGTCGACATAGAAGATGGAGCATGAAACGGAGGCATGGAGCTTTCCTTGGATAGAGGTCAAGGGCATGAACTCTTGTAGAGGCAAGAGTGGGATCATGTCATTCCATAGGTTCTTCATTCTGATGGGGTGGACTTATCTTGCATGGTGCCAAAGACGAAAGGAGCTTCGAGGCACATGCACCTTAACTCAGAGAGGCATTTGACGCAGTAACTAAAGGTGATTCAACTTATGGAGGCAAAATTGGGATTAGGAGAACTTAGCATGAGGCAAGAGGATGTAGAGGCAGGTACTCTTGAAGAATATGCTACAGTATTGCCATTTGAGTTGTCAGGAATAAATGGTGCATAACGGAGATTGTACTGGTAGGGGATAGAGGCCCAAGATCTAGACAATGGTGCATCAATCCTAGCTAAGTTAGGGGACTTTGAGAGCTACTAGGCAATGGACTATCCTAGAGCTACGCTTCATTCAAGTATGACCCTAGAATAGGTGGGCGAAGGTGAATTGCTAAGAGAGCGATAAAAATCAAATATCATAGTCCGAGCTCATCATATAAGAATCTGAATACAATGGAGATGTCACCAGAAGGTGACATGGTGCAGTGGATTATGGTGGAATAGTTTGCGGTAATACAATACATGTGGAGATGTCCCGTGAGGAACATGATCATGCGGAGGTAGGATCAGGAGCTATTGGGAGCTCCACTTTGGTGTACGACACAACAAGAAGAAGGGTTATAGATTCAAGGAGTGACTGTCGTGATACCGCAGAGGTAGATCTTCGTGTGTACATCGGAGCTTACATTAGATGAAAGTCTTAGTCATCAGCATATGAGGGCTATATACCACCGAGGAAGAAATCTAAGTGCAAGTACCAGTGACTCCCATGGAGGGGGATATGATCATGTGAATGATCAAGAGCTATTGGGATCTCGACTTCGGTGAACAATGCAATGGCAAGAAGGGTTATAGATTCAAGGAGTGAATACCATGGTACCACAGAGGAGGGTCTTTTGTGTGTGTGCATCAAAGCTTGCATCAGATGAAAGCCTTGGTCATCAACATATGGGGGCTATGTACCACTGAGGGAGAAGTTAGATTGCAAGTACCAGTGAGTCCCATGAAGGGGAATTGATCATACAAAGGTATGATTAGAGTGGCTAGAGAGTTAGACTACTTCAATGCTCATATTTGTTTAAGGGAGCCTGGCAAGCCAGAGGACAAGGCCGAGTAAGCGAACATTGCTACCAAGGAAACTAAGGAAAATAGAATCAGCGTGAGCCCTGCAATAAGATGGCAAAGGTCATGCATGAGAGTTACAGTCTGTCTTTCCACCGACTAAGGAGAACTGCCAGGAGTACACAATGGTATTGAAGCAGATGGTCGAAAGGGGCGAGGAATCGACGACGAGTCAGGAGGGACTCAGCTACCCAAAAGTAATAATGTCGGTTAAAAAAGAGGTGGACTCAAAGGAGCACCGTAGTGTCACAGAGGTAGATCTACCGATCGTGAAGGAAGGGATGCAGATGCAAGGCAACGGATAGTAGGGCCATGAGCTTGGCAGTGCCATGGTACCACAGAGGTAAGACTTTTGTGGAGTCATCAATCTCTTGCTCTTATGGAGGGAGAGCATTGGTCGTAAAAGGGGCTGATGAGGTGGAGAATGCAGAGGCAAACTCGAAGTACCAAGACATAGTGGAAGGGTAGAGGCCAAGGAACTTCATAAGACTGGTGTTAACAAGCTTCTCATGAAAATAGCCGAAAGTGGGGGACTTCAGGTTGATGCAGGAGTGCTTGACCAAGGAACAAAGTAGACAGTAAGTGGTGTTGTACCTTTTCTACCTAGAGGAGTAGGCGACAAAGATGATGGAGGAGATAGTACAATCCCAGAGGCGACCAGATCTATCAAAGATATACTCCAAGTTGGCATAAACTTTTACTCTTTTTGGGTAAAACTTCTTGTATTCTAGAAGTTCAATGGTAGTGGGAAGGTGAATCATAGTAGCTAACTCAACGCAAGGAGTGCAAACACTTCAAGTGCTTCAGAGTGTGAGCAAAGAGCCGGTGAATGTTAGTAACCAACTCAATGTATGAAGTATAAACCTAAGGAGGCAAGCAAAATCGAGTAACTTTTACCTTCTCAAATCAAGAGAATAGGAAAAACTGAGTACCCCAATTCTCTTAATTTGAGGAGGTGAGCAAAGCCAAGTGACCTTGCCTTCTCAACTCCTAAGAGAATGGGTGAAGTTGAGTATCCAACAGAGGAGCACTGTATAAGTTTAGTGACCCTTCAAAGAAAGCTTATGGAAGATAATAATTGTCAAATCCTCACCATTGATGATCAGTACTACTAAGAGTAGATTGTCCACTTTATTTCCCAATTAAATGTCAATCGAAAGCAGGAGTGATGCGAACCTACTTGGAAGTGACAACAAAAAATGAAAGAAAGGTCAATGGGCAAATATTATGGAGGAAAGATCTCAAAAAATTCAAAGTCTACGAGGCGTTGGTCATTAAAGTTCCAACAAGTATCCATCTAATTTAAGCAATATAAGTATATTATGATACTGGCACATAATAAGGCAGGTCTTTTTTCTTCATCAAAAGGATTCGTGAAGTCAACAAGGATCAGCATAACTCAGCCAACCCCACACCAGAGTCAGTCATTGGTGATTTGAAGCAGCATGGCGGATCAAAGTTCGACTACTTAATAACAGCAGCGGAGGCAGCTGTGAGCCAAAGGGGTGTGTTACAACCAAAATAGAAGATTAAAGATTCAACAAAATACAAGGAGATGCAGCGTCTACATGGCTTCGACAAGGAAGTCGAAGGAATAAGTGGGGGAGAATGTCACAGACAAAAATGTAAACAAGGTGTACAATGAAATGTTCCTATTTTTCTATGTCTTCGGTTTGTGTACATACCTTATACAACAAGTAGCGAACTTACAGTAGGCTTGGCAGCCCTATCTTGGTTTGCTTTGTGGTCAATTTTGGCTTGTAAATATAAGTGTGTCTTGTAAGCACTTGTGGGGTGTTCGGTCTGTAATGGACCATTATCTTTTATGTGTAACATTTCTGAGTTTAATGTCTATGGGTGTAATTTGTATTAGCTTTATAAAGTGTTTGTTTGAGTAGTTGCTTGTGGATCCCGTTGGAATTGCTTCTTCTGGCACATTTTCTCTTTTGTAAGTCCTAGGTGACCCTAGGAGATCTCGGGGAAGGCTGATCTTTGTGGACGGACACACATGGGTGCTGCACGGTTTAGGTAAAATCAGCTAAGTCCATGACATAAGGGATCAGGAAGCTCGCTAAGAACACGCCGAAAGATTATCAGAGGA
Source organism: Ensete glaucum (assembly GCA_021527575.1). Lineage (NCBI taxonomy): Eukaryota > Viridiplantae > Streptophyta > Magnoliopsida > Zingiberales > Musaceae > Ensete > Ensete glaucum. The sequence goes on from CM038552.1 coordinate 38,455,719, forward strand.
AGATCGTAAGACTCATCGCTTGGAATGCCAGAGGTTGCTAGATTTTGAGAGTAATGTTATAAGGTTGGTGGTCATGTCTTAATTGTAATTTTTAAGTCATAGGTTAAGTTTGAGTCCTAAATGAGCGTGATTTGGAAGGAATTTAAATCAACTCAAATTAGCAATCGGGTCCACTATGGGGTGTGGCTAAGCTCAGGTCAAGTTCAATTAGTTGTCCAGGGGATTAGTCAATTGATGGTTTAAATCGGGATTAGAAAAGTGAAGAGAATCACTTTTCCGGGATTCTCGACGGTTGAACGGTTGGTGGGCGATGGTTTAATCAATCGTACTAGGATTCCGGGTGGCTATCAACAGCTAAACCAGCTAGGTTGGATGGCTAAACTGTATATACCTAGGAATCTAGGCACTTTCGACGGTTGACCCACCCAGGCCAACGGGTGAACTACCCGTACCTAGATTTTCTAGGTGAGTTTGATTTTTGGTTCTAAATTCTAAAGTCATTTAAGGCCTATAAATATCCTCAAATTTTTCTTGTGTTCTATACAATAATTTTATGAATTATATTCAGAGAAAATATTATGTGTGAATTGTAAGAAAAAGAAAAGGGGTAAGGGAGTGATCCAAGTGTGTAATCTTGTCTCCCTTAAAATGTTGTAAGGGTTTAATTTTCACCCAAAGGAGATCAAAAATAGACATCAGTGTACCTCAATGAGGAGGACTGGAAGTTAACATAGGCTGATTAGTGTCGAACCACTATAATTATAAGTGTTCTTACTTCTTTGATTTACTACTTATAATTGTCGGGTTCTTAATTGATTTTAAAACACCAATAGACGCTTTCGATTTATATTTATGTTTAAAATCAAGGCTTTGAAATCAAGCATTTCACTTACGACATTGCCTATCTCCTTATTCAAATTTGATTGTTCTTTTAAGTCATCTTTAAGTAAAAAGCTTAGCACTTCTTTATAAGATTCACTTGCTTAACATAAATGAAAAGCTTTAGATTTTCTATCTTGCTTCAGGTAAAAAGCTTTTGTTTAAAATAGAAATTTACTCTTGTACTAATTCATCCCCCACTCCTTAGTGCTAATTGATCCTAACATAGCGGATTTTGGTAAGCTATCCATTAATGTTCTTGTACTTTGACAGTCCAAAGTGAATTATGAGCTCTCTCTTGAACTGTCCCCACGAAAAGACTCGGTGATATGTCTCATACAAATCAAACCACTGGATCGCATCTCCTTCAAGTTGAATAGTGGTTATCTCCACCTTGGATTCTTTTGGAATCCTATGAAAACAAAAAAAAATTTTAGCACATGAGATCCAACCGATTAGGTCTCCATCTTTCCATCTAGGAAACTCCATGTGTAGGTATCTTGTGTCTTGCCCATGCTCACACTTTTCATTTTAGTTCCCCTTGAGGCTGAAACTTTCACCATATTGAGATTTGATAGGGTTCTCCAATATACTTCTTTTGAATTTATAGTCGATTCTCTATGCAGGCCTCGAAAGTTTTAAATCTTGCATCTATTATATCATCCATAACCATTGCATCAGTAATGTCATATTTGGTGTCGTCAAAGAAGTGGGCGCTTGTGGCAGTTGTCGAGGCTGCAGAATCAGATAAAGATGGTGATTGAGGGGAAATGGATGATGGTGGCAGCGGTAAAAGCGGTTGTGGAATCCCAGCGGGAAGCAACGCGACGGGGAAAGAAAGGGATAGTGGCGGTTGACAGTTGCGTGGCTACAAGTGGCGGCATTGGCAACCATGATAATGTGGCTAGCAAAGGAAGAAGAGGGCAGTAGCGAGGTCTGATGAGTGGTGGCTATGTTGGACTGAGGGCTAGGATGCAGCAGTGGTGGTGACACACCAGAGATGAAGAAGAGGCATAGGCGGGTGTCCGGCAAGCAGTGGCTACGGTTGTTGTCATTATAGGTAGAGATCAAGAAACGATGGCAGCTTATATGGCACGATTGGGGAAGCAACGAAGGAGGCAGGGGAAGGAAGAGGTTGTGGCAGCAGCGGCAAGGGCTATAGTAGAGGAGGTGGACTACTAGTAGCTGATTGTGGGGCTTTCAATATGGCTAGGCAGTGGGAAGCAGCAGTGACTGTGGAGGAAGAAGAGGGTAGCGTAAAGCAGGAGAAACAGTAGTCGAGTAGGAAGTGACATCAGCAAAGGAGGGAGCGGATGGAGGCATGGCTGCATGCGGCAGAAGGCTAGAGATGCGGTAGGGGAGGCAACAATATCGATGTTTGGCGACCACTGGCTGTGCATTGTCGAGGGCTGATCGATGGTAGTGTCATAGATGAGGAAGAAGGGGCAACAGAGATGGCAGTGGCAAGGGAGTAGAAGGTAACCAACGGTAGGTGAGCAGCGATGTGGCTTGGTGTGGACGAAGCTGCAATTGAGGAGGAAGGCAGCGACAGTAAGCAAGGCAATAAAGGAGGAGCAGAGGGTGGCATCGCTTGCTATGATTATTGAGGGCTAATCGGAGGTAGGGCAAGGGGAGCATAAGGCTTGGTGTGGGTAGTGATGGGAGGAAGATGGTGGCTAGGCAGTGAGAGAAGAAGGTGAGGAGGGCGCGGCTTGGAGCGGCTGGGCAACAACAGAGGGCACGACTAGAAGTGACTGTGGCAGCAAGGGAAGAAGGTGAGGATGGCGTGGCTGGGAGCAATAGAGAATGTGGCTGGAAGCGGCTGTGGCAGCAAGGGAAGAAGGTGAGGCAGGCATGGCTAGGCAATGGCAAAGGGAATCAGAGGAGACTATAGTGATAGGTGGTAGCAACTACTAAAGTGGAGGGGAGGTTGGCAGTGATGGTGGCATTGGCAGAGGAAGGCAGCAGCGTGGGCTACAACAGGGGAGGAAGGGAGATGGCAATGATAGGTAGCAGCGACAAAAGACAGCAACGACGATGATGATGGCAACAATGGAGTAGATGGCAAGGGGAGTAGTGAGGACGATGAATGATAGCAACGAAAGTGCTGAGAAATGCTACTCTGATACCAACTGAAAGAAACCCAAATATTTCTATCGATGCTTTGATACCAATTGATAGAACCCCACACGATTCTATCGATGCTCTGATACCAATTGATAGAATCCTGCAGGATTCTATCATGGATGGAGATGGAAAAGAGGGATAAATAATCACTTTGAGGGGATCGGGCCTCCTAGATCACTTCGAGGGGATTTGCCTCCTAAGGTTTTTGCTTATTGGCTAAAACAAGACTTCTTTATTGATTTTCTAATAAAAGATTTTACACCATTATTTATAGAATTATACCAAGAGTCCATCTAAGCTTGGACTCAGAGTCCTACTAAACTTGGACTCTTAACTAATTGATAAACTTCTAACTAAAAATAATAACTAACTCCATCCTAATTGAAGATAATAACCAACTCTAACCAACTTATAACTGACTTGATTGGACTCACTCGACAAATAGATGACTTCGACTAATAGACCAACATGACAACTTAAATTTATTGTGAATTGATAGATCCAACCCTGTTAAGGTCCTATCAAAATATAATATGATGTTGGGTTGGAGTCAAGTTCAAGCATCGGGCTGAGGTTTGGACGATGTAGTGAGAGCTCATCAGAAGTTCATCGAAGGTGATCGGGGCTCATTGGGAGCACATTAGGAGTTCACCAAAAGATGATCAAGAGACTCATCGGGAGTTCACTGAAGGATGTCAGGAAGTTTACAAAGATTTCAGAAGATCAATTCATGTGTCGGACAATAAGAATAATTGTAAGTGTATCTTAGTAATATCATAGTTAGCATCATGTATTTTGAGTCCTAATTGAATTAGATTTGGAGAAATCCAAATTAACTCAATGAGAGGCAACTGGGTCCACTTTGGGTTAGGATTTGAGCTCAGTTTGAGCTCATTTCATTGACCTAGAAAGGGGTCAGCAAGAGGTACAACTCAAGTATGAAATTGTATAAAAAGTATAATTTTCGGAATTCCTAGCGATAGTACTACCTAAGTGACGGTAGTACCACTGCCACCCTGATTTTTGGGGCACTTTCGATGGTAGTACTACTTGTACCTAATTTTTCTAAAAAAATATTAAATTTTGGCTCTATTTTTTTAAACCAATTGGGGTCTATAAATACCCTAAGTATTCTTGCATTAAAGAAAGCGGTCGTAATCTTGATTAAAATTCTATCAAATTTGACAGCTTCTATTAAGTACTTTAAAGTATAAAGTGATCTAAGAGAAGAGAGAAAAAAAATTGTAAAGTTTCCTCTCCTGAACTTATGAAATTGAGAAAAGTGTAAGGGGTTTTGATCTTCACCCGTGAAAGAAGATCATTAGTGGACATCGGCAAGCCTCGATGAAGGACTCAAAAAGTGGATGTAAGTCAATCTTTTGGCCGAACCACTATAAATTTGTGAGCCTGCATTTACTTATTCTTTTTAAACTTCTTTCCTCATTTTAGTAGTCCTTAACAAAAGCTAGATTCTTCTTTTGAATTTGGTTTAAATAGCTCACTTACTTGCTTTCAACGAATTTCAAGAACCACTTCCGATTTCTTCTTTACTTCAAGCAAATTTTTCGAAATGAGTCCTTTTGGCACTTGCACTTGCAATAGTGCCAACTTGATTCTAACAGACTCGACCAATCACAATTAACCCAAAAGGAGTACAACTTTTATCAATCACAACTCTTTGTGATTCTCATCTTGTTCGACCTCTGAGCCATTATGGTTTCGAGGGACTCAACCAACCATGATGTTTGGTTAAGTCAGTACCATCATTATAATATGAGTTTGATTCGATGAAATATCCTCGAGAGACTTGACCAAGCATACCATGTCTTTATGTCAACGATGACATCTCTATATCAAAGGCAAGATCTCAAATTCAGGTGAGCCTCGAGGGACTCGACCATCTAAATCTATGTCGAAAAATAATCTCCACCTATAATGATCAAAGGTCATGTGGGTCAATCTAATTAGCCCACATTTATCAACTTAATATTAATTTAAGATGGGTTTTTATTTGGTCTCGTGGTTAAATATAATGTCACATACATATTTAACATATATTTACATCGCAAGCATATATATATATACATATATATATATATATATATACACATATATATATACATATATATATATATATACATATACATATATATATATAAACATATATATGTATACATATATACGTATATATATATATATACATATATGTATATGTATATGTATATATATATATATATATATATATATATATATATATATATATATATATATATATATATATATATATATATATATATATATATATATATATATATGTAGGTGCATAGACAAAACTATATCACATATAAGCAATCATATAAGATGATCATGAACTAAAGCCTAATGTGATCAGACCTGAGCCAGAAGGTCCGATCACTCACAAAAGAGTCTATGTGTGCCTTGACGCATCTCCATGTCCTGTGATCATCTAGCTCATCCTCATCGGTCATGTCGGCACCTAGGTATATCTTCATGCACAGTGATCATCCGTCTCAACCTCGTGGGTACCACTAGTACCTTCACACTTCGTCGCACCCTCTCATGTAATTACCATATAATTGCAGGCATGTAGGCCATATCACATAAATGAGAATGAGAATGAGACTCGCATGCCCCAATAATAATAATCACATACACATGCACATCATCACATGATCCATAACCATCCATCCATATCATACATCACATGTACACATCATGTAGGACTACTAGATAATAATAATTAATAAACTATTTAATTAATTAGATATCATTTTGGGAATCTTGCTATATCCTCATGGTAGGATACTTTATGCGGCCAAGAAACCCTAGCTGCTAGGGTTACCCCTATCGTCAGGAGTCCCTAGCCATAGAGCTACCTTGGTGACTAGGAAACCCTGCCCCCCAAGGTCTTCCTTGTGGCTCGGACTCTCTGGCCACAAGATGTCCATGGGTGGCCAGGAAACCCTAGCTGCCTAGTCGCTCCTGCGATCGAGAATCACTCTGGCTGTAGGGTCACCACAAGTGGCTAGAAGACCCTAGCCGCTAGGGCTCCATATGTGGCCAGGACTCCTTGGCCGCATGGGGTGCTCAGCCATGGCTGAGAGCAACAAGTTCTGCTCTCAACCATGGTGCTTTTTGGCTCAGCCGGGAGCACTAAAATTGCTCTCAAGTAGCCTTTGGTGTTGGTGCAAGGTAGCAAAAGTTGCTACCCTTCTAACTACATTTTGCGTCAACAATTTTGATGAAAAAATATCAATCTCCAACATCTCTCAATCATATAAAGAAGTGCTATCCAAAACTTATATTACCAAAAAAATATAGAAATTTATATAGAAAACAATTCTACGTGACTCAACAACACATGTAGTTTATAACCAATCATTACATGATGAACCTGGCTTTGTTATCACTATTGGGAAACCTCATAGGGCATCACATGCACAGTGAAAGATATAAAATAAAACTAATTTCCAAAAAAATTATATCTGATCATTTTGCAATGAATGGGAGTGAAAAACTCATGAAACAAAAAAAAAATTATATAAGATTCATGAGATACTCCCACCTAGGGGAGATCGTATATCCCCAAAATTATATATCTAAGTTCATGGAAGAAGGAGGTTAGGTGTCCTCCTCTCTAGCAGTGATCCACACGATTGATGAAGAGACGACGCTCCTCTTTTTACTATGTAAATCCTCATAGCTTTTGTGCACTACCTCACAGCAGCAAATAAAGAAAGGTCGGCCCCTTCTTTATTATCCTCACACACCAAAAGGGGGCTAATGGTTGAGGAGGAGAGGGAGGGAGGAGAATAGGAGGTGGCGGCCAAAGAGTCTAGCCCATAACCCTTTGTTCTCTCTTATATTTATTGAGAGCCCTGTTAAATTATCCTAATAGATAATGCCTATTTGGGTATTGGATCTCCATCCAATTATCCTAGTATATTGGATACTAGATTTTCATCAAATTATCCTTAGTTTAATGTAATTTAGATTTCTATCTAAATATTCACTCTAAGCTCTTATTGGGTTTCACCCAATGAATCTAATAATATAGGGGCTTATAGGATATCATATATCAAATCCTCTATCCATTGTGTTATCCACCATATGTATGTAACCTTCTAGGCCTAATATTGAGTTAGCCATGAGTTGAACTTTTCAAAACACTTGATTCAGTGAATTATCATCTCACGATAATTCACTTGACTTATCAACTATGGATGTACTAGGCCACTACGCCATAGTCCCTAAACAATGCAAGAAGATCAAATCTATTGGACTTGTTTGCCCTCACTTACCATGTGCTTATAACCCCTTCTCCATATAATACCTCAAAGATCATATGTAGAGCATGGTACCATCAGGCCCCATACGAAATCCATTTGATTCTCACTCTAATCGGATTCTCCCAGATAACTCTTTTTCTCTCACTCCAAATGACCATGGCCAGAGATTTACTTAAGTAAGAATACATGAGATATTCCTCTTATGATACCGAGAGTAGATGATCCTCTATTGATGCTCAATTGCCTTCATAAGATTAGCTGTTATTCCTAGTAACTAACTGTACCAAATCTGAAACTTCCAGACCCGTAAAGCTGGTATTAAAGAATGAAGTATTTAAACAAGACATCATTGGTGTCTCAAGTCTAAGGACTAGACACACAACTAGAACTACGGAATCGTTAGCTGACAATCAGATATCATTAATCATCCAATATTCTGCAAACAGATCAATTAGTAAACTCATTCTCCAATGAGCACCTGCACTATATCCCTAGTATTCCTACACAAGCAACTATGAGACCAACTGCCTCCTTCATATAGATAGGTATAGAACACACCGATTTTTTTGATTATCTCAATGACCCTCTTCAGTAACCTATGACCAGGATTGTTTAGAGTCTGTGTTTAAAGGTGAATTGGTCATATTATTATGATCTTATTATGATCCAGTTACCATTGCAGAAATCCAAGGACATCACAATATATTAATCATATAATATAAAGTAAAAAATACCATAATATTAATAATAAAAAAATATATAATGTATCACATATGTCATCACTTATGTGATTAGCTTGTAGGGCACCTATAACCAGTACTTAGGGCACTATTGTTAGTGTTCTTTCTACTAATAATAAGAAGAGATGGGAGGGCTTTAGTCCCATCATGAAGGATTGAATTATGAGTGAGGGTTGTGTTGAATCTCAGATTTTAATGACGAAATCAATTAATGGGTTATTGATCTAACATGTGTGTTAAAGTTGATTGATGTAAGATTAACTATAACAGAGAGAAAGTTACAATTAGATATTTAGCTAAAGTCAAGTCTAGGCATTAGGTCGGAGTGAGGATAAGACAGTTGGGAACTCGCCTTAAGTGCATCGGGAGCTCGCCGAGGGTATCGGGACCTTGCCAGAATAGCACAAGGGAGTTTATCGGAAGAAGACCGAGACTCACTGAAAGATTATCGGGGGTAGCCAAAAAGCTTATCGACAGTTGGGAAGGTCTTCAAGTGGATTTGCCGGCCATGTTAATTGTAATTAATTAAGTCACAGTTAGCATCGTTAATGTTAAGTCTTGTTTGAGTTAGATTTAGAAAGGATCTAAATTAACTTAAGTGAGACTAATTGGGTCCATAAAGGGATCATATTAAGCTCAGGTCGAGCAGAATTGGTCAACAGGAGGTACAAGTTGGGATTTGAAAAGTGAAGGGAATCACTTTTTCGGAAATCTAGCAGTTGTACCACTGGTGAGCAGCGGTTGTACCATCATCGCCTAGGAATTCGGGCATCAAACGATGATTGTACCACCCAGGCCAATGGTTATACCACCCGTATCTTATTTTTAGGGTGCTTTCGATGTGGCATCGTCGGCACCAGTGGTTGTACCACTCATACCTGATTTTTTTGGGTGTGTTTGAATTTTGGCTCCAAATCCTAAAGCCAATTGGGGCCTATAAATATTTCAAGTTTTTTTACATTTCACATAACAATTTTGAGCTAGAAATTATATGCTAAATTATATACAAAAATTATAAGAAAAAGAAAAGGGATAAGGGAGAGAAGAAAAGATTATAAAACTTGTAAATCTCCCTTGTGAGTTTGTAAAGTTCCTCTCCTAAGCCTGTGAAAGGAAGAGTGGGAAATGTAAGGGTTTGATCTTCATCTAAAGAAGATTGATAGTAGACACTGGTGAACCTTGGAGAAGAGGAATCGGGACTGGACATAGACCAGGTTGAGACTGAACCACTATAAATCTATGAGTGTCTCTTATCATAAATCTTATTTGGATTTGCATGTTTATAATAGAGCTTTCATTAAGAAAGAATCTTAGCATCATTCTATAAGTTAAATTGCTCACTATGAAATATTTCTGATATTAGTTTCATTTTGAATGAAGTTTTCTTTAAATCGAGTTTTTCTCACTTGCACTAACTCAAGTCGCACCCCTGCACCCCCACACCCACCCCTCTTGATCCTAATAGGTTGAATGTTATCTATGCCTCAACTCTCGTTGATAAATTAGTTAACAAAGTTTAAAAGTGTCTCCTCCTTGCCTTTTCTTAATCCGAGAAGCATCACCCTAGTGAGCCTCGAGCACACATTTATGAGGAAGTGGAGCTCATACTCCTTCGCTAGTTTAGTGAAAGAGCTAAAAAAAGTGATGTTAGAAGAGCATATCACTCTCTTGTTGAACCCTTTAAGGTGGTTAGAAAGGTGTAGCATATTAAGACATTCGAAGTGCCTGCCATATAGTAGCGCTATTTGAGTTTGAAAGGCAGCGACATGCTCCACTAGGTTGGTAGCACCATCAAAGGTTTTTAATGATAGGAGGCGAAAGTTAGTGGGGATCAACTCCTCTTGGATATCTTGAATAAACAAAGACTAACTCGATGTGGAGTCGATCTGCTCCTCACCCCTGGATTGATAGAAATCATGATGCATTTCTCCCAAGTGTCGATCCATTTGTTGCAATTGGATCCTCAAAGATTTATCTATTGAGTCGATCGAGTGGGTCATGGATTCAAGCAGAGCAGAGCGATAGAGGGGTAGCCTACTAAATTATGTGATCGAGGAGCGGAGTGCTCTCTCGGCTAGTGGTTCAACAAGTCATGGATGCTTTTGAGAGGTTGGTAATTATCGAGTGAAATGACCCCAGTGGTTGCTAATGTCGATGGCTATCGAGTTGCTGCTGATGGTTGAGGCAATGGCATCACCTGTTGGTCTGACTAAGGTAGTAGCATAGCGGTCACCTGTATTATGTCGACTAATGCTTACATTTACTAGGTAAGATTTAAGAATACCTTAGCAAGAACAAGTAGATGGCTATTTGGCACTCCCAGGAATGAGGGTCTAGGATGGTTGCTACCCTGTCTGAGTGAAAGTATCATGGGTCAGAGGCAAAACCTCACCCGAATTTTCATGCATAGGCCAACCTGCGAATGCTCCTATGACATCAGGCCCTCCTTCTAGTGTCAAAATATTGAAAGAAATATCACTGATATCTATGTCAGCATGATGTGGCCTTGATCCATCTGTGATGAATCGTCCAGAGTAGAGTGTAATTTCTCTAGACTCATTTCCTATATAAAGATTGAGGATGAGGGATCTCCTGAGCCGATCCCTTCGATAGTTAAGTTATTACTGAAGTCCACCTTTCTTTTTCTCCACTAATCTAAAGCTAAGGACGCATATTTATAAACCTCAAGAAGGAAGAATGTCTCATAAAAATCTTGTAGGGAAGGTAGTTTGTAATTGACCCAACCTTCTAGTCTTTCGATAATATTCCTATGAGTATTTCATCGGAGAGTTAGTACATAACCGACTCGAACTGCCTTCTGGTGTTTCAAAAATATTCTTGCTAATATTTAGCAAGGTAGCCAGTTTATAATTAACCTAAGTTGCCTTCTGGGCTTTCAGAAATATTCCTTCAAATATTCCACAAGGAAGGTAGCTAGATAACTCAGTAATTGACTCGAGCTGCCTTTTGGGCTTTTATCTTTATGGACAGGAGGTGCTGGCCTAATATGGCATTAGCATGGTGAACGATAGCTATTTGATTTTATATTCCTTATCACTAATGAACCTTATAAATGAAAAAGTACGAGAGCCAACGATTTTGAAAAGCTTTAAAGTAAAGAATATCGACAGAGCTACTTGTGTTAATCATGACTCTCTTCACTCAAGCAATCATCCTCATGAAGACTATGAAGATATCGATGTAATTTAGGTTGAGGTACTCCATCTCTTCTTCCTTGAAGGCTATTTTAGAGTCATTCTTGGACCTTGGGCACTTTTTGATAGTAGCTTGAGCATAGGCTTTGTGACCCGAGGAGTTACCTCCTCTCGAGTAAGCCCACCGATGATGTTGACCTACCTCTCCACAAGGTTATGGTGAAGATTCCTAGTGCCTCCAGACAAACCTTTCGAGGTGTCCCGATGAATGAGTTATTCAATTTGCTCTTTCAAATCGTGACAACCCTTCATGTTGTGGCCATAATCGTGGTGGAAGTAGTAGTTTTCGGATTTGTCCCTTCCCTCTAGTGGTGTATTCATTAATTGAGGGTTATTCAAGAGACCTTTTCCTTTTATCTATAAAAATTTTTTGATTTTAATCACGTTCAAGGGAGTCAACTTGGGCCTAGGGTGAGATAGCTCAGGTTGATCATTTATTCTTCAGCATGATGACCTTAGACTGATGGTAGCCACTCCTATCTCAGCCTTTTATGTGTCTCCTCATGCTTACTTGAGACCATTGCCTCCATGACAATGCAATGATTAGCCCTCTAGAGCACCTCGAGCATAATTGCCAGTGGCCTTTCTACCATCGACCAAAAAAAGCAAGAAGGCTTAAGCTCTATCATGAAATTTTGTATTACAAGTGATGGATGGGCTTCTTGTATGCATTGGATCTTATTATTGAATTGAGCAATGAAGTCAAAGAGAGTTTCCTTCTCCCCTTGAATCTTAGAAGCATTGTTGCTAATGCTCTCGAGTGCATTGATAGGAACCCAAAGGTTCTTATTGAAGATAAACGATCATTGTAGGGGCGGCAGTGGAGTGGATGAACAACGAGATGCAAAAAATGTTGCTCTGATACCAATTGATAGGAACCCCTAGGGTTCTATCATGGATAGAGACGAAAAAGGGGATAAACAATCACTTCAATGGGATCGAGCCTCCTTGATCTCTATAGGGGATCGACGCTCCTTGATCTCTATAGGGGATCGACCCTCCTTAATCACTATATAGGATTGACCCTCCTAAGGTTTTGGCCAATAAGCTAGAATATATTTTCTTTCTTGATTGTCTAAAAAAAAAATAGTTGCAGCCCTGTTTATAGAGACTCTTAACCAACTCCTAATTAAACTTAGAATCCTAAAAGAGATTCCTACATGGACTCTTAATCAAATAGACTCCAACTCCTACTAGGACTCCTATACTCCAAATCCTACTAGGACTCCTAATTGACTTGACATGACCGACCAACATGACTTAATAAAGAACATGACTCAATAGATAAGTACTCAACCCTCTTAAGGTCTTATGAGGCTTGCCCTCTTCAAATCAACCTTGCCCTCAAGTTGAGTGTTAGAACCCTTACGGATTTAAAGCTTGGGGTGATCTCTATAGGGGATCAACCTCCTTGGAACTCTATAGGGGTTCCACCTGTTGGAAATAGGAAGAAGTAATGAAAATGCCCAATTGATTCATTGATTCATCATTTATTTATATATAATAAAAAGGAGGATTTCCCTCAACTAACATATAAGATTTCCTCATTCAGTTGGAAAAATCATATCTAAATCCTAACTAAATCCTATCTTCTATCATGCCCCCGCAAGATCGAGTTCCTGTAAGGACGCCGATCTTGAACTAAGGATATCGATCTTAAATCGATGTCAATGAAACTAAAGGAAGGAAGCTGCTGTGTTGTCAACCGCGGTGAAGACCTAACGGTGGTTGATTTTGACGGTGATGTCAGTGGCAAAGAGAAGGGTTGTAGCAAAGGACGGTGGGCTGCGTGGCAGCAGTGGTGGTAGCGGTGGCGGTAGAGGGCATGGCTAAAAGTGACTGCGGTGGTAGCAACTCCTTCGAGCGACGGAGGAGATGGACTATGGTGGCGATGCACGAGAGAGGCGAGACGCGGCTAGCGTTCTGATCTCTACTCGGGAAGAGGAAACGAGGGCGGTCACAACAAGGTTGGGTAGCAAGAAGCATCAAGGTCATGGCGATGGGTGGCGCAAGGCGGCGCTACAACAGAGGAGGAGAGGAAGATGGTGGCCGACGGATTTAAAGGACAGTGAGAGAAGGCTGCGATCATAGATTTGCTTTCATTTAACAGTGAAAAAGAACTTGTTATGCCCTCTCTGTAAAGCATCGAGAGACACTGGGCGGTGACCCTTACAGGTGCTCTCGGTAGAGAGAAAGAACAGAGCAGAGGCTTCGGAGGGACGCCGATGGCGATGTAGAAGTCGTCATCTGCTGCAGATAGGGTAGGGAAGGTGTCGTTGCTCGTTGGAGCTAATGCAATAGTGGTGGTGCACGAGGAAGACGACCTCATGCATAAAGACGCCTCAATAGAGGAATGAGAGAGTCGACGGAAAAGAAGAGCCATCGCGAATAAACAGTCATAGAAGCTGTCATTTGACAGCGGATAAAGAAAGGAAGCCGACGCACTAGAAGCCATGAAGAGTGGCTTTGATGTCAGCGAGAGGCTGTCGTTTGACAGTAAGAAGAGATAAAAACTGTCGTTAGACAGTGAATAGAAGAAAGCTAATCTCTCTTATAGGGAGAGGGGCTCTGATACCATGTTGGAAATAGAAAGAAGTAATGAAAATGCCCAATTGATTCATTGATTCATCGTTTATTTATATATAATGAAAAGGAGGATTTCCCTCAACTAACATACGAGATTTCCTCATTCAGTTGAAAAAATCATGTCTAAATCCTAACTAAATCTTATCTTCTATCACCACCCTCCAAGTTGTTACTCAAAGGCTGCTAAAAGGATTCATCTATTCATAAAGAAAATTGATTGATTGTAAGGTTATTTATAAGTCTTCTAAACCCTAATTCATAATAGGACTTCTACTCTGAGACTCCTACTTCTAAAAACTCTTATTGCTTCTCTAAGTAGCAACTACCAACTGGCCTATCTAGGGGTGGCCGACTACTCACCAATTCCTAATCTAATTCTAACGCAACCCTTCCTTAACCAACCCCCTTTAACCAAAGTAAGCGACAGCTAACTAGTGTTATACTGGCCCCAATGCCCCATCTAAATATCCTAACCTGGTCAACCTCTTTATCAACTAATAAGGGTCGACTATATAGGATTTACATGTATGCTCACTGAATGAATTTAAATTAGGGCCTTATTAGCTAGAGTCCTAACGGACCCATCCTCTTCAAATCAATCTTACCCTCAAGGCTGACGCTTCATAAACTCAGGGAATTTAATCTTCAAGTCATCATAGTCCTCCCAGGTGGCATCATCTACTGGTAGATCCGTCCATTATACTAGCACCTCAGTAGTGGGTCACCATCATCGAGTCACGATTTATTAATCTGGGTCTAGAGTTCTCCTTTGGTAGTCATATCTAGCAAGTGGCTTTAGGCTATTTCATTTTGCCCTAACTTAAGCTTCAAGCATGACACATGAAAGACTGGTTGGATTCGAGAGCTGGCAGGTAAGTCTAATTTGTATGCCATTGCACCGATGTGCTCAAGAATCTGGTAGGGTCCATAGAACCAAGATGAAAGCCTCACAGATGCTTTAGTCTAGACCGATGTTTGTTTATATGGGTGGAGTCGAAGAAAAACCTAATCTCCCACTGAAAATTCTCTCTCACTTTTGTAGTAATCATACTATTATTTCAACCTTGCATAGGCTATAGTGAGATTATCTTTTAGTAACTTCAGCATTTTGTCCCTATCCTTGAGCTCCCTGTCTACTTGTTATTCTTTAGATATATCCAATACATATTTTGGGATTATAGGGGGAGGTCGGCCATATATAGCCTCATAAGGAGTACATTTTGTTGATGAATGATAAGTTGTATTATACCACCACTCGGCCGAGGGAAGCCACTTTGCCCACTTTTTTGGTCAATCACTAATGAAGCATCTGAGGTAGGTCTCCAAGCACCCGTTCACCACTTCAATTTGGCTATCAGTTTGTGGGTGATATGCTGTGCTCATCTTTAACTTAGTGCCCTACAACTGGAATAATTCTATCCAAAATTTGCTAGTGAAACCCTATCATGATCACTTACAATAGATCTTGGCATCCCATATAATTTTACAGTATTCTCCATAAAGATCCAAGCGATGCTAGAAGTAGTGTAGAGATTGCGTACAATGCAAAAGTGAGCATACTTTGTAAGGCAATCAACAACAATAAGAATTGTATCTTTTACTTATAATGAGGGTAGCCCTTTAATGAAGTCCATGGATATATCGGTCCTTATCGAGTCCGGGATGGGTAGAGGTTGTAGCTTTCCGGGGCCTGCCACTATTTCACCATTATTTCGCTGACACACATCACATTGTGCTACAAATTCAGCAATAATATTTTTCATCCCTATCCAATAAAAATTTGCTTAATTCTCTTATAGGTTCTAAAGAACCCAGAGTACCTCACTGCTAGAGTGGAATGCATCTCTTGAAGGATAGTCTTTATGCAAGTTGATTTTGGTGCAAGCACAATGCGTCCCTTATAACGTAAGTCTTTTGAATCCCAACTGTAATGAGCCACAAAGCTTAGATCTTCCTTTAATTTTTTTATGATCTTACTGATCTCTGGATCATCTCTTCACTCTATTCTAATATCCTCAAGGAAGTCACTGGTTGAAAGGGAGATGGCCAAAAATTCAGTTTGCTCGGGTAGCCACGAAAGTGCATCTACAATAACATTATCTTTCTCATTTTTGTAAGTTATTTCATAATCATACTCAAGAAGTTTTGTTACCCATTTTTACTATTCGAGGGAGGATATTTTCTGCTCCAAAAAATATTTTAGGCACTTGTGGCTGATGCGCATTCACCATGTTCTGTCCCTCTTTCGTACGAGGAGCACTGGTGAAGAGTAGGGTTTGCAACTTGGCCGAATGACTCTTATTTCGAGCATGTCCTTTATAATCCTTTCTATTTCATCATTTTAGAGATGGATACTAATATGACAGAGTATTTGCTAGAGGTTTGCCTAGAAGAATCAGGATACGATGATCATGCTGGCGGGTAGGAGGTAGGTTGCACGGTTTATCAAATATATCTGAAAATTTAGCAAGTAGGGAAAGTAGGTTTGGGTCTTCAGATTTAGTTGGCTCCCCCATAGATTGCTGCTTAAGTTGTACTAAAAACCATTGCATGTTTTGTGTAAAACTTTCTCCATTCGTTATGTACAAATCGTTGTTACATCGCTCCCCTGTTTCCCATGCAATATCACTTGTTTTCCTTTGCTGTAAAATTTCATAATTAGTTTCAAAAAATTTTAGGAAACATCACCTAATATCATCAGCCATTCAATGCTAATAATGACCTCATAATCATCAAGATAGAGGAGGAATAAATATGCAACTATCTCTTGGTCCTGCAACAATAGTTTCACTCGCGAGCACCTGTGATTACACTTGAAATTCATCCATCAATAACCTTAATATCAAACCTACTACAATCCTCAATAGGTATGGCCATATGAATAGCAACCTTACTATTCATAAATTTACTAGTGTTCCCAGTGTCAATACGAATGGTGATCGGTTATTGCTTTAGAAGTCCTCCCACTTTTATCGTCTGTCGGTTTGTGTAGTCGGTAAGAGCATGCATCATAAAATTGACTGGTTGTTGTTCTTCATCCGTAACCTCTTCCCCGTACTCCTGGACCTCCTCCATGTCTTCAAGGGGTTCAATCAGTAGGAGGCGCCCCTTCTTGTAGTTATGATCGTAACTCCATGGTTCGTCATAATGCCAACAAAGACCCTTTGCTGATTTATCGTATAGTTCTTCTCTCGTCAATTTTTTTAGTAGTGACGGATGGCTGGGAACAGAAGGAGATTTATATGTTGTGGACCTAGGAGTGGACCTCATCCTTCGAGCATCTTGGTTGAGTCGTTCCTCTTCTATTCAGGGGAAAGAAATCGCAGCCGTTATGGTGCGGGGCTGTTGTGCCTTAACCTCTCCTTTAATCTCCAGTTTGAGCCCCTCAATGAATGTCCTAACAATTATCGGTCAGTCCAATCATGAGCAAGATAGGATAACTTCTCAAACCTGGTCTGGTACTCTTGGATCGTGGAGGTTTGTCGAATCTTTACGAGTTGGTCGTCGATATTTTCATACTTCATCGGTCCAAAGCGGTTCAATAGTGCGCTCTTAAATCAATTTCACATCGGGGCCCCATGGTTGTATTCAAGCTAATTGTACCACTATATAGCATTTCCTTCAATGTGGATGACTGTGATTTCCACCATAGCATCATCCGACGTTCAGTGGTAGTGGAAGTAACATTCGGCGCACGAAATCCACCCTACCGGGTCTCCTTCTTCCCATTGTGGGAAGTCCACCCTCATGCATAGTTGAAGCATGTCCGAGAGCTATCCCTCCTTCTCTAGAGGCCTCTTTAAACTCTCTCCTTGCTAAAATTTATCGGATTTAGTGGCTATCCAATCTTGAATTCTACGAACAAACTGTGAAGTTTGTCCTCCAAGTGCGATTCAAGCCGAGATTTGTATCTTAAGACTAGAGGGATGTCCTAAAGATGTCTTAGTTGGTGGTAGCAAGATGGTTAGGTTTTGGTAGGTCAAGGAGAAGAAGAAAGATAAAGGTACAGTAGCAGATTTTTCATCGAAAAAATTCCAATAGTAAAGATGCAATTTTTTCCAACAATTCTCAACAAAGATTCAAGTAAAACTCAAGGAAAATCTACTAGTAAGAGTTTGTGGAACGAAATGACAGCAAAAGTTTCAGTAAAATCAAAGATCATGGGAAGGTACTACAGCAAATTTTTACGTCTAAGATGTAACAGTTTGGACATAAAAGATCAATAATTTATATAGAGAATTTTTTGATGAAACCAAAAGGAAATATATTTTTAGGAAGTGCTAAAGCAATCACAAAAATTTTGTAGAGATTTGGATAGAAGAAACGCAACAGCAAGATCAAAACAAGCAGTGGTATGCGGCTGAATTCTGCAGCATAACTTTCATCGTAAAGATAGAAACTTTATGATGAAGAATTTATGCAGCAAGATAGGAACACCTTTTTTTGGGTTTTTGAGTTTAAGATAACTAAATTGCAGTAGTAGTAAGGTAGAATATCAGAACCTGATGCAATTCATGGGGAGATAAAAAGATGATCTACGGTTGTGGAGATGACGGCAGAATTCGATGACGATCTAAGCAATTGTGGGAATTGCTTGGGTGGCTGTGGAATGATGACGAGTGACTATGGAAGGGCAGTGAGACTTAAGAACATTACTCTAATACTAAGTATTAGAACATTTATAGATTCTAAGCTTGGGTGATAGAACCTCAGAAGGAGCTTTATAAATTTTGATCCTTGAGGGGGGATCAACCCTTGGAACGTTGTAGGGGTTCCTCCCTCCTAGACTCGACACAAGGCTGAATCAACCCTTAAAATCAGCCTTGTCCTCAAGGTTAAAGTTCCATGAACTCAGGGAATTGGGTCTTTAACTCCTCATCAGCTTGGGTGTCAGTTAGAGTAACTTGAGCTGAGTCGTCGTTTTTCAATTTCTATTTGAGGTGGGATACCGAACGGATCAACTGTAATCTTGATTTGGTGCGCGGATCTGATCTCTAGGTTAGGGCTCCAATGTGGTCCCCAATTTTGCAAGGCCCAAAGAAATAGGGAGATGACTTCCTTAAGGCTCGAGTTTCCTACTGATCGGGCTGGAGGTGTAAGAAAACTTGATCTTCAATTTTTTATCTATTCTGAAGTTTATCGGGGGGCCATTTCTTCTTTGCATGTGCTGGCGTGAGCATGGATTGTAATTCTTGTGGGCTTACTCTTCTTTCGTGCCATGGACCATCTTGTATAAGGGTGACGCTGATCCCAATACTAGATGTGTCTGCTCCAAGCACGAATACATTACCACGTTCAGATAATGCTAGCATCGATATATATGGCATCATGGCTATGGGGGTCATGTGGATGCCTTTCTCCTGTTCCTTCTTGCAATCGTGGGTCGTGGATCCGAGGTCATCATCAGGGAAGACTTTTAGCATCATGGTCTACTCCTCAGTGAAGTCCTGGAAGTAGCCCAAGATGAGAGAGCACTGCATCAGAAACCATAGCTGGTTCAGATGAATATGGCACTTCAGGAAGAGCTTATCCCTACAGACAAAGAGGCAAAGTTTTTGGAGATAAGGTGTCACTGCAAGGGAAGGTTGTGGTCGAATGATCAATATCTCTCGCATCTCCTGGACGATCTTTTTAGCTTTTGGTTCTCTGAAAATGTAGACAACATTATGGTCGAATATGTGCTAGTGGTTCTCCTTGTAAGACTAACATACAAGGGTCATGCAGTCTGGTAGGAAGGAGTTGGCTCGGTTCAGTGGACATGCTTGAGATTTCAGTGAGCTTCTCCAAGCACTATGTCGAGATCATCTTTTGTTCGTTCTCTCCTTTCCCATATAAGGTCACATGTTTTCTTTTGTCATTCATAAGGTCATTGGAGCTCTTGGTATCGACGAGGATGGTGACAAGCTAATGCTTGATGAAGCCATCAATGTCCAATATCTGTGGTGGAGCATGAAAGGTGCAGGCGGTTGATTATGGTTTTTCCTTCATATCCTTCTCCTCGGACTCAAGAGCCATATCTTTGAGTTTAGGTTCTTCAGTGGACTCATCCAATAGAGGTCTCTCTTTTTACAATGGTGGTCTCGGCTCCATAGTTTATTACAATGCCAACATAGGCCCTTTATCGATCTATCATGAAACTTTTCTCATGTTAACTTTTTCGATTGAGGTGACCGGCTAGTGGTAGATAGGGCTGAGAGTCTATGTTCTGTTTGTCGTGTGGTGGCTTTGGTCCTTTAAGCATCTTAGTTCAGCCTATCTTTGTGTAGTCGTGCGAAGGAGATGACTGGCTTAAGTGTATATGGTTGTCGCACTTTAACTTCTTCTTGAATCTCCAGCTTCAAGCCCTTAATGAAAGTCCTCAATATTTGTTTTTCAGACCAATCATGAGTTTGATTAGTTAACCTTTCAAACCTTTCTTTTTATCTCTGATGGGTTCTTTTTGCAATCAGAATTTGCTCCATGTTGTGATTTTCTTGGGCTTGGTGATCAGCCTAATATAAACTCCTCGAAGAGAGCGCATAATTTTACATTCATAAGCGTCTCGAAAGCCTCCAATTTAGCTTCGAATAAGTCCAGCGATGTCATGATGTAAGGATCTCCAACCTATCAAATAAACTGGCTAAAAAGTGTAGCTGTAATTTTCAGGTTGAAGGCAGTGAATGGCAGCAATGTCGAGACTGCGGGGGTGAAGTCTCCAAGTAGAGGATGGCAACCAAGGGTAGCAACAATGGTGGAGGAAGAAGAGGGCAGCAACAATGTCGGTGGAGGAAGAAGGAACCATCCCAATCTTTGTGCACTATGTGTTCTTCTTCGCTTACTTGTCCTCGTGGTGCCTCTCACGCAAAGGGTTGGTCATTCCTCTGAATGTCAAACCTGGATGCCCGCTCCTCAAAGCGACTCTGTTCCCTACATCTCAATGTCTATTTCCCCCAAATGGTTGCGCGTGCTGGCTGTCCTCCACACAGCCCAGCTAGGTCCCCCATGTTTATATGACAAGTGTTTCTACGTGTGCTTGTCCTGCTCTGATACCACACTGTCATGGGCTTAGTTGATTTTACCTAAGCCGTGCGGCACCCATGCGTGTCCATCCACAAAGGTCAGCCCTCCCCGAGATCTCCTAGAGTCCCTTAGACTTACAAAAGAGAAAACGGGTCAGAAGAAGCAATTCTCACGGGATGCACAAGCAACTGCTCAAGTAAACACTTTATAAAGCTAAATACAAATTACACCCATGGACATTACAAACTCAGAGAGGTTACACACAAAGGATAATGGTCCATTACAGACCGAAGTCCCCATAAGTGCTTATAAGACACACGTGTATTTACAAGCCAAACTTGGCCATAAAGCAAATCAAACTAGGGCTGCTAAGCTTACTGCAAGCCCGCTTCTTATTATACATGATATGTACCTAAACCAAAGGACATGGACTACCACAAGCATTTCATCGAACACCTTGTTTATATTGTTGTCCATGACATTCTCCCCCACTTATTCCTTCGACGTCCTCGTTGAAGCTACTATAGATGCTACATCTCCTCGAATTCTGCTGAATCTTCAATCTTTTGCTTTAGCTGCAACACGCCCCTTTGGCTCCTAGCCGCTCTCCGTCGCTATTGTTGAGTAATCGAACTATGATCCGCCATGCTGCTTCAACTCACCAATGACTGAATCTGGTGTGGGGTTGGCTGAGTTGTGTTGATCCTTATTGGTTCTCGCGGATCCCTCTGATGAAGGAAAAGACCTGCCTTATTATGTGCCAGTATCGCAGTATACTCATATTGCTTGAACTGGGTAGATGCTTGTTGGAGCTTTAACGAGCATCGCCTCGTAGACTTTAAAGTTTTTAAGGTCCTTCCTCTACAATGTTTGCCCATTGAGCCTTCTTCCACTGTTAGTTGTCACTTCCAAGTATGTTCGCATCACTCCCGCTTTCGATTAGTCAATTGGGAAATGAAGTGAAAAATCTACTCTCAATAGTACTAATCACTAATGGTGAGGATTTGACAACTATTGTCTTCTATAAGCTTTGTTTGAAGGGTCATTGAACTTGTGCAGAGCTCCCCTGCTTGGATAAGTAAGAGAACTGGGATACTTAACTTCACCCATTCTCTTCGTAGTTAAGAAGGTAAGGTTACTTGGCTTCGCTTACCTCCTCGAGTTAAGAGAATTGGGGTACTCGATTTCGCCCATTCTCTCTAGTTGAGAAGACAAAGGTTACTCAATTTCCCCTACCTCCTTGAGTTTGTACTTCATGCTTTGAGCTGGTTACTAACATTCGCTTGCTCTTTGCTCACACTTCTGAAGCACTTGAAGTGTTTGCACTCCTTGCATTGAGTTAGCTACTGTGATTCGCCTTCTCACTACTATTAAACTTCTTAAATACAAGAAGTTTTGCCCGAAAAGAGACAAAAAAAGTTTACCCCAACTTGGAATCCCCCAACTTGGAGCAAGTCTTTGATAGATCTGGTTGCCTCTGGGATTGTATCGTCTTCTCCATCACCTTTGTCGACTACTCCTCTGAGTAAAAAGATACAGTATAGTGTACTGCCTACTTTGTTCCTTGGTCGAGCACTCCTGCATCAACCCAAAGTCCCTCAATTTCGGCTCCTGGTGACATCTCCATTGCATACAGATTCTCATGTGATGAACTCGGACTATGACTTCTCCACGTGTGGCCTCTGCCAACACATCGTAGGGGGTTCCGCCATCTCCGATTTGTAGTTTTCTCCCTTGGCAATTCACCTTCGTGCACCCACTCTTGGGTCACACATGGACGAAGCATAGCTCTAGGACAGTCTGTTGCCTAGTAGCTCATGAAGTCCCCTAACTTTGCTAGAGTTGGTGCACCATTGTCTGGATCTTCGGCCTCTATCCCCTACCAGTATAATCTTGTTATGCACCACTTATTCTTGATAACTTGAATGGCAACACTATGACATATTCTTCAAGAGTACCCGCCTCCACGTCCTCTTGCCCCGTACTAAGGTCTCCTGATCCCAACTTTACCTCCGCAAGTTGAATCACCTTAGTTACTCCATCAAAAGTATTTCTGAGGTAGCTTGCATGTGCCTCGAAGCTCCCTTCATCTTTAGCATCATGCCAAATAAGTATGTCCCATCAGAATGAAGAACCCATGGAACGATATGATCCCACTCTTGCCTCTACGAGAGTTCATGCCCTTAACCTCTGTCTAAGGAAAGCTCTGTGTCTCCGCTCCATATTCCATCTTTTATGTCAACTTCCTTCGTGCGGCTTGGATACTTCACCAAGTTCTACCCAAGTCGCTCCGCTCCTCGATTTGCATTGAGTTGATAGTGGCCCTCGCATCCACCATTCCACAGGTCAGCCCTCTGTTGAGTTCGATTTCTGCATTGACTCTAAGTGTACCTTTATATGATATTGTCTTGGATTGCTCCCCCACTTGATCTTGAAATGCATCCACCAATGCATTACCTCATTCGAGATCATGCAACGACTCTTCGTCGCTCATTCGGTCCGTTGAGCTTGGTGGAGATATAGCCTTGAGGAACTTTTCCTCAATATGTGCAGTCCGTTGCACATGATTCTTCCACTAGAGAACTAGGACTTATCCCTCCTAAATATATGTCCTACTGGAGCAACTTTTCTCTTTACATACTTCCCATTGGAAGTTCGGAGATCACCATCCCCTTTGGACTACTCCGTCTTGCTGAACAACTTGTGCCTTGTTCTGCCCTTGCAAATGTACTTGCTAGATTGGGACCCTTCTCCAATACAGTCTCCAATGCACCCTTCAAGTTCTAGCAATATATTGAACTTGTTACACATTTCAGCCACCTACGGACATATCCTTTCCATGTCGAAGAGAAAGTTCTGATGCTCTATGGCGCCGAGTTCCAATCATGCCTTGAGATGGCCATGAACACTCCGTCGTCCGTGTACAAGCCCTTATATGAGTTTTGAATCCTTCGAGTTAGCAATTCCCCTCACCTCTGTGAGCTTTGCACAACTCTTTCGATTGTTACACAACACCTCCCACCTTGCACGGTCTCATTTTTCACCAAGCGCCCTGCTTTACCTTGAGCACTGTCAAGTTTGGTTGCTAACATCGAGCTATAGCTTGAACTCAATCATCCCAATATTTGTACACTACGCATTCTTCTTCGCTTGCTTGTCCTCGTGGTGCCTCTCGCGCAAAGGGTTGGTCATTCCTCTGAATGTCAAACCTGGATGCCCGCTCCTCTAAGTGACTCCTTTCCCTATATCTCAATGCATTTCGCAAACGGTTGCGTTCCTCCTCCCCAACTAGGTCCCCCACGTTTGTATGGCAAGTGTTTCTGCGTATGCTTGTCCCGCTCGATACCACACTATCACGGGCTTAGCTGATTTTGCCTAAGCCATGCGGCACCCATGCGTGTCCGTCCGCAAAGGTCGACCCTCCCCGAGATCTCCTAGAGTCACTTAGACTTACAAAAGAGAAAACGGGCCAGAAGAAGCAATTCTCATGGGATCCACAAGCAACTGCTCAAGCAAACATTTTATAAAGCCAAATACAAATTACACCCATGGATATTACAGACTCAGAAAGGTTGCATATAAAGGATAATGGTCCATTACAGACCGAAGTCCCCACAAGTGCTTATAAGATACACTTGTATTTATAAGCCAAACTTGGTTATAAAACAAATCAAACTAGGGCTGCTAAGCCTACTACAAGCCCGCTTCTTGTTGTATAAGATATGTACCTAAACCGAAGGACACAGACTAACACAAGCATTTCATTGAACACCTTATTTACATTGTTGTCCGTGACACTACCTTAATAGGAATAGGGGGTGGCTAGGTTGGCTCTATAGCTAACCTAAACAAGAGAAACCCTAGCCAACCAACCCAGTAAGGGGGGCGATGGCCACTAAGCCCTAAGGGCTAATCTAAACCCTAGTCATACTCCTATATAATATAGGAATGGCTTTATTACAATCTAACAATGTTTTATTGACTACTTCTAGGGAGATTAGGACTCAACCCTACTGGAGTCCTATCATTGAGGTGATCTCTATAAGGGATCAGCCTCCTTGGAACTCTATAGAGGTTCCACCCTCCAAGTTGCTGCTCAAAGGCTATTAAAAAGATTTATATATTCATGAAGAAAAGTGATTGATTACAAGGCTATTTATAGACCTTCTAAACCCTAATTCCTAATATGACTCTTACTCCAAGACTCCTACTTCTAACAACTCCTATTACTTCTCTAACTAACAACTATCAACCAGCCTATCTACGGGTGGCCGACTGCTCATAATTCCTAATCTAATTCTAACTCAAATCTTCCCTAACCAACCCCCTCCAACCAAAGTAAGAGTCGGCTAACTAGGGTTACAATTGCCCCAATGCCCCAGCCAAAGATCCTAACCTAGCTAGCCTCTTCATCAACTAATAGGGGTCGGCTAGATAGGATTTACATGTATACTCACTCAATGAATTTAAATTAGGACCTTATTAGCTAGAGTCCTAATAGTAAGCAGCATCAAATTCTAGGAGTACTTTAATATTTGTCGCACATCATAACCCTTTGATTAATTAAGCAAGATCTTTATTTATTGTAAGCAATGGGTCAGTCTTCTAGTGTAATAACCGTTGTAGTCTTCTAAAGAATCTTCTTCATCTGATGGCTAGTGGTAGCTTCATGTTTTCTTTTAAGGATCACCAATTCGAAGTCTTCTAGAGGTATTGAAAAGAAATCTACAAGCAATTCTTTCCCTTGTATAATCAGTTTTATCTTTGACTTGTTATCATAAGTTAGGATTCATTCATCAGTAACCTTGGCTTTGAATTTGCCACAACCTTCATGACCGGATCCCACATCGTCAGTCTCTAATTCCTCCTCAATTGACTCAATCTTCAAAAGTTTGTCACAATCTTCATGGTTGGACTCCACATTATTAATTTTTTATTCCTCCTTAATTAGTTCAATTATTAAAAGTTGCCCTTGTGTGTATCAGATTTCATCATAATGTGAGCACAAATCCTTTATTGATCTTTCTTCGGGTTCTTCGCAGGTCGGCTTTTGGATGTCCGGGTTTTGGCTAGGAATAGATGGGGTGGGCAACTTGCTAATTACCTATCTATTGAAGCTTATATTTCGGTGAGTGTCCATATTGATTTTTTATTCATGCATGCGGGCGAATGATATGACAACCATCATGGTGCGAGGGTGACGAGCTTTAACTTCATAGTGAATCTTAGGATTAAGTCCTTCTATAAATTTTCTCACCGTTTATTTCTCAGACCAATCTCAGGTTTGGCTCGACAAGGGCTCAAATCTGCAATCTGCTCTAGTACTCTTGTGCTATGAAAGTCTAGCAGATTTTGGTAAGTTATCTATTAATATTCTCATACTCCGATGTTCCAAAGTGAATCATGAGCTCTCTCTTGAATTGTCCCCACGAAGGAACTCCGTGATAGGTTTCGTATAAATGATACCATCGGATCGCATCACCATCAAGTTGATTTGAAGCTACTTCAACCTAGGAATCTTTTGGAGTTCTATGGAAGTGAAAAAGCTTTTCAGCCCATGAGACCTAACTAGTTGGATCTCCATCTTCCCATTAGGAAAACTCCACCCTCATGCATGGGTATCCTATGTCCTACCTTTGATCATATTTTTTATATTGATTCCCCTTAAGATTGGAAATTTCACCATGTTTAGATTTGTTGGGGCTCTTTGATAGACTTCTTCTGAATTTACTGAAGAGTTCTTGCAATCTTTCTTCCATTTGAGTTTCAATGGCTTCAAATTTTGCTTCCATTGAATCATCAATAACCATCACATAAGATTGTAGATCAATAATATACAATTCTTATTTTTGATATTGTGTCAATAACATCAGCAACATCCTATTCGGTGTGGCTGCAAAGGAAGTGGGCGCCTGTGACAGCGAGAGATCATTGCAGTAGATCAACAAGGGATATGCATCGGCTAACGAGGGTGAGGCTGTGATGGACAGAGGAAAGGGGAAGGTAGTAGTAGCGATGATGGTTGGGCTGCAGTGAGAAGGTGTGGATGGGGCCGAAGAAGCAGGAAGATGGTTGCGGTGATTGTTGTCAATGCCGACAGCAAAGAGGAAGTGGTGGTGGTGCAGTTGGGAGCAACATCACCAAGGTCACCGAGGGGGGTGATCTGCTGGTCAAGAAACAACAGCGATGGCAAGGAAGGATAGGAAGCGGCTGGAGCGGGAGGCAGCGACGATGGCAGCAATGACACGGAGGAGCAGCAAGGTGTAGCCAACGATTACTATCGATGCCAATAGAGAGGATGGGAGGGACAACAGTGACGATCAGCGGTTGCTGAATCAGCGATAGTGGCAGAAGAGGGTAACAAAAAGCAGGGGAAAAGGAAAAGGGCAGTGACGAGGTCTGGTGAGCACCGTAGTGTCTCCGAGGGCCCATGGTCAACAGTTGCAGGAAATAGTGGTGGTCGACGACTACGTGGCTACATGAAGGTGGCATCGGCAACCAACGATGAGGGATGTCACTAGCAAAGGAAGAAGATGGCAGCAAGAAGCAGGGGAAGCTATGACTAAGGAGGGAGGACAGTAATGGAGGAGGGAGCGGCTGGCGGCGTGGCTGCAAGCGGCATAAGGCTGGAGGCAGTGGCGTTGGGTAGGGGCTGCGTAGAGGAGGGCATGGCTGGGAGCGACGAGAGAGGTAAGGCAACACGACGATGAAAGTTGTAGTGGGGGACAACAGCACCAATGTTGTTGTGCGCGATAATGCTACTACAGAGGAGGGAGCAATGCTACAATCTGCAAGCAAGGGAGGAAGCGACAATGACTAGGCTATCCTTACGGTTGAGGAAAAGGCGGCAGCGGCAGGGAAGCAATAGTGCTGGAATAGAGATGGCAACAAGCAAGGAAGGAAGATGCTAGCGACGGGAGCAATGCTGATGGTGGCAGCGGCTAATGGCATGGGGCTCGACAGAGGACTGGAGATGGTAATGTTGGATAGTGAGTGTTGGAGCAAGCGACAACAACAAGGAGTGCGACGAGCGGTGGCTACGACTGATGTAGGAGATGGCAGCACTAGGGGGGGAGGGGAGGGGAAGAGATGGTTGTTACTTTCAGCAGCTAGGAGGCAATGACAGTGGCTAGAGTGATTGCTCGATAAGGAAGGGGGCAGTAGAGATGGTAGCGATAGGGGAGCAGTGACATTATTGGTGCGGGTGGAGAAGAAGGCAGCATCAATAGCGGGGGCAGCTGCATGAGTTGTAGGGGGAGATGGGGAAGAGCAGCGATGACAATGCTGGTGTCGAGTGAGGGAAGAAGGGCAACATGGTTCACACGACTAGGGAGGGGATGCTGGCAGCATCATCTCCTGCAGAGGTGTAGTGGCAACAGCGGCGACATTTGGGGAAGGAGATGTGAGAGGTGGCTGTTATTGATGTTAGATGGCTACAATTGGGAATAAAGGAGGAAGAAGGTACGGTTGGAGTGGAAGGTAGTGGTGTGTCATGGCTAAGAAGTAGTGGCTATGGGTGAGGAAGCAACAGTTAGCAAGCGACAAGGAAGAGAAAGGCAGCAGCAATGGCAGCTACAAAACAGGATGGCAGCAATGGGTTGGAACATAGATGGCAGCGATGCAGGGAAGCAAGATCCTAGGTGTATTGAAAGTATGCTGACAACGTTGGACAAAGCGGGAGCCAAGGACGATAGCACTAGATTTGCAAGCAAGGGAAGGATGGCATGTGCGGGTGGAGAGCAAGATCATGTGGCTTAGGAAGTTACAACAGCGATGGGTATGGCCGATGGAGGAAGATGAAGAAGTTGAGAGGGGTGGCAACAGCAGGATCAATGGTATTGGGGAAAGGCAGCAGGAGCGGCTAGTGGTGGTGGACGGTAGTAGGGGAAGAGTGGCAGGTGTGGTTAGTGGCATGGCCTTTTCTTTCTTGAGCAGATAGGGTTGGCTAATGATTCAGCACTTTCTTCTTCTTTTTCTTTTCTCTTTTCTTCTCCTTTTTCTTTTGGGCTGATGATAGCTATAGCAAAGATAGTGAGAAACTACAGCAAGGTGGCAGGTGCGATAGCGGCGATGATGATGGCAAGGGTGGCGATAATGGTGTAGATGGCGATAGCGATTGCAGATGGCAAGGGGAGTGATGGAGATGATGAATGTAGCAGCAAAAGTACCAAGGAACATGACTATGATACCAAATGATAGAAACCCAAAGGTTTCTATGGAAGAAAAATGATCGATGTAGGGGTGGCGCTGGAATGGATAAACACTGAGACTCCAGGAATGCTGCTCTGATATTAATTGATAGGAACCCCTAGGGTTCTATCGTGGATGGAGATGGAAAAGGGGATAAATGATTACTTCGAGGGGATCGAGCTTCATTGATCTCTATAGGAGATTAGCCCTCCTTTATCTCTATAGGGCATTGGCCCTCCTTTATCACTATAGGGGATTAACTCTCCTAAGGTTTTAGCCAATAGGCTAAAACATATTTTCTTTCTTGATTGACTCAAAAGAAATAGTTATAGCCCTATTTATATAGAATCTTAACTAACTCCTAATTGAACTTGGACTCCTAAAATAGACTCCTACTTGGACTCTTAATCAAATAGACTCTAACTCCTACTAGGACTCCTAATTGACTTGACTGGACTGACCAATATAACTCAATAGATGAGGACCCAACCCTGTTAGGGTCCTATCAGACTCGCTCTCTTCAAATCAATCTTATCCTAAAGGCTGAGAAATATCAAATTCTAGGAGCACTTCAATATTTATCACGCATCACAACTCTTTAATCAATTAAGTAGGACCTCCACTTGTTGTAAGTAATAGGCCGGTCTTCTGGTGTAGTAATCATTGTAGTCTTCTAAAGAATCTTTTCCATCTAATGGCTAGTGGTAGTTCCATGCCTTCTTTTGAGGATCACCACTTCTAAGTCTTCTAGAGGTATCAAAAAGAAATCTACAAGTCATTCTTTGCCCTGTATGATCAGCTTTATCCCTAAATAATTATTACCACAAGTTAGGATTCATTTAACATCAACCTTGACTTCGAACTTTTCGCAGCATTCATGATCGAATCCCACATCAATCTTTGATTCCTACTTAATTGGCTCAATTATCAGAAATTTATCACAGCTTTTATGGTCGGACTCCATATTGTTAGTTTTTTTATTCCTCCTTAATTGGCTCAATCATTAGAAGCAAGGTTTGCCATACCGATCTATATCGGTGTACCAAGATTATCTCGGTATGGTACCCAGTACCAAGCAGTATGCACAATGCATACTGCTCGATATATTATAATATTATATTATAATATTATATATTTATAATATAATATATTATATTATATTATATTATATTATATTATATATTATATTATATTATATATTAAACAAATAAAAAGCTAGCGATGTTGTCTCAATTCTTCTCCCCGCGAGGAGAAGAATCGCTCACCGATGATTCTTCGCCTGCGTGCTACGAATACAAATATAAATAAGATGTTCGATGTAATGCTCATGCTTGTCCTTGTCTTTCGATTTCTTTACATACTTTGTAAAGCAAGTAGCAGACTTGTAGTATGCTTGACAGTCCTTATTTGGTTAGCTTTTGTAGCCAGTTTCATCTTGTAAATGAGAGTTGTGTCATATGGACACTTGTGGGGACATCAGTCTGTAATATGCGTGTAACCGTTTAGAACTTGTAAAGTCCATGGTTGTAATTTGTATTAGTGATATCAAGAGTTTGCTAAAGTGGTTGCTTGTAGATCCCATGGAAAATATTTTCTCTAACCCGTTTTCTCTTTTATAGGTCTTAAGGGATCCTAGGAGGTTTCGGGGAGGCTGACCTTTGTGGATGGACACACAAGGGTGTCGCACAACTTAGGCAAAATCAGCTAAGTTTGTTATAATAGAACCCCAGAAGAAACACTATAGATTTTGATCTATGAGGGGGTTCAGCCCTTGGAATGCTATAGGGGTTCCTCTCTCCTAGAACTTGGCACAAAGTCTGAAGAAAAGATTAGTCTTGCTTGATAAAAGAGAGGGGGTAGCTACATCATTATGTAGGGTTCTAAATCTTATCCCATGGAGTACTTACCTAAGTAAAATTATCCCTTTGCCCCTTCTACAGTTGACTTGCCTTAGTAGGAATAGGGGGCAGTGAGGTTGGCTCTACAACCGACCTAAGCATGGGGAAACCTTAGCCGACCAGCCCAGTAAAAGGGGCGATGGCCACTAAACCCTAAGGCCATAATCTAAACCCTAGCCACACTTCTTTATAGGATAGAAGTGGCTAGGTGGGATTTTATTACAAACTTCTAGGGTGATTATGACTCAACCCTACTGGAGTCCTATCAAGCCCGCCCTCTTAAAATCAAGGCTGAAGGTCCATAAACTTTGAGAATCGGGTCTTCAACTCCTCGTAAGACTCTCACATTGCATCTTTGGATGGTAAGTTATTCCACTTCATGAGTATTTAAGTTGAAGGGCATCGACAGTGCATCACAATCCTCTGATCAAGTATGGCTTCAGATTGGGCTTTAATCTTGCCATCATTTGTAGTGTTTGGTAGCTGAGTTTGTGCTAACTCTTCTTGTTCTCCTAATTTTGACTTTAGCAAGGATATGTGAAAGATGGGATGGATCTTAGAGTCATGTGGAAGCTTTAATTTGTATGCCACGGTCCTAATACGCTCCAAAATCTGATATGGTCCATAGAATCATATAGATAACTTCATCAATGCTCTAGTGTCGATCGACAGCTACTTGTATGGTTGTAGGTGAAGTTAGACCTAATCTCCTACTAAAAATTCTTGCTCGCTTTAGTGAGTGTCTGCTTGTTACTTCATAAAGGCTTGAGCGGCAGTTAGGTTGTCTTTCAGCAGCTACAGAAGCTTGTCCCTATCAATTAAGTTTTGATCGACCTGATCTACTTTGGCTGTACCAATTATATATTTTGATATTACAAGGGGCAATTGGCCATATAATACCATCATTTGACTAAGGAAGCCACCTTGTCACTCTTTGGGTAGATCACTGGTGAAGCACACTATAAGTAAGTCTCGAGGCATCTGTTCACCACTTTTGTTTGCTATCCATCTATGGATGGTAGGCTATACTAATCTTCAATTGGGTGCCTTGTAGTTGGAAGAGCTCGGTCCAAACTTTACTTGTAAACACCCTGTCATGGTTGCTCACAATCGACCTTGGCATCCTATGTAGTTTTATAATATTTTCCATAAAAAGTTGAGCAATGCTGGCAGCGGTATAAGTGTTGGGAAACTTCAGCGGGAGCATCACATGCATAGTGAAAATCAAAACAAAAACTGGTTTTCCACATAGATCAAATCATCGTGCAAAAGACTGAAGTCACGAGAAAAATACAAAAATTAAAAACATTGAGAGATTGATTTTACTTGGGGAGATCGTATACCCGGATGGAGAGGATGAAGGAGGTCAAGCGTCCTCCTCTTTAGCGGTATCCAGACGATGGATCTCTACAACAAAACTCCACCAATCTGATCTCACAACTCTTACACAAAGGGAGGGAGGAGAATAGGAGGGGGAGGCCGAAGTTGCAGCCTATCAACCATGAGTCTCCCCTCCTATTTATAGAGAACCACCAAAAACCTAAGGTCTCCTGTTTTAGTGGGTACCCACTAACCTATTGGGAAACCTCAGCGGGTGCATCACATGCGCAGCGAAAATCAAAACAAAAATCAATTTTCCACGTAGATCAAATCGTCGTGCAAAAGATTGGGATCGCGAGAAAAATCATAAAAACTAAAAAATCACGATGTGTAAGAGATTGATTTTACCTAGGGAGATCGTATATCCCTGTATTCCAGATTCGAATAGAGAAGATGAAGGAGGTCAAGCATCCACCTCTCTAGCGGTATCCACACGATGAATCTCTGCAGCGAAACTCCTCCAATCTAATCTTGCAACTCTTGCTTAGAGGGAGGGAGGAGAATAAGAGGTAGTGGTTAAAGTTACAGTCTATCAACCATGAGTCTCCCCTCCTATTTATAAAGAGCCACCAAAAACCCTAGGGCTCCTGCCTTAGTGGGTATTGGATCTCCATCCAATTACTCACTAACCTTGCATTATTGGATCTTTATCTAATAATCTCCTTAGGTCTCTAATTAGGCCTTAATCAAGGAGCCCATCAGCATATGATCTCATCTAATAAGAATAGGGGCTAATTGAATCTTCATCCAAACCTCTATTCGTTGAAGCATCCACCATATATGTGTGACCCTCTGGGCCCGATACCGAGCTGGCCGTGAGTCACTCTCATCAGAACTCTTTCTAATATAATGAATTATTATCTCCATAATAATTCACTCGACTCATCGACTATGGACATACTAGGCTACTACACCATAGTCCCCAAACGGTACAGGGGATCGAATCCATCGGACCTATCTGTCCATAGTTACCATGTATCTATAATCCCTCATCCAACTAACATCCCAGAGATCGTATATTAGACATGATACTATCAGGTCACATACGGAATTCATCATAATCTAGCTCTAATCAAATTCTCCCGGAGAACTCTTTTTCTCTCAATCCGAATGACCCTAGTCAAGGATTTGTCTGACCAAGCACATATGAGATATTCCTCTCATGATACCGAGAGTAGATGATCCTCTATTGACACTCAATTGCTTTCGTAAGGTTAGCTACCAATCGTGATAACCAACTGTACCAGATCTGAAACTTTCCAAACCTGTAAGTCTAGCGTCAAAGGAGTACTCATACAAGGCATCCTTGGTGTCTCAAGTCTAAAGACCAGATATATAACTGGGACTATAGAATCACTATCTAACATTAGGTATCATTAACCATACAACATTTTATAAGCGGATCAATCATGAACTTATTCTCTAATGAGCACCTGTATTATATCCTTAGTGTCTCCACAAAAGTGGCTATAAGACCAACCGCCTCCATCATATGGATAGGTATATAGTACACTGGTCTGTCCGGTTATCTCAATATCTCTCTCGAGTAACTTATGACCAAAATTATTTAGGATCTATGTTTAAAGGCGAATCGATCTCATTATTGTGATCTCATCATAATCCGATTCCCATTCCACATAACCAAGGACATTATATATATATATATATATATATATATATATATATATATATATATATATATATATATATATATGTATGTATATGTATATATATATATATGCAATAGATAATATAATATGAGAATATGTCAATATTAATCATAAGCAAAAAAGATCACACAACGTGTCATATGTGCTATCACTCACGTGATTGGCTTGCAGGGCACATGTAACCAATAATCTCTCACTTGACCTAAAGCCAATCACCTATGTGTCTGATCCCTATCAGATCCCTGTGACGCTCAAATACAATCTGAGCCAGCGACTTTGTCAGTGGATCTGCAATGTTATCTTCAAATGGAACTCTTTCCATTGCTATATCTTTATGGGTCATGATCACTCTAATCAGATTGAACCTCTTTAGAATAATTTTGATGAAACCTGGGTTCCCTTCCTAGAGTTATCACCTTGTCGTTGTCATAATATATGGGAGTCAGCTCTACGCTGCTTGGTTTGACTCCAAATCTTTGATAAACTTCTTTATCCACACCCCTTCATTTGCTGTTTCTACTGCAGTAATGTATTTTGCCTTTGTGGTGAGTCAGTAGTAGTATCTTGCTTGAAACTCTTCCAGCTTATTGCTCCTCCATTCGGGGTGAAAACATACCCTGAATTTGACTTGATATCATTAATGTTAGACTGAAAACTCGAGTTCGTGTAGCCCTCTACTTGGAGGCTACTTCCTTCATATACCAACAAAAGATCCTTAGTCCTTCTCAAGTACTTAAGGATACACTTTACTGCCTTCCAGTGTTCTAAACCTGGATCTGCCTGATTCCTGCTCGTGACACTCAAAGCATGTGTTATATCAGGGCTGGTACATAGCATCACATACATGATAGACTCTATCGCTGAGGCATAAGGTATCTTATCCATGTTTGCCCTTTCTTTAAGAGTCTTTGGGGACATACTCCTAGAAAGTGATATTCCATGTCTCATCGATATAAGACCTCTCTTAGAATTCTTAATGATAAACCTTTTGACAATGGAGTCTATGTACCTAGATTAGGACAAGTTAAGCATCCTTTTGGATCAATCTCTATAGATCCGGATCCCCAAAATATAGGATGCTTCCCCTAAGTCTTTCATGGAGAAGTTTCTGGATAGCTAAGCCTTTACTGTGGAGAGCATTCATATATCATTTCCAATGATTAAGATGTCATCCACATATAGCACTAAAAAGGTGATAGTGCTCCCACTGACCTTCCTGTACACACAAGGCTCATCTTCGTTCTTAACGAAGTCATAAGATCTGATTACCTCATCAAATCTTATGTTCCAACTTCATGAAGCTTGCTTCAATCTATAAATGGATCTAAGCAACCTGCATACTTTATCTGGACTCTCTTTGGATACAAATCCCTCTAGTTGTATCATATACACCTCCTACTCAAGGTTGTCATTGAGGAATGCCATTTTGACATCCATTTGCCAAATCTTATAATCATAGTGTGTTGCAATAGCCAAAATAATTCTAATGGACTTAAGCATGGCTACAAGTGAAAAGGTTTCGTCATAGTCAACTCCTTATCTTTGATGATATCCTTTAGCTACTGGCCTTGCTTTATAGGTCTCTACCTTTCCATCCACTCCGATCTTCTTCTTGAAGATCCATTTGCAGCTGATGGGTACAATACCCTCAGGTGCATCCACAAGGTTCCAAACCTTTTTAGAGTACATGGAATCTATCTCAGAATTTATGGCTACTTGCCACTTCCCGGAGTCTATACTCATAATCACCTCTTCATAGGTCTGAGGATCAATATTCTGAGAGTCATCTCCACTGATATGTCTCATATATCTTTCATAAGGGTGTGAGATACTCTACTAGTCCTATGTAAAGTCAAAACTTATGTGTTAGATACCTGAATAGGCTCAAGCTCTGGAATGGTACTAGATTCTCAAACCTCGCTGAATTCTATCTCACTCCCAATGTTTCTACCAAGAATGTGTTCCTCTCAAGAAACACAGCTCTCTTGGCAACAAAGACCTTTCGGTCCTCAGGATGATAGAAATAATACCCCAAAGTCTCCTTAGGGTATCCCACGAATATGCACTGTTCCGTCCTTCATTCCAACTTATCGAGGTTGTATCTTCTAATGTGGGAAGGAAAGCCCCAAATCTTAAACACCTTAAGATCGGGCTTCTTTCCTTTCCATATCTCATATGGTATAGACACTACCGACTTTAATGAAACTTTGTTTAGAAGGTAAGCTATGGTCTCTAGGGCGTACCCCCAGAACGAGATGGGTAGATCTACGAAACTCATCATGGATTGCACTATATCTAACAGCATGCGATTCCTCCTTTCTAATACACCATTGAGCTGAGGTGTATAAGGAGGTGTCCACTAGGATTGAATCACATTATCCCTGAGGAAATGAGTGAACTCTGTACTCAAGTACTCTCCTTCTCGATCTTATTGAAGAGTTTAATACTCTTTCCAATCTAGTTCTCCACCTCATTCTTATATTCCCCGAATTTTTCAAAGGCCTCAGATTTGTATTTCATCAAGTACATGTGTCCATACCTAGAGAAATCATCAGTGAATGTAATGAAGTATGAGTAACCACCTATAGCCTGAGTCTACATGGGATCACATACATCATTATATATGAGTTCCAATAACTCAGTGGCTCTCTCTCTAGTTTCACTAAAAGAAGAGTTGGTCATTTTCCCACGAAGGCAAGGTTCATAAGTTGCATATGACTCATAGTCAAATGGATCTAAGTATCCATCTTTCAGCAACTTTTAAATCCTTTCCTCATGTATGTGACCAACTAATTTATATCCACCAATTGTCAAACACGAAATAAAAATAATATTTTTTATAATAAAAGGGATAAAATAGCATGCATCTAATACAATAATAGCGCCACCCCCCCCCCCAAAATAACAATTGTAGCAACTCTTGCTCCATTGCCCATTTTGAGGTCAATCTCGCCTCTAGCCAGTCTCCTAGGCCTTGTCAGAACTTGCAACAAACTACAAATATGATAAGCACTCCTAGTATCTAATACCCATGTGTTATCATGAAAATCTGATATGTAAAGACTGATCATGAATATATTTAAAGCTTCTGTTTCACCTTATCTGCAAGATAGTCCTTACAGTTCCTTTTATAATTCCTGTCTTGACCGTAGTCGAAGCACTGTCCTTTGTCCTTTGCCAGGTCTTTCTTGGCAACCTTTTCCTTACCCAGTTATTCTTTGCCCTTGCCCTTCTTAAGAGTCTTATGAGCATTCCTTTTCCTATTAGTCTCACCAATATAGAGAACTAACTTCTCTTTCTTGATGGTACCCTCAGCTTCCCTCAACATATTGAGGAGCTCAAGTAGAGTCACCTCAAACTTGTTCATATTAAAGTTAATAATGAACTGTGAAAAGGAATCTGGTAGAGGCTGAAGTATAAGATCAACATACAAGTTATCCTTTAGGACTATCTTTATACTTTACAAAGCGAGCAATCTCATCGTTGCTTGTCCTTTCCTCCAGCATGAGCACAATCGTATTAAGGACATATATAATTTTCTCTTTTGTGAGAACAATTCTCAAATTATAGAGCCTTTAGACCAATGAGGCGATTGGCATTAAATATGCCACATAGGGGTTTTACAAGCGACAAACAAGATATAGCGAAAATAAATAACATACAGATTTTATAAAAAATACTAATTAAGATATGGACTTCTATCTTAATATACTCTCACTATTTTCCTAGCGAATCATGTGACATCTCGACGCGTGAGATGAAAGTCTCGGGCAAACTCCTAGTGGGGATTAGAATCCAATTAGCGTCTCGTGCAATCTTGAGGGACTCGACCAACTACACTGAGCCCAAAAGGTAGACAACTCTTGTCAATCACAACTCCTTATAATTCCCATCATGTTCGACCTCTGAATTATCATGGTCTTGATTGGTCGACCAACCAGTTCAGTTAAGTCATCATCATCATTACAAGATGAGTTTGATTCGATGGATATGCTCTCGACTGGTTGACCAAGTCATACCATGCCCTTAAGTCACTGGTGACATATATATGTCATAGGCAAGAACTCAATCATGTAGATAGGTGAGCCTCGAGTGACTCGACCAACTCAACCTATGTCGGGATTCAATTTCTTCCTATAACGATGAAAGGCCACGTGGGTCAATCTTATTGCCTCACGCTTACTGACTTAATATTATCATAGGAGGGGTTTTTGTTTTCTATCGATCTCCTAATATGTCATGTCACACATACATATTTAATATATATCTACATCGCATGCAAATATATCTATACATATATCTAGTAGGTGTATCACACGTGCAAGCCACACCGGATAATCATGAGCCGTCACCTAATATGATTAAGCCCGAGCCAATAGGCCTAATCACTCATAATAGGATCTATGTGTGCATCGACGCATCTCCATACCCTGTGATTATTGATCTCATCATCATCGATTCGGATCGTCACATCACTGTGTCGAAATCTCCCTCCACAGCATCGTGAGTCCTGCTATCATCTCCACACTCCCGACGCGCCTCTCCATGTAATTACAAATAATCACAAGCACGCAGGCCCGACAATAAACGAGAAAAACATAGGCTCACAGGCCCCAATAATAATAATAATCATAATTATATACATCACAATATATGACTCATGATCATCCATTTATATCATACATTATATATACATCACATCATATGTAGGATTACTAGATAGATATAATAATTAACTAAATTATTTAATTAATTATTTTTTTAAGAAATCAGGACATGCTCAAAATTTCTAGAATTATCAAGGGTATTTTCATAATTCTAGATGAGAGGACAATCCCCGAAATTTTTAAAATTATTGAGGACATTTTTAAAATTTTGTACATGAGGACAGTCCTCAGAATTTTTGAAATTCCGAAGGGTAGGATCATCCTTTTCTCAAAAGGATGCCCTAACCCCTTTTGTGCCATTTGCATCGCCACCGTCGTCCCTGCTGGCAACGGGCGGCAACCCCTTGTGGGCTGGCTGCTGGCGGCCACTTGCAGTCTTGTGCATGAGCGGCTGCGGCCCCACAGGCGATAGTCGCTTGCATCTGGCCATTAGCGACCACCACTTGCGGGTGGCCACGCCTCATGCCCGCAAGTGCCGACCACATTGTTGCTATGGGCTCCTTGTGGTGGCCTTGGCGACCTAGCGTGGGTGGCTGGCCCTACATGGGACTTTATAAGCTTGAACTTTCAAGCTTTATATAGCCAATACAAATTACAATCATGGACTTTACAAGCTTTGAACATTTACACACAAATGATCAAGGTCCATTACAGACCGAAGTCCCTACAAGTGTATACATGACACAACTTCCATTTACAAGCTGAAACCGACCATAAAAGCTAACCAAACTAGAGCTGCCAAGCCTACTGCAAGCTCATTACTTACGGTATAAAGTATGGACAAAAACCAAAGGACCCGAACAAGCATGAGCATTACATCAAACACCTTATTTATATTTTTATCTGTGATATTCTCCCCCACTTATTCCTTCGACGTCCTCATCGAAGCCACTATAGATATTGCATCTTCAAACCTTTTGCTAGATCTTCAATCTTCTGCTTTAGCTGCAACATGTCTCTTGGCTCCCCAGTGATAGGACTCCAGTAGGGTTGAGTCCTAATCTCCCTAGAAGTAGTCAATAAAATTCTGCTAGATTGTAATAAAGTCACTCTTATCTTATAAAAGAGTATGGCTAGGGTTTAGATTAGCCCTTAAGGCTTAGTGGCTGTCGCCCCTTACTGGGTTGGTTGGCCAGGATTTCCCCTTGCTCAGGCTGGCTATAGAGCCAACCTAGTCGCCCCCTGTTCCTATTAAGGCAGGTTGGCTATAGGAGGGCAAAGGGATAATTTTACTTAGGTAAGCACCCCTTAGGCTAGGGTTTTGATCCCTATTGAAAGATGTAGCCGCCACCCTCTTGAATCAAGCAATCTATAATTTTAATTCAGTCTTGTGCCAAGTCTAGGAGGGAGGAACCCTTACAGCGTTCCAAGGGTTGATCCCCCTCAAGGATCAAAATCTATAGAGCTCCTTCTGAGGTTCTATCATCTGGTATCAGAGCCCTGTTCCTGCTGTCCTGTAGTCATCTCAACCGCCTCCACCTTCCCAAGTAATTCTTGCAATTGCTATGACACGCGCCTCTATATTCCACCCCAGCAACAGATCAAATCAGTCTGTCGCTGCCCTTGATTTGGAATTCTGGTTGGAGATCCTTACGTCATGACATCGGTGGGCTTATTCGAAACTAAATTGAAGGCTCTTGAGATGCGTATGGATATTAAATTATGTGCTCTCCTTGAGGAGTTTAGATTGGGCTGATCATCGAGCCCAAAAAGATCACAACACGGTGTAAATTTGGATTATAAAAAGAACCTTAGCGAAGAACTAGCGATAATCCGTCAAACCTCCATCATCCAAGAGTACCAAACTAGGTTTGAAAGGTTATCTAATCAAACTTATGGTTGGTCTGAAAAATAGATATTAAGGACTTTTATTGAGGGCTTGAAGCCAAAGATTCATGAAGAAGTTAAACCGTGACAACCGTACACACTTAAGGCAGCCATCTCCTTTGCGCGACATCAAGAGGAGCGATTGAACTATGAAGCTCGAAGACTAGAGTTACTACCCAACCAGCGGCACCAACGCTTTCACCTCCTCCTACTGTCAGCCGACCCACTCAATCACAGAAATTAACAAGAGAAGACTTTCATGACGGATCGACAAAGGGCCTATGTGGGTGTTGTGATAAACTATGGAGCCTAGAACACAAATATAAAAAGGAGACACCACTGATGATTGCGCCCACTGAAGAACCCAAACTTGAAGATACGACTCCCGAGCCCAAGGAGAATGATACACCACAACTGGCCACCCGCATGGTCCCT
This sequence comes from Ensete glaucum, assembly GCA_021527575.1. NCBI lineage: Eukaryota > Viridiplantae > Streptophyta > Magnoliopsida > Zingiberales > Musaceae > Ensete > Ensete glaucum. The sequence continues at coordinate 38,496,642 of CM038552.1, forward strand.
ACCTTAGCCGGCTACACCTACCTGCAAACATTGAAGATCGAAGGGTTTCTCAAGCAGCAATCCGTCATCATCCTCATCGACGCCAGGAGCACACATAACTTCATAAGCACTAAGGTTGTTGCCCACTTAATGCTCCAAAAAGAATATTACAATGGGTTTGAAGTCTGAAGTGCAACTAGAAGTGCCCACGGGTAAAACTAATCCTACAGGAGCAAGACGTAGTTACTAATTTTTTCCTCCTCCCTCTTGATGGTTTTGATATAATGCTTGGCATTGATTGGTTGTCCACGATTGGAGATGTTTTCTAGAATTTTTCGAAGCTAACCATGAAATTTTTTAGTAAAGGAAAGTAGGTGATTCTACGAGAGAGCCTAGTGACTACAACCATAACACAACACTTGGAGGGGGTACCAAAAGAAAAATCAAATGGTTTCCCAATTCAAATTAAAGGGTTTCATGAGATTGAAGATAAGAACCCTCTCCCATGGCTTGCTAAAATTTTGGGCGTCTCCACCAAACTGAGTCGATTACCTCCTCTGAAGCTGTCCGACTACCCTATGCTGAACAGGCCAAAAATTCTACCAGTTGTTGCTTAGCCAGATTGCTTCCTACAACCTCAAAAGGTCGAAAATAATAGGGTCGTCCAAGAGATGATAGAGACACAGATTATTCGGCCATGCTTATTTCCTGCTACGACACATCCCTACATCCTTTTCTCGGAGATAAGCTATTTCTAAAGTGTTACATCACATCGAACTCACCATGGTTGCTTATCTCAAGTGATTCTTATGACTTTCCCCAGGATCTGACCATGATGCTTAAAGACTTCCTTGATGATGACCTCCGATCCACGGCCCAAGACCGTGACAAAATTGAGCCCCTCCAGTGGCGAAATTAGAAAAGGGGAAGGATCATTCGCAGGACTCAACGAAGCATGAACATCATCCCTCTCATTATAAAGAAAGATGCACCACCTTGGCCAAGTGGAACTATAGCCCTCACGACCATGATGTCGTCCACACCAAATTATAGCCAGGTGTTTATTATTAGAATAGACACATCCAGAACATCCAGAGTAGGGGTTAGCACTATCTTCATGCAAGATGGTCAACAGCATAAAGAAGTAAAAATGGGCCTAAAAAATCACTACTCCTACCCACCTCAAACTCAGATCGGGCTCACACCACTAGAGATTTTATCATAGGATAGCCCTCACTCCAAAAGAAGGCACGACTACTATTACAGAGCAACCATGTGGCAGCCTATGCAAGGAAGAAACTTTTCCCTGATATACGCCGGAGCAGAAGAAAGTTTCCTGAGAAAGATCAAGTCCCCCTTCATCTTCAGCTCCACCAGCATGGAATTCAAGTCTCAAGAAAGCGGTCTCCCTATTTCTTTGGGCCTTGTAAAATTAGAGATCATATTGGGGCCTTAACTTGGAGATCAGATTTGTGCACCATAACAAAATTACAATTGATCCTCCAAGTATCTGACCTCAAATGGAAATTTAAAGACGACGACTCAACTCAAGTTCTTTCAACTGACACCCAAGCTGATAAGGAGCTGAAGACCCGGTTCCCTGAGTTCATGGAACTTCAGCCTTGAGGACAAGGCTGATTTTAAGAGGGCGGGTTTGATAGGACTCCAGTAGGATTAAGTTTTAATCTCCCTAGAAGTAGTCAATAAAACCCTGCTAGATTGTAATAAAGCCACTCCTATCTTTCAAAGGAGTATGGCTAGGGTTTAGATTAGCTCTTAGGGCTTAGTAGCCATCACCCCCTTACTGGGTTGGTTGGCCAGGATTTCCCCCTGTTTAGGTCGGCTATAGAGCCAACCTAGTCGCCCCTTGTTCCTATTAAGATAGGCTGGCTATAGGAGGGGCAAAGGGATAATTTTACTTAGGTAAGCACCCCCTTAGGCTAGGGTTTTGATCTCTATTTAAAGATGTAGACACCACCTCTCTTGAATCAAGCAATCTCCAATTTTAATTCAGCCCTAAGCTGAGTCTAAGAGGGAGGAACCCCTACAGCGTTCCAAGAGTTGATCCCTCTTAAGGATCAAAATCTATAGAGCTCCTTCTGGGATTCTATCATCCGGCTGCTCTCTACCGCTGTTATTGAGTAGTCGAACTTAGATCTACCTTCAACTTGCTAATGACTAACTTTGTGATGGGGTTGGCTAAGTTATGTTGATCCTCGTGGATTCTTACGGATCCTTCTGATGAAGGAAAAGACTTTCCTTGTTATGTGCCAGTTTTATAATGGTCTCATGTTTGCTTGAACTTGGTGGGTGCTTATTGGAGCTATAACAAGCATCACCTCACATACTTTGAAGTTTTTGAGGTCTTTCCTCTATAAAATTGTGCATCAATTCTTCTTCAATATAGTTGTTATTTCCAAGTAGGTTTGCATCACTTTTGCTTTTGATTGGCATTCTGTTGGGAAATTAAGTGGATAATACTCTCAGTAGCACTGATCACCATTGCTGAGGATTTGATAACTCGTCTTCCATTATATTTCTTTGAAGGGTCCTGAAACTTGTGCAGAGCTCCTCTGCTTGGATAAATAAGAGAACATGGGTACTCAGTTTCGCCCATTCTTTTTAAGTTGAGAAGGTAAGATTACTTGATTTTGCCCACTTCCTCAAGATAAGAGAACTAGGATATATAGTTTCACCCATTCTCCTGAGTTGAGAAGGTAAAAGTTACTTGATTTCACTCACCTCCTTGATATTGTACTTCATATATTGAGCTAGTTACTAGCTTTCACCCACTCTTTACTCACAATTTCGAAGTACCTGAAGTATTTGCACACCTTATGTTGAGCTAGTTACCATAATTTACCTCCTACTATCATCGAATTTTCAGAACACAAGAAGTTTTGCCCGAAAAGAGCAAAAGTTTACCCCAACTTGGAGTCCCCTAACTTGGAGTAAGTCTTTGATAGTTTTAGTCACCTTTAGGATTGTACCATCTTCTCCATCATCATTGTCACCTACTCCTCTAAGTAGAAATGGTACAGCATCAGGTACTACCTATTTTGTTTCTTGGTCGAAGACTCCTGCATCAACCCAAGTCCCTTACTTTCAACTATCTTGATGAGAAACCCATCGACACCAGTCTTATAAGGTTTCTTGGTCTCTGCCCTTCCACCCTGTCTTGGTACCTAGAGTTTGCCTCTATGTTCTCCATCTTGTCAGTCTCTTTTGCAACCAACAATCTCTCTCCATGAGAGTAAGGGATCGATGACTCCATAGAAGTCCCGCCTCTGCGGTACCATAGCGTTGCCAAGCCCATGGCCCTATCATCCATTGCCTTACATCTGTATCTCTTTCTTCGCAATCGTAGATCCACCTCTATGACACTATGTCATTCCTTTGAGTCCACCTCCTTTTTGACCGATGCTTTCCTTCTGGGTAGTTAAGCCCCTTTGGACTCATCGTCACTTCCTCGCCCCTTTCGGCCACCTGTTTCAACACCTCTATATTCTCTAAGCAGTTCCTCTTAGTCGATGGAAATAACTGCAACTCCCATGCATGGCCTCCGCTATCCTATTGTAGGGCTCGCGCCGATTCTGTTCTCCTTAGCTTCCTTGGTAATGTCACGGGCTTAGCTGATTCTGCCTAAGCCGTGCGGCACCCATGCGAGTCCGTCCGCAAAGGTCAGCCCTCCCGAGATCTCCTAAAATCCCACGACTTACAAAAGAGAAAACGGGCGGAAGAAGCAACTCCCACGGGATCCACAAGCAATCGCGAAAAACACTTTATAAAGCCAAAATACAAATTACACCCATGGACATTACAAGCTCGAGAGGTTGCACACAAAGGATAATGGTCCACCATGCATCGATGTCCCCACAAGTGCTTATAAGACACACTTGTATTTACAAGCCAAACTTGGCCATAAATCAAACTAGGGCTTCCAAGCTCTCGAAGCCCGCTTGTTGTACAAGATATGTACATAAACCAAGGACACGGACTAACACAAGCATTTCATCGAACACCTTGTTTACATTGTCGTCCGTGACATTCTCCCCACTTATTCCTTGACGTCCTCGCCGAAGCCACCGAGACGCATCTCCTCGCATTCTGAATCTTTAATCTTCTTCTTTGGCAACACGCCTTTGGCTCCTAGCCGCTCTACCATCGTTGTTGAGTAGTCGAACTCAATCCGCCATGCCGCTTCAACTCACCAATGATCAACTGTGGGGTTGGTGAGTTGTCTTGATTCTTGTTGGTTCTCGCGGATCCCTCGATGAAGGAAAAGACCTACCTTATGATGTGCCGATCGCGATACTCATATTGCTTGAACGGGTAGATGCTTGTTGGAGCTTTAACGAGCATCGCCTCATAGACTTTGAAGTTTTAAGGTCCTTTCTCCATAATATTTGCCCATTGAACCTTCTTCCGTTAGTTGTCACTTCCAAGTATGTTCGCATCACTCCCTCTTAGTCAATTGGGAAATGAAGTGGAAAACCTACTCTCAATAGTCGATCACCAACGGTGAGGATTTGACAACCATTGTCTTCCATAAGCTTTCTTTGAAGGGTCACTGAACTTGTGCAGAGCTCCCCTGCTTGGATAAGTAAGAGAACTGGGATACTCGACTTCACCCATTCTCTTCATAGTTGAGGAGGTAAGGTGGCTTCTCTCACCTCCTCGAGTTAAGAGAATTGGGGTACTCGGTTTCGCCCATTCTCTCGAGTTGAGAAGGCAAAGGTTACTCAATTTCACCTGGCAAAGGTTACTTGATTTCGCTTGCCTCGAGTTTGTACTTCATGCATTGTCGGGTACTAACATTCGCCGCTCTTTGCTCACACTCAAGCACTTGAAGTGGTTGCACTGCGTTGGGTTAGCTGTGATTCACCTTCCCACGCCATTGAACTGGAATGCAAGAAGTTTTGCCCGAAAAGAGCAAAAGGTTTACTCCAACTTGGAGTCCCCCAACTTGGAGTAAGTCTGTGATAGATCAGGTCGCCTTTGGGGTTATACCGTGTTCTCCATCACCTTTGCCGCCTACTCCTCCTGAGTAGAAAGGTACCATGTCTTTACTGCCTTGGTCGAGCACTCCGCATCAACCCAAGTCCCTTAATTTCTTATCCGAGAAGCACATCGACATCGGTCTTATGAAGTTTCTTGGACTCGCCTTCGCCTTGGTACTTGGGTTTGCCTCGCACTCCACCTCCTTGGCCCCTTTACGACCAATGTTGTCCCTTCATGAGAGCAAGGGATCGATGACTTCACGGAAGTCCCGATCTGTACCATGCCAAGCCCATAGCACTACTATCCGCTACCTTGCATCTTCATCCCTTCCTCCGCGATCGGTAGATCTCGCCCTGTAACGTGGAGCTCCTCAGTCCACCTCCTCTAACCGACGCTTTTCTTTTGGGTAGCCGAGCCGTTGGACTCGTCGCCGCCTCGCCCCTTCGACCACCCGCCGACACCACCGTGTCCTCCTAGCGATTCTCCTTGGTCGATGGAGAGATCGCAACTCTCATGCATGGCCTCCGCCATCTTGTTGCGAGGCTGCCGATTCTGCTCTCCTTAGCTTCCTTGGTAGCAACGCTCGCACTCGGCCTTGTCCTCGACTTGCGGGCTCCCTTGCGAATGTGAGCACCGGCATCCAACTCTCCAAGCTCCGGTTAATCAAGTCCCTCCATGGGACTCACCGGTACTTGCAATCGACTACTCCCTCGGTGGTACATGTACCGACGACCAAGGCTTTCATCCGATGCAAGCTTCGATGTATATACAGAAGACGTCTGCAGATCGTATTCACTCCTTGAATCCACGGCCTTCTGCTGCATTGTTCACCAAGTGGAGCTCCGCTCGCATCATTCACATGATCATGTCCCCTCCATGGGACTCACGTTGCACTTGGACTTCTTCCTCGGTGGTATCTGACTCCCATATCGATGACTAAGGCTTTCATCCAATGCAAGCTTTGATGCACACGAAGACCCACTTATTTACGAGATTCACTCCTTGAATCCATAGCCCTTCTTCTTGTTGTGTCGTACACCAAAGTGGAGCTCGGTAACTCGATCATACCTCCAGATGATATTGTCCCTCACGGGACAAGATTGCTGTATTGCATTGCCACGAACTATTCCACCACGATCCGCCGCACCATGTCGCCTCCTGGTGACATCTCCATTGCATCTGATTCTCGTGTGATGAACTCGGACTACGACTTCTCCACTTGTGGCCTCGCCAACACATCGTAGGGCCTCTGCCATCTCCGACTTTTAGTTCACTCCTTGGCAATTCCCTTCGTCCCTCTCACTCTGGGTTACTCACAGACGAAGCATAGCTCTAGGACCCGCCTAGTAGCTCAAGTCCCCGACTGCTAGAGTGGGTGCACCATTGTCGGATCCGGGCCTCTATCCCCTACCAAAGACAATCTTGCTATGCACCTCTTGTTCGACAACTTGAATGGCAACATGTGGCATATTCTTCAAGAGTACTGCCTCTGCGTCCTCTTGCCCGTACTAAGGTCTCATGATCCTAACTTTGCCTCCGCAAGTTGAATCACCTTAGTTACTCCATCAAATGCATCTTTGAGGTAGCTTGCATGTGCCTTGAAGCTCCCTTCATCTTTGGCACCATGCAAAAATAAGTCTGTCTCATCAGAATGAAGAACCCATGGAACGACATGATCCCACTCTTGCCTCTACAAGAGTTCATGCCCTTGACCTCTGTCAAAGGAAAGCTCCATGCCTCGCTCCATGTTCCATCTTCTATGTCGACTCCTTCATACGACTTGGATACTTCACCGAGTTCCACCCAAGTCACTCTGCTACTCGATTTGCCGAGTTGATAGTGGCCCTCACGTCCACCATTTCGGTCACCCTGAGTTCGATTTACGCCTCGACTCTAAGTGTGCCTTCATATGATGTTGCCTTGGATTGCTCCCCACTTGATCTCGAAATGCATCCCCAATGCATTACCTCCTTCGAGATCATGCGACAACTCTTCGCTCACTCGGTCCGTTGAGCTTTATGAAGATATAACCACGAAACTCTTCCTCAATATGTGCAGTCCGTTGCACATGATTCTCCAACTAGAGAACTAGGACTTATCCCTCCTGGATATCTGTCCTGCTGGAGCAACTTTTCTCTTTATATACTTCCCATTGGAAGTTTCGGAGACCATCATCCCCTTTGGACTACTCCGTCTTACTGAACTTGTGCTTTGTTCTGCCCCCACAAATGTACTTGCTAGATTGCGACCTTTCTCCAATACAGTCTCCACTGCACCCTTCAAGGTTTAGCAACATGCTGAATTTGTTGCACATTTCAGCCACCTACGGACATATCCTTTCCATGTCGAAGAGAAAGTTCTGATGCTCCATGGCGTCGAGTTCTAATCGTGCCTTGGGATGGCCACAAACACTCCGTCATCCATGTACAAGCTCTTACATGAGTTCCGAATCCTTCGAGTTAGCAATTCCCCTCATCTCTGTGAGCTTTGCACAACTCTTTCGGTCATTACACAACACCTCCCACCTTGCACGGTCTCATCTTTCACCAAGCACCGCTTTTGCCTTAAGCACCGTCAAGTTTAGTTGCCAACGCCGAGCTATAGCTCAAACTCAACCATCCAGTCTTTGTGTGCTCGATTCTTCTTCGCTTGTTTGTCCTCGTGGTGCCTCTCGCAAAGGGTTGGCTATTCCTTGAATGCCAAACCGGGATGCCCGCTCCTCGAGCGACTCCTTTCCCTACATCTCAATGTCCGCTTTCCCCAAGCGGTTGCGCGTCTGGTCCTCCACACACCTAGCTAGGTCCCCCACATTTGTATGGCAAGTGTTTTGCGTGTGCTTGTCCGCTCGATACCACACGTCACGGGCTTACACTAAGCCGTGCGGCACCCATGCGAGTCCGTCGAAGGTCGCCTCCCGAGATCTCCTAAAATCCCGGACTTACAAAAGAGCGGGCGGAAGAAGCAACTCCCACGGGATCCACAAGCAAGCTCAGAAAAACACTTTATAAAGCCAAAATACAAATTACACCCATGGACATTACAAGCTCGAGAGGTTGCACAAAGGATAATGGTCCACCACTCGATGTCCCCACAAGTGCTTATAAGACACACTTGTATTTACAAGCCAAACTTGGCCATAAAGCAAATCAAACTAGGGCTTCCAAGCCTACTGCAAGCCCGCTTCTTGTTGTACAAGATATGTACATAAACCGAAGGACACGGACTAACACAAGCATTTCATCGAACACCTTGTTTACATTGTCGTCCGTGACAGTAAGCTTACTCGGCCTTATCCACTGACTTATCGGGCTCCCTTAAATGAATGTAAGCACTGAAGTAGTCCAACTCTCCAGTCGCTCCGATCATACCTCTGTATGATCAAGTCCCCTCCATGGGACTCACTGGTACTTATAATCTGACTTCTCCCTCAGTAGTACATAGCCCCCATATGCTGATGACTAAGACTTTCATTCGGCGCAAGATTCGATATGCACATACGGAAGACCGCCTCTGTGTTACCATGACATTCATTCTTTGAATCCATAGTCCTTCTTGCCATTGTATTTTTCATCAAAGTGGAGCTTCTAGTAGCTCCTGATCATACCTTTGCATGATCATGTCCCTTACGGGACATTTCCGCATGTGTTGTATTGCCTCGAACTATTCTACCACGATCTGCTACACCATGTCATCTCCTAGTGACATCTTTATTGCATTCAGATTCTTGTGTGATGAACTAGGACTACGATTTCTGGATGTGTGGCCTCTGCGAGCACATTGTAGGGCCTTTACCACCTCTGATTTTGTTTGCTCCTTTAGTAATTCACTTTCGCTCACCCATTCTTGGGTCACACTCAAACGAAGCGTCGCTCTAGGATAATTTGTTATATAGTAGTTCTTAAAGTCCCCAGACTTTGCTAGAATTGGTGCACCATTATCTGGATCCTAGGCCTCTATCCCCTACCAGCATAATCTCCATTACGTACTACTTTCTTCATGATAACTCGAATGGCAGTACTGTGATATATTCTTCAAGAGTACTCGCCTCTACATCCTCTTACCCTGTGCTAAGGCCTTATGATCCTAACTTCACCTCCGTAAGTTGAATCACATTAGTTCCTCCATTAAATGCATCTCTGAGACAAGGTGCATGTGCCTCGAAGCTCCCTTCATCTTTGGCACTAGGCAAAATAAGTCTGCTCCATCAGAATCAAGAACTCATGGAATGACATGATCCTACTCTTGTCTTTACAAGAGTTCATGTCCTTGACCTCTGTCCAAGGAAAGCTTTATGCCTCCACTCCATGTTCCATCTTCTACGTCGACTCCCTTCATGCGGCTTGGATACTTCACCAAGTTCTACCCAAGTTACTCCGCTCCTCGATTTGCATAGAGTTGATGATGGCTCTTATGCTAACCATTCCATGAGTCAGTCCTCCATTGAATCTGATTTCCACATCGACTCTAAGTATGTCTTCATATGATGTTGCCTTGGATTGCTCCCCCACTTGATATCGAAATGTATCCACTAATGTATTACCTCATTCGAGATCGTGCGATGACTCCTCGTCGCTCGCTCGGTTCATTGAGCTTAGTGAAAATATTGTCTTGAGGTACTCTCCCTCAATATGTACGGTCTGTTGCATATGATTCTCCCTCTGGAGAACGAGGACCTATCCCTCCTGGATATCTGTCTTGTTGAAAAAACTGTCATCTTTACATTCTTCCCACTAGAAGTTTCAGAGACCACCATCCCCTTTGGACTACTCCGTCTTGCTGAACAACTTGTGCCTTGTTCTACCACTACAAATACACTTGCTAGATTACGACTCTTCGCCAATACAACCCCCACTGCACTTTTCAAGGTCTAGCAAAATGTTGAACTTGTTGTACACCTCCTATAGACAAATCCTTTCTATGTTGAAGAGAAAGTTCCAATGCTTCATGGTGCCGAGTTTCGGTCACCTTGGGGTGGCCACAAACACATCATCGTCCGTATACAAGCTCTTACATGAGTACCAAATTCTTCGAGTTAATAATTCCTCTCACCTCTGTGAGTTTTGCATAACACTTTTAGTCATTGAGCAATACATCTCACTTTACACGGTCTCATCTTTTACCAAGCACCCCACTTGCCTTGAGCACCATCAAGTTTGGTTGCCAACATCGAGCCGTATCTCGAACTCAACTATCTCAATCTTTATATGCTACGCATTCTTTCTATCTTGCTTGTCCTCGTGGTGCCTCTCGCATGAAGGATTGGCTATTCCTCTGAATGCCAATCATGGATGCCCGCTCCTTTGAGCGACTACTTTCCCTATATCTCAATGTTCGTTTCCCCTAAACAGTCACACATGTTGGCTTCCCTCCACGCAGCCTAGCTAGGTCCCCCATGTTTGCATGACAAGTGTTTCTACATGTGTTTGTCCCACTTTGATATCATAATGTCATGGACTTAGTTGGTTTTGCCTAAGTCGTGCGACTCCCTTGTGTGTCCGTCCGCAAAGATCAGCCTCCCCGTAACCTCCTAGGGTCCCTTAGTACCTACAAAAGAGAAAACAGGTTAGAGGAATCATTTCTCATGGGATCCACAAGCTACCACTTTAAAAAACACTTCACATAACTAATACAAATTCCAACCGGACTTTATAAGTTCTAAACAGTTGCACACAAAGGATCATTACAGGCCGAAGTCTCCACAAGTGCCTACATGACACAACTCTCATTTACAAGCCGAAACCGACTATAAAAGCTAACCAAACTAGGCTGTCAAGCCTACTGCAAACTCGCTACTTACTGTATAAAGTATGTATAAAAATCAAATGACACGGACAAGCATGAGCATTACATCAAACACCTTGTTTATATTTTTATTTGTGACAGGTTGGCGGTGGTGGGCGGCAGTAGGGGAAGAGTGGCAGGCGTAGCCGACAGCATGGCCTTTCTTGCTCAAGCAGGTGGGGTTGGCTACCGATTCAACCCTTTCTTCTTCTTTTTTATTCTCTCTTTTCTTCTTCTTCTTCTTTTTTTTGGCTGATGATAGCTGCAATAAAGATGGTGAGAAACTGCAGTAAGGTGGCAGGTGTGATGGCGATGACAACGATGGTAAGGGCGATGACGATGGTATAGATGGCAGTAGCAATTGCATATGACAAGAGGAGCGATGGAGATGATGAACAATAACAGCGAAAGTGCCAAGAAACATGAATCTAATACCAAATGATAGGAACCCGAAGGTTTCTATCAAAGATAAATGATCGCTATATGGGTGGTGGTGGAGTGGATAAACAGCAAGATGCCAAGAACACTACTCTGATGCCAATTGATAGGAACCCCTAAGATTCTATCATGGATGGAGACGGAAAAGGGGATAAACAATCACTTTGAGATGATCGAGCCTCCTTGATCTCTATAAAGGATCAGCCCTCCTTAATCACTGTAGGCGATCGACCCCCTAAGGTTTTGGCCAATAGGCTAAAACATATTTTCTTCCTTGATTGCCTCAAAAGAAATAGTTACAGCCATATTTATAGAGACTCTTAACCAACTCCTAATTGAACTTGGACTCTTAAAATAGACTCCTATTTAGACTTTTAATTAAATAGACTCCAACTCCTACTATGACTCCTAATTGACTTGACTGGATCAACTAACATGACTCGATAAAGAACATAACTCAATAGATGAAGACCTAACCCTGTTAGGGTCCTATCATGCAAGGAAGTAGAACTAAAACTATCTTGTGAGTTGAGCAAAGAAGCCAACCAAGAATGACTTCAAGCGAGTGTATCATTCTTGTGTCATACCTCTTAACATTATCAAGAAGGCATGACACATCAGGGCATTCGAGGTGCCATAGAATGACATCTGGCATGGAAGGCGACATTTTTTTCTATTAGGTCGATATTATCATCAAAGGCCTCCAATAATAGGAGGCAAAAGTTTATTGGCATTGGTTCCTCCTGGGTGTTCTAAGTGAATAAGGATCTGCCTTAGGTGAGATCATCCTGCCAAAACTCTTGCGCATCTATTCTAGACATTAGTTAATTTGTCGTAGTTGGATCCTTAGGGAGTCATCTATCAAATCCGTCGATCGGGTAGTAGATTTGTGTATAGTGAAGCGGTGGTGCAGTAGTATGCTGAATTCTACAGTCGGAGAGTGAGGCACTCTCTCAGTCGGTAGTTCCACGAGCCTCAGTGATCCTGAGATGCTTACATCATGTCGAGTGGAGGGATCCTGATGGGCATCAAGGCTAGTGGTGATTGAGTTATTAATCGCGATTGAGATGGTGGTGTTGCTTATTAAGCTAGTAGAGGTAGGAACGAGGCAATGACTTGCATCATTTACATTAGTATTTGTACTTGTTGGGTGAGGTTTAGGAGCACCTTGATAGGGATATATAGGTGGCTCGAGGTCGTCCCTAGGGCACAAGGCATGGATCATTGAATAGACACTAATATTGCATCGACGTTTGTGACGAAGTGGATGTACCTATGTGAGGAAAGAATGGAAGCTACCGCCCTTGAGTAAAAGTGCTATTGGTCCAAGACAAGACCTTATCGCTAAAGCATTTATTGGGAGACTTAACAGGTAGACATTCCTTCGACATCATACCCTTCCACTAGTGCTAAAAATGTTAGAAGAAATCATTGTCGATATTTGAGTCAACCTGATATGCTTCGAATTGAAAGGCACAACAATGTCCGAGGTGGTGACCAAAGTGGCTTCGAGGTAAAAGTATCAAGCTCCTAAAACACCACCTACACTAAGACCGATGTCAAAAAAAATTTTCGACCCGATCATTCCTACGCTCAAGTTAATCACCAAAGTCCTTTTTAGGTATGGGTTTTTTTTTTTAAAAGCATCCCCCAACATAATGCTGAAGATTATCTTTTATACCTACTTGTGATAACCTGTAATGTAATGTAACTGCTTGAACCCCCACTCCCCCTTGAACCTACCTTGAAGGATGATCTAAACTTGAACCTTTATCCACGTGGATAAATGGACGAAGGATGACCTAAATTTTTTTTCATCCATGATAGTTTCTGCATAACACTTATGTGTCAGATTATGATTCTATCACAGCTGAAGCTATATTTATCAATATATAAATTGCTTCCATCACAATATGTAATAAACAATAAATAATATTTTTTATCTAACACCAAAAAAAATTATCTGTGCCAAACCACTGAAAATAAAGAGTTCAAAATCTCATCTAAGATATATATCCGCATGCCTTTTTAGTACTATGACTTGAATCAGCTATCCTCAGCAGCATCTTAAACGCATGTTAACAATGTAAGGAGCATCATTGTAAGTGACTACTACCATAGTACACAATGGAAATTTAGCATCATATAACATAAATCATTAGATGTCCAGGTGCTGGTTGAAACATGAACATTTTGAATTGATTCAAGCAAATCCACAAGATTTCTTACCACCCACAGTGTCCTCGGAGCAGAAGAAAGGTGACTGACGATTCTAACCAATGGGATTACAAGGATCATTCGACAACAGCTAAGAGCACGATACAACTCGATGAAAGTCTAAGCCTTGACACCAAGAATCAGGAAAATAGTCAAACACATGGAGGAGCAGATTGGATGAAGATTTCTCAGGACTTTCAATTCTTCTGATAGTAAATTCTGCCTCAAGTAAATCTTTTTTTCCAGAAAATAAGCAGAACTCTTTGTTTTAGCATCAACATAAGTTTCAAGGTACAGTGAGTATACATCCAACAGAAATCTTACTTGGAACAAAAAAGAGTCCCCAAAAATGTCCTTGAATCTTATCCTTTTACTTGCTGTCTGACAAACTAGCGGATGATAGAAATTGGATGCAAGAAAAAGAAAAACATATACACTCATTTAACAAAATCCCACGGTAGATGCTGTTTTCACCATCATGAATGTCAATATAAAAAGAACGAAATGGGGATGGGAGAAACAAAGCACACGTACCACTGAACTTGTCATCTAAAGTTGCAACATTGGGCTCGGCCCCCAGCCAGTTTGTCCCAAAGGCAAAGCATTTGCCTAGGAGATTGATAATGAGCAGTGTAATAGTTCAGCATACATCCATACTGACAGAACTTCCAACTATGAGAGTATTGTACTGGTGAAGAGGCATTGAACTGTTCAACCCACATGCCCATACTTACATCCTCCATCTTGAATAGCTGCAACAACAATAAGACAATCTGATTCAGATGTTATTAAATTCTGTACTGGCAATGAACGTTCTCTCAAGGCATCAGGTTCTCACCCTTAGGCTTTGATCGGCATAAAGGCAACCAATGAACCTCGCGATGTCTCTCGAAATTATGTAGCCAGGTCCATTAGCATAGGGCGGGTATACGTACTCTGGCCACTCCTGTAGTCACAATGGACAAATTTAGTCAAGAACATCAAAGACCTTCTGGTAATAAACAAGGAAAAGAAAAGCAAGTGCAGCAAACTTACATGCATCAGTGACAATCCATAAAAATTTACACTTAAATAAACCAGCTTTAGAATAGTCCATATTTGGTTTTTATTCATATCACCACTAACGATTCCACAAACTATGAGTTTAATGTAAGAAATGAGTAACGTATCACTACTTTGCAAAGCAGAGAGAACTTTATTAATCCAGAACCATGCATCAGAAGCCCCAAAAGTTGTAGTTATACCTCGTATGAAACAGCCCATTTTCCACTTCTGAGAGGCCTATGCAAGAGATTGAGGTTCCCCATATACAGTGGTCTTTTCTGAGAGATCCGCTTTATTTCCTTTAACACAACATCTATCCGTATGAAAGTATCATCATCACCCTTCATAATGTATGGGGTGGTTAAGTTGTGAACCTGTGCAATGATCAATTTATTATTTAGCACTGACCAAGGAGCTGCATTAACATGATGAACCAAAAAGCAAGGGAAAAAAGTAAACACTCATTAACTCACCCCATAGTCGCAAATAGCAATTGTCTTAAGAACCACCAGCTCATAATGATCCATAAATGGCAAAATGACAATATCTCCAAAATATTCTGCTTCCTTCTTTAGCATAGCATTTACCTCCTTCCTTGGGTTCTACAAGTGCAATAAAAAACATATAAAATCAAGTTTGCTAATATAATATGAATGTTTTGGACCCTCGACTACAACAACCGTCTGATATTTCAAATAAATCTCTGTTGTATTTTGACTATAATGTTAGCATATAGATTTATCTAAGAAAACAGAATTAAACCTAATTTCTAAAGAATAAAGAACATATCTTTCAACCAAATTTTTGAGAAATTTCTGATAATATTCAAAATATTCAAAAATGTTTCCAGTCAAGCATAAGAAAACATAGTTAACAGATTTAGATCAATTTTAACAAAGACATATTGATGGTGTTTTAAAAATCTTGAGTTGCCAAGATGAAATTAGAAAATCAATTCTCCTAAAAAGCACCATAATTGGCATTGCCATAAAAATAATAGTGTCAATTTCAAGCTAATTACCATAGTCAAGGACACTTGTTCCTGTTGCCATTCACAGCAGAAAGATCATTATACATGTTTCTGATTGGAAACATGACATAATCTGAATACTATAGCCATTCTAAATCGTTCAATAAACAGTGACAATCAAGTCACTCCAGAACCACCCAAAAGGAAAAAGGGAAAAAATGTATACAGTGACAATCAATATGGTGATCGCACATTCAACCCTATCAAATGTAAACATTCACAAAATGTCATCTCACTATTGCTCCTTGCTTTTTTTCTGCTCTGTTCCACCATAATTAATCAAATTTTTGTGCCATAATTCAGGCTGAACAGAGGCACCAAGAAGCTAGCCAAATAGCAATGACTGGCAGAACCAACCATCACCAGTAACTTTTTTTAAATGAATTCTTTGTCATTATCTTATTTAGATTACTAGGCCTCACATGATTGATTTTCATAGTGAGCTTTTCTGAGTTCAGTTTCAAATTGATCATTTTGATCAAAGTAAATTTCTGAACCTTCGGGTTACATGATTTAGTTCATCTCAAATTTCTTGCAGTAGTCTGTATAAATAAGTCATTCCCAGGCTAATTTGCTATTTAAAACCATCTAATTAATTGTTAAAAGAAAAAACTAACCAGTGCCACAAAGAAGCGAGCCACCACAATAGATGACTTGATTTGAGAAGATTGCATCCATGTTTTTCTAATAGCCATGCGCTCAGCAAAATGATTTGAAGCAGAAATAATTCCAATAAAAAGATCAATTGGACTTTCAGGCAAAGGATGAGACTTCCAATTCTCTGACATTTCCAAGACACGATCAAGTGAAATACTGGGATGAGACGTGGGAAGCGAAGTGGCATACACCGAGTGTACATCAACATCTCCTTTTATTGCTAATCCAGTTGCATCTTCAAGAGTGAATCCCTGAAGAACCAATCAACTACTCAGTAAGAAATCATTTTGTAACATAATTTCCTTGACAATAGACTCTTTAACAACAACACGAGAATAATGTTCAACATGCCAGAAACAATCAAACTTCCCAACTTGTTTACCGGTCGATATGGGAACGAAGCTACATGTCGCCCTCCAACAAAAATATGATAACCTTCAACACCAGCTTGTATGGTTAATACAAACAGCCTTCCTTCCACAAATGGAAAAGACCATGTCATTTCCGGCTTCTTTGCGCGACCTATAAACCTCCTCAGCCATGAAGTAGTTTTAGATTCTTTTGTGTCTATCATATCGCTACGAGCCCATTTCTCACATTTTCTGAACCCATCAACTATCCAAAAAAAGGATTTGAAACAGGTCAGACATATATGCAACTATGCAAGCTTCAACATATCATTAATTGTCATACTTGAAATCAAGGTTCATCATACCACGGTATACCATCCGATATTGGTGGTACGTACCAATCCAATAAGGGAGGTATGAACAGTACATATCAATCCGTTGGTACACTCCACTGTACCATATGTCGATATATAGGTACATACTGTACTGACAACCGGTCAGTACACTGGTATGGACCAGTAAGTTGAAACCCTGCTTGAAATGACTTGTTATCATGGTCAACATATTATTGAAAATGAGCATCTAAAGGACTCATACATAGTTCCAACTAGATTAATGAGTAAGTCCTATCGACAATGATGTGACAAGAAAACATAAGGAAATATCACAAGTTACATGTTTTAAAAGGACAAGAAATAAAAAAAATGGTCAACTTATATTAAGTGCTTTTCTTGTTCCTTAGAATTTTAAAATCTTAAAAGCATAATCACAAGTAATTTACAATAAAGAATTGAAGAAGAGATGAAAAAAGTTAGCTGAGTGCATTCAGCAAACAAACTCCCTAACCTAGCATTTTGCACTCTTGCACCTATTTTCAAGAACCACTAGACAAACACCTATGCATATTGTATCCACTTAGTAAGGTTTGAGGACTCTTTTTCTCATCTAATAAATTTTTTCTTCACAATATATATATATATATAAATACACACATACATGCATATAGATACATATATATATGATCTATGAACTTCTGCTTATATATATAGAAAGAGAGAGAAAGAGAATGAGAATACTTATGCTTATATATATAGAGAGAGAAAGATAAAGAGAAAACTATAGATAGATATGTTAGGAATGTAGATATGCAGATAAGTACCCAATATATCATAATTTTAAGTCATAGATCATATTCAGCGGCATATAAATGTTTGAATGATCAAAATAGTATGATAGAAATGGGGAACACAACCGAGTATCAGTGAAGAGCAGAAAAGATACCCATTATAGGTTTACCCTGGGCACAAAGTAACTAATGCTACTTATTCAATATACTAATGGATCTTAAAGTAAAGCATGAGAGCTAATGTTCCAAGAATCTGCAGATTCTCTGCTCTATAAAATGGAGTACTTTTTTGTGGAGTTGGAAGGAGTTAAACTTGTTTAAAAGACATTGATAAGTGTGTTTGCATAGTCAAATCTGATACCTGTGTCATCATCATCTCCTGAAGGCAAGCCATCACACCTTATTGCTGTGCCCCATTGCATCCTGTAACATGAATTAAGCTCAAGAATAGGTCTCTTGCTCCAGTCCCCAGTGAGCCTTGGATTCAAATGCAGGATCTTTGGTGGGTCCTCGCCATCCACCACCCTCAATCCCTGCAGTTCAGCCATGAACTGTGAGACCCAGACAGTTCCATTCCCCTGCCTCATCCTTGCCAGCTGGGAAACATACTCCTCATGGGCCTCCTGAGGCTTGCCGACAATTGTAATCGAAGAGCCTGCAGTGAGGCCGCATGGAAGAAAGAGGAGGAGCTCCCCATCAGAGCTAATTTCAGCTGAACTCTTTGCCAGCGATGATGGGCAAGACTCAGGCTTTCGTTCGGTGATAGGTGGTTCATCCTTGTTGTTCACAGGGTCATGACTCTCCACATCATCCCAAGCCCTCTGGCCTAGCGTCCATGCCTCGTCGACCATCGCCTCCAGCTGCGTCAAGTTACCTCCAGATTTACGACTGAACCAGCGCCGGAAAGGCTTAATCGGTGCAAATATGAGGGATGGCTGCTCCTTTTGAAGGGCAGGAGGGAGGTTCCGGCTGTCCTCCAGTTTCCGGTGGAAGGTATCATGGTGGACCAAGACAGGAGTCCTATGGCCAAGGTGGAGGTGGTGGGAGGTAAGGTCGTTGACTGGCCGGTCGAGGCCGGAGAAGCTGTCGTCGCCGCTCAATGCATTGGCGATCTCAAGAAAATGGTGGAACTTAAAAGAAATAAAGACCAAGTAGATCAATGCAATTGCCAGGAGAGCATGAGAGAGTCTCCACCTCCTCGTCCCAGCTGATTCAGTGCTTCTGCCCCTCATGGCCTCTTCGCCCCCAAATTGGCAGAACAAGAAAGATCAAGTCCCCCCCAAAACAGAGGGATTCATATACAAATACAAATCTAACGTTTCTCGTTCGGGGCTTCAACAATGTCATCAACGTATCCACGAGTTAACGAACCTTTCAAGGTTGCAGCCAAGATGCAAACTTTGGAGCTCGAATGCGGTGGCGGGCGAAGAGATTACCGACTGGGATGCGTCGATCTACGGCCGAAGTTGGACAACGGTGGAGATCGGACGAGGAGGACGAGCAACCAATGGGAATTCCGATCCGGACGGACAGATCTAACGAAACCCTACTCGTGGGGAGGAGAACTGAAGATGACCGGGAAGCAGAGGGGGTGTTGCGGGTCCGGTTAGCGGACGGTCCAAATGCGATCTCACCTTCGCGATTGAAAGCGCCACTACGGACGGCGGGGCCCAAACATTTCTCGTTGGTGGTAAATGTCTCCGGACATAATTTAATTTATTTTCTTTGATTTTTTTGGTAATATGCAGTTTTAATGTTAGAAAATAATAAATATAAAATTTAAGAACATATTAATTTGTTCTTATAAATACGGATTGTTCGGATACTTTTTTTTATTATTTTCACATATTTTGATCAACTAAACTAACTTGGTATCTCCCTCCTAAAATTTGGTATAGTTCAAAATTCATGTTAGATGTTCACTTGATATAGTTTCATGACCATTTTTAACGTAAGCTATTGATCCATTTTTAACAACATGAGCTACTTGACAATGCTGATAATGACGTCTTTATTAGTGTAGAAACTTTCATCTTATAATTAAAACAAAATGCCTTCCACTCTGAATACATATTAAACTATTAGTCATCATTAATCCATCTAAAAACTGAAGCTTGTTGGCATTTCCTTGAGAAGCTCTAAGCCAAACTTGTCAAAGTAATGTCACCATCAAAATCGCCTTTAGGGGTAGATGTGAAGATGCTCCTGAAATCCATATACTAAATGTGTGTAATAAAGTTGGATGACAAATTAACATCAAGTTAGCTACTAAAAAGTGGTTCAAAGACTAACACCATGGGCAAACTTGATTCCACTCTGAAAGACCAACACCACCAGCCTGCCAACTTCATTTCAAGCGCACTATTGAAAGATGACCTACCCTACATGACTAAATACAAGGTTTTCCACCTCTGCAAATGCATCAATTACAAGAGGACTGTCAAGAACATCTATCTACTCGACACATTTTGGGAATAAGGATGGCAACAAGAAGGCTAAAGAAAGGGTTACCTACAACTATATATGAAACAGCTTCAGGAAGAAAAAAAGCCACCAGAGTCAAATCAGAGATGAATTCAAATATCTCAATTGTTTATCAAGCTCGGGATTGAATAGGATTGCAAGGTATTCTATCTGATATCATTCCTACATGACAGTGGATCAAGTTCTCCAAACATCCATGCCTACCAACTTGATTGAAAGTAATACCTACAGTTGAATTTGTGATAACTATGAGCAAGAGAATTGGCACCTGAGTTGGTCTGAGTCAAGTTTGAACGAGTTTGGAGATCTAGATAATTACTAGGGAATGGATAGGACGAAAATTCATGTGGATCCTACTTGGATATACAAGAATTTGAAAAAACCAGAATCCCTGGAGTAGGCAGTCAGAATTCACATCTGAAAGCAAAAGACAATGGCCAACCAAAAGGGATTATCCAGTCGAAATAACTCAAGCATGCTATAGAGCATAACTAACCAGAAAAGAGAAACATCATGTTAAAGCACAAGAAGTAGTTTCCACAAATGCTAGGAAATTCAAATTTTATGAGCTGCATGTTTCTACACCGCACCAGCAATCTGTCTCTTGAAATCCATAAAAGTAAGAATTTAGCAAAATTCAGTGGGATTTAACATACTCCTGAACTATATGAAGGCCCTCTGACTCCTCACCATAATCCTGTCGAAGAACATTAACAGATTATATCACGACTAAAGATGATAAATAAATGACGTATAATGACATTTTCTGATAGATTACAGTACCTTGATGACCACACATGAACAGCCCACAACTTTTCTAGCCTTTCCCTCGGAATCAATTTTGCATAGCTGCATCGCATGAACCAACTAATGGCAGTCAACATCACAAAATAACAGGATGGTCCAAATGGCTGCAAAACTAGGGTTTCATCTATGCCTAACCAAGAAACTAGAAAGTGTGATATAACATTTTCGAGCCTAAGCATCTTTGAAGACAAAACATCCTTAGTTGATAGAGAAACAGAAAGAAAAGCACCATCAACCATAAATGGAAATTACATTATAGAATTGTTAGAATGTAAAATCTTAAGGGAGGTAAGAATGTACTTGACGCCTCAAAAGAAAAAAAATGCTTCTCTAATGTCATCATATTGGAAGACATCTGAAGTTTGTCATCAAATATTTCTATAAATGTCTGACAAAGTGATTCATGTGGGGGCTGGCACAGAAACTCCATATTTTACTACGATCATGAGAATTTTACATAACACCTAGAAAAGAAAAAACGAGTTAGGGAAAAGGATTGGACAGGACAAGAATCAGATAGCTTACCCTTGTAATTTGATTTAATTCAGTAGAAAGAAAGATTAGCTACAGCCAAAGATGTAAAAATTATGAGAAGTACAGTCAGTTGGAATCTTCAAGAAGTGCTATCCTAATAATCTTCCAATTTATTTATAACTTCTAACAGTAGAGTTATGTATATATGTATATATATACATCTAGATGTGTGTGTATATGTATATATATACATATATATGTGTGTGTATATGTATATGTATATATATATGTGTGTGTGTTTGTATATATATACACACACACACACACACACAGATATATATATATATATATATATATATGCGCTAAGAAATCAAGGTGCTAAATCACTTTTTGCTAAGAAACTATTTGGTTGCAAGGAAAACTGTTACAGAAGATATTTTCATAGAATTATACAACATTTGGATTTGAGATACAGTAAAAGAAAACTGATTTGCTGTTCGTTTCTTGTGACTGAAGACCGAAGTGAAAGAAGCCCAAAACTTGGTAGGCAACGATGAGTTAACAAACAACAGAAAGGCCACTAAGGAAAGATTTATTTTCCATTTCACAAAGAAAGAATCTGACTGACAAACAGAAAACGAACTTTTGGTTTTCCAGATTTTTTTGGTTTCCTGCTAACCATACATTAAAATAGTAAGTTCTACAAGAGAACAATATTTTCAATGGAATTTTTATGTGCAGAAAAACACAGTCTAAGTTAAAAGTCTTAAAAGATAACAAACATGAAAAGATACTAACCCCTGCCCACTCGCCAAGGGTTTTCGCACTTGGCACTGTTACTAGATGCACATTATGATCAGCACAAAGTGCTTTGACTAGCTTGACATAGTCAGACTGGTTACAATCCTCAGCTAGAATGCAAAGTTGTGCTGCATGCTTCTCAATTGCCTTGGCCGCCTCATGGAGACCACGAACAAGCCCATCATGAGCCAATGATTTCTTCATCACAAGTTGGAGAGCTGTCATCAAGTCCATAGGCTCCCCAAGAGCTGGAGCAGTTTTTTCAGGCTCTTCACTGCAGAACCACAGGGAAAGAGTGTAAATACGATGCAAGAGTACAGAATGTAAGGTGTAAGCTTACAGACCATGGAAGAAGTTAAAACAACAGAAAATGCACCTTGATATAAACAGGAATCCAACAATTAAATATTTCTTTCTAAACTTATTAAGCAGCAAATTCAACCACTAACATTGCATATAATTAACTTCCATGTCAACACCAAACTCAAATGGAGCCTCCTTGGCTCATTGCAATGTTGAGAACTATGAACATAACAACTAATTCACCGATTCCATAGAGAACTGGCAGTGGTATTGCCATATAATATGAGTGAAAAAGATCAGCTATCAGTTGAAGGTTACACCTGTTGAAGAGTACTGTTCAGTCAAAAAAACTGTCCCTCAACTGGTTTTGGCATAGCTGAAGCCTAAATGTCCTACAATGTCAGTATAATCCAACCATAAGCATATGTCCACTAGGAACCCTTAAATTAATCTCTGGCCAAAATTTGCTACTAGGTGGTGCTCACTAAGGACTGTTATTATCAGTACACTGTGGTCAATGGTAGATCCCTGCATCAATATTTTGGCCCAGCTCAAGCCTAAGCATCCTAGTATCTCAAAATTATGCAACTAAAGAGATATTTCCACTAGGAACCCTAATAAAACCTCAAGCAAAAATTCGCTGGATCTTCTTCAATATGGATTCTTATTATTAGTACACCGGCTGATGGTAGATCCATGCATCAATCTTGTTACATGTAGATTATTCTCAATGACAAGAACAGCTTTTAGGCGATGACAAGTAATCAATCTTGTTATCAAATTTACACATCATATGAGTAGGAAAAGGACTAGGAACTTAAACAAAATCAAGTATGACAACAACGCACCCAAATTGCAGAACCTAATGAGATGCATTCTCCTTTACTCATACCGCAGATCCTAAACTAATCGCAAAGAGATAGTATATAGATATTGTCGAAGCAACTAGTGTTCGCCTTCGCCTGATATTCGCATGAAGTCCCCAAACTTTTTGCAAGAATTCAGTTTAATACGGAAAAAACTAAGCAATATCCATTCAAACAAACACAAGCGAATTAAAATCCTTTTCACAAGTCCAAACAGATCAACGGAAGACAAAAGATGCAGAGTATGGACAACGTACCCGGCCATCTCCTTCAACTCGATCTGGATCTGAAGAAGAGGAGAAACAGACAAAAAGAAGCGTGAAAAAAAGAGACGAATAATTCTAAGGAAAACAACACGAAGAAGAGTTGAACGGAGGGTGAGCTCCACCAACGCCTAGTGCGATGGTCCTCGGATTAGGGTTTCCAGATGCGGAGAGCGGAAACGAGAGGCGAGATGGTTTATATAGTAAAGGCCGGTTTGGTTTCGACGAACCCAATCCAGCGTGACCGGGCCGGACTTGGACTTCACGAGGCAAATGAATCCAATTCAGGTTTGCATCAATATCCGTGCTCATGTTCATGCTTGCAATTCCGTATGCATCGGTCACCAAGGAACAAAGTGGCATCGGTAACCATGCACAGACTCAACAAAAGTAGAAAAAACACGTGCTCGCACAAATCGACAGTGGATGTCTGCTGCAATAAAATGAACGTGCATTTAGTAATACCACCGTGAAGCATCACAGCGTACAACAAAGAAGCTAGGGAAACAACAAAAATGCCAATGGTTTTGGCACCAATCAATGTCAAAAATTTGCCAAAGAGAAAGGCACAGAGAGGTGGTATAAGGAGCAATTGCCGGAGCTTCGTTCTCTCTCGTTGCTGCAGTGCTGAGTAAAAGGGAATAATGGCAGAACAATGAATGAGTTCTCTAACATCATGAGCTGTCCTTCAAGATGTACAAGGCTCTAAAGTTACAGTCGCTGGGGTGGTGCTTCAACGGCTTCTCACTTCCCTGTGTTCTCGACAGTCGAGAATGCAAGTGGCTCCGGTAAATCTCCACATGGATTACCCTTGCTGGACTCTGGTAGTTTGGCAGCAGGAATGTTGGTAGATCCTGGCAATACGCCTATTTCCCTGCCTTGTCCATCTGCGTCTACAGACGAAGGCCAATGCTCATCTGCGTCTACTGCAGCTTCATCCATGTCTTTGTCCATTCTGAGCTGACCATTTGGGACATCTGCAGTTGGCTCTACGCCAGGCATGTCACATCTCGATGTCTCCCTCCACTCAATCCACCCTACGGGCTTGTCACCCTTGCTCGCAATTGAGTTACTAGTGTCCTCACTGGGCTCATCCACAGGACCATTTTCAGATATTGTAGCTTCAGATTCCCCTGAGGTAGCTCCAGGATCCGTCACTTGCAAAGATGTTTCTCTGTCACTTGGATCCTTGTTTTCACCAATAACCACCTTGTCTGGCTCATCCACATGAGGTGATGTCACACTTGACTTTGGAGATGAAGAAGCAAGAGAATCATTCGAACAATCAGTAACCCCTCTATCATTTTCAGAAGCCAACAAGTTGGAATTTGTAATTTGGGAGCTGCACAAGACAGAATTTTGATCAGCCTACTAAAAATTATACCAAGCAACCAAAGGGTCAGTGGATGTTTTTCAGTTTGCAACTACCTGTCCTGGTCGTCCCCAAGACTCAAAGATGAAATAACTTCTGCCGATTCATTATTGTAGTAAGCATCCTGCAAAAAAGTATATAATGCATAAATGCCTTTCGCACAAACCTAACATAAATTCAACTATATGATTGAAAAGTATTGACAAGTTCACCTTGTCCTACCTCCTCCAGATCTTAGTAGAACATGATATGAAATTGTAAAAAAATGAAACGAAATGTTCATCAAATTGGCAAATCAAATAAATTCAAGAAAATAGATTCTCAAGGTTTCACGTCGTATTTATTATTAGAAAATCATTCCAAAGTTGATAACAAGAGCAAAAGGAAATAGGCAATGACAACTGCGATCATTGTATCATACCTCATCATCTTGTTCAAAAGATCCTTGAGCCTGCACGCAGCAGCCAAAGGCAGACAAATTAACACTGTAAATAATCCAAATAGTATACACAAAACCATAGAAATAACCAAATAAGAATTCTTTATCATTTACTATTGTGGGAATGGTAAAATCAGCTTCACAAGCATCTTAGATACCAATTGTTATGCAGAAAGCTTGTCTCAAGATGTCAGCTCCAATGAAAACAAGAATGGTGCTTCCAACCAAACAGCTTTCCCAAACTAGACTAAGGAATGATGTGACAGTTGTTGTTTATCATGCTAGAACAGCTTTGTATGTTAGACACATTCCATTTAAGGGCATGTCCTAACAGTGCATAGATCGTGCCAACTCAAACCAACCACCACCTTGTGCCATGCCAAATGCCAGGCATAGCTGAGCATGGGGGCACGTCAGTGTAAGAAAAACCTTGCATGTTTTTGCCTGACACAAATATCACTGACAAAAGACAGGATGACATACACAATGGCAAGTGACGATACCACATTTGATAATCAATCTAGAAGTCAAAGAAACAACAATTCAAATGAAACATAACATACAATCTGAGCAAAGAAACAATTCACAGATGAAATTTAACAGCAAGAAAACACTCAAAAAGTAGTACCTTTAAGAATTAAAAACATTTACAGTGCATCAAGATGTTTACCTCTTCCATGTCATCATTAGCATAAACTCCATGCCGAAAAGTTTGACTCGGATTACTAGGCAGTGTTGCCACATCAAAATCCCGATCTCTGAAGTCCTCATCATCACTATCCCTAATTCGGCCATGTAGTTGACTAGGACGCCTTAAAAATAATGAAAAATATCAGGATAATCACAAATGTAAAAGGTTTCAGTTTGTCCAAACAGCATAACTTTCATTAAGTTTCAGCATGAAAATGAGAATGACTCTTGAAAACTGGAATACCTTTTTAACAGGTCAAATATGATAATCATCGGACAAGCAATCGGTTTACAGGATCCAAGTATAAAAAGAAATCATCCCCAAACAAGAAAGTAATGGAGGTCTTTGGTGAAACTTAATGCTTTGACAACTCACCATGCAAAGATGGAACTACGTTTGACTGCCCTAGATCATCAATCAAGTGAATCTCCTATAAATTTCTATATTCATAATATCTATCTCCAACTTTGGAGTTTGGACAACTTAGAATCCAATCATAATTGCATGTAACGAAAGTAAACATATATATAGAGATTATTAAGTTCTAGAATTATATGCAAGCACATGTTTATACAAAATTTCAGCAGAAGTGGTTGTGAAAGATTTGAGTTTAACTTAGATTATGTACACACTTGATCTATTATATATAACACAGCTTAAGTCATAATAATGCAAATGACAACTACTTTTTAAACCAGTGCCTACCCATATACAAACTGTAAAAGTCACTCAAAAGAAATCTACACATACTGACTGCCACAAGTCCATAATCAACCATGATTGTGCCGATTGTGCCCTTTTGAAACTTAAAACATATGTAGGATTTCCTAGTCATATATGCAGCACCAAATTTTGTGAATTGCCTTTAGCAACCAAAACAATAACAATTAAACCTTCCAAAATTTGGTGTTAACTTACCACCAAGTAAACTTCAAAGAGGAGGAGAAACATTTACCTTGGAAGATTAGTGATGATAAAGTTCAGATTGAAATGTTTGCATTTATCATATATAACAACAACCATAATGCAAAGGGAGATTAGTCAAAATTTGTCTCATGGATTAAGTTCCATAAATACTCATGGGTACATACCGAGCAAAGGGTGTGTTCTTCCCTAAGAAATGATAAATAGAAACTTAAGAATAACAACAAAAACAGGTATTCTATGTTGAAGAAATAAAATGTTTGAACGGAATATGCATCACAAGGAAATTTGATACTAACATAACAGAGTAGCATTATAAGGAAATTTGATATTAATGAGGAAGAGTATGCAAAAAAGACAAGCAAAGACAGAGCATATAGGATCTTGAAAATTCTCTGGCAACCTTCGAAACAACAAAAATGTCCATGTGCATTCAAAAGTTTTATTTGGAGATATCCTGTTATCCTACATCAATATCTCTTTTTTGCTATTAATCACACACTCTATAGACATCTTCCATGAAATAAAGAAAATATGCGAAACACTTGTTCCTCGATAAATTTTATCGTCAATGCCATTCTAGGTTGTAACCAAGTATACAATAATAATGTTCAAGTATCCTGGGCTAATCATTAATGGCCTGAAATAACCTACCCGCAAGCCCATTGATGAACATTTTCAACAGAATTCCGCTTGAGCAAGACATGATTATGCCAGTCAACCCAATCACTGTTTTCCTGAAAGTTAAAAACCAGCGGATGGATCAAGCTTTTAAACAATGAAGTATAGGAGAGAAGAAAAAGGCAATCAGTATAATTACAAGCATCGGATTTCTAAATCTGCACACTCCAAAAAAATGAATGATCTCACAGAATATGTAATAGCAAAATCATATAGAGAACTTTGGGTAAAATGAGCAACATGAAGTAATATCGGATTTAATAAAGCTATACTTATTTAATATATATTTCATAGTTTTTAGTAATCCCCTTGGAGATTTTATTGCTTTGTCATCTTATAACAGGTAAAATTATAGAACAATATCATATAAATGACAAACCCAATGTGCAATGGCTGTACAAAGACCAAAAATTTTACCATACAAAATCCTAAAAAATAAGTTAAGCTTCCAACTTCCACATCAAAGAAAATCCACAATCCACCAAAATACTTTCAAAAATTACATTGAACAATGAGAAAGTAGAATTTTTTTAAAAAAAACTATACACATAGACATATATAAGGGAGCTGATTGACCTGCAAGTGTGTCTGGATTATGTGCTTGCTATTTGCCAACTGCATAAGCTTGTTCGCTATGCGTGTCATGTGTCCCACATTTCCTATTCTTGGCGGCAGCCGTCCCTCTGCAGATATTGTAGCCTGCAAACAGAGTTTTACACTTGCATGGATGTTAATAAATATTCTGATGTTATCCTTTAGAAAGGGAACACACAATTATCAGATGAAACAAAGTTAATTTGTAGGATATGACACATTTGGAGTATGAGACAATAATTTGAGCATCGTAGTAGCATTCTGTTACACAAACATTATCTTATTAAGTTATGGTATTACACAAGTTCATACCTTGGTGGAATCAGTTGACAAGGAAGATTGCTTTTCTGCCGCAATAATTTTACCAGCAAGGTCACAATCATGCAAAATATGTTCAACTAAAAGAGCCCTCTTACTCTCTAAGCACGATCCTACAACATTCTCAACATGATGATGCAAAAAATTATTGTAAGGGTACCTACAAATTCCATAAAGTTTTCATGGTAAGATTCAAGTGGATTGAAGCATAAGAAGTCACTCAGGTGTGCTACTTACTCAAAAAACAAATCCATAACATGCTTAATTGCTCCCAGCTGGGTCAGTTCTTTCTCAGCAGCTTCACTACCAATAGTCAATAAAACAGAGATGAACTCCACAATCTGAAAACAAATAAGTCAGGCAAAAACTACATAAATATGGCGTACGGTTTGAACTTTTAGGCAAGGCATATTTCAAGATACTAACAAAGTAACAAATAATGATGATTTGTCAAAGTCAGACGATCAAGTTATTTTTCATTATTTAATAATGACAAAATAGACATGAAATATATCTTGTAAACTGTTAAGAAATCAAAAATTACAATGCTACACTTAAAAAGTAGGGGACATAATGTACTCAACAATAATTGACAACATGAGCTCACAAAAGAAAATTAAAATCTAGCAGTATACCTTCAAACGATGTTTTCCAAGAGGAGGCTGTAATTTGCCATATGTGGTCTGTAAGTTGCTTTCCAATGAAGAAACATCCAATAATTTCAGTAAATCACCTGTTTCATATTTGAATGAGCAGAAAACAGAGACAAAAGTTGATAAAGAGAAAATTAAGTTATTCTCGACTGCGGAGAAGTTGCCATACAAGCCATAATGATCATTCCCAAGAGAATAAAAAGAGTATAATATTAAAAGTCAAAATTCTTTTTTATAAGACCAAGTATGCAATGCATGAAATCATCTGTGCTTCATGGCATAGGAAACTGTACGTATGTCGGCAGTAGAAGTCTTCTGAGATCTTATTTTTAGTTAAAAACATTCAAGTATGACATGTATGCAAATTTGAACATTTCATGCAACTGGAAGTTTTTATGGTTTCAAGAACATAATCATATCAAGGTGAATAAAAGATGAAGAAGTGCTTTAAAATCAGTAAGTGTATAATCCATTATAAAATGAGTAGAGTTAAGCAACAGAAAATCAGCTAAGTATTTAGAAATCATCAACGGTTATCACCAATCAAGAATCCACAAAGGACCTCATATAGAAATGAGTATACACACAAAAACTGAAATGACTCCTAAAAAATATCAAGCAAAATTATAATGAAGTTGGATTAAAAAGACTAGTAAAATGAATGGACTGGCAAAGTTGTAATATATATGTGTATGTGTGTGTGTGTAGTACTTAACTTTGACCAGAAGAAGCATGATCCATCAGCAACAAAAGAGATTCCAATTCTTCTGCAGAAATAGTTATTCTAAACAAGCCCAATGCGCTCATTCCAGGACACAGAGCGTTTGATTGTTTGACCAGACAGTAAAACTGTTATCAATTTACTATCTGATAGTAAATTGTCAGGCATACATCACAACAAGGTTCGCAATCTCGTACCGTACCGATGTATCGATCAACTACGGAATGGTACATACCAAGTTGTACCAAGCATACCGACATATGGTACAATAGGGTACCAAGCGTACTGGTCCTCTATAGTTCCAATACATACCGAGAATATCGAGTGGTACGATACGATATTGCAAACCTTACATCACAGTGTCAAACATTAATGTGAGCAATGACATCCATGACACCAATATTCTTATATAATAATTCTAGATATATATGTACTTTGAGACGATTGGCAGATACAACTTAAAAATCCTGTTAAACCTAGAGGTTTAAGTATGCTTATTATCATTGTAGCAAGGACAGCGTACAAGTAAAAGCTTCAGAGGGATGACAAAATGGACCAGAATCCTTCAAAATCTTAAAGAAATATCTTAGTGATTTATATTATGAGGCATATATGGCTTCAGGAAGAAGCTTAAACTTTTTGTTGGGGATTCCCCAATGGGCCTTTAGAATAAACAAAATAAACTAATCCTTAGCCTGCAAGCCTCTATGCAGCTAAATCAAGATTGCTCAGCATCTACATATACATTTATAACATAGTACAGGAAAAATAGAACTTAATTTAAACACTACAAATGTGTTAGGACCCTAGCTAGGTTGGGTCCTAAGTTCACTAAGTCATGATGTCAATAAAATTCTAAGGCATGTAATAAACCATAACCACCTTAATTAAAAAGGTCAGCTAGGGTTAGGAACAGTGCATGATGTAGGCTTAGGTTGCACCGAACCAGCATTCATGTATCCTGCGACCCGAGGAGTTAAAGGTGATGTTGAGCTAAACAGGAGTGCTTTTTTGTGGAGGTTTTGGTTGCATCGCCATATCCAACAGTGAGATAGGAATTTAATTTCTGTACCTTTTGCTCCTAAGTGTGACAACCACCATCAATTTTAACAGGCAATCAACACATTTTTCAGCCTTGTGACTGACTTCCTTAGAGGAGGGAGCCCCTATAGCGTTCCAGGAGGACCGATCCCCTTTAGAAATCAACCCCAAGCTTAGAATCCACAAGGGTTCTAACAAAATGGTATTAGCTTAATGGGCACACAATGTTTGGCAATCACAACAATACTACAAAAGATTTATCAGACAATTTAGACTCAGTTGCATCCCCAGACTGGCTCAGAAACAAACTTTGGCAAAGGGTGTGTGTAAAATTTGCAGGTCATCCAACAAAGATTGTTGATTCATCACAAGGAATCAGATCTCATGCCACCATGCCAGCTGGCACAAGCAAAAAGAAAGTGAAAAATAACAGTTGACACCATTTCTATTATAGTGATTGACCCCACTATATGCTGACATCTTCAGCAACGGTCAACCTGACATGTGCCTATATCTTCCTAGCATGTGAAACTGTTGACACATGTGAATCGGCACATCAGTACCAATATTACCAATAAACTTCAAAAGGAATGCTGAATCGTTTGTCGATTGATTGCTTGCCCGATATGTGAAGCCCAGTCCATTTTAACTTATATATTTAACAAACTAAGATTCTTTTACACTTGCACTTTAGGAGCTGACCTGCCTTTATGGTAGACCCATGTTTTCCACTGACTTCTGCTGTTGCTTGACCATCATTGCATGTAGTCTCAAGATCTCATATAACATGAGTAAAAATGACAGCATATAAAAGACAGGGTGATCTGAAGAGGACCTGATGGTAATCGTGAAAAATAATAACTCAAAGTCTAAAATAATTCATGATATAGGATAACAATGGGCAATGAAGGCAAAACTAAGAAAGAATGATAGAGTTGGTTGTCGTGCACCACAAAAATCCTACTGTAGATCTTGAAAGTCAAAATGTTTAATCATCCTAGTAAGGCTAGACTTTTCTGAAGAGCAATAAGTTGTAAATCATCGAATAGCAGCATTGTGCCAAACCACCAACAAAAAGCAGCAACATACCTAGTCTCTCTAGCATGCCCTCGACGGTTTCATGGCTAGCAATAACCAACGATCCATGAGTTAGCTGGCTTCTAAATGCTTGATAGGAAGATGCTACCAGTCGTTTGGGATCTAACAAACATATGCAGAAAGACAAGGAGTGAACTAGCACAGATTTAGGTCTCGAATCTTCCAGCGCATGACGAAATAATCTCCCCACATAACTGCATTTTTGACAGCACAATGACATCATATAAACTAAAATACAAGTTCTATAACAAGTTGACATTATATAGAACTCAGGTCATGTGTACCTTGGGCTGCAAATTTTAGCTGAAAGCGCTGGAGGGGCACATCGAGTAATGGCACAAAGAATTTCTGCTGCATTGGCATGGACATGAGGAGAGTCCTGCATAAGCATTACAAAATTAAAGTACTCAGTCTCAGATAATAAACATGTTCCTTTTTTTCTCTCTCTACTTTTTACGGTATATAGCATGATTCATACAGGAAACACATGTTTCCCCTTATTTACCTATAGCAGAGTTCCAAGAAGGGATAGTCTAATCCAGTGATTTAAATAGGCGCTCGGGCGAGGCGAGGCCCGAGCGCCTCGCTCGATCTCCAGGCTGTCACGGGCTTAGCTGATTTTGCCTAAGCCGTCAGGCACCCATGCGTGTCCGTCCGCAAAGGTCAGCCTTCCCCGAGATCTCCTAGAGTCCCTTAGACTTACAAAAGAGAAAACGGGCCAGAAGAAGCAATTCCAACGGGATTCACAAGCAACTGCTCAAGCAAACACTTTATAAAGCCAGATACAAATTACACCCATGGACATTACAACTCAGAACGGTTGCACACAAAGGATAATGGTCCATTACAAACCGAAATCCCGACAAGTGATTACAAGACACACTCGTATTTACAAGCCAAAATCGGCCACAAAGCAAACCAAACTAGGCTAAGCTTCAGCGACTACTTCATGCATAAGGTACGTACATAAACCGAAAGACACGGACAAACATGAGCATTTCATCGAACACCTTGTTTACATTGTTGTCCGTGACATTCTCCCCACTTATTCCTTCGATGTCCTCGTCGAAGCCACTATAGACGCTGCATCTCCTTACATTTTGTTGAATCTTCAATCTTCTACTTTGGCTGCAATACGCCCCTTTGGCTCCCAACCGCTCTCCACCGTTGTTGTTAAGTAGTCAAACTCGATCCGTCATCTTCAACTCCGATCGAATCACTGTATGGGGTTAGCCGAGTTGTGTTGATCCTTGTTGGTTCTCGCATCCTTCGATGAAGGAAAAGACCTGCCTTATTATGCGTCAGTATCGCAGTATACTCATGTTGCTTGAACTGGATGGATGCTTGTTGGAACTTTGACGAGCATCGCCTCGCAGACTTTAAGGTTTTTGAGGCCTTTCCTCCACAATGTTTGCCTATTGATCCTTCTTCCACGTCTAGTTGTCATTTCCAAGTAGGTTCGCATCACTCCCGCTTTCGATTGGCATTCAATTGGGAAATGAATGCGGACAATCTACTCTCAGTAGTACTGATCACCAATGGTGAGGATTTTACAACTATTGTCTTCTATAAGCTTTCTTTGAAGGGTCACTGAACTTATGCAGAGCTCCTCTGCTAAATAAGTAAGAGAACTGGGATACTTGACTTCACCCATTCTCTTCATAGTGGAGAAGGCAAGGCTACTTGGCTTCGCTCACCTCCTCGAATTAAGAGAATTGGGGTACTCAGTTTCGCCCATTCTCCTGAGTTGAGAAGGCAAAAGTTACTCGATTTCGCCTGCCTCCTCGAGTTTGTACTTCATGCATTGAGCTGGTTACTAACATTCGTCCGCTCTTTGCTCACACTTCTAAAGCACTTGAAGTGTTTGCAATCCTTACATTGAGTTATCTACTGTTATCCGCCTTCTCACTGCCATTGAACTTCTGGAATGCAAGAAGTTTCGCTCGAAAGAGAGCAAAAAAGTTTACCCCAACTTGGAGTCCCCCAACTTGGAGTAAGTCTTTGATGGTTATGGTCGCCTCTGGGATTGTACCGTCTTCTCCATCACCTTTGCCGCCTACTCTTCTGAGTAGAAAAGGTACAGTACCGCATACTGCCTACTTCATTCATTGGTCGAGCACTCCTACATCAACCCGAAGTCCCTCGCTTTTGGCTATCTTGATGAGAAGCCCATCGACATCGGTCTTATGAAGTTCCTTGACCTCTGCCCTTCCACCCTGTCTTGGTACTTAAAGTTTACCTCTGCATTCTCCACCTCCTTGCATCTGCATCCCTTCCTTCGCAATCGGTAGCTCCGCCTCTGCGGCACTGTGGTGCTCCTCCGAGTCCACCTCCTTTCTAATCGACGCTTTGCTTTTGGGTAGCCGAGCCCCACTGGACTCGTCGTCGCTTCCTCGCCCCTTTCAACCACCTGCTTCAACACCACTGTGGCCTCCTAGCAGTCCTCCTTGATCGATGGAAAGACAGACTGCAACTCTCATGTATGGCCTCTGCCATCTTGTTGTAGGGCTTGTGCCGATTCTGTTCTCCTTAGCTTCTTTGGTAGCAACGTTCGCTTACTCGGCTTTGTCCTCTAACTTGTCGGGCTCCCTTAAGCGAATGTGAGCACTGAAGCAGTCCAACTCTCCAGCCGATCCGATCATACCTTTGTATAATCAAGTCCCCTCCATGGGACTCACTGGTACTTGCAATCTGACTTCTCCCTCGGTGGTACATAGCCACCATATGCTGACGACCAAGGCTTTCATCTGATGCAAGCTGACCGTGCGGACCCGCCTATACTGCATCATGGCATTCACCCTTGAATCCACAACCCTTCTTGTCGTTGCATTGTTCAACGAAGTGGAGCTCCCAACAGCTCCTGATCATTCACATGATCACGTCCCCCTCCATGGGACTCAATGGTACTTGCACTTAGACTTCTTCCTCGGTGGTATAGAGCCCCCATATGCTGATGACTAAGGCTTTCATCCAATGCAAGCTCCGATACACACACGAAGACCCACCTCTGCGGTACCATGGCATTCACCCCTTGAATCCACAACCCTTCTTGTCGTTGCATTGTTCATCGAAGTGGAGCTCCCAACAGCTCCTGATCATTCACATGATCACGTCCCCCTCCATGGGACTCAATGGTACTTGCACCTGGACTTCTTCCTCGATGGTATAGAGCCCCATATGCTGATGACTAAGGCTTTTATCAAATGCAAGCTCCGATGCACATATGAAGACCCGCCTCTGCGGTACCACGGCATTCACTCCTCGAATCCATAGCCCTTCTTCTTGTTGTGTCGTACACCAAAGTCGAGCTCCCAGTAACTCCTGATCATACCTCCACATGATCGTGTCCCTCACGGGACACGACCACATGTGTTGTATTGCCACGAACTATTCCACCACAATCCGCTGCACCATGTCGCCTCATGGTGACATCTCCATTATATACAGATTCTCGTATGATGAACTCGGACTACAACTTCTCCATGTGTGGCCTCTGCAAACACCTTGTAGGGCCTCCGTCATCTCCGATTTTTGGTTCGCTCCCTTGGCAATTCACCTTCGTCCACCCACTCTTGGGTCACACCTAGACGAAGCATAGCTCTAGGACAATCCGTCGTCTAGTAGCTCATAAAGTCCCCCTGACTTCGCTAGAATTGGTGCACCATTGTTTGGATCCTGGACCTCTATCCCTTACCAGCATAATCTCTGTTATGCACCACTTGTTCCTGACAACTCGAATGGCAACACTATGACATATTCTTCAAGAGTACCCGCCTCTGCATCTTCTTGCCCCATGCTAAGGTCTCATGATCCCAACTTTGCCTCCGCAAGTTGAATCACCTTAGTTACTTCATCAAATGCATCTCTGAGGTAACTTGCATGTGCCTCGAAGCTCCCTTTATCCTTGGCACCATGTAAGATAAGTCCGCCCCATCAGAATGAAGAACCCTTAGAACGACATGATCTCACTCTTGCCTCTACAAGAGTTCATGCCCTTGACCTCTGTCCAAGGAAAGCTCTGCGCCTCCGCTCTATGTTCCATCTCCTATGTCGACTCCTTTCATGCGGCTTGGATACTTCACCAAGTTCCACCCAAGTCGCTCCGCTCCTTGATTTGCATTGAGTTGATAGTGGCCCTCGCATCCACTATTCCATGGGTCAGCCCTCCGTTGAGTTTGATTTCTGCATCGACTCTAAGTGTGTCTTCATATGATGTTGCCTTGGATTGCTCCCCCACTTGTATCCACCAATGCATTACCTCATTCGAGATCATGCGATGACTCCTCGTCACTCGCTCGGTCCATTAAGCTTTGTGGAGCTATTGCCTTGAGGAACTCTTCCTCAATATGTGCGGTCCGTTGCACATTATTCTTCCTCTAGAGAACTAGGACTTATCTCTCTTGGATATCTGTCCTGTTGGAGCAACTTTCCTCTTTACATCCTTCCCACTAGAAGTTCCGGAGACCACCATCCCCTTTGGACTACTCCGTCTTGTTGAACAACTTGTGCCTTGTTCTGCCCCCGCAAATGCACTTGCTAGATTACGACCCTTCGCCAATAGAGTCCCCACTGCACCCTTCAGGGTCTAGCAATATGCTGAACTTGTTGCACATTTCAGTCGCCTACGGACGTATCCTTTCCATGTCGAAGAGAAAGTTCGATGCTCCATGGCACCGGAGTTTCGATCACACCTTAGGATGGCCACGAACACTCAGTCGTCCGTGTACAAGCCCTTACGCATCGAATCCTTCGAGTTAGCAATTCCCTCACCATTATGAGCTTTGCACAACTCTTTCGGTCGTTATGCAATACCTCCCACTTTGCACGGTCTCATCTTTTACCAAACGCCCTGCTTTACCTTGAGCACCATCAAGTTTGGTTACCAACGCCGAGCTATAACTCTAACTCAACCATCCCAATCTTTGTGTGCTACGCATTCTTCTTCGCTTGCTTATCCTCGTGGTGCCTCTTGAGCAAAGGGTTGGCCATTCCTCTGAATGCCAAGCCTAGATGCTCGCTCCTCTGAGCGACTCCTTTCCCAACGCCTCAATGTCCATTTCCCCAAACGGTTGCGTCGGCTATTCTCCACACAACCCAGCTAGGTCCCCACGTTTATATGGCGAATGTTTACGTATGCTTGTCCTGCTCGATACCACAATGTCACGCTTGATTTTGCTAAGCCATGACACCCATGCGTGTCCATCCGCAAAGGTCAGCCTTCCCGAGATCTCCTAGAGTCCCTTAGACTTACATAAGGAAAAACAGCCCAAAAAAAGCAATTCCAATAGGATCCACAAGCAACTGCTCAAGCAAACACTTTATAAAGCCAGATACAAATTGCACCCATGGACATTACAACTCGTAAAGGTTGCACAAAGGATAATGGTCCATTATGCATCAAGTCCCCAAGCGCCTAAGACACTCGGATTTACAAGCCAAAATCGGCCAGCAAACCAAATTAAGGCTACTAAGCCTACTGCAAGCTCAATCCTTGCTGTACAAGGTATGTACACAAACCGAAAGACACGGACAAACATGAGCATTTCATCGAACACCTTGTTTACATTGCTATCCGTGACAAGGCGACGCGCTTCAAAGAAGCGTCGCCTGGGCGTTCGCCTGAGCCTAGGCACCAAGCACTTTGGGTAAGCGCCCGAATAAAATAAAGCGACCACCGAACCAGGCTAAAAGCTTAGTTCAGTCGTTCGCGTTAGTTGGTTCAATCGAACCAACCCTAATCTTCTAGTCTGGGATTACGCCGCCGGCATCTTGCCGCTGTCTTCGCCGCCATCGCTGCTCTTCGCCACCTTACTGTTGTTGCTTCTTCATCGCCACTACAGTCGCTGGTCTTCACCGCCGCCGTTGAAGTCGCCGTCACACTCGTCGCCGCCGCCGCCGCCTCCTCTCGCCTCCGGCGGATCGTCGCCTGCTTCTACTACTCTCCGCGCCTTTTGCTCTCTAGTGCCTCGCCTCGCCTCTACTCATCTATACTATTAACATATTGTTAACGATCGCCTTAATGTTGTACTATTAACTTAGTGTTAATATAACTTAGTGTTAACGACATGCTAACACTAACTTAATAGTAGAGAACACTAAAAAAATATGGTGTAACCCTATTGTCTTCCCAAGGCACTTCTCGGGTAGTGAACACTAAAAATATA
Source organism: Ensete glaucum (assembly GCA_021527575.1). Taxonomy (NCBI): domain Eukaryota; kingdom Viridiplantae; phylum Streptophyta; class Magnoliopsida; order Zingiberales; family Musaceae; genus Ensete; species Ensete glaucum. The sequence continues at coordinate 38,534,959 of CM038552.1, forward strand.
TAGTACACTGTTAACTTATTATTAACAGTATCCTAAATATTTTTTATATATTTTTATATATTTATTAATTAACAATATATATTTTTTATTTTAATGCCTCGCTTTGCTCGAGCGAGCGCCTGGGCGAGTGCCTAGTGCCTCAAGCGTTTTGGGACCCTAGCGCCTAGTGCTTTTTAAATCATTTAATCAAGGTTCATTATCTGCATCAAAGATACCGAGTTTATCTCAATACGGTATTTAAGATCCCAAGACCGCAATACGCGCATACCACTGATATTACTATAATATAATAGTTTATAATATATTATATTATATTATATATTTAAAAAGAATAAAAAGGAGGCGATGTCGCCTTGTTCCTTCTCCCCTCGCGAGAAGTAATTGCCAGGGCGACGAATCGCGCGGGGAAATCGGGGAAGAGCAGCGCGCGCAAGGTATTTTTCACGCTCTTCTTCTCCCTCTTCTTCTCCTTCTTTCTCCCTGAATCGACCGCCGACAATCGATTTCGACGGTACCACCGATAGACCCACACAGTCACCGACCTAAGACGCACCACCGATACGGGGCCTTACCACTCGGTAAGGCAATCCTTGAGTCTAATACATATTTATACAATAGATTAATTTAATAGACAAACTTGAAACCACACATCATCTTTCCACAATGACTAGAAAATTTTAATGTATTGGAGTTTTCAGTGGCAAAAGTGGCCCAGTAATCTATATGCATTCAAACATAATCCAAAGTTGCGAAGTAAAGCTGTGTGCTTTTGTGATGCCTATATATAGCTGTTTTGCATACTCCAATGAATTTCACTATGCCTAAAGGACATGATCAAGACTTGGCAGATAATCAATTCGAGGTCGGCTGTTCAGATATTTAAATTACAGTTCAAGACTGTTTTGAAAAGAAAACAACAGTACACCTGATGTAGAACAGAGAGAGAAATGAGAGAGAGCAAGAGAGGAGTGAGATTCAAAAGGAGGACAAGAGAATAGACGAGAGAAGATGCAAGTGTTCTTCATTCAAATCTGAAGTGTTTCATCCATTGATAAATGCCACCTTTTAAAGGGGTTTAGAAGCCTTAGTACAGTGAAAGCAATGATTCCAAGAGTGACTAGGAACTTATATGACTTAAAAAAAACCAAAATATGATTATATGAGACATAAATAGTTTTTAAAAACTTATCACAACTGAGAAGTAAAAGCGCGCACTTAATATAAGAGTGCACTTAATTCAAAAGCAAAGTCCCAAGGTTAACACCTAGATTCTTTAATTTTCTACACAACTATAAGAGTTTCTAGCAGCGTTCGTCGTATCACAATATCCCGCCTGATATGGGCGGTACATACCAGTCCAACAGGGGACCAACATTTGGACCACCCTGTACTAGGTGGTCTACATTAAGAGGCCCTATATCGTCCAATACAAGCTTGTACCACTCGATAACGATTGAAATTCGACCATTACTAATCACTACATAGGCTTGTAATGATCAAAATTCAACCTGTACCAGCCGATAACAATCGGATTTTGACCATTACCAACAAATGACTTATATCTGACCCTTTCCAACGATCATATCCATTTGAAGGGGTTTTAAACCATTTCCTACTGCTCTTTCACCCATTTTTACTCTCTCAAACTCTTATACTGTCTCAATATTTTTCTCACTCCTTTCATTCTCACATTTGCACTCTCTTAAAGTTTCATAGAGCTAATATTTATGGACTGAATTAAGCTTAAAGACTAATTAGGGAGTATTAGCATCTAAGTTAGGATGAACTCTCTAATCAAAGATATATAGACAACTTCTCAATCGAATTCAGCAACTTGCTCAGTCTGGAGACAAGGCAACAGCATAGACAACAATGTCTTGACCGACGATGGTGACGATGCCAAAGAGTAGCTGGTAACATATACACAGTTTAAGCATGGTGTATGGATCGAGGAGCAATATTTTACACATACCACCTAAGATTCAAGTCATGGAGCTCAATATGATAGTTAGTCATTCTTCTTTAAGTAACAACGATAGTTGGTTATTTTTCTCCGAGCAACAGTACTATGATTGATCTTATAATATGGAACAATAGATCAATGGAGAAAGTAAAAGTTCCAACATTCTCTATACTCCACACCGATACATCTCAAAATCGTACTTGCCTCAAGAGCCGCCTTGGACACATGCGGTTCACGATGATTAAACTACGATAATCATCACATTGATGAACCAACGACACAGTGTATCTATATACTATGTCGTGGGATTAATTTCAGGATTGGGTCCGATAAACATATCAAAATGCATAGGATCAAGGACCCCGATCCATTGCTTATGAAGTCTCATCATTCTTTTTGGTGGTAGAACTAGGTATATCCATTAATCAAATACTTTTAATTTGAATCTTAAAGCTTAAGTTATTTAACAAATAATCTAATAATTTAAATCATTTCTTTGTATATAATTCAATATCAATGGGAGGATGATCTGAAACGTACTATAAAGCTACTCCTCAAAGCCCAAAAAAGATATATGCCACTATTATTTTTTTAATTTAGATTTTTTGCTAAACTTATACTAAATTTATATTTATTTCTAACTTAAAACCCCTAATCTAGCTTTTTTTTATTTTAGAAATTTTGGAGCGATTTTCGACCATATTCTGTGTCATCAATACGCCTAGCCATACCAACATACGATATGTTGGTATAAAGTAGTACATATCGTACCACAGGCCAACCGACACATCGGTTTAGATCGATAAAGCGACCCTTGGTTTTCAAGTCATTAATTCGTGATTTTTTGTTGATTTCTTTGCCTTGAATAACATCTTCTGAAATGCTTTGTCAACCTAGATGGTTCTCCCTTAGTGGAAAGAACTTGATCCTAAAGAGTAGTAGTCTACAGGGTCTTATCCAACAAGTCTGGTGCAAAGTCATGAAGTTCCTCCAAAGTAATCCAAGTAGCATCGGAAGCTGGACGATTACATCACTTGACAAGAAAGTACTAAGGGATACTTGTAGTAGATGTAATGAAGCGATCATCAAAAATGGTTTCTACACAATCCCTGTATTGTGGGAGAGTCGATGCTTTAAGAGGATTGAATAACACGATCATCAAGAATAAACACTAATAGATAGAGGAGATTCAAAAGTATATGACTACAAATTGAAAACTAGACTCAACATACAAATCATGGATATGTTAAGCGAAGGAGCGGGCTAGTCCAAAGGCACGATAGTTAAGTGGAAGGGGTCCAAAGTCAATGGGTGCAAGGACTATAGACGAGGACAACTTAAAATGGGCTTTTTTCGATAAAGAGACTTGGTCATTATATGTAAACCTTGTCATAGGTAAGGTTAAGTCCTAGTTTTTCAGTTTCTCCCTAATTAAACATCTAAGAAGATTTCTCAAGAAACAAATAACAACCTCAGTTTGACTATCTATCTGGGGTGAATGGCTAAAGAGAACTTCAATATTGTGCCAAACAATTTTCATAATGTTTTCCAAAAGTAGCCAACAAATTTCACATCCCCGTCTAACACTATGGTCGAGGAAAACCATATAACCTAACCACTTTATGAAAGAACAAGTTAGCAATGTGTAAGGCATCGTTGGTCTTGTTACATAGGATAAAGTGGGCCATTTTATAAAATCAAGCAACAACAACCAAAATAGTCATAGCCATAAGATATTTTGGGAAGTCCAAGAACAAAATCTAAACTCATATCTTGTCATACTGAGTATAGAATGAGTAATCAGATATATAGGCCATTATTGTGCTTGCGAGTTTTCACAATTTGACAAGTGTGACATTGTGACACTACTCGAGCAACATCTTGCTTTAAGGAAGGCCAGTAAAATCTATCCTCAACTAACTTGCTTAAGTGATAGAACCCCAGAAGGAGCTTTATATTTTTTGATCCTTGAGGAGGATCAAACCCTTGGAACGCTATAGGGGTTCCTTCCTCCTAGACTCGGCACAAGGCTGAAATAAAATTGATAATTGCTTGATAAAAGAGAAAGGGCGGCTACATCATTATATAGGGTTACAAACCCTAGTCCACGGGATGCTTGCCTAACTAAAATTACCCTTTTATCCCTTCTATAGCCTACCTGCCTTAGAGGGAATAGGTGGCGACTAGGTTGGCTCTATAGCCGACCTAAGCAGGGGGAAACCCTAGCCGACTAGCCTAATAAAGGGGGCGACGGCCACTAAGCCCTAAGGCCCCAAAATAAACCCTAGTCACACTTCTTATAGGATAGAAGTGACTAGGTGGGGTTTTATTACAATCTCACAATGTTCTTATTGATTACTTCTAAGTGATTAGGACTCAACCCTATTGGAGTCCTATCAAACCCGTCCTTTTCAAATCAGCCTTGTCCTCAAGACTGAGGTTCCACGAGCTCCTCATATGATTCTCATGCTATCATCAACTGAACTTTGGCCTCCTCATTAGATGGGGTGTTAGTTGGAAAGATTTGTGCTGAGTCGTCTTCTTTAAATTTCCATTTGTGATAGGATACCTGGCGGATCAACTGTAACCTTGATCTAATGCGCAAATCTGATCTCCAGGTTAGGGCCCCAATGTGATCCCCAATTTTGCAAGGCCCAAAGAAATAGGGAGACCACTTCATTAAGGCTCGAGTTTCCTGCTGATCGGGCTGGAGGTGCAGAAAAACTCGATCTTCAATTTTTCGTCCAGTCTGAAGTTTGTCGAGAGGTCGTTTCTTCTTTACATGTGCTGCCATATGGTTAGTCTTTAGTGATAGCCAATCTTTCTTCTGGAATGGTGACTGCCCTCTAGTATGGTTCAAGATAATGAGCGTCCAATCTGGCGTGAGCATGAATTGTAATTCTTCTAGATTTACTCCTCTTTCGTGCTATGGACCTGTATCCAACCATATTTTAAATTTGGTAGTAATTAGCATCTCCTGTAAAAACCTCATGTGGAGTGTGGGGAAAGCCTCGGTGTAAATTAGGAGTCGACCATCTTGCATAAGGGTGACGTTGATCCCAACTCTGGATGTGTCTGCTGTAAGTACGAACACATTGCCACGTTCAAGTAATGCTAGCATCGATATAGATGGCATCATGGTTGTGGGGGTCATGTGGATGCCTTTCTCCTGTTCCTTCTTGCGATTGTGGATCGTGGATCCAAGATCATAATCAGGGAAGACTTTTAGCATCATGGTCCGCTCCTCGGTGAAGTCGTGGAAGTAGCCCAAGATGAGGGAGCACTACATCAGAACCCATAGTTGGTTCAGCTGAATATGGCACTTCAGGAAGAGCTTATCCCTGCAGACAAAGAGGCAAAGTTTTTGAAGATAAAGTGTCATTGCAAGGGAAGGTTGTGGTCGAATGATCTGTATCTCTCACGTCTCCTGGACGATCTTTTTAGCTTTGGTCCTCTGAAAATGTGGATAGCAATATGGCCAAATATGTGCTGGTGGTTCCCCTTGCAAGACCAACATACGAGGGTCATGCAGTATGGTAGAAAGGAGTCGGCTCGATTTAGTGGACGTGCCTGAGATTTCAGCGAGCTTCTCCAAGCACTGTATTGAGATCATCTTTTCTTCGTTCTCTCCTTTCCCACATAAGGTCACATGTTTTCTTTTGTCATTCATAAGGTCATTGGAGCTCCTGGTGTCGGCGAGGATGGTGACGGGCTGATACTTGATAAAGCCATCAATGTCCAATATTTGTGGTGGAGCATGAAAGGTGCGGGCGACTGATTATGATTTTTCCTCCATATCCTTCTCCTCGGACTCGAGAGCCATATCTTTAAGTTTGTGTTCTTCAGTGGACTCAACCAATAGAGGTCTCTCTTTTTTACAATGGTGGTCTCGGCTCCACAATTTATTACAATGCCAACATAGGCCCTTTGCCGATCTGTCACGAAACTCTTCTCTTGTTAACTTTTTCGACTGAGGTGACCGGCTGGTGGTAGATGGGGCCGAGAGTCTCTATGCTGCTGGTCATACGACGGCTTTGGTCCTCCGAGCATCTTGGTTCAGCCTGTCTTCATGTAGTCGTGCGAAAGAGATGACTGCCTTAAGTGTGTACAGTTATCGTTCTTTAACTTCTTCTTGAATCTCCGGCTTCAAGCCCTCAATGAAAGTCCTCAATATCTGTTTTTCAAACCAATCACGAGTTTGAGTAGTTAACCTTTCAAACCTGATTTGGTACTCTTAGATGGTAGAGGTTTAACGGATCTTCGTTAATTCTTCATCAAGGTTCTTATAATTGATTGGTGCTGAAGGTTTATATGCTTTTGGTTGGGATGTGGCTCTCATGCTCTGAGCATCTTGATTGAGGTGCCCTTCTTGAAGTTGTACAAAGGAGATCGACGTCATCGAGGTGTAGGGTTACCATGTCTTATCCTCGCTTCTTATCTCTGATGGGTTCTTTTTGCAGTCATAATTTGCTCCATGTTGTGATCTTCTTGGGCTTGGTGATCGGCCCAATCTAAACTCCTCGAAGAGAGCGCATAATTTAGCATCCATACGCCTCTCGAAAGCCTCCAATTTGGCTTCGAATAAGCCCAGCAATGTCATGACGTAAGGATCTCCAACCAGATTTTCAGATCAAACGCAGGGGGCATCGGCAGATTGATTTGATCTACGACTGGGGTGGAATGTAGAGGCGTATGTTGCAGCAATTGTGGGAATTGCTTGGGAAGGTGGAGGCGGCTAAGATGGCTACAGGGGCAGCAAGATCGTTGCTCTGATACCAGATGATAGAACCCTAGAAAGAGCTCTATAGGTTTTGATCCTTGAGGGGGATCAAACCCTTGGAATGCTATAGGGGTTCCTCCCTCCTAGACTCGGCACAAGGCCGAAATAAAATTGATAATTGCTTGATAAAAGAGAGGGGGCGGCTACATCATTATATAGGGTTGCAAACCCTAACCCATGGGGTGCTTGCCTAACTAAAATTACCCTTTTACTCCTTCTATAGCCTACCTGCCTTAGAGGGAACAGGTGGCGACTAGGTTGGCTCTGCAGCCGACCTAAGCAAGGGGAAACCCTAACCGACTAGCCCAGTAAAGGGGGTGACGGCCACTAAGCCCTAAGGCCCCAAAATAAACCCTAGCCACACTTCTTTATAGGATAGAAGTGACTAGGTGGGGTTTTATTACAATCTCACAGAGTTCTTATTGATTACTTCTAAGTGATTAGGACTCAACCCTACTGGAGTCCTATCATTAAGTGACTCTTCAACCTCATTCATGGGTTGTTTTTCAATACATCGGAGATCTCCCAGGACTTAGATCATTTGGCCAGATAACTAGTTCAACATTGTGTCTTTATATGTTAGTTTGGTCCTGCAGGTGTCTCCCTCACTCTATTGGTCTTAGGAATCATCAAGAATAGGTTGGTTTTCACCCTGCCTAGTCATGATTCTAATGCTATCAACAAGTTTCCTTTTGATAATGACGTTGTTAATTATTGCAATGCATAAGATAAAGGTGCAATGATTCAAGTGTGACGTTGATAATGATGTTGATTCAAGTATGACGTTGATAATGACGTTGTTAATTATAGCAAGAAAAGATGTTATTTCAACAGTAAAAAGACAAACATTTGGTATAAACAATTCAGTTGAAAACAAAATGGAAAACCTTTTTTTATTAAATTGCATTCATCATGCATCTCTTATTAAATAAAGCCGCATCAAAATGCCCTAATTCTAACCAAGGATTGTCTTTTTTGGGTGCCTACTCGTTCTGCAATATGCTGGACCGGTACATACCTGTCTACCGACACGGTACACCGATGCATACTGATGTTTCAACAAGGAAAAAGAGGGTGAAGAGGAAGTGGCGATAAAGGAACAGAGGAGAAAGGGAGAAGGAAGAAGAGGAAGCAGAGTAAGAAGAAGAAAGGAAGGAGAAGAAGCCACGATAGTGTACCTAGGAAGCAGCAATAGCGGTGAAGCAACACCATTGCAGAAGCAAAGCGGAACTGGCAATGGGGAGGGCAGCACCATTGTATGCGAGAACAGGGCTCACGTTCGTGATCCCTTCTTTTAATGCTAAGTTGGATAGCGGCCCACTACTTTTTTTATTTTTTTATTTAATCGGATTGCTCGAAATGGGGGTGGTTCGCATATCGGCCCACGCTCGAACCGGCATGTACCACCCATGCCATACCATTTCGAGCAGTACAACACTCTAGGATCTAACCGAACTAAGAATGATGAATCTATGAAACAATTTATATCTTAAAAAATGTAAAATTCTGTTAAATAACTACAAGGAGACATCTGCCTTCCTGAATTATGTTCCTGATGATAATGACTTTTTTAATCCAGTAATTACCTACAATAGAACTTCTAAACAAAGATATAGGTAAATTAGCATCCTTGACAGCATTGAAATTAGTTGATAAAAATATGAACATAAATCATCTGGAAAAAGAAAAGCACAGAAAAGAACTGCATAGCTCAACTTGAATCAAGTTGAAAAATATAAAAGGATCTCAGCTCAGTTCAGTTTTCATGTAATCAAACTGAAAGTCAAGAATGTTGGCATGCTTGCAAATGATTGACGCCATGACGACAGCCTTCTCACCAGTGACACTAACTAAAGAGAAACTAATCATCTTAGTTGCACATCTCAAAAATTGTTTCCACCAAGGTGTGTGTGGGTGTGTGTGTATAACAATTATGCTTTGCAATTTAAAAGGTTCAATGGATCCTGGGATTTCTTGTTAAAGGGAATTCAATAAATTTCATTGTCTTAATGAGACAGCCATGATTTTCTGTTCATCATCAAAGCCGAAACTGCTCTTAGAAAATAAATTTTCGAAAAACATCATGAAGGAAAAGTGCATGCAAGTAAATTGGTTCAACCAGTGTTTAGGAAAGAGATATAAATTAACAGCATAAAAGAGATATTTTAATTTAAGGAAAGAGATATCATAAAAGAGAATATCAAAAGAAAAGAGAAAAAGGAAAAGTGCATGCAAGTAAATTGGTTCAACTAGTGTTTTAAATAGACGCTCGAGCGCTCACCTAAGCACCCGGGCGAGGCGAGGCGAGGCGAGACCCGAGCACCTCAATCAACCCCCAGGCAGCGCGCTTCAAAGAGGCGTCGCCTGGGCACTCGCCCAAGCCTGACGAGCAAGTGCCTGATTTAATCCAGGCGACTAAACCAGGCTTTTAGCTCTGGTTCGGTCGGTCGCGTTAATTGGTTCAATCGAACCAACTAACGCAGCTATATATCTCCCGTTACTGAACCCTAATCCTCATCTCGAATCGGGATTAGCATCTCGCCGCTGCCTTATTTGCTGCTGCTGTCTTCGCCGCTGTCACTGCTCTCGCCCGAGTGCCCGAGAGCCTGCTTCAGTCACTTGGATTACGTCGCCGACACCATCGTTGCTGTCGTTTCTCTTCGCCGTCGTTCACTATTACTCGTCACCGTCAATGCCACTGCTTGCCACTATTGATGTCGCTGCCGCTCTCGCTTTCGGTCAAGTCAGCTTGTTACCTTGATTCTCAACGATATCGTTAACCAAGGTTCGTCTCGATCTTACCGCTGCATCGAGATTTGGCCAAGACAAGATGCGGATGTTCAAGATCGATACGCTTGGGCATACCAAGCGATACGAATAAATAATATTTTAATGATTAAAAAATATTATTTTTTTAATACCTGAAAATTTTGAAAAAAAAGTTGGGTTAGGGTTTGTAAGATAGAAATTGGTATAGATTCAACAAAATCAATGTAAATTAGGTAAAAATAATATTACATATCTTTTTCGAGCTTTGGGGAACCGTTTTGAGAAAGTGAGAGAGTTTAAGAAAGAGTGTGTGAAGTGAAATGGGAGAAGGGTGAGTTTAAATAGAGTTAGAAAGGGTTTTTTAACTGTTACAAAGTCTGTAACGATCGATTTTGACGTTTTACAGGGTCACTAATGGTTGAGTTTGACTGTTACAGGGTCTGTAACAGATGAGTTCGACCGTTACAGACCCTATAACGATCGATTTTATCCGTTATAGGGTTTGTAAGGGTCAATTTTGTCCGTTACCGACCATTAACGGTTGGTAACGGTCAAAAATTTGATCGTTACCGAGTGGTATCGATCAATTTTGCCCGTTATATTTATGTAACTATCGATTCCATACCATGTATGCTGGTACCGCCCGACTGTATGTCCGCGCAGAAACCATCGGACAAGATATACCGTCTGCACGACAAGATAGGCGACGGAAAACCTTGTCATTAAGATATTAACACTTAACAGGATGCTATTAAGTTGACTAATTATTAACAGTATACTATACTATTAACAATATAACAGAATACTGTTAATATACTGTTAACACTTAATAATATATTAACAATATACTGTATACTGTATATAGTATACTGTATACTATTAACAGTATAATGTATATTAAATATTAACAATATATTTATTAATTATATTATATATTTTTTAATATTTTGGCGCCTCGCTTCGCTCGAGCGAGCGCCTCGATCGTTTTGGGACCCTGGCGCCTAGCACTTTTTTAATCACTGGGTTCAACAATAGCCATAATATCCCAACTAGCTAGAGATGACAACATGTATCTCTTGCCACCATTTTTGGTACAATTTTATCATATGATGGCCTAGCCTTGTTTTGAAATAAGTATTGGTATTTGGTACCATTTTCATAATTTGGCAAAGCTTTATGTTTGCTATTAGCTGCATAAAGCAATCATTCTTTTCCTGAGAGGGACTACCACTGAAGTATTTTCAAATGTCTTATGTGCAAGATGCAAACATACAGAGAACCTATTATATGAATTTTCTCAAAAAAGTTTAACAAACATTATGCAATTAAATTCTAACAAAAACCTCAATTCTAAATTTCTGTGGGCTACCCTATCCATTAACGAATGGCATTATGCAAATATATTTTAACCTTCTTGATCAACACTGATTTCAGAATATAGTATCACAATATAAATTAGCATAAGCCAAATATAACTCCCATGTCCCTTCAAAAATCCACAATGTAAAGACTAACCACTCATGTTTAAGAAAAATATTTTTTTATGTTTCTATAGTGAATTAGGTCTTCTTGATAATGGAAATCATCTAAGGAAGCCTCTGGTATATCGGCAAAGACCTATTGTTGACTCAACATTATTTGGCCTTCACGATATATATTAGGGAGTCATTCATAATAACAATATCATAAGATGACAAAATTCTGTCAACTGTGCCTACTTAGTTACAAAAACTTACGATGCTTCAAAACATTAGATCTTCTGTGGGGTCTGTAAGTTTTCAAATATTACTGAGAAATTCAATACACAATTATTTATAAGGATGACATATTCTTTTCATCAGGTAAATGATAAACAAGATCAATTATACATTGGGATCCAGCATATCACATACCGATGAACTAAACTTATCCATGATCATCTCGAGAACATCAGTATCTTCCACACACTGCATTGTATCCATGTAGCTGAATTGCATATTCTCATCAGCACCAATCAATCGAATGAGAACCTGCTTCACATTGCCAATATCAGAACTAGTTGAAAAAGAGAGAAATGCTAAGGACCAGTATGTTTGTAGATTTGCATATCAACATAAGTACAAACATAATGAAACCATGAACCGCTAACCTCCATAATAGATGTGATTCCAATGAGATCCACAAGTTGATGAATTATTTCTCGATGACCCTAGACAATAACAAGGAAGAGAAGTACTAAATACAAACTCTTATTAATGCAAGTGATAACAGAAAAGAGGACACAGTAGAAATTTGGCATATGACAAACATTAATAGTAGATATCCAACAGAAACCAGATTATAAAGCTTCAAGAATCTATAAAACAACTCCAAGAAAGTGCAGATAAAGCGCAGTAGAAAAACCAGTGCAAATCATCTTCCACAGAAGACCTTAATGATCAACATCTAGTGACGAAGTCAATCATTCAACTTTATGTTTTTCATAAAAAGATGGCATTTCATACAAATGTTCTCTCATTTTGATGGACCAACTGACAATTTGACCAACCATATTCAGTAGTTAATGTAAAGTGAACATAAATATTTTTTTCACCATTTCCATAAAACCCTATGAGAATGAAGGCTAATCAACTTCCTCTTATTCATGGCTGCTGTATATACCATCAAAAAAAATGGAATTCAAGTCCTCAGAATCCCTCTTAAACAGTCATGTTAAGAACACGAAACTAAACTCCATGACAAAGAAGACTTAATACCATCCTGATAGAGGCTAATTGAACAAAAAAATCAAATCAGAGAAATTCTAATTTTTTTGCTTTACCATATGAACAACACAAACCTGAACATAATTAAGAAGAGGGCCTGTTTTCCGCATCATTAGGCATATCACAACCTTGCCAAACAACATAACATTTGCAATACTAGGTGTTAGACAGAAAGAAAAGCTTGAAAATGCTGAGAAATCACTTATAACATTATTTGTCTCATAAAGAAAGTTACAGTGATTACCTTACTGAAGTAACCAGCTAGCAATGTACTGTGTGGGTGATCAGGCTTAAGGAAGGAGAATAACAAATCGAGAAACTGAAACAAGAGAAAAAAGGTGCAATCTAGAAAAGAGTGGTCATATTTAACCATACATAAGCTGTTAGGAGTTTCATAGAGACAATTACTTGTACATCCTCAACTAAAGCCCTCAGTATGATATCAACATCACAGGTAAATATCTCACATGCAATAAACGGAAACCTGCATAAAGACAAGTTTCAACGAATAAGTCAAGTGGCAAAATATTCAAACAATTTCTCAGAATACAAAAAATTATAGCTCACTTTAAAATATGCTTCTTATCAGCATCCTCAGGCGGCTCCTCTATAATATAACGAAGTAATTGCTCCAATTGGGCCTTTCCTCTCAAACTGCATATGAGGATAGCAAAATAAAAAACGACTAATAAAGCATTGCAAAGAGATCAAAACAAACTTGCAAATTACAGAGACGCCTATGTTCAGATTTGACATTAACAAAATAGGTTGAATACAAGGACATCTCAAATAAATTAATTACAATATTTATGTCACATATTTACTTTATTACTGTCACTATATAAAATAAATTAAAAACAAGATCTATTATGATTGCTTCATCTTTCATAATTAACATAATTTGTTCAGTGCTTGTTTCTTGTAAAGGAAAAGTGGATAGGCCATTCCAACATCACAAAAATTTGAAATATAATAAGCATTGAGGCATCTGGCACTCCAACAAATAGGTGGCACCCAAAGATGCATCTAACAAAGATTCTTTTTAATTGACATGAGAGGATCTATAAGCTTACTTACTAAGATACAGAATAGTTACTCCCCTCCTTACACAGAGATGGCAATTTATCCTTTTTTATCAGTAAGTAAAAAACATTTTATTGCTTAAAACAAATATATGCTTGTTTACTAAGATATACAATGTTTGTTTCCCTCCCTATTACAGATATTGCAATTTATCTTTTTTTCTTATCAGTAAGTAGCTTATTGCCTAAACTAAAATTTTCATTCTTCAGAATTGAGTAAGACAAGAAACAAACCAACCAGTAACACTTGAAGCTATATAACAATTATCTCATAGAAAACCTATCATGAAGTTGCATTGCCTTCCTTACTTCTACTTACTAGTTCAGCAGTAGAAAAATTAAGAGATAGGAGAAAAAAGTCCAAAAGTTACCAAGAGATTCAATTTCGTCTGGTCAGGTCTGTACTTACCAGACCTGACCAGATGAAACTACCAGTATTTACTAGACCAGGTATGAACCAAGACGTGGACCACCCCATTTTGGATGGTTCGCTCTGTTCATTTCATTAGATGTTAGGCTGGAACTTTTTTCTTTTAGAAGGCTCCAACACTAAACCAGATGCGTTTTAGGGTTAGCGAGAATAACCAAGCCTGTTCTCCCTCTCTGCACTGTCGTGCAACCACCATGGCCCGCCCATCATCACTCATCACCTACTACTCACCTCATCTCCTACATTTCACTTTCTCCTCCTTATCCCTTCTTCACCCTTCTTCCTCCCACCCTCCCCCAGCAGAACAGTACCACAGTTCATGCCAACGTACTGTATTGATATGTTTGCATAGATTGGATCCATACCACTCTGGCTATCAACCGGTATGGGTTTGGTACCCAAAATTTCATTCCTTGTTACATTGTATATATCTACATACCTCCAAAACACATGTATAGTTCAGTATTTCTAGGAATGGGTGATATATTAGAACACAATTGACATATAAGAAAGCAAGCAAACAAATCACAAACAAATAGGAAACAAAATATTACCATTGTAGGTGCTTGATTGATTACCATTAAAAAGGTGTTTGAAGGCTAGTTTTTCTAGTAAACCAACCACAATTTGTACCAGCTGATAGCCAACATGTACGCAGACTAATCAATTTCACCAATCTAGCCCAGAAGAAAGTTAGCCACTACATAAACTCATCAAACAAACTTGCTAGGCTATTAAGCTGTACCGAATAGTAAGGGTATCACCAAGCACCAATATTGAGGTTTTTCTCTAAGTGCTAGTATTGAGTTTTCTTTTTATTTTTTCTGATTTTAATAATATCAACAGCATCTTTTTAGGTTCTCTCTCTCTCTCCCCCCCCCCCCCCCTTTTGTTTCCTCTGTAGCCTTGCCTCCTTTTCTTCTTCTCCTCCTCCTCCATTACCACCACCACCTCCTCATCTTCTTCCTCCTATGCCACCACCTCCTCCTCTGCCACCTCATCCTCTCAATTCCTCCCTCCTCATCACCAACCAGACACAGCATCAACGTGTGTGCCTGTTGACACATAGAACGCCCAACTGTCACGGACTTAGCTGAATTTGCCTAAGCCGTGCGACACCCTAACGGCACTCTCAAAGACTTAGCTGAAATTGCCTAAGTCGAGAAGCAACCTTGCCCACTGTTTCGGATTTAGCTAGGATTGCCTAAGTCATGAAACGCCCAAAGCGTTATCTGTCTGCAAAGAGTCAGCCCACTTGTAACCTCATGGGGTCCCGTAGGACCTGCAAAGAAGAAGTTGATTAGCTTAGAAACGAGCGACGGACAAATCTCGACGTCTCGCAAAACGGGAAGCTATACAAGCAATTCGTCACACCTTGAGTGCAGTAAAGAAAAGAGAGAAAGAGAGCGAAACATGACTTTAGAGGGTTGTAAGAACGGTCGCAAGTCCACAAACGGCAGTTCCCAAGGTATCAGACGCAAGACAAGTTCAATTGTTGATGAAAGCCTACGCCCGACATATACCCAAAAGCCCATCCAGCCCGGTGCCACCCAGGGGGTTCCAAGGTGCTGAAATGGTTGACATTTCGCACCGCTTAGAGTGGTCACCACAGCACACGAAAAAGACCCAAAAACGGGGCTGTTTTGGCTCCGCGCAGTGAGCGATCGTTCTGCAGCCTTCTACACTACTTTCGCTCACATTTCTTAAGTAAAAACACATAAACTCAAGGCAAAATAAGCTACCAAACATCTGTACAAACAAGAAAAAGCCATGAACGGTTCACTGAACGAAGATGTTGTGGTTGAACGATGACCGTTCGTGACATTCTCCCCCACTTAAACTGTCGATGCCCTCGTCGATGCTTGTTGGTAAGCTTTGACGCAGGCTTCTTCATGTCATAAGGCGTCTTCTGACTCCCAACTGGCTTCTGTTCGATGAAGCTTTTGTCACTTCACCAAGTACTTGATTTGTTGTGCTCCATTGGGTAGCTTTGTCTTGCAATCCACCAGAATAGTTTCAATTTGCTTCTCGTAAGAGGCTCTGGTGGGGGGTAGTCGAGTTGGAACATTTCGAGAATCATCTTGCGGATCTGAGTGTTAGGCTTTCAAGTTGCTCGCATGGAAGACGTTATGAATTCTTAACCATGCTAGCAGTTGCAACTTGTATGAGACATTGCCTACCTTGCTGATGATTGGGAAAGGCCCTTCATACCTGCGTACCAATCCTTTATACAATTTGTGCCTAAATAACTGGAGTGATGCTGGTTGGAGCTTCACCAACACCATGTCACTAACTTTAAACTGTTGTCGTCGCCTTCCCAAGTCTGCTCACTTCTTTATCTTTTTGGCCGCCTTCTCCAAGTAAGCCCGCGCAATATCTACATTGCGATGTCATTCCTTTGCAAAATGATATGCTGATAGGCTATTCCCTGTATAACCAATAACCAAGGTGTGAGGAGTTGATGGTTGTTGTCTCGTAATAATCTCGAAGGGACTCTTATTGGATGCAGAGTTCTGCTGCAAGTTGTAGGAGAATTGGGCTATGTCCAACATCTTCACTCAATCTCGTTGGTTGACACTCACGTAGTACCGAAGATATTGCTCCAAGAGCAAGTTGATTCTTTTTGTTTGGCCATCCGTTTGGGGGTGGAGGCTTGTGGAGAAGTATAACTTGGATCCCAACATCTTGAATAGCTCGGTCCAGAATCGTCCCAAGAACCGAGAATCTCGATCACTAATGATATTGTGTGGGACTCCTCAATACTTCACCACATTCTTCATCATCAATTTAGCCGCCTCCTCTGCTGAGCAATGTAGGGGTGTAGTAATGAATGTTGCATACTTCGAAAACCGATCGACTACCACAAGTATCAATCTAAGTCCCCCTACTGCGGACAAGCTTGATATGAAGTCCAAGGAAATGCTCTCTCATGGCTTTCTGGTACGGGCAACGGCTCCAAAAGTCCCACTGGCTTCTGCTACTCTACCTTGTCCTGTTGACAAGTAAGGCATGTTCGAACATATTCCTCTACATTTGTCCCCATCTTCGGCCAATAGAAGGCCCTCTCTATGAGAGACATTGTTCGATGAATGCTCGGATGTCCTACCCAAAGGGAATCGTGATACTCTCTCAAGAGTTCACGCCTCAAGTTGTCCACTCGCGAAACATAAATTCTATTCCCCTTGGTGTAGATGAGTCCCTCCTGGACCCAAAATCGTCGTGCCTTGCCCTCTTTGATGAGTTGCATTATGGTTACTACCTGAGGATCACGGTATAGTCCATTCCTGATCCTGGAAAGGAAGTTGGAGTGCAATTGACTTGGCTCGCCTCCTGCATAACATTCACTAGTTCCACTTTCCGACTCGGCACGATGTTTGATTTTCCGGGTTTATACTCCATCACCATGTCGAACTCAGCCAAGACGTCCTGCCATCGTGCTTGCTTTGGGGAGAGTTTCTTTTGAGTTTGGAAGTAACTCAATGCGATATTGTCTGTCCTTAGCACAAATGGTGCTCCTAGAAGGTAGTGTCACCACACTCATAGACAGTGGACCACCATTGTCATCTCCTTCTCATGCACAGGGTATCGTCACTCGGTCTTGTTGAGCTTGCAACTCTCGTAGGCCATTGGATGACCCTCTTGCATAAGAACTCCCCCAATAGCAAAGTCAGAAGCATATGTATGGACTTCAAAAGACTTCCCATAGTTTAGTAATCTGAGTATAAGTTCCTCCAACACAGCAGTCCTTAAGTCTTGAAATGTCGCCTCACATTTGTCCGACCATCTCCAAGACTGCTCCTTCTTTAGCAACTCCGTCAACGGAACTGCGCGCTTGGAATATCTAGCTATGAAGCACCGATAATAGTTGACGAACCCAAGGAAGGATCTCAACTCTAACACCTTCTTTGTGTTCACCAGTCCGCCACAGCTTGCACCTTAGACTTGTCCATTCGGATGGAACCATTGCCGATTCGATGCCCCAAGAATAAAATTTTCGTTTGGGCAAAGTAGCACTTTTCCCTCTTCACGAACAAGGTGTTCTCCCTGAGAACTTTGAAATTTGTTCGGAGGTGCTTAACATGCTCCTCAAGTGTTTGACAATAGACGACGATATCATCTAAGTAGACGACCACAAACTTGTCCAGATACTCCTTGAACAGTTGGTTCATTAGAGTGCAGAATGTGGCCGGAGCATTGGTTAAGCCGAAAGGCATCACCAAGAACTCGAATGCTCCATACCTGATCACAGGTAATCTTCGCCTCATCACCTTCTGCAATGCGCACCTGCCAATACCCTGACCGAAGGTCAAGTTTGGAGAAGTACCTTGTCTTGCCCAATTTGTTCAAACAAGTCCGCGATGAGCGGGATGGGGTACTTGTTCTTCACCATCAACTTGTTGAGGGCTCGATAATCAATGCATAATCGGATGCTCCCATCTTGTTTCTTCTGGAAGAGGACTGGAGCTCCGAAAGGTGCTTTTGAATTGCGGATGAGACCACCGCTTAGCAGTTCATCCAACCGCTTCCTCAGTTCGCCAACTCTGGAGGGGCCATGCGGTATGGTAGTCTCACTGGAGGCTTAACTCCCGGCTCTAGCTCATCCGATGATCCACGCCTCGACATGGTGGTAGAGTTATCGGCAACTCCATTGGCATCACATCTGAGAACTCTTCAGGATGTTCGCCACAACAGCAGGTTCTTAAATGGCCTCCCCGTCAAGTGTCTCTAGCTTCATAGCAGCTACAAAGGTTGATTCACCTTTTCGTACCCCTTTCTTCAATTGTAAAGCCGATATTTGTTGTGGGTCCTTGGTTCCTCCTCGAGAAACTAGAACTACGCAGGGATCGTCGCCTCCCATTAGACATAGGAAGTTCAGGAACGACATTGGGACCAACTTCGCCGAGTGCAAAAACTCCATTCTGAGAATCACTTGGAAGTCATCCAATGGCACCGCCATCAAGTTTGTGCTCCCGCTCCATGTTCCGATCTTGATGGGGACCCCCTTTGCTCGTCCGGAGATCCGCTTGGCCTCCGAGTTCACAGCCTTCATACGACTTGGGCTCTTCTCCAAGATTAATCCAAGTTACTTAGCTTCACGATCGGTAATAAAATTGTGGGTAACGCTCGTGTCCACCATTGGACGGGTTGTTCGGCCATTAAGCTTGATGTCCACGTACATTAACTCGCTGCTTCCTGTCTTCGGTGGCTTTGCCTTTGTGTTCTCCCCCACTTGACTTCGCAACGCATTCAGCAAATACATTGCTCCCATCCTGGGTCCTTGCGACACCTCACTATCGCTACTGGATTCAGAACTGCTCGAACTAAGGGCGACAGCTTTGCCCTTGTCCGACTTGTGGGGATATCGATGCAGTTAAAGTATTGAGTGCCTACTTTTGCGGGCACTCCCTCACCATGTGCAATCCTCCACACAAAAAGCATCCGCCAGATTTCGGGGCTTTACCTTTCGAGCGTGGTCCCTTGTGGAAGCTCTTCTTCTTTTATTAGCCCCCAGACTCCTTCACCAGAGAGTATTTAGCTAGGCGATTTCCTGAAGATTATTTCTTCTTTCTCAAATCCTCTAAAGAAACAAAGTCAGTTAGCCTTTCTGCGGCTGCAATTGCCCCGACTACGTCGGTGACATTCCTCCGATGTAGTTCTTGTTGTGCTCATGGCTTCAAGCCATCAAGGAAGCTAAATAGCTTATCTTTTTCAGACATGTCCTGCATATCCAGCATCAATGCTGAAAATTATTTCACATAGTCTCGGATTGTTATACTTTGGCGGAGTTGTCTCAGTTTCCTTCTTGCGACAAACTCTGTGTTCTCGGGCAGGAACTGAGTTCTCAAT
Source organism: Ensete glaucum (assembly GCA_021527575.1). Lineage (NCBI taxonomy): Eukaryota > Viridiplantae > Streptophyta > Magnoliopsida > Zingiberales > Musaceae > Ensete > Ensete glaucum. The sequence continues at coordinate 38,554,574 of CM038552.1, forward strand.
TCTCACTTTGTCTCCTCATGTATCCACTCGACATCAACCTTGCTGGATCACTTCCCAACGGGTTCGCCACCAAAGTTTTGCATCCCCATTCAGATACATTGTTGCTAATAGCAACTTTGGTCTCTTCAGAATCGAGCTTTGTAGCACGAAAATACTATTCTATGTCGAACAAGAATTTTTCAAGCTCTTTAGCATCCCTAGCACCCCCGTAGCAATGCAGCTCCGGTGCCCTGAAGTTTTGTGGTGACGCAGCGCGGGTAGTATTCCCTCCTGCATCAAGAGTCCTTATTAACACCATCACCTTAGCCATGAGTTCCGCCACAACTTCGCGTAGATGTCGTACGAAATATTTGGTGTCCTCTGTCAGTTGATCAATCAAGGATTCAACTTTCTCGATCCGAGATTCAGCTTCTTCTTGTGAGCTCTCTACCCTAAGGAGCTTTCGTTGGCCTTGGTAGAGTTCCTCCAAGCTCGCTTCAAGAACATCAAGGCGGGTTTCCGCCGTTGTAAGTCTCTCCTTGTGGCTCTTTTTCCCGATTGGCGTTCCAGATGGTACCTCCTCCACTCGTGGAGAATACCCAACTTCACGCTCGTCTTGTTTACTGCGCTCCTCGGCTAAAGCGATTCTGGCGAGTTTGCACTGACCCACTGCGGCTGCTTGGAGCAAGGGTCCAGCTTGCCCCATCTTGCTCGATTCACCACGATGTTTCACCATAGCGAGATTGCAAATCTTCTTCGTTGTTCGTTTGAATTGTTTGCCTGCTCTGATACCACACTGTCACGGACTTAACTGAATTTGCCTAAGCCGTGCGGCACCCTAGCGGCACTCTGGAAGACTTAGCTGAAATTGCCTAAGCCGTGCGGCACCCTAGCGGCACTCTGGAAGACTTAGCTGAAATTGCCTAAGTCGTGAAGCAACCTTGCCCACTATCCCGGACTTAGTTGGGATTGCCTGAGTCATGAAACACCCAAAGCGTTATTTGTCCAAAAAGGGTCAGCCCACTTACAATCTCGTGCGGTCCCGTAGGACCTGCAAAGAAGAAGTTGATTAGCTTAGAAACAAGCGACGGACAAGTCCCGACATCTCGCAAAGCGGGAAGCTATACAAGCAATTCGCCGAACACCTTAAGTACAATAGAGAAAAGAGAGAAAGAGAGTGAAACATGACTTTAGAGGGTTGTAAGAACGATTGCAAGTCCACAAACTATGGTTCCCAAGGTGTCAGACGCAAGACAAGTTCAATTGTTGATGAAAGTCTATGCCCAACATATACCCGAAACCCCATCTAGCCCACCTTGGGGGGTTCAAATCTTGAAATGGTGACATTTCACACCGCTCGAGTGGTCATGACACACGAAAAAGACCTAAAAATGGGACAGTTTTGGCTCCACACAGCGAGCGATCATTCTGCAGCCTTCTACACTACTTTCGCTCACATTTCTTAGGTAAGAACATATAGACTCAAGGAAAAACAAGCTGCCAAACATCTATATAAACAAGAAAAAGCCATAAATGGTTCGCTGAGCGAAGATGTTGCGGTTGAACGATGACCGTTCGTGACACAACGGCACCAATACAAATAATATTATGCCCAAGGACCACTTTCAGCACTAGATAGATTTGTAACCTCGCTCAACTGTACTTATCCTTAAATTTCTTACTGCCCCTCTTGTTTCTCTTCCTTGATCCTCCTCATCGACATTCATCCCCACTTCTTATCTTCCTTTCCTTCCTACAACAATGAGGAATTGCTCATATTTGGCCAACTCCAGCTTATTGGTACGAGTCAATCTAAGTTTGAAAAGCACTTGTAGAGAGAGAGAACAAATATCACTGACAAAAATGAGGACTTCAAAACCAAACCTATGATCATAACAACCAATATTACCAGATTGACCTCATACTACTCAAGGTCGACTTAATAAATCTGTTTCCCACCTTAAAAACTATTGAGGCCAATATAACTAGTAAATGAAAAAACTTAATATGTATAATAGAAACATTTTTATATTTTAAAATATTCAATTTTAAACATAATGATTATCTCAAGCTCGAGTCTCCATGCATGAATGAAAAAAAAAAGATTGTGACTTTGGATAGTGACTCAAGAATCTATTAGACTCCTAATAATCTGTTTAGGCATAGAACTTTTAAATTGCATGCTCTCCACATTTTTCTTCTGCTGCTATTTTTCAATGTGATAAGACAATTGGTGTTCCAGTGTAAGAATGTATAAATCAATATTTAAAGCATTTAAACAACCTTATGGTATATTATATTTGTGTGGTCAATTGTTCTCAAACCAAAATAGGTCACGTATTAGTTTGATTCTTGCACTCTTCTTATCTGCTTTTATGTTTTCTTAAATTGTTTGGGACCGTGCATAGCTTTTTTTTTTCTTTTGGACTTTCTTTGGCCCTGTCGAAGGATGTATGACCAAACATTGGTAAATTTATTCAGATTCAATCAAAATATTGAAGACAATTTTCCACATTTTAGATTTAATTGGGTTTGTAGCAGTCAGGTTTGTAGCTCATTCAAAGCTAGCTAACTAATGGATAAATAAATTAATACTATAGAAAAGGATACACCAAAATTTTCAGCATCGTTTTTAGTACCATCTCTCATTCAATGCTAGCTAACTAAGAAAATTTAAAGTTCTTTCTATAAGGTCATTATCTCAACATGGAAAAGCAAATAATAAGAAGCAAATATGTATATTTTTAAACATAGACAAAAAAACCAATACAAGAGTACAACAAACTATTACAAATTTAAAAGACGAGTATTCAGTGCTTTGCATTCTTGGATTATTTCATCCTCATCAAGAAGATCTTCCAAGGTAAAGTTTTCCTTGTCCAAAATAGCGTCTACCTGAAACAAAGCTGGAGCCAGTATTAAAAAATGCATTTTGTTTTATACGCATTATACAAACTAATAATGACAATGCTTATGAAGGGAAGAAACAGCAAATATTTTCGCAATTATAAGTAACAATATACAAAAATTTCCCGTGGTGACAAATGGTAACACAACGCGCATCCCAAAATTCGGACGAACAAAACCCCAATCCCATCCAAGAAGGTAAAAGAATAAGAAATCCATCCAATAAGAGCGTAAAGACTCACGGGAGACGCTTGACTCAGTCCGGTCATGCGCCAGAACATCCTGACGGCCCCCAGTCGAAAGATCCCAAGAGCGCCTCGGGCGCCCCAACTGCCAGATCTAGGGTTCCGGGGACCGGAACCCTCGCCAATTGGCTCCAAGAAAACCCTATGGGGGCGAACAGAACCCTATGATCCCCGATTCTTTCTTCCTCGGGCGGCTTCTTGAAGGCGAAGCAGATCGAAGGTCGGAGGAAAACGCGCTTCAAAGAAGGAACGCGCAGTGAATTGGCCGGTGATTGGGAATGGGAAGGCTCAAAGCGATCGATCTCGAGGAGGGATTGAGGGAAGAACGAGATGAGGAGGCCAGAGGAGCGGGAGGGGAGAAGGGAAATGGGCGAGCCCTTCAATCGCGGGAGACGAAAGAGGAAGAACGTTGGGCCTAATGTTTGCTTAAATACGGACCCCTGGAGAGTGCTTTCATCTATTTAGGGAGATAAATTAGGTTTATGTTTTATTTATTATTGTATATATATTATATTTATTTATATCAAAAAATTTTGAAAATAACATATTTTCCCCTATAAAGTTAGTAGAGATTGTATATGTTCTTAAAATTATTATCATTCTTATAACTTTATCTAAAATAAAATATTCTCTCATTAATACACATGATAATTCATAATTGATGGTAGTCAAATAATTTTTTAGGCTTTTAACCTCATTAATTAACTTAAGCATCAAAAGAATTTTATCATTTGAGCAGGATTTCAATGATCAAAATCTTTTTTATTTTAAAATGCCTTGTCTTTAACTCGGGCATCCGGGTGGGATCAACATGCCTCATCCCAAATAAAATATTTGATCAATCATAACCCAGCAACAAATGGATTGATGCATGATGTATTGACTAATTTATATTGCATGAACAAACATGGAACTTGTAATTAATTAATTTCGTGCAAAAAAATATTATTATGAAAAATAATGATCAAGTTAGCTTTATATCAAAAACCAAAATGGGCGTAGCAAACTCTCCAATTCTTTGTTTGCTTATCTTAATAACTAGTTCATAGGCCAACCATAATCATTGATGATAAATATTGTGCATTATCATGCTCAATTTAATTTGGTCAAATTCCAATCAATATAGCTTCTAATTTGTGAATCATTTCAGCTACATTGAAGGTTAATTATGATCGTTCTTCTAATTGAGATCCAGCGTCATGTTGGATGTGATCTTCATTAGTTATAATGATCAAAGACTAATCATGATAATATGAAGGCATATCTTGATCATTCATTCTAAATTAGAAAACAATTATAGTCATCTATTTATTTTGTGGCCATGCATAAATTTTGGAGCATTTTGATATAATTTTCTGCTATTTTAGGCCCAATATAACTATTTTGATATCATTTCTCATCAAGTTAATTAAAATTTTACTTTGCATTTTCAAACAGAAAAAAAAAGAAAAAAGAAAACTAACGATGCCAGAGAATGCAAATTTATCAATTAGATAATTTAATGTTTCGTAGAAGTTCTTTCCATGTTCTAGAGTGAGTTAGTTGTGAAAACAAGTTTAAAAGACCAAAAATAAATTTAATTATGCTATTTTAACTTTCTGTGGAGAAACATCATTTAAATTTTTTTGGTTTTAAAATCAGTTTTTTTAACTTAAGAATATCTTCAATGATTAGCCAAAAATGGGATGTTATGGACTTGTCAAAAGAAAATTCTTTTTTGAAGAAATTATAATATTTGTTTCTTGAACATGTCATAATGGAATATAACCACTACCCTCACATAATTATTAGGCTTTGGCTGAAATTATAGATATCGTGGTTAGAAGAGGTGAGACAATTAAATTAGTTTTAGTTGTCTGAGGATAGATAGAGAAACATTTAAAAGTTTTACTAGAAACTATATATGAGGATCTATATGCTTCTTAATAGACAAAATATTATTTTATGTAGAACTTAATGATAACTCCAATTTGTATGTGCAAAGAAAAGAGATGATGGAGAACAAATGTCGTGCTGAAGGGGATAAAAGAAGAACTATAACTAAGAAATGCAAGCAGAAGATGTGTAGATTGATTTGGACAAGATCAAATAATCAAGTTGTGTCTCTACTTTAGCCATTAGCCGTTTCCTTTCATCTTAGAAACAGCTGATCTATTATACATCCTACTGATGATTCATCAGAAGTGACCACAAGTGTTTCCTTTTGATCCAAAACATCTTCCAACTTCTCTTGCAAAAGTGATATTGGGATGAAATGATATTAATCCAAGTGATGAAAATTTTTTCTTTTTTTTGTCTTCAGGCTTACTGATCTTACTAGGACATTAGATTAAGCTTGCTGTGATGAACTGATGTCTGAAACAGTTAATTAGGCCATTCAAAGTAAGCTGCATAGAATAAAGAGAGCAATAGAAGTCTTGCAGAATTAGTTTCAACAGATTAATGCATACTTTTGATCAATGATTGTTATATCTTCATATATTATCCACAAGCAAAACCCTTATTTTGGCATTTCAATAACAATGTTGTGTAACTTTAAACCGTAACTTAAAAGTCATGTTTGAGTCAACAAACAACAAACTTGGTCCTGTCTCGAGAGTATAAGGTTATATTTTTATGAATCTATAAATTTTTGATTTTTTAGTCATGTTTGAGTCATGTAATATATAGTTAGGTTAGCCAAGTTGGAATTGTTTAGGAGTTTAGTTGGAGTCAGTTAGGAGTTTATTTTATTTATTTATTATTTAATTAAGAGTCAGTTAGGAGTTTAGTTGGAATCAGTTAGGACTCTCAGTAAAACTCTATAAATAGGATTGTAACTATTCCTTTATGAATCAATCCATGAAGAAAATATTATTTTAACCAATTGGCCAAAATCCTAGAAGGGTCGATCCTATATAGGGATCAAGGAGATCGATCTTTCGAAGTGATCAAAGAGGCCTGATCCCCTTAAAGTGACTGTTTATCCCCCTTTCACCATAATAGAACCTTATGGGTTCCTATCAATTGGTATAAGAGCAACGATACTCGACGTTCCCGCTACGATTTCAAGATATTTGTTGCAACTTCTTGAAGATCTTGTAACCATCTTCATGTTACCGTCCCCCACATCTGCTCGCCTATTGTCGACCCCATCCTCACCTTCTCGCAGCAACCACCTAGAAGCCATCTCCTTACCTCTTCATATTTCACAACTATTGTAGCCCAGCCACCATCATCGCCACTGCTTCCTGTTGCCTAGCTGCATCGCTAGCCCTACTCCTCGATAACACCAATTAATGCATTCCTAGCCCGGCGATCACTTCCCTTGGGACGTAGCAGCCGCAGCCACCATTGGTCACTCTCCACACTGATGCTACTACGTCCTCTGCCTCTCCTTCAACCTTCCTCTACCGTCGCCTCCTATTACTGCTGACACTGCCCTCATCTACCACTTGCAACCCACTTAGCCACGCAGCCTTTATATCACTGCTACTGCCTTTCTCTCAACCCGTGTACAATAGCATCGTCGCTGCTTCCTGCAGCCCATCCACATCGCCCTCAACTGCACCCTGCTCTTCCCCTTCTCCCCTGCTCCACTACAGTTGTGTCTTCTAGCCTTCTGCTGCAGTCGTGACTAGTGCTATCGATCTCCGCTATTGTCCATGTATGTTATAATTTTCTCTACCCAGATCTTGCAGCATCCATCGCACCACACTAGTGTTGACTCCCCATCCAGCTCCGTTGGTGACCGAGCAAGAAAGGGCCAGTCGTCACTGTTTCCCTCAATTGTTGCTTCCCCTGCTTACCACTACCCTCTTCTGCTACTGTCGCTGATTCTGCAGCCACTGACCACCACCACCATCACTGTCTTTCCCCTTCTTTCTATCGGCATTGACAGCAATAGTCGGCTGCATCGTTGCTACTCCTCCTTGCAATCGTCATCATTGCCAATAGCATTTCGCTGCCCCTATCCTCCTCCTTGCCATTGCCATCGACATCGTCACCAACAGCATGATGCTGTTGCTACCTCTTAACCCTAGATTGTAGCTGCCAACACCATTAGTCCACTCGACAGACTGATGCCCTTGACCCGATATCAGAAAAAAGAGTTGAACATTATTTATCTATATTTTTATACGATAGCTATTGATGGTACAATGGAAGCAAGATATGAAGCCTTCAAAACCCGACTAGAGAATAGGCTACAAGAAATCTTCAACAATTTTAATGGAGACCCTCAACAAATCTCAACATGATGAAAGTTCCAATCTCAAGGGGGAAAATATAGGGAAAAGTGATCAAGGGCAAGACATAGGATACCCGCGCATAAAGGTGGAATTCCCACAGTGAGAAGATGGAGATCTGATTGACTAGATCTCGTGGACTGACAAAGTTTTTTCATTTCCATAGGACTCTAGAGGAATCCAAGGTAGAGATAGTTTCAATTCAACTTAAGAGAGACACAATCCAATGGTACGATTGATATGAAAACTATCACAGTGTTCCTTCATGGGAGCAGTTCAAGAAATAACTCCTCGTTCACTTTGGACCATTAGAGTATGAGAATGTTGATGGACAACTCGCCAAAATCCACCATCCTTCTATAGTACAAGAATACCAGAGTAGATTTCAATGACTGTTGAACCAAGCTAGAGATTGGTCTAAGAGACAACTGGTGGGAACACTCATTAAGGGGATCAATCCTAAGATTTGATGTGAAGTTAATGACAGGACCCTAACAGAGTTAGGTCCTCATCTATTGAGTCATATTCTTTATTGAGTCATATTAGTCGGTCCAGTCAAGTCAATTAGGAGTCTATTTAATTAGGAGTCATAGTAGGGTTGAAGTCTATTTGATTATGAGACATAGTAGGAGTTGGAGTCTATTTGATTAGGAGTCATAGTAAGAGTTGGGAGTCTAGTTGATGAAGAGTTATAGTAGGAGTTACATTCGGCTAAGAGTCTCTGTAAATAGGGCTATAACTCTTTCCTTTTAATTGATCAATAAAAAGACTTTTGTTTTAGCCTATTAGCCAAAATCCTAGGAGGGCCGATCCCCCATAAAGATCAAGAAGGCTCGATACCCTCGAAGTGATTGTTTATCCCCCTTTTCCATGATAGAACCATAGGGGTTTCTATCAATTGGTATTAAAGCGACGATCCTCGATGTTCTCACTACGATTCCACTATCCATCTCTGCTATAACTTCTCCTCAAAGATCTTGCAGCCTTGTAGTCATATTCGTGTAATCTAGCCACTGTAGTCGTAGCCCTCGGTCGTGCTGCCATACCTCCTCTATCGTAGCTGCACCAGCTCCATCCTTCGTCACCAGCATTGTCATTGCTGCCATCAGCTCCAACTGCACCCTACTCCCTCTTACTCAACTAATAAGGAAGATCTCCTTCTCCCCTACCATTGCCATCTCCTGCGCCTCCACTAGAGACGACGTCAGTGCCCCTCCCTTGCCGCTATCTTAGTTATAAACCCACCTCTGCCATAGCCGATGTTGCTGGATTCTCCTCCCAATGTTGGATATGCAACAACAACAACCATTGCCTTCCATCCCATCATTGTCACTTCCTTCCTTGCTGTCAACATCTCGAGCAAAAAGGGACCATCGCCACTAGCTGCTAACCTAGACCATTGTCCCTTCCCTGCTACCACTGATTTCATTATTCTGTCACTTTTGTCAGCCACACCCCTTACCTTTGCCACTGCTACCACTCCGCCTCTACCCTCTTCTTCCAACCGCGATATCTGATCTCCTTATTTATGGCTTGCAGCCACATTGCCAGTCACTCCCTCCCCTACCGCTGTCGCTTCTTCCTCATTCGCTGCTTCCCCTACTTCTCGTTGCCTTATTCTTTCTCTACCAACCAACAGCCATCGTCATTGGTTGTTGACGTCGTTGTCTGTAGCCACGTAGTCGTCAGTGGTCATTGTTTCTCGCTACTACCATCTTCCCTTTCTTTCTATCACTGTCCATCGTTGTCCACCATTGTCGTCAACGTTGTTGCCCTCCTTCTCCATCACTACTACCCCTACACTGAAGCTGGCACTTCTAGTTGCAGTAGCTTCAACCGTTCCTTATGCCAATGCTGCTCCTTCCAACCCTAGCCACTCATAATTCTGCGAGCATTTCCATCTCACACAAGGACCAAAACAATGTAATTTCCAGCCCTAGGCCATAGCCGCCTTCAACGTCGTGATCCCTCACACTATCAACGGGCAAATTTCACAACCGCTACATTGTGTGGGACATGCTGATATCCTAAACCTAATATCAAAAATAGGAGTTGAACATTATTGATCTACAATCTTATGTGATGGCTACTGATGGTTTAATGGAAGTAAGATTTGTAGTCTTCGAAGTCAGAATGAAAGAAAGATTGTAAGAACTCTTTAGCGAATTCAAAAGAAGTCTATTGGAGAACCCCAACAAATCTCAACATGGTGAAAGTTTCAATCTTAAGGGGAACTGATCTTAAAACATAGGGAAAAGTGATCGAGGGTAAGACACAGAATACCCATGCATGAGGGTGAAAATTTTAAGATGGCAAGATGAAGATCTGACTAGTTGGATATCACGGGCTAAAAAGTTCTTTCACTTCCACAGAACTCCAGAAGAATCTAAGGTGGAAGTAGCTTCAAATCAACTTAATGGTGATGCAATCCAATAACATAATTGGTATAAAACCTGTTATGGGGTTCTCTCATGGAAGTAATTCAAGAGAGGACTTCATGATCGCTTTGGACCATCTGAGTATGAGAAATATTGATGAGCAGCTCACCATAATCCACCAGACTTCCATGATACAAGAATATCATAACAAATTTGAACGACTATCAAATCAAGTCAGAGATTGGCTTGCACGACAATTGTTAGAAACATCTATCAAAAGACTTAATCTAGGCATTCGATGTGAAGTTATGCTCACCAACCCCGCACTATGATAGTTACGATCTCTTTTGCACGTGTGCATGAGAAAAACATCAATAGAGAGTATCGTCGAAATAGAAATGACAACCCATAAATAATTAGTAAGCTGCCCACCCCATCTATTCTCAACCAAAACTCGGACACCCAAAAACTAACATGAGGAAAACTCAAGGAAAAAATTACTAAAGGATTTGTGCTAGCATTGTGATGAAAAAATGGAGTTAGGAACACCGATGCAAACTGGGTTAGATTCTGATCATTGAACCAATAAAGGAGAAATTAAAAACTAATAATGTGGACTCTGATCATGAAGGTATGTAGTACGATGAAGATATTGGACCTATTACATATACAATGTATGCATTAGCTAGCTACTCTAATCACAACCCATAAAAATTAAAAGAATTTTGAAACATCAGCCTGTTACTATTTTAATCAATATTAGTAGCACTAATAATTTTATGGACAAAAAGCTTATTGACTAATTGACCTATCATATTGAAGGCTGTGATAAATTTGAAGTTAAAGTTGTTAATGAACTAATCATAACTTGTGATTGTTGAATCTCGGATTTTGATGATAAAATCAATTGACGGATTTTATGATCTAACTTGTATGTTAGAAAAAATGATACATAATAAACTATGATGATGAAAAGGCAATCCAATTTGATATTAGGCTAGAGTCAAGTTCAAGCATCGGACCAGGGTTCGGACGATGCAGTGGGAGCTCGTCGATGGTGATCAAATGCCCACTAGGAGCACGCCGGGAGATGATCGAGAGACTCGTCAGAAAGTTCATCGGGAGTTTAGAAGATCAATTGACATATTGGATAAGAATGATTGTAATTATATAATGTGTCATAGTTAGCATCGTAATTGAGTCCTAATTGAGTTAGATTTAGAGAAATCCAAATTAACTCAATGTGAGGCAACCGAATCTACTTTGGGTAAGACTTGAGCCCATGGTTAAGCTCATTTCCTTAATATGGAAGGGGGTCAACAGGAGGTACATCTCAGGTATAGAATAGTATGAGAAAGTATTTTCCCGGGCTACCTGATAGTAGTAGCGCTGGTGGGTGATGGTAGCACCACCTAGGTAATGGTGGTACCACCCAAGTGACGATAGTACTGCCACTACCTAGGTTTTTGGGTGACTGCCGATGGTGGTACCGTCGGTGTCGGTGGTAGTACTGCCCGTACCTGAGTTTTTTGGTAAAGATTAAATTTTGGCTCCATTTTTTTATACCAATTAGGGTCTATAAATACCCCAAGTATTCTTGCATGGAAAAATAAGTAAGTGATAAGAAAGTACAAGAAAAGTGGCTATAACTTTAGTCAAAATTATGTAAAATATTAGAACTTCCTTTGAGTGCTATAAAGTGCAAAGTGAGTCTAAGAAAAGAGTGAAAAATTGTAAATGTTCCTCTCCTAAACCTGTGAAAATGAGAAAAGTACAAGGGGTTTTGATCTTCACCTATGGAAGAAGATCATTGGTGGATACCAACGGGCCTCGATGAAGGAGGACATGAAAAGTGGACATAGGTACAGCTTTTGGTCGATCCACTTTAAATTTATGAGCCTTCCTTTACTTGTTTTTTCTAAACTTATTTTCTCATTTTAGTATTCCTTAACTAATTCTAGATTTTTCTTTCAAATTTGGTTTAAATCACTCACTTACTTGCTTTTAATGAATTTCGAGAAACGCTTTTGATTTCTTCTTTACTTTAAGTAAATTTTTTGAAATGAGTCCTTGCACTTGAACTAATTCACGCACCCTCTATTAGTGCCAACTTGATCCTAATAGTTGGCATCAGAGTGGGTTATACTCAATTAGATTGACACCCAAGAGCTACTGGCTTCACTTGGCATTAACAAGGGACACTCTATCACAGTTCTCCCATGTTCAATATGACGTATTATATATATTAGAAAACTGAAATGGGTATCTTTTTTATTTCGATGGATTTTAAACTATGGAATCTTATCGAAAATAGTTTTCAGAAGTTATCCAATCCGATGAATGATTGGAATGATAATGAAAAAAAGATGTTTCATTAAATACCAAGGCTATGAATGCTTTATTTTATGCTTTAGATAAAAATGAGTTTAATTAGATTTCCACTTATAATTTGACTTATGATATTTGGCATAATTTAAAAGTCACACATGAAGGCACAAGTAGGGTAAAGGAATCAAACATAAATCTTCTTGTACATAACTATGAATTGTTTAAAATGAGACCAAGTGAGATTATTGGTGACATATAAATCTATTTTACATATGTCATCAATAGTTTAAGATCTCTTGGTAAAGTTTATTCCAATCTTGAACTTATTAATAAAATTTTGAGATCTTTACCTAAAAGTTAGAACCTGAAAGTAACTTCTATACAAGAGGCCAAAGACTTGAACCACTTGCCTCTTATTGAACTAATTGGGTCTCTGATGACTTATGAAATGAGCTGCAAAACTCATGATGAACTTGAAGAATATCTTCCAAAGAACAGGAAGGATATTACCTTGAGAACCAAAGATGAACACCTTCTAATGAAAACAGATGACTCCTCAAGTGATGAGGACAATGATCTTGCAGTACTAACAAGAAAATTTAAAAAATTCATAAAAAACAAAAATCATAACTAGGGCATGAAAGAAGCTAGGGCATTTCAAAAGTAAATGCCCATAGTTGAAGAAAAAAACATCAAACACGAAGAAGACCTTCTCAACAATATGGGATGATTCAAGCTCGTTAGATGAAGAAGACAATAACAATGGAGAAGTAGCTAACTATGCACTAATGATCATCCATGACGAGGTAAGTAAATCTTCTAAAGATTCCTTTACTTTTGATGAATTATTAAATATATTTCATGAACTAGTTGATAAATTTAAGAAGCTTAGCAAAACATATAAATTACTTAAAAATGAACATACATTACTCGCTAGTAAATTTGAAAACATGCATCAAGCATCAATGTTATACAATTCTTGTACTAAATGTGAAATACTAGAAAAAATTAGAAAGAAAAATATCATACTTCAATAAACTTTATAAAAATTTAAAATAAGAAATAAATCTTTAAACATGATCCTTGCTAATCAAGGTTATGTCCATAGGAAAGAATGTATTGGCTATATGGGTAACACTCAACAAAAGTGATAGGACTCCAATAGGGTTGAGTCCTAATCTCCCTAGAAGTAGTCAATAAAATCTTGCTAGATTGTAATAAAACCACTCTTATCATATAAAGGAGTATGCTAGAGTTCAATAAAAGCCAACCATGTTTGTTAAATGACCAACTTTAAATATGCCACTAAGAATCAAGTGTAATTTTTTATGAAAAATTAGGACATAAGACAAACAAATGCCTATTTAGAAAATATAGTCCACATCAATTAGTTTGGGTTCCCAAGGAAACTTTATATAATAAAATAATTAGAAAATAAAGATAAAGTTCTTTATGAAGGATCCAATGTTAAATGGGTACCTAAATTAAAAATAATTTTTTTTTGTAGATTTGTCTCCAAACTAAAGCTAGGAGTACCAAATGGTATCTTAATAGTGGATGCTCAAGGCACATGACCGGAGATTGAAGGAGTTGTTACCTTTGGAGACAACAATAAGGGTAAAATCAATTCACAGTGATAATGGTGGAAAGATTTCTTCAATTCGTAGTGACCATAGTGGAGAATTTCAAAACAATGATTTTTGAAATTTTTGTAAATCAAATGGGTATATCCATAACTTTTCTACTCTATGAAATTCACAACAAAATAGAGTGGTAAAGAAAAAAAAGGAGCTTTAAAGAAATAGCTAAAACAATATTGAACAAACACAGGTTACCCAAATACTTTTATGTTGAAGCCGTTAATATGACATACTATATTTTAAATAAGGTTCTTGTAAGACCATAGCTCACTAAAACTCCTTACAAATTGTGGAATAGTAAAAAACTTAATATTTTCTATTTTAAAATATTTGGTTGCAAATGTTTTATTTTAAATGAGAAAGATGCTTTAGAAAATTTGATATAAAATCCAATGAAGGAATTTTTCTAGGTTATTCTTCTATTTCAAAAGCTTATCATGTTTTTAATAAAAGAATATTAGTAATAGAAGAATCCATTCATGTTGTTTTTAATGAGTTTTCTGAATTTAAAAAGATTCATTTTGATGATGAAATTGATCTTTAATATTTTGAATTTAAATAATAATACTCCTAATAGTAACTTAGATGAATCTACTTCCAAATCCTTACCCAAAGAATGGAAGTATGTAAATGATCATTCTAAGAAGCTTATAATAAAAGAAACATCTAAAGGAATCGATTTTCTTTTAGAAATTTTTATGCAAATGCCATGTTTCTTTCTCAAATCAAGCCAAAGTGCATTAATAAGGTCCTTTTAGATGATACTTTGGTTAATGCAACACTTGAATAGCTTAATTAATTTGAGAGAAATGAGGTATGAGAGCTTGTTCCTAGACCTAATGGCCATTTAGTGATTGATACTAAATCGATCTTTAGAAATAAGTAAGATGAAAATAGTATCATGGTTAGGAACAAAGCTAAATTAGTGATCAAAGATTTCAACCAAGATGAAGGAATCGATTATGATGAAACATTCACTCCCGTGGTTAGACTTGAAGCTGTAAGGATGCTTCTTGTCTTTACATCTTTTAAAAATTTTAAGTTTTCTTAAATGAATGTTAAAAGTGTTTTTCTAAATAGTTTTATTTCCGAAGAAGTGTATATTGAATAATCCCCCTAGTTTTGAAAATAATCTTCTTCCTAATCATAGTTTCAAACTTATAAAAACTCTTTATGGATTAAAATAAGCCCCTCAGGCTTAGTATGAAAGACTTAGTTTTTTTTTATTTTAAATATTTTCTAAAGGCAAGGTTGATATCATATTATTTTTTAAGAATTTTAAAAATGATCTTCTTGCTATTCAAATTTATATTGATGATATCATTTTTGGATTTACAAATGAATCTTTATGTGAGTCTTTTACTAAAGAAATGAGCTAAGAGTTTGAAATGAGTCTAATGAGTGAGTTAATATTCTTCTTACGATTACAAATAAAACAACTAGATGATAGTATTTTTATTAGTCAAACTAAATATATCTTGAACTTGATAAAATGATTTGGGATGGAAAATGCTAAAGCATCAAACACTCCCATGAGCAAATATACAAAGTTGGACTTAGACAATGAAGGAAAAAACTTTGATAAAAAAACTTATAGAGGAATTATAGGAAGTTTATTATATTTAACTGCTACTAGATCAGATATCATGTTTAGTGTTAGATTATGTGCAGGGTTTCAATCTAATCCTAAACTCTCTCGTTTGAAAGTAGTTAAATGAATCTTTAGATACTTAAAAGTAATATCTACACTAAGATTATGGTATCTAAAATTAAAGAATTTTGATTTAATTGCTTATTCCGATGTTGATTTTGGTGGATGTAGAATAAATAGAAAGAGTACTACTAAGATATGTCAATTGTTAGGGTACGCACTTGTTTCTTGGACTTCCAAGAAACAAAATTCAGTAGCTTTATCTACTACGAAAGCAGAATACATTGAAGCTAGTGCATGTTGTGCTTAAGTTATTTGGATGAAAAACATACTAGAAGATTACAGAATGAAATTAAAAAATATTCTTATAAAGTGTGATAATACAAGTGCCACATGTTTAACCAGAAATCCTATTCAACATTCAAGAACTAAACATATTAATATTAGACATCATTTTATAAGGGATCATGTAAATTGTCAAGATATCTCCTTAGAATTTATTGGGCACTAAGCATCAATTAGTAAATTGCTTGATTTCATGAGATTAAGTTTTTTTTTTGACACTAAACCCTTAAATGAAGAATAATTTAATTTTCTTAGAAGAGAACTTGGAATACTAAATCATGAAAATATATGAATTGCTTGATTTCATGAATAAGCTATTTTTTTCTTTGAGATAATATCTTGAAAACTCTCTCCATGTTCTTGTTCATAAAAAGGGGAGAAAATTTGCATGATATTTTACTACTTTATGAATTTATTTGCAATGTATGCTTAAAATTACATGAGATGGTTTTAAATGTATGAGTAGCTCCTAAATTCTTGAATCTTCTTGAATATCTTGGATCTTTGAGCTTATCTTCAAAACTCATCTCTAAAAAATTTAGAACTATACTTAATGATGTTTTACAACTCCTCGTTTTCTTTCCATCTTTTTCACAAGAAGAATAAAATTCTTTATAACTCATATCATATTTTAAAAAGGGGTAGCAAAGATTCATGTGCCTTAAAATCCTTAGCCCTATATTTTACCTTTTTGTTACTAACAAAGAGGGAGAAATATACATTGATGATATATGGTATTGATCGTAACTTGGATATCTTGGATATGGATGCATAATTCTTTTTGAAATTCATGAAAATCCTTGATGAGTTGATGACTTAATAGTTTAAAAGAAAATTTTTGTTGAGGTATGAGTATCTCATTACAATCCTTGAAATATTATTTGCTTGAAATATTAATTTTTTCATGATACTTGAATATAAGAGTATGTGGTTCTCTTGAATTTAAATTTTTCATATTATGACATGGATTTGGGGGGGGGGGGGGGGGGGGGGTTAAGTTTTAGGTGTCATCATCAATTGATTATCATTATCAAAAAGGGGGAGAATCTCATATTTTGATGATGAAATCAATTGATTAGTATTTTAATCTAACATGTGTGTGTTAGAGGAAGTATCATAGGTCTAACTACGATGGAGGAATTGAGTTACAGTAAGATAATGAGCCAGGATCAAACTTGGGCATCGGGCCAAGGTTTGGACAATACAGTGGGACATCGCCGAGATTTCATTGAAGGGATCAGGAAGCTTGCTTGGAATATGCTGGGAGGTCATCAAAAACGACCATAAGACTTACTGCAAAAATGTCGGAGTCTGTTGGATTGGTGGGAGTTAGGTCTTGTTTAAGCTTGATGGTCGTTATGGTTGTAATCGTTATCGTAGTAAGGGTTTGAATCCTAATTGAGCTGGATTTGGATGAAATCTAAATCAATTCAATAAGGCAACCAAGTCCACTATGGGGTTTGATTGAGCTCAGGTTGAGTTCAATTAGTTAACCAAAGAATTAGTCAACATTATATTCAAGTCAAAATTTAAAAAGTGGAGGGAACCACTTTTCTAGAAATTCTGATGGCTGAACCATCGTGAGCGACGAGTGTATCGCCACCGCCCAAGATTTGGGGCGGTAGTCAATAGTTGAACCACATAGGCTAGGCAACTGAACCGCCCATACCTTAGATTCTAGGTACTTTCGACGGTTGACCCGCCCATGCCTGCAGCTGAACCGCCTCTACCTGGATTTTTCAAGTATACTTGAATTTTAGCTCTAATTTCTAAAGCCATTTGGGGCCTATAAACACCCCAAGTTTTTTTTCATTCCATATAATAATTTTAGAATTAATTTAGTGAAAAAATTATATGAATTATAAGAAAAAGAAAAAGGGTAGAGAGAAAGAGAGAGCTTAGAGTTAGAAAATTTTTTGAAATCTCTCTTATAAGCTCAAGTGTAAGGGTTTGGTCTTCACCCAAAGAAGATTGGTAGTGGATGCCGGTGTACCTCAAGTAGGAGGACTCAGGAGTGGACATAGGTTGGTTAGTGCCAAACCACTATAAAATTATGAGTTCCTTTTTGCTTACCTTGTTTACTACTTTTATATTGACGCTTCCAATTTTATTTATGTTTTAAAAGCAAGGCTTCAAAATCAAGCACTTCATTTATGACATTGCCTATCTTCTTATTGGGATTTGCTTATTCTTTTTTGAGTCATCTTCAAGTAAGAAGCTTAGCATTTCTCTATAAGATTAAATTGCTTTACTTGAACTAAAAGCTTCAGACTTTCCTCTCTTGCTTCAAGCGAAAAATTTTAAGTTAAAGCGAGAACCTCTTACACTAATTCACCCCCCCCTCTTAGTGCCAATTGATCGTAACATTTTGGTGGCTCTCTATAAATAGGAGGGGAGGCACATAGATGATAGGTTGTATCTTTGACCATCCCATCATATTCTGCTGCCTCCCTCTATGCAAGAGTTGTGAGACTTGGGGCTGTGATTGGAGGAGTATCACTATAGCAATCCATCGTATGGATACCACTAGAAAGGAGGACGTCTAACCTCCTTCATCCTCTCTATCCAGATTTTAGAAAATAGGGATATATGATCTTCCTAGGTAATCAATCTCTCACAAAATATGGTTTCCAATTTTATGGCTTTTTCTCCAATCTAATCTTTTGCACGATGATTTTGATCTACGTTCGAAACCTGCTTTGTTTTAATCTTCTACTGTGCATGTGATGCTCCCGCTTGATTTTCCAATAATTGAATGACTATCAACCTTGAGTGATGTCTCTTGAAATTTTTCTAAATTGATTATGAAATTTTTTATTAATATAAAGTAGGTGATCCTTAAAGGAAGACGTGGAAGCAAGATCATAACTGCCAGCAACCCCCGAATGGAGAGGGTTCTTCAGAAGACTATAATGACAACTGCACAAGAAGACCGACCCATTGCTTATACCAAATGAAGACCCTAAATCAATCAAAGGGTTATGATGCGTAGTAAATATCCTGGACTGAAGTGCTCCCGAGATCTGATACTGCTTAGCTTTGATGATAAGGCTGATTTGAAGAAGAGAGGAATTTCATAAATTTTTGAATTTTTGAGTCATGTAATATATGGTTTGGTTAGCTAATTTATAGTCGGTTAGGAGCTTAGTTGGAGTTAGTTAGGAGTTTCTTTAATTTGCTATTATTTAATTAAGAGTCCAAGTCTAGTGAAACTCTCAGTAGAACTTTATAAATAGGGTTGAATTATTTCTTTATGAATCAATCAATGAAGAAAGTATTGTTTTAGCTAATAGGCCAAAACAATATAGGAGAGCCGATCCCTTATAGTGATCAAGGAGGCCGATCCCCTCAAAGTGATCAAGAAGGCCCGATCTCCTTAAAATGATCGTTTATCCCCCCTTCTCTAGGATAGAACCCTAGGGGTTCCTATCAGTCATCCACATGGAACTTCTGGAAAGAAGCCCAAAGGAGAGAGGTGGGATCAGGAGGCCATTTCCTAGGCCTCTATTATGCCCTTTTAATCGACTCAAGGTGGAGCTTGATCAACCTTGTCAAACCATGATCCTGTACAATAAATCAAGGTTGGGAGGGGGATTCCTAACTCGACCCTTTCGATGCTTAATTAGTAAATGGTCTTGTGGTGTCAAAAGTTTCAATCCCCTTTTTCTCGAGTTAAGGGGTCGATATTTATACCTATGGAGATGGCCCAAAGGTATGCAAGTTGTTAATGTCCGTCATTGTCTCATTTGGTGTGATCGTGCAAGCAATCAGCCTGTATATTCTCGACGGCGTAGGTCGACCCATCCGAACCTTTGCTACATGGCGTCTACCCATACAATTCCGGGCGACTAGGAGTCAGTCGTGCATGGTCTACTAGGTCGGCTTCTCTCCCTACTGGACATATGTTCCACATTGGCTCCTCAATGGTCATCAACTATTGCTCTATGACTGGTGTGAGAATATTCCCCATTATTCGTCCCCCCTGAAGGTTATACCTCGGGGACATCGTCGAAGGGCTCGAGGCACATCGTCAGGTGTTCCCATTAGTTAGGGGCCCTGTGTTGCATCCTAAATTTTGATAATAAAATCAATTGATGAATTTATGAACTAATATGGTTTCAAAATAAGTAATGTAGGAGTAACTTTGATCATGGACTTCAACCATCAGAGGGCAAATTACGAAGCATGACGTTGGGATAAAAAATGTTATATCAAAGATTGGACATCGAGCCGAAGGATTGGTGATGTGCATACTTCGTGCCATGAGTTCAGATATCAGGTTAGAAGATGCATTAGAGGTTTGAACGAAGTGTGGCACATGAAGGTGGAGTATCCCGGATGGGAAGGCAGGGACCCAACCGGTTGGATCTCACATGCTGAAAGAATTTTTTATTTTCACAGGACCCCAGAAGGTTCTAAGGTGGACATAGCTTCTATACAACTCGAAGGGGATGCACTTCAGTGGTATGATTGGTTCGAGTATACACATGGAGTACCCACATGGGAGCAATTCAAAAGTAGGCTGTTGATTCGTTTTGGGCCGTTAGAGTACAAAAACACAGACGAACACCTTGAGAAGATCTGTTAAACCTACACCATACAAGAATACTAAAGTAAGTTTGAACGTCTATTAAATCAAACCCAAGATTGGTTTGAAAAATAATTGTTAGGTACATTCACTGAAGGACTTAAACTGAAGATCCTATATGAAGTTAAAGCCCGTCAACCGTACACCTTAATGGCTATGATATCCTTCGCTCATATACAGGAGGAAAGGTTTAACATGGATAACCATAGGGCCAAGAGCATGAATAAACTAGCAACAATCAAGCCGCTAGCTCTACCTATTGCCAATCGAACCCCTATGCTAAAGAAGCTTACCCGAGAATAACTCCGAGAGAGGTTGGCCAAAGAACTATGTTAGCACTGCGACGAACAGTGGAGTTGAGATCATCACTGCAAAATAGGAAAACTTTTGATGATGGAGCCGATTAAAGAATGAGAAGCTTAGGACATGGATCTAGAATTTAAGGAGGAAAACACGAAGGAAGAAGCATAATCAGTCACCAGCATTGTACATGCCCTAGCCGGCTATGCCAACCCACAAACAATGAAGATCGAAGGATTTCTCAAGCAACAACCAAGAACAATTCTAACCGACACATGTAGCACTAACAATTTCATGGATCACAAGGATGCTTCCCAATTAACCTATCAAATTAAAGATTGTGATAAGTTTGATATAAAGATAGCAAATGACCAAATACTAACTTGCATCAACAAGTGTCCAAGGGTGAAGCTGATTTATGTAAGGACAAGAAATAATCGTGGACTTCTTTTTACTACCATTAGAAGATTATGAAGTGGTGCTCGATATTGAATGGTCGACAACCCTAGGTGATGTTTATTGGAACTTCTCTAAACTCATCATGAAGTTTTTCATTAATGGGAAAGAGGTGACCTTAAGAGGCAAACGCGGAGGCAAGGTTTACACAGTTACGAGTTAATGGATGGAAAAAGTACTTCACAAGACACATATCGATTTCTTAATCCAATTACAAGGACTACAACCTGAAGAACCAATAATGCAAGATAAAAACCTTGTGCTCCTTTCCCTATTTCTTGACTTTACAGATATATTTGCTGAACTGCAAGGGCTCCCACTTATTCGGCTACATGACCACCGAATTCCCATATTGTTTGAGAAGGCTCCAATAAACGTTCGGCCATACAAATATGCCTACCTCTAGAAGGATCAAATAAAGAGAATTGTCAGAAAGATGCTGGAAACAAGGATCATCAGGCCAAGTGTTAGCTCATACTCTTCATTGATCCTTTTAGTATGAAAGGAGGATGGATTGTGGTGGATGTGCATGGATTATCGGGCACTAAATAACATTATCGTAAAGACAAATACCTAATTCTTGTGGTGGATTAGTTGCTAATTGAAATGAAGGGTGCCTAAATCTTCACCAAACTGGACTTATAGTTAGGCTATCATCAAATTCGGGTGCATAAAGATGACATACCGAAAATAGCCTTTCGGACACACAATGGGTACTAAATATTCTTGGTAATGCCTTTTGGCTTAACTAGTGCCTCCTCCACCTTTCAAAGCTTAATGAATGATATCTTTTGGACTCATCTTTATAAGTTTTGATAGTTATAGGTGCCCTACAAGCCAATCACGTGAGTGATGGTGCCTGTAATACACTGTAGTAATCTCTTTGCATATTATTGGCATATTCTCACATATATATTTCTATATATTGTGATGTCCCTAGATTGTGTAATGGGAATCAGATTATGATGAGATCATGATAATAAGATTGATTCACCCTTAAATATAAATCCTAAATTATCCTGGTCATAGGTTACTCGAGAGGGACATCAAGATAACCGAATAGACCAGTGTGCTGTATACTCGTCCATATGATGGAGGCGGCTGATCTCATAGTCGCTTGTGTGGAGACACTAGAGATATAGTGCAAGTGCTCATTGGAGAATAAGTTCACTAACTGATCCACTTATGTAATGCTATATGGATGATGATACCTAATGTCAGATAATGATTTCGTAGTTCCAGTTGTATACTTGGTCCTTTGACATGAGACATCAAAGATGTCTTGTATAAGTACTCCTTTCTTTGACGCCAGTCTTACAAGTTTAGAAAGGATCCATATCTGGTATAGCTAGCTATTTAGATTGGTAGTGAACCATACGAAGGTAATTGTGTGTCAACAAAAGGTCATCCACTCTCCGGTATCATGAGAGGAATATCCCGTGTGCTCACTCAGACAAAATCCCTGGCCAGGATCATTCAGATTGAGAGAGAAGGAGTTCTTCAAGAGAATCCGAATAGAGCAAGACATAGAAGGATTTTGTATATGGCCTGACAGTATCAATGCCCAATATACAGTCTCTGGGATATTAATTATATGAGGGACTATAGGTACATAGTAACTATAGATAGAGAGGTCCGATGGATTTGATCCCCATATACTATTTGAGGACTGTGGCGTAGTGGCCTAGTATGACCATAATCATTGAGTCGAGTGAGTTATTGTGGAGATAATAATTTACTAGATCAGAAGGAGTTTTGATGGGTATGACTCACGACCAACTCGGTATCAGGCCTAAAGAGTCACATACATATAGTAGACATAGCGATAGGTAGAGATGCAAATATGAGATATTTGCAGGGATCATGATATAGATAAGATTGGATGAAATCTAATCTAGATAAGATCCATTGGTATAAAGAATATTTCATGAATATTCTATCTAGATAAAATCTAAAAATATTCTAGGAATATACCATCTGGATAAGATCCAAAACTATTCTACGAATATACCATTTGGATAAGATCCAAAAATATTCTAGGAATATACCAAGAATAAACTATGAATATTCTAGGAATATATCATGAATATTCCAAAAATATGCCATTTGGATAAGCACATTTGGATAAATATCCAATGTGAATAGCATCAGATTGGCATCAGGAATATACCATTTATCTCTATAAATAAGAGGCACCCTTGAGTTCATAGAGTAGAATAATTGAGTTTAGCTTCTTGTTTCTCCTCAGTAAGTTCTCATCCTCCTTGTTGAGAGTGTGGAGAGGTTGATCCCGCTATTGAGGTGCTGTCGCCGCATCTGCTATGTGGATACCGCTAGAGCAAATCACGTGAGTGTTCCTTCGACATCTCCATAGGATCTAAAAGATTCAGAGATATGATCTCTTTAGGTAACACATCAGTTTATTTTATACAGTTTTTATGAAGTTTTTCAGTTTTTTCGTACACCAATCATTGCACAATGGCAAAATGATTGACTTCGGGAATGTAAGATTTCTATTTGTTTTCGTTGCGCATATGATGCCGATCTAAGCATTCCTAATAGTGGTATCAGTTTATATCCATTTAATGTTTGACATTAAATGGTTATAAACTGGTTTTTGAGAACAATAGTTGTTCACTTATAAGATGATGTGATCATCCGAGGGACATTGCATAACAGTTTGTCTATGCCAGATACAGCTCCACATATCATGAATGTAAGTATGTCCAAGAGGAAACGGGATGGGGTGAACACTGCATACATGTGGCATTGTAGGCTGGGTCATATCCATGAGGGAAGGATTCAAAAGTTGCTTAAAGATGGATATTTGGATCAATTTGACTATGAGTCATATGCAACTTGTGAGCCTTGCCTTTAAGGAAAGATAACCAACTCTCCTTTTAGTGGAACTGGAGAGAGAGCCACTGAGTTACTGGAACTCATATAAAGTGATGTATATGATCCTATATCAACTTAGGCCATAGGTGGATACTCATACTTCATTACATTCACTAATGATTTCTCGATGTATGGACATATGTATTTGATAAGTATAAATCCAAGGCCTTCGAGAAATTCAGAGAATATAAGAATTAAGTAGAAAACCAGATTGAAAAGAGTATTAAGACTCTTCAATCAGATTGAGAAGGAGAATACTTGAGTACAGAGTTCATCCAGTTCCTCAAGGATAATGAGATATAATCTCAGTGGACACCTCCTTATACACCCCAGCTTAATGGTATATCCGAAAGAAGGAATCGCACGCTGTTAGACATTTTACAGTCTATGATGAGTTTCACTGACTTACCCATTCTGGGGATATGCCATAGAGACCGCAACTTACCTTCTGAACAGAGTTCCAACTAAATTAGTAGTGTCTATGCCATATAAGATATGGAAAGGGAAGAAGCCCGATCTTAAGGTTGTTAAGATTTGGGGCTGCCCTGCCCATATTAAAAGACACAATCCCGCTAAGTGAAATAAAAAATAAAATGGTATAAATTTGTGGGCTACCCCAAGGAGACTTGTGGATATTACTTCTATCATCCCGAAGACAAAAGATCTTTATTGCTGAGAGGGCAATGTTCCTTGAGAAGAAACATATACTTGGCAGGGATAGTGGGAGGATGATAGAGTTGAGCAAGGTTAGAAAACTAAGCTCAAGCATCATTTTGGAGTCCGGATCTATTCAGGCACCTAACACATAAGTTCCAACTTTGTATAGGTCTAGCATAGTGTCATATCCTCTTGAGAGATATGTAGGATATATTAACAGAGAGGACACTCAGGATGCTGATCCTTAGACCTACGAGGAGGCTATTACAAGTAATAGGCTCTAGGAAGTGACAATAAGCTATGAATTTTGAGATGAATTTCATTTACTCACAAGGTTTGGAACCTTGTTGATGCACCTAAGGGTATTGTACCCATAGATTGCAAATGGATCTTCAAGAAGAAGATCGGAGTAGATGGAAAGGTGGAAACCTATAAAGCAAGGCTAGTAGTAAAGGGATATCATCAAAGGTAAGGTATTGATTATGACGAAACCTTCTCGCCTGTAGCCATGCTGAAATCCATCAGAATTCTATTAGCTATTGCAGCATACTATGATTATAAAATTTGGCAATTGGATGTGAAAACCATATTCCTCAATGGCAACCTCACAAAGGAAGTGTATATGATACAACCTGAGAAATTCGTGTCCAAAGAAAGTTCAGATAAAATATATAGATTATTTAAATCCATTTATGGATTAAAGCAGATTTCTCAAAGTTGGAACTTAAGATTTGATGAGGCTATTAGATCTTTTGACTTTGTTAAGAATGAAGATGATCCATGTGTGTATAGGAAGGTAAGTATGAGTGCTATTACCTTCTTGGTATTATATATGGATGACATCCTAATCATTGGGAATGATGTAGGAATGCTCTCCACGTTAAGTCTTGGCTATCTGATAAAACCCTAGAAGGAGCTCTATAGATTTTAATCCTTGAGGGGGATCAACCCTTGGAACGCTATAGGGGTTCCTCCCTCCTAGATTCGGCACAAGGCTGAAATAAAATTGATAATTGATTCATTCAAGGGGGGGGCAGCTACATCTTTAAATATGGATCAAAATCCTACCCTAAGGGGGTGCTTATCAAAGTAGAATTATCTCTTTGCCCCTCCTATAGCCAACCTGCCTTAATAGGAATAAGAAGCGGTTAAGTGGCTCTATAGCCGACCTAAGTAGGGGGAAACCCTAGTCGACCAACCCAGTAAGGGGTGTGGCAGCTACTAAGCCCTAAGGGCTAATCTAGACCCTAGCCATACTCCTTTATAAGATAGGAGTGACTTTATTATAATCTAACAAAGTTTTTATTGACTAATACTAAGATGATTAGGACTCAACCCTGTTGGAGTTCTATCAAGTCTGCACTCTTCAGATCAGTTTTGTCCTCAAGGCTGAGGGTCCATAAACTCTGAAAACTAGATCTTCAACTCCTCATGTGACTCCCATGTTACATCTTCGGAGGGTAAGTTAGTCCACTTCACAAGTACTTCGGTTGAAGGGCATCGTCGATGCATCACAATCCTCCGATCAAGTATAGCTTTAGGTTGGGCTTTGATTTCGCCATTATTAGTAGTGCTCGGTAGTTGAGTTTGGGCCGTCTCATATTCTCCCAACTTTAGCTTTAATAAGGACACGTAGAAGACAAGATATATCTTAGTGTCATATGGAAGCTTTAATTTATATGCCACAACCCCAACTCACTCTAAGATCTGGTATGGTCCGTAAAATCATAGAGACAACTTCATTGATGCTCTTGCGTTGATTGATAGCTGCTTGTATGGTTAGAGCTGAAGGTAGACCCAATCTCCCACTATGAATTTTTGCTCACTTCGGTGGTTGTCTGCTTGTTGCTTCATGTGAGCTTGAGTGTCATTCAAGTTGTCTTTCGGTAGTTATAGCAGTTTGTCCCTGTTAAGATCGACTTGATCTACTTTGGGCAAACCAAGCACATATCTGGGTATTACAGGGGTCGGTTGGCCATACGATGCCTCATAAGGGGTACATTTAGTTGATGAATGAAATGTCGTGTTATACTACCATTCAGCCTAAGAAAGCTATCTTGTCCACTCTTTGGGCCGGTCACTGGTGAAGCACTATAGGTATGTCTCGAGGCATCTATTCACCACTTCTGTTTGGCTGTCTGTTTAGGGATGATAGGTTGTGCTCATCTTCAACTAGGTGCTCTGAAGATGAAAGAGCTCTATCCAAAATTTACTTGTGAATACCCTATCACGGTCGTTCACAATCGACCTTGGCATCCCATGCAGTTTTACTATATGTTCCACAAAAAGTTGAGCAATACTAGCAGCAGTATAGGGATGTTTCATAGCACAGAAGTGAGCATACTTGGTTAGGCGATCTACCACCAGAAAGATCATAACTTTACCTTGGGATAGTGGTAGCCCCTCAATGAAATCCATAGAAATGTCAGTCCATGTTGAGTCTGGTATGGGTAGTGGCTGTAGTTTCCCCAGTCTTGTCACTGTTTCGTATTTCTGCTGCTGACATACATCACATTTGGATACAAAATCATAAATTAATTTTTTTAGACCATCACAAAATAAGTTTTTCTTCACCCTTTTGTAAGTCATCAGAAATCTGGAGTGCCCTACTGAGGGTGAATAATGCATCTCATGTAAAATAATTTGAATGTAAGGGGAAGAAGGAGCAATAACAATTCGATCTTTGTAGTGCAAGTCCTTTGAATCCCACGAGTAGTGACTCATGGACCCCGGGTCTTTCTCCAACTTTTCTATGATAGCTCAGGCTTCTGGATCATTCTTCCATTCCTCCCCAATATTATCGAGGAAGTCGGTGGAGGGAAGGGAGATGGCTGAAATTTTGGCTTGTCCCGGTAGCCGAGATAGGGCATCTGCAACATCATTCTCTTTTCCTTTTCAGTAAGTAATTTCATAATCAAAGCCAAGGAGTTTAGTTACCTATCATTGCTACTCCAGGGAGGATATTTTCTACTCCAAGAAATATTTAAGGCTTCGGTAGTCAGTCTTAATCTAGAAGCACCGACCAATCAGGTAGGCTCTCCACTTTGTAACTGTGTATACGATAGTAAGTATTTCTTTGTCATACACGGACATTTTAAAGATGTGAGAGAGATAAAGCTTTGATGGTGTAGGTAAGGGGTTAGCCATCTTATATTAGAACAACCCCAATTCCAACTCCGAACGTGTCGGCCTCAATCACGAAAGTTCGATTGAAATCAGGTAGCGCTAGGACCGGCGTCATCGTTATAGCGACCTTGAATCTTTCAAAGGCTATAGAGGCTTGATTCGACCATGAAAAGGAGTCCTTCTTGAGTAGAGACATGAGTAGGGCACTAATCTTGCCATAATCTTTCACAAACTTCTGGTAGTAGCCCATGAGTCTAAGGAAGCCACGTAGTGATTTTACATTTGTAAGTCTCGGCCGTCCTTGCATTGCTTCGATCTTTGTCGGGTCTACCACCACTCCATCCTTTGATATAATGTGCCCTAGATACTTTACTTTAGGCTGTAAGAAGCTGTACTTTGATTGTTTAATATAAAGAGTATTCTCTTGAAGAATGGTTAGAACAATTCGTAAGTGCTCAAAATGTATATCAAGCGTAGGGCTATAAATAAGAATATCATCAAAGAATACCAATACAAATTTGCATAGAAACATTTGGAAGATATCATTCATCAAGTTTCGAAAGGTGGAAGGAGCATTTGTAAGTCTAAAAGGCATTACCAAAAACTTGTAGTGGCTATTGTGCATGCAGAATGTAGTTTTCGGAATATCCTCAGTGCATACCCGAATATGATGGTATCTCGATCGAAGATCTAATTTAGTGAAGACTTGAGCTCCTTGTAATTCATCCAAAAGTTCATCTACGACTGGGATAGGATATTTGTCCTTGACGGTAATGGCGTTTAGAGCCCGGTAGTCAATGCACATCCGTCACGTACCATCTTTCTTACATACTAGCAACACCAGTGAGGAGTAAGGGCTGCAACTCAGTCGAATCACCTGGGTATCAAGCATCTCTTTAACAATGTTCTCGATCTCGTCCTTCTGCAAGTGAGGATAGTGATATGGTTACAAGTTTATTGGAGGTTTGCCTGGCAAAATAGGATCCTTTTGTAAGTCCTCAGAAATCTAGAGTACCCTACTGAGGTTGAAGAATGCATCTCGTGCAAAATAATTTGAATGTAAGGGGAAGAAGGAACAATAACAATTCGATCTTTGTAGCGCAAGTCCTTCGAATCCCACGAGTAGTGACCCATGGACTCCGAGTCCTTCTCCAATTTTTCTATAATAGCTTGGGCTTTTGGATCATTCTTCCATCCCTCCCTAATATTGTTGAGGAAGTCGGTGGAGAGAAGGGAGATGGCTAAAATTTCGGCTTGTCTCGGTAGCCGAGATAGGGCATCTGCAACAACGTTCTCTTTTCCTTTTTGGTATGTAATTTTATAATCAAAGCCAATGAGTTTAGTTATTCATCATTGCTACTCCGGGGAGAATATTTTCTGCTTTAAAAAATATTTAATATTTTGGTGGTCAGTCTTAATCTGGAAGCATCGACCGATCAAGTAGGTTTTCCACTTTATGACTGCGTGTACGATGACAAGTATTTCTTTGTTATACATAAACATTTTAAGATATGAAGGAGATAAAGCTTTGCTGGTGTAGGTAAGGGGTCAGCCATCTTGTATTAGAACAGCCCCAATTCTAACTCCGGATACGTCGTCCTCAATCACAAAAGTTCGGCTGAAATCGGGTAGCGCTAGGACCGGTGTCATCGTCATGGCGACCTTGAGTCTTTTAAAGGCTGCAGAGGCTTGATCCAACCACAAAAAAGATCCTTATTGAGTAGGGATGTGAGTGGGGCACTGATCTTGCCATAATCTTTTACGAACTTCCGGTAGTAGCCCGTGAGTCCAAGAAAGCTGCATAGTGATTTTACGTTTATAGGTCTCGACCATCTTTGCATTGCCTCGATCTTTGTCGAATCTATCGCCACTCCATCCTCTGATATAATGTACCCTAGATACTCTACTTTATGCTATTAGATGTTGCTCTTTGATTGTTTAACATAAAGAGTATTCTCTCGAAGAATGGTTAGAACAGTTCATAAGTGCTCAAAATGCTCAAATGAGAATATCATCAAAGAATATCAACACGAAATTACATAGAAACCTTCGGAAGATGTCGTTCATCAAGTTTTGAAAGGTAGAAGGAGCATTTGTAAGTCCGAAAGGCATTACCAAAAACTCGTAGTGGCTGTTATATGTGTGGAATGCAGTTTTTGGAATATCTTAAGTGCATACCCAAATATGATGGTATCCGGATAAGAGATTCAACTTAGTGAAGACTTAGACTCCTTTTAGTTCATCCAAGAGTTCATCAATGACTGGAATAGGATATTTGTCCTTGACGGTGATGGTGTTTAGAGCTTGGTAGTCAACACACATCTGCCATGTACCATCCTTCTTGTGCACTAGAAATACTAGTGAGGAGTAAGGGCTACAACTTGGTCGAATCACCCTAGTGTCAAGCATCTCTTTAATGATGTTTTCGATCTCATCCTTCTACAAGTGAGGATATCGGTATGGTCACAAATTTTCTGGAGTTTTTTCTAGCAAAATAGGAATGCGGTGGTCATGCAATCGATTAGGGGGCAGCCCGCGCGGCTTCGTGAAAACATCTGCGAATTCATCCAGCAAGAGGGCAAGTTTAGGATCTAAATTTTATAAGTTTGCCCTCTTAGATGACTACTAGATATGCATCAAGAATCCACCATGTGCTTTGTGCAAAACTTTCTCTATTCATTGTGATGAAATAGTATAAATATGGCTCCCGCACTTGCCTCGTAATGTGACCTATCTTCCTTTGCAATAAAATTTTATGATTAATTTAGAAAAAATCCAGGAGATATCACCTAGCATTTACGGTCATTGTGCCTTTACTTCTCCCTGAATCTTCAACTTTAGGCCCTCGATGAAAGTCTCTAAAAGTTATTTTTCAGACCAATCCATAGTTTGATTAGATAAACATTCAAACCTTATTTGGCATTCTTGTATTGTGGAGGTTTGACGAAACTTTGTTAATTATCCATTGATGTTGTCAAAATCGATTGATCTTAGTAGTTCTTTCTTGAATTGCTACTAAGAGAATCCTCCATGGGTGTGCTCAAACTAATTAAACCATTGAATAATATCTCCCTCAAGGTGGATAGCAGCAATCTCCACCCATGTGGCATCGGCGGTTCGGTAGAACCGAAAATAGCTCTCCGCACATTAGATCTATCTCATTGGGTCTCCTTCTTCCCATCTAGGGAAGTCAACCTTAATGCATGGATAGTTGGAATTAGAGATGGTGTGGCCATATTCTTAAGGATCATCTCGCCGATCTGAAGTTTCTCCTTGCTGTGATTTCCTCGGGCTCGATGGTCGGCCAATGCTGAATTTGGTGAAAAGGGATCACATCTTCTCTTCCATACGGCTTTCAAAAGCTTCAAACTTTACATTTATAGCCTCCTCTAATGCCATAGTATATGCCTCTAGATTTATAATATTGAGATCTTTTTTCTATTGTCGGGTTAGTGGCATGAGAATTTTGGAGAAGGGGTTGGCTGGTTGGAAGGTGAACCGGTTTGGATGGGAGTAGGCTGTGGTTTAGGGCTAATTTGGGTGGCTGTTTGGGTTCAATTTAGGGTAAGGTTTGGAAGAGTTTTTGGTAAGGATGATAGGGCTTAGAGATGAGGAAAAGAGAGTCCAAAATCTTACAAAAAATAACACTCGAATCTAATAGAATTCGATGAAAAAAGGTGCTACGATGTGCTGTCCTGCTGAACAGATATTATGTTAGAGAAATGATGACTTCTTGACATAAATTCCAAATGAAAGTTCAAGAAAATTATGCAAAAACCCTTGGTTCAGATGTTGTTAATACCAGTAAAAAGTTTGACAAAATTTTGGCAGTGTAACAGTAGAGAAATAGGGCAAAAGACGAAGGGTAGATCCTTCATCGTAAAATTCTAGCACTGTATAATGGTGAAAGATTACACAAGAAAACCGTTTCAGAAGGAGTTTTTTTCATAAATCAATCCTAGATGAAAGCCAAGTTGATTTTTAGAATTGTGTAAAAATTTGACTATAAAGGAGAAGAAATAAACTGGTTTCAAGAAGCAAATAGGCGGTAGAAAATTTCTGCAGCCTTTTGCCTTCACAACAATGATAATGTTCACGACAAACGAAATTTGAAGTAGATAAAATTTAAGAAAAATCTTCAATATGTAAAGTAAGGAATCTTATAGTATTAAAGAGGCATGGATGATAAAAATATACCAGATTTCCATATCATGTAGGGGGCAACAACAGATAGATGGATCTACGGCTTGGTGGGCGACGGTGGATAAAGGCAACATTATAAGCAATTGTGGGAATTACTTAGAAGATGGAGGTGTGAATGATGGCTACAGGGCAAAAGGAACGCGGCTCTGATACTAGATGATAGAACCCCAGAAGGAGCTCTATAGATTTTGACCCTTGAGGGGGATCAACCCTTGGAACGCTGTAGGGGTTCCTCCCTCCTAGACTCAGCACAAGGCTGAAATAAAAATGATGATTGCTTTATTCAAGATGAGGGTGGCTACATCTTTAAATAGGGGTCAAAACCTAGCTAAGGAGGTGCTTGCCTAAGTAAAATTATCACTTTGCCCCTCCTATAGTCGACATACCTTAATAGGAATAGGGGGTGGCTAGGTTGGCTCTATAGCTGACCTATACAAGGGAAAACCCTGGCCGACCAGCCCAGTAAGAGGGGGAGACGGCCACTAAGCCCTAAGGGCTAATTTAAACTCTAGCCATACTCCTTTATAAGATAAGAGTAACTTTATTATAATCTAGCAGAGTTTTTATTGACTAGTACTAATATGATTAGGATCCAACCCTACTGGCGTCCTATCACTATAGCCCTCACCACCATGATGCCATCCACACCAGATCATAGTCAGATGTTTATTATTGGAGCAGACACTCCAGAGTGGGAGTCAGTACCATCCTCATGCAAGATGGTCAATAACATGAAGAAGTGAAAATGGGCCCCAAAAAAATCATCACTCCTACCCACCTTAAACTTAGATCAGACTCACACCACCAGAGATTTTATCAGAGGACAACCCTCATTCCAAAAGAAGGCACAACTACTATTACAGAGCAACCACATGGTAGCCCATGCAAGGAAGAAACTTCCCCTTGATAAATATCAGAGTAGAAGAAAGTTTTCTGATAAAGATTAAGTTCCCCTTCATCTCCAACTCCACTAGCACAAAATTCAAGCCTCAAGAAAGTGGTCTCCCTATTTCTTTAGGCCTTATAAAATTGGGGATCACATTGGGCCCTAACCTGGAGATCAAATCTGCACACTAGATTAAGATTATAGTTGATCCTCCAAGTATCCCACCATAAATGAAAATTTAAAGAAGACGACTCAGCCCACATCCATCCAACTAATACCCAAGTTGATAAGGAGGCCAAAGTTCAATTAATGATCGTAAGAGAATCATATGAGGAGCTGAGGACTAGGTTCTCAGAGTTCATGGATCCTTAGCCTTGAGGACAAGGCTAATTTAAAGAGGACGTGCTTAATAGAACTCCAGTAGGGTTGAGTCCTAATCATCCTAGAAGTAATCAATAAGAACCATGTGAGATTGTAATAAAACCTCACCTAGTCATTTCTATCCTATAAAAAAGTGTGACTAGATTTTATTTGGGGGTATTAGGGTTTCCTAGCCACCACCATCAGACTGGGCTGGTCGGCTAGGGTTTCTAGTAGAGGGGGTGGCTTATGTAGCCACTTAGGCTATTGCCCCCTTTATTTATGTATGGTAGCTATAGGAGGGGCAAACAGAGGAATTCACTTAGGAAGCATCCCCTAGGACTAGTGTTTAGAGCCCTATATAAGTATATAGCCCTCTACCTCTTTTAATCAAGTAAGATCAATCTTTTATTCGGTCATGTGGCTGACTTCTAGGAGGGAGGAACCCTTGTAGCATTCCAAGGGTTGATCCCCCTCAAAGATCAAAATCTATAGAGCTCCTTCTGGGGTTCTATCATCATGCCAAACAAAGCCATTTACTCAAGTGGGTTTAATCCAATGAGTAAGACCTTGCTCTGATATCAATTATTAGGATCAATTGGCACTAGGAGGAGGGCGAAGCGGCGGGGGGGTTGATGTGGTGGTGAATTAGTGCAAGTGTGAATTCTCGTTTTAATGAAAAACTTTTCACTTGAAGTAAGATAGAAAAATTCGAAGTTTTTCATTCAAGTAAAGTAATTTAATCTTATAGAGAAATGCTAAGCTTCTTGTTTAAAGAAGACTCAAGAAAGAACAAGCAAATCCAAATAACGAGATAGGTAATGTCATAAGTGAAGTGCTTAATTTTAAAATATTGCTTTCAAAACATAAATAAAATCAGGAGCATTGATAAAAATATAGTGAGCAAGATAAGCAAAGAAAACTCACAGTTTTATAGTGGTTCGGCATCAATCGACCTACGTACACTCGCGAGTCCTCTTCCTTGAGGCACACCGGTGTCCACTACTTATCTTCTTTGGGTGAAGACCAAACCCTTACAATCTTACAAGGGAGATAAGATTATAAATCTTTGATCACTCCCTTACCCTTTTTCTTTTTCTTACGATTCACACAAGTTCTTTACAGAATTTATCATCAAAAAGTGTTGTATAGAATGCAAGAAAACTTGGGGTATTTATAGGCCCCAAATGGCTTCAAAATTTGGAGCTAAAATTTAAACATACCCAAAAAATCCGACCAGCACAGTCAGTTAAACTATCGAAAGCACCCTGATTCTGGGGTACGGGCAGTGCAGCCGCCGACCTGGGTGGTTTACCTAACATCAGCTGTCTGAAAACTTGGGTAGCAATGGTATAATTGTCGCTCGCTGGCAGTTTACCCACTGGAGTCTTCGGAAAAGTGGTTCACTCCACTTTTTGAATTTCGACTTCAACATGATGTTGACCAATTATTTTGTTAACTAATTGAGCTCAACCTAAGCTTAATCAAACCCCTATAGTGGACCTAGTTACCTCATTGAGTTGATTTGGATTTCTTCTAAATCTAACTTAATAAGGACTCAATGCCTAACTATGACTCATTGATTACAACCATAATGACCATCAAACTTAAACAAGACCTAACTCTCACCAATTCGCTAGCCTTCGACATTCTTGCGACAAGTCGTACAGTCTTCTTTCGGTGATTTCTCGACATGTTCCTAGCAAGCTTCCCGATCCCTTCGGCGACCTCCTAGCGAACTCCCAATGAGGTCCCACTGCATCATCCAAACCTTGGCTCGATACCTAAGCTTAATCCGAGGTCCATGCTTGATCTATAATTCCTTTTCACCGTCGTGGTTAAACCTGTATAATGCTAACTATAACTTAATTAATTATAATTAACATGGCCACAAATCCACTTCAAGACCTTCCTAACTCTCGACAAGCTTTTCAACTACCCCTGACAATCTTCCGGCGAGTCTTGATCTTCTTCTGACAAACTCCCTTGTGCCATCCTGACAAGCTCCCGATACCCTCGGCGAGCTCCCGACACACTCCAGGTAAGTTCCCAACCGTATCATCTGAATGCTTGCCCGATGCTCTGACTTAACTTTGGCTAAACCTTTGATTTTAATAATCTCTCTATCATAGTTAATCTTGCATCAATCAACTCTAACAACCTTGTTAGATTAAGCACTCATCAATTGATTTCATCTTAGATTCAATAAGAGTCTTGGAGTAGGAGTTAGGGTTTAGAAGCCCTATAAATAGCTTGTATTCTCCTATCTTTTAATCATCAATAAATCAATTATCTTTCAGCTCATGTAGCAGAAAACCAATGAGGGAGAAACCCCTATAGAATTCTAAGAAGTTCGATCCCCTATAGAGATTACCCAAAGCTTAGAATCCACAAGGGTTCTAATAGAGTCCTATTAGTATTAGGGTTTGGAAACCATATGCAAACACTTGTAGCCACTCATTTTCATCAAGCAATAAATCAGTCTTTTCTATCCATTTCTACTAAGAAGGGAGGATGATAGAACCCCAGAGGAATTATATTGCATATTGATCTTTTGAAGGGGGATCAACTCTTTGGAATGCTGTAGGGGTTCCTCCCTCCTAAGTAGTCGGCCACAAGGCTGAAATAAACTGAACTCTTGATTGAATAAAAAGTGGTAGAGGCTACAAGCTTATATAGGGCTTCAAACTCTAACCCTAGAGAGGCTCCTCCCCTAAGTCAAATACCTCTTGTACCCCTCCATCATAGCTGACTTGCCCTATAAGGGGTGGCGACTTAGGAGGCTGCAACAACCCAAGCGCCCCTTGCTCGAACCCTAGCTGACCTGCCCAGTGGTATGGGGGGGAGGGTGCATGGGAGCTAGGAAGCCCTAAGGCCCTCAGATTAAAACCCTAGCTAACCTACTTTATAAAATAGTAGGCGGCTAGGTGGGAATTTATTACAATCTCTCAGGGTTTTTATTAGTTGCTACTTGATTGAATATGACTCAACCTTGCTAGGGTCTTATCAAACCTGCCCTCTTTAGATCAACCTTGTCCTCAATGTTGAGGTTCCATGAACTCAGGAAACTTGATCTTCAGATCTTCATATCATTCCCATGTGACATCTTCAATATGCAAATTACTCCAATACACTAGTACTTCAGTAGAGGGACATCGGCGATGCATCACAACCCTGCAATCAAGTATGGCTTGGGGTTGGACTAGAATATCTCCATCAGCGATAGTGTTGGGTAGTTGAATTTAGGCTGAGTCGTTCTCTCCCAGCTTAGGATTTTGGTAGGATACGTGGAAGACAGGATGAATTTTTGCATCAGCAGGTAAGTTTAATCTATACGCCATGGCTCCAATGTGCTATATGATCTAGTTAAGCCCATAAAAGCATGGGGATAACTTCATGGAGGCTTATGTATTGATGGATATTTGCTTATATGGCCGGAGCTGGAGAAAAATGCAATCTCATATGGAAAAGTCCCTTTCGCTTCGGTGTATGTCCGCTTACTGCTTCATTCTGGCTTGAGCGGCTGAGAGATTATCCTTCAGTAGCTATAGGAGTTTGTCCCTATCAATTAACTCTCGATCGACCTAATCTACTTTGGCTAAGCCAATTACATATTTTAGTATTACAAGGGTCGGTTGACCATACACTGTTTCATATGGGATACATTTAATAGAGAGTGATATGCTGTATTATACCACCATTCAACCCAAGGGAGTCATTTTGTCTATTCCTTAGGTTAGTCACTGGTGAAACACTATTGACCACTTCAATTTAGCTATTAGTCTACGGGTGGTATGTTGTGCTCATCTTGAGCTTGATATCCTACATCTAAAATAGCTTGGTCTAAAATTTACTAGTAAAGACCATATCACGATCACCTACAATGGACCTTGGCATTCCATGAAGTTTTACAATATTTTCCATAGAAATTTAGGAAATGCTAGAAGCGGTGTAGAGATTTCAGATAGCACAAAAATGAGCATACTTTGTAAGTCGACTAACCACTACGAGAATAGTGCTTTTACCTTAAAATGGTGACAGTCCTTCGATGAAATTCATAGATATGTCAGTCCACCTCAAGTCTGGTATAGGTAGTGGTTGTAGTTTCCTAGGACTTGCCACTGTTTTACCATTTTGTTGTTGGCATACGTCGCATTGTGCTACAAATTCAGAAATAACTTTTTTCATCCCTCTCCAATAAAAATTTTACTTAATTCTTTTTTAGGTTCTTAGGAATCTAGTGCCCTACTGATGGTGAAGAGTGCATCTCTTGTAGGATGGTTTTTATGCATGGGGAGTCGGGTATAAGCACGATGCGACCTTTGTAGCATAAATCTCTCGAATCCCAACTGTAGTGGGCTATGGAGCTTAGTTCCTCCTCCAATTCTTTTATGATATTGCTGGTCCCTAGGTCCTTCCTCTATTCTTCACTAATGTCCTTGAGAAAGCTGCTAGATGGAAGGGAGATTGTCAAAAATTCTGCTTGCTCGGGTAGCCGTAAGGTTGCATTTGCAATAACATTTTCCTTGCCCTTTTTGTAAGTAATTTTATAATCAAACCTAAGAAGCTTCATTACCTATTTTTGCTATTCGGGGGAGGATATCTTTGCTCTAAGAAATATTTAAGATTTCTATCATCATTTTTTATTTGGGAGCATTGGTCGATCAGGTAAGGTCTCTATTTTGTTATTGTGTGCACAATTGCGAGCATCTACTTATCATAGATTGATAATTTTTTTTATGAGAGGGAGATAATGCCTTGCTGGTGTATGTGGGTGATCGACCATCTTGCATGAGAACGACACCAGTCCCAACTCCAGATGCATCCGCCTCAATAATGAAGGTTTAGTTGAAATTGGGTAGTGCTAGCACGGGCATTGTCATCATGGCTATCTTGAGTTTGTTGAAGGTAGCGGAGGCTTTGTCTAACCATTGAAAAGCATATTTTTTTCAGTAGAGAGGTGAAGGGTGCATTGATCTTCTCATAATATTTAACAAATTTATGATAGTAGCCTGCCAACCTAAGGAAACTACGTAGTGATTTTATGTTCTTCGGCCAACCTTATATTGCTTCAATTTTTATAGGGTCTATTACCACTCCTTCTGATATGAGGTGCCCAAGATATTCCACCTTTTATTAGAAAAATTTATACTTTGATTATTAAAAAAAAGAACATTCTCCCAAAGGATCGTTAAAATAAGTTGTAGGTGCTGAAAATGGCTCTCAATGTAAGGGTTGTAAATGAGAATGTCATCGAAAAATACCAGCACAAACTTGTGAAGAAAACTTTAAAAAATATCATTTTGATAGGATTCCAATAGGGTTGAGTCCTAATGACCCTAGAAGTAGTCAATAAAAATCCTATAGGATTGTAATAAAATCCTACCTAGCCACTTCTATCGTATAAAGAAATATGGCTAGGGTCTAAATTGGGGCCTTAGGGCTTAGTGGCCACCGCCCCCTTTACTGAGTTGGTCGGTCATGGTTTCCCTCAGCTAGGTCAGCTATAGGGGGGCAAAGGGATAATTTTACGTAGGTAAGCACCCCATGGGCTAGGGTCTAGAACCCTATATAATGATGTAAATGCCCCCTCTCTTTTATCAAGCAAGATCAATCTTTTATTCAGCCTTGTGCTGAGTTCTAGGAGGGACGAACACCTATAGTGTTCCAAGGGTTGATCTCCCTCAAAGATCAAAATCTATAGAGCTCCTTCTAGGGTTCTATCATCTGGTATTAGAGCAGCATTTCTGTCGCCCCCACCTTCCTAAGCAATTTCCACAATTGCTGTGACACGCGCCTCCACCTACCACCTAGGCCATAGATCAAATCAATTTATTACTGCCCCTGTGTTTGAAATTGGAGATCTAATATATTTTTATCACACACACCTATTTGCTACTGCTATTTCTTTATCTTGCATGTTGAAGAGGTCTTTCCATACTTTCTTGGTTGCAAATTGCAACCATCACAAACTTTATCGTTATTGCGAAGGCGAAATGCTATAGAAATTTTCAACCATTTATATGCCTCTTGAAACCAGTTTTATGTTCCCCTATTTTAACCGAAACTTTTATATGATTATATAGATCATCTTAGCCCTTATCTAAGATTGATCTTTGAAAAGAATTCTCTCTAAAACTAGTTCTATTGTGCTCTAATTCTTCGTTATATATTGTTGGAAGTTTTACGATGAAGAATCTGCCCTTCATCTTTTCCCTTATTTTCCTACCGTTACTCTGTCAAAATTTTGTCAAACTTTCTATTGATATTAACCACATCTAAACCAAGGAGTTCTGTATATTTTTCTTGGGTTTTCATATGAGATTTATATCTAGAATTGATCGTCTTTATAACGTAAAATCTGTTTAATAGGACAGCACATCGCAGCACCTTTCTTTGTCAAATTCCATCGGATTTGAGTGTTGCCTTTTATGGATTTTTGGACTCACTTTCTATCATCTGCAAGTCCTACCATCCTCATTAAGAACCCCTCTAAACTGCATCCTAAGCTGATCCCAAACAGTAACCCAAATCAGTCCCAATCCACAGCCTATTTCCATCAAACCGATCCACCTGCCTAACCGACCACCTCTTCCTCAAAACCTCTCATACCCCTAACATGATAATAGAAAAAGAAACTCAATATTACAAATTTAGAGGCCTACACTATGGCATCAAAGGAGGCCATTAACGCCAAGTTTGAAGCATTTGAAAGTCATATGGAGGAGAAGATATGATCCCTTTTCATCGAATTTAGCATGGGCCGACTATCTAGCCCAAAGAAATCACAACAAGGAGAAACTTCATATCAGTGAGATGATCCTCAAGAACATGGTCACATTATCCCTGATCTAAATAATCTAGGCATGAAGGTTGACTTCCCTAGATGGGAAGAATAAGACTAAATTGAATGGATCTTGCACACAGAGTGCTATTTTCAGTTCTACCGAACCGCCGATACTATTAAGGTGGAGATTGCTACCATTCACCTCATGGGAGATGTTATTCAGTGGTTCAATTAGTTTGAGCATACCCATGGAGGTCTCTCTTGGCAGAAATTCAAGGAAGTACTACTAAATCACTTCGGACTAATCGATTTCCACAACATCGATGGACAATTGGTGAAGATTTGGCAAACCTCTACAATACACAAATACCAAACAAGGTTTGAATATTTATCTAACCAAACTATGGATTAATCTGAAAAGCAACTTTTAGGGACTTCTATTAAGGGCCTAAAGTCAGAGACTCAAGGAGAAGTAAAGGCGTGGTAACCGTACACTCTTATGGCAGTGATTTCCTTCGTAAGAATTCAAAAAGAACAATTAAACTATGAAGTACCAAGGACAATGGTTGCTTCTTGACTAGCTATGCTGAAGCCTTCAGCCCCCTCTATTGCCATCCGAGCCCCTACGCCAAAAAAATTTAACAAGAGACGAGCTTCGTGAATGATCGGCCAAGGGGTTATATTGGCACTGTGATGAATCATGGAGCCGAGAACATCATTGCAAAAAGGACAAGCTCCTTGTGATTGAACCTGTAGAGGATGAAAATAGCGAATCATCTGAAGAAAGCTTCAAACCTGAAGATAAAGCTATGAAGGAAGAGTCATAATCAGCCGACTATGTAGTGCATGCGCTGACCGACTACTCCATGATAGGACTCCAATAGGGTTGAGTCCTAATCTCCCTAGAAGTAGTCAATAAAACCCTGCTAGATTGTAATAAAGTCACTCCTATCTTATAAAGGAGTATGACTAGGGTTTAGATTAGCCCTTAGGGCTTAGTGGCCATCGCCTCCTTACTTGGTTGGTTGGCCAGGGTTTCCCCCTACTTAGGTTGGCTATAGAGCCAACTCAGTCACCCCCTATTCCTATTAAGACAGGTTGGCTATAGGAGGGGCAAAGGGATAATTTTACTTAGGCAAGTACCCTCTTAGGCTAGGGTTTTGATCCCTATATAATGTTGTAGCCGCCTCCTCTCTTGAATAAAGTAATTATCAATTTTATTTCAGCCTTGTGCCGAATCTAGGAAGGAGGAACCCCTACAACGTTCTAAGGGTTGATCCCCGTCAAGGATCAAAATCTATACAGCTCCATCTGGGGTTCTATCATCTGGTATCAGAGCAGCGATCTTGCTACCTCTGTAGCCATCATCCATGCCTCCACCTTCCCAAGCAATTCCCACAATTGCTGCAATATGCGTCTCCACCTTCCACCCCAGCCCTAGATCAAATCAATCTGTCGCTGCCCCTTGCGGTTGATATAGAATTCTGGTATATTTTTATAACTCATGCCTCTTAAATACTATAAGATCCTTTATATTATATGTGGGGGAAGTTTTCCAAAGTTTTCTTACTATAATTTTTTATTATCGCAAATGTTATCATCATTGCAAAGGTGAAATGCTGCAGAAATTCTGAGCCAATTTTTGCTTCTTGAAACTAAACTTTTAGTCATCCTTTTTAGCTGTAACTTTTATATAATTTTGTAGATTATCTTTGCTTTCATCTAAGACTAATCTCATAAAAAAAACTCCTTCTAGATCTGAACTTATAGCACTGCGATTCTTCATTGCATAGTACTAAAATTTTATAATATAGAATCTACCTTCCATCGATTGACCTCTTGAAACTAAACTTTGGTTCATCCTTTTTAGCTGAAATCTTTACACAATTCTCAAGATCAAGTTGGCTTTCATTTGAATTTAATTTCATGAAAAAACTCTTTTTGAAACTAGTTTTATTGTATGATCTTTCACCATCACGCAGTTCTTAAATTTTATAATGAAGGAATTGGTCTTGCATCTTTTACCCTATTTTCCTATCGTTATGCTGCCAAAATTTCATCAAAATTCCTACTAATATTGACAACATCTAAACCAAGGGTTTATGTATAATTCTCTTAAACTTTCCCTTGGAATTTATGTTGAGAAATCATCATTTCTCTGACACAAAAATTGGTTCAGCAAGATAGCACATCGCAACAGTACTTTTCACCGAATTCTATCAGATTTGAGTGCTCTTTTTTGTGGGATTTCAGACTCTCCTTTCCTTATCACCAAACTCTACCATCCTCATTAAAAACCCTTCTAAATATTACCCTAAATCGAATCCAAACAGCCCCTAAATCAGCTTACTTCCTTATCGATCTATTTACCTTTTTAGAAACCTTTCCTTACCAAGACATCTACCTTTGTTACCATCTATCCCAGATCTAAAATCTATTTTCATAACCTTCATCTACTACCATCATAGCCCTAAAACTATACCAATTTATAGCCTAAACTCTATAAAACCATAGTCTACTTCCACCAAAACAAATTCACCTTCCAACCGGCCACCCCTTCTCCAAAATTCCCATGCCACTAACCCGACAATAGAAAAAAGATCTTAATATTACAGATCTTGAGACATATACTATGGCATCAAAGAAGTCTATCGATGCAAAGCTTGAAGCCTTTGGAAACCATATGGAAGAGAAAATGTGATCCCTTTTCGTCAAATTCAGCATTGGCCGACTGTCAAACCTGAGAAAATCACAACATGGAAAAACTTTAGATCGGTGAGATGATCCTCAAGAAAATGACCATATCACCTCTAATCTCAATAATCCATGCATGAAGATTGACTTCCCTAGATGGGAAGAAGGAGACCCGATCGAGTGGATCTCGTGCACGGAGCACTATTTTCGATTCTACCGAACCGCCGGCGCCACACGGGTGGAGATTGCTACCATCTACCTCGACATAGATGTTATTCAGTAGTTTAATTAGTTTAAACACACCCATGGAGGACTCTCTTGGCAGATATTCAAGAAAGGACTAGTAGACCGCTTTAGACCAACCGATTTCAATAATATTGACGGAAAATTGGCAAAGATTTGTCAAACCTCTACAATACAAGAATACAAAACAAAGTTTATGTGTTTATCTGACCAAACTGAGAATTGGTCCAATAAATAACTTTTAGATACTTTTATCAAGGGCCTAAAGTCGGAGATCCAAAGAGAAGTAAAGGCGTGGCAACCGTACATTCTTATGACGGTGATTTCTTTCGCGCGTATTCAGGAAGAACAATTG
This sequence comes from Ensete glaucum, assembly GCA_021527575.1. Classification (NCBI taxonomy): domain Eukaryota; kingdom Viridiplantae; phylum Streptophyta; class Magnoliopsida; order Zingiberales; family Musaceae; genus Ensete; species Ensete glaucum. The sequence continues at coordinate 38,597,826 of CM038552.1, forward strand.
AATCACGAGGTATGAAGGAAAAAGGTTGCTCCCCAACCAACCATGCCGAGGCCTACTATCCCCTCTACTGCCATCCAAGTCCCTACACCAAAAAAGTTGACAAGAGATGAGCTTCGCGAACAATCGGCCAAGGAGTTGTGCTGGCATTGTGATGAACCGTGGAGTCGCGAATATCACTACAAAAAGGGCTGGCTCCTCGTGATTGAACCAGCGGAGGATGAGGACAATAAAACATCTGAAGAAGCTCTTGAACCTAAAGAAGAAGCCATGGAGGAAGAGTCCCAACCGGCCAACTACGCAGTGCACGCATTGGCCGGCTATTCCAACCTACAGATGATGAAAGTTGGAGGACTTCTAAAATAGCAACTCATCACCGTTCTCATTGACATGGGCAGCACCAATAACTTCCTCAATAGTAAGGCTACTGTACATTTGGTGCTTCAAATTGAAGGTTGCAACAAGTTTGACGTAAATGTCACCGATGGCCGAATATTTAATTGTGACCAACGGTGCCCGCGGGTGAAACTACTTCTATAAGACCAAGAAGTCGTAGCTGATTTCTTCCTCCTACACATCGATAATTATGAAGCCATACTTAGGATCAAATAGCTCACAACACTAGGTGATATCTCTTGAAATTTTTCTGAATTAATTATGAAATTTTATTGCAAAGGGAGACAGGTCATGTTATGAGGCAAGCGCGAGAGCCAAATTTCCACCCTTTCGTCACAACAAATGGAGAAAGTTTTGCACAAAGCACATAGTGGATTCTCAATGCATATTCAAGAGCCATCTATTGGGGAGAACATACAAAACTTAGATCCTAAGCTTGCCCTTTGCTTGAATGAATTCGCGGATGTTTTCTTAGAGCCGCGCGGGCTACCCCCTAACTAGCCGCATGACAACTGCGTTCCTATTTTTCTAGGCAAACCTCTAGCAAATTTGTGACCATACCACTATCCTCACTTGCAGAAGGATGAGATTGAGAATATTGTTAAAGAGATATTTGACACCGGGGTGATTCGACCGAGCTACAACCCTTACTCCTCACCGGTGTTGCTAGTACGCAAGAAAGATGGTACGTGGTGAATATGCATTGACTACCAGGCTCTAAACGCCATTATCGTCAAGGATAAATATCCTATCCCATTCGTAGATGAACTCTTGGATGAACTAAAAGGTGCCCAAGTCCTCACTAAATTCGATCTCCGATCCGGATAACATCAGATTGGGGTAATTATTGAAGATATTCTAAAAACTGTATTCTACAAGCATAACAACCACTATGATTTTCTGGTAATACCTTTCAAACTTACGAATGCTCCTTATAATTTCCAAAGCCTGATGAATGACATCTTTCAAAGTTTTCTACGTAAGTTCATATTGGTATTCTTTGATGATATTCTCATTTATAGCCCTATGCTTGATATATATTTTCAACACTTACGAACTATTCTAATGATTCTTCAGAAGAATACTCTTTATATTAAAAGTCAAAGTGCAGCTGCTTATAGCATAAATTAGAGTATTTTGGGTACATTATATTAGAGGATGGAGTGGCGGTGGACCCGACAAAGATTGAGGCAATGTAAGGATGGCTAAAACCTACAAACGTACAATTATTATACGGTTTCCCTAGACTCACGGGCTACTACCAAAATTTTGTGAAAGATTATGGCAAGATCAGTGCCTTGCTTATGTCCTTACTGAAGAAAGACTCCTTCTTGTGGTCAAATAAAGCCTCCGCAGCCTTCGAACGACTCAAGGCAGCTATGATGATAATGTCGGTCCTGGCGCTGCCCGATTTCGACCACACTTTGATTATTGAGGCTGATGCATCAGGAGTTGGAATCTGGGCTATTCTTATGTAAGATAGTCGATCCTAATTTATGCTGAGGCTTTCCCCACACTTCATACGAGGTTTTTACAAAAGATACTAATTACTACTGAATTTAAAATATGGTTGGATACAGGTCCATGGTATGAAAGAGGAGTTAAACTAGAAGAATTACAATCCATGCTCACGCTAGATTGGGTTCTCATTATCCTAAACCATACCAGAGGATAGTCACCATTCCAGAAGAAAGATTGGCTATCACTAAAGACTAACTATATGGCAGCCCATGCAAGGAAGAAACTTCCCCCTGACAAATATCGGAGCAGAAGAAATTTTCCTGAGGAACATCAATCCCCCCTTCATCTCTAGCTCCACCAACATGAAATTCAAGCCTCAAGAAATTGGTCTCCCTATTTCTTTGGGCCTTACAAAATTAAGGATCATATTGGGGCCATAACCTGGAGATCAGATCCATGCACCAGATTAAAATTACAGTTGATCCTCCAAGTATCCCACCTCAAATAGAAATTTAAAGATGATGACTCAAATCAAGTACTTCCAACTGACACCCAAGCTGATGAGGAGCTGAAGACCTAGTTCCTTGAGTTCATGGAACTTCAGCCTTGAAGACAAGGCTAATTTTAAGAGGGTGGGTTTAATAGGACTCCGACAGGGTTGAGTCCTAATCTCCCTAGAAGTAGTCAATAAAACCTTGCTAGATTGTAATAAAGCCACTCCTATCTTATAAAGGAGTATGGCTAGGGTTTAGATTAGCCCTTAGGGCTTAGTGGTCGTTGCCCCCTTACTGTGTTGGTTGGCTAGAGTTTCCCCTTGCTTAGGTTAGCTATAGAGCCAACCTAGTCGCCCCTTATTCCTACTAAGGCAGGTTGGCTATAGGAGGGATAAAGAGATAATTTTACTTAGATAAGTGTCCCCTTAAGCTAGGACTTTGATCCCTATTTAAGATGTAGTTGCCCCCCCTCTTTTAGTCAAGCAATTATCATCTTCAATTCAGCCTTTGTGCCAAGTCTAGGAGGGAGAAACCCCTATAGCGTTCCAAGGGTTGATCTCCCTTAAGGATCAAAATCTATAAGGCTCTATCTGGGGTTCTATCATCGGAAAGCTCGCTGGGAACATGTCGGGAGATTGCTGGAAGAAGGCCATAGGACTCGTCACAAGAATCCTGGAAGCTACTGGATTGGTGGGAGTTAGGTCTTAATTTAGCTTGTTGGTCATTAAGTGTTGTAATCGTTGACTCGTAGTTAGGAATTGAGTCCTAATTGAGTTAGATTTGAATGAAATCTAAATCAACTCAATAAGACAATCGGGTCCACTATAGGGTTTGGTTGAGCTCGGGTTGAGCTCAATTAGTTGACCAAGGAAATGGTCAACTTATGGTATAAGCTGGAATTCAAAAAGTGGAGGGAACCACTTTTACGAAAATTCCAGTGGGTAAACCGTTGATGAGCGACGAGTGTACTAACACCACTCAGGCTTTCGGTGGCTAACCCTCATCGCATGGTTGAACTGCATCGGGTACTTTCACCGTTGACCCACCAGCCGTGAGTAAACCGCCCATACCTAGTTTTTTCGGGTATGTTTGATTTTTGGCTCCAAAAATCTAAAGCCACTTAGGGCCTATAAATACCCCAAGTTTCTTATAATCTACACAATAATTTTAGGGATTATATCTTGTGATAAAATTATGTGTGATTTATAAGAAAAAGAAAATGGAAAGGAAGAGAGAGCTTAGAGTAGAAAATTCTCAAGTCTCTCTTGTAAGCTCAAGTGTAAGGGTTTGGTCTTCACTTAAAGAAGATCGGTAGTGGATGCCTATGTGTCTCAAGAAGGAGGACTTAGGAGTGGATGTAGGACGTTCGTGCCAAACTACTATAAAATTTGGGAGTTCTTCTTTTGCTTTGCTTATTAACGCTTCCAATCTTGTTTACTCTTTGAAAGCAAATATTTCACTTACAATGTTTCTTATCAGATTTTTTTGCTCTTTCTTAAGTAATTAGTAAACAAGTAACTTAGCAATCTTCTTATCATTCACTCGCTTTATTTGAACAACAAGCTTTGGATCTTCCTATTTTCTTAAAGCTAAAACTTTTTTTTTAACGAAAAACTTATACTTGCACTAACTAAACCCACTCCCACCCCACCCCAACAAGCTTTGGCAGGAGTTAGGTCTTAATTTAGCTTGTTGGTCATTAAGTGTTGCAATCGTTGACTCGTAGTTAGGAATTGAGTCCTAATTGAGTTGGATTTCGATGAAATCCAAATCAACTCAATAAGGCAACTGGGTCCACTATAGGATTTGGTTGAGTTTAGGTTGAGCTCAATTAGTTGACCAAGGAAATGGTCAACTAATGGTTCAAGCCGGAATTCAAAAAGTGGAGGGAACCACTTTTGTGAAAATTTTGGTGGGTAAACTGTCAGTGAGCGCCGGGTGTACCGACACCGCCCAGGCTTTCAGGCGGCTAACTCGCTCAGACTGCGTGGTTGAACCGCCCGTACCCAAGAATCTGGGTACTTTCACCAGTTGACCCACCCAGGACCAGTGAGTAAATTGCTCGTACCCAGTTTTTTCAAGTATGTTTGATTTTTAGCTCCAAAAATCTAAAGCCACTTGGGGCCTATAAATACCCCAAGTTTTCTTGCAATCTACACAATAATTTTGGAGATTATATCTTGTGATAAAATTGTATGTGATTTATAAGACAAAGAAAAGGGGAAGGGAGAGAGAGCTTAGAGTAGAAAATTCTTAAGTCTCTTTTGTAAGCTCAAGTGTAATGGTTTGGTCTTCACCAAAATAAGATCGGTAGTGGATGCATGTGTGCCTCAAGAAGGAGGACTCGGGAGTGGATGCAGGTCGTTGGTGCCAAATCACTATAAAATTTGGGAGTTTATCTTTTGTTTTGCTTATTAACGCTTCTATTCTTGTTTACTCTTTGAAAGCAAATATTTCACTTACAATGTTTTTTATCAGATTTTCTTGCTCTTTCTTAAGTAATTAGTAAGCAAGTAACTTACCAATCTTCTTATCATTCACTTGCTTTATTTGAATAACAAGCTTTGGATCTTCCTATTTTAAACATTTTTTGTTTTAACGGAAAACTTACACTTACACTAACTAAACCCGCCCCCACCCCATCCCCTCTTAGTACCAAATTGATCCTAACAATTGGTATCAGAGTAAGGTAGTTACTCATTGGATTAACACCCACTTGAGTAAATGGCTTATTTCGGTATGAATGAGAGACATTTCATCTCACGTCCTCTTATGTTTAATGGGACGGATTTATGGACTATTGTTGCAAATGGATTTGAAAGGTCTTCTCTTCCAATGAACAATTGAAATGATTTGGAGAAGAAGACTTTCTCTTTAAATGCCAAGGCTATGAATACCTTGTTTTATGCCTTAGATAAAAATGAATTTGATCAAGTTTCTTATTTTGATTCGACTTTTGATATATAGCATGCATTAGAAATAACATATGAAGCACACTTAATATAAATGAATTATTAAATAAAATACTTCTAAAAATGAACAAGAACATTTTCCTAAAAACTGAAAAGAATATAAACTGAGAAGAACACATGACTCCTCGAGTAAAATCTAGAGTGATGAGGACCTTAAACTTTTGACATAGAAACTAGAAAAATTGATAAACTTGAATATTAAAAATAATCTAAAGATAGACAAAACCTCTTGCTATGAACATAAGAAGCAAAGGAGCTCCAAGATCAAATGCACAACTAAGAAGTAGAGAATCTCGCTCTTATGGCTATCGACAATGTGGTTAATAATTATTAAGCGTTTCTTTTTAGAATTATTAAGTATGTTTTATGATTTATTTTATGAGTCTAGAAAACTTAGCAAGTCTTTTAAGTTACTTAAAATTGATCATGATTTGTTAGCTGGTAATATTGATGAAATGCATGAGTTATTAGCATCACATAATCTTAGTTCTAAATGTGAAATGCTATACAACATTAAAGAAAAAAATATCATGCTTAAGACAATGTTAAAAATTTTTAAAATTGATAGTAAATCCTTGAATATGATCCTTGCCAATAAGGGTCATATTCATACAAGAAAGGGTATAGGCTTTGTTGGTAATACTCAACAAAAATCAACCATTTTTGTTAAAGGACCTACCTTACATTTACCATCAAAAGTCAAGTATAATTTTTATAGAAGATTATGAAATATAGCTTACAAATATTTATTTAAAAATTATAGTCCTCAAAAGTTAGTTTAGGTTCCTAAATAAATTATAGACAATTTTATGCCATTAGAGAAAATAGGAAGAACATATCATGAAGTACCCAAACTCAAGTGGGTACCTAAATCAAAATCTCTTATAATATAAAGTTGCCTCCTAAAAAGACTAGGAGTACTAAGTAATATTTTAAAATTAGATGCTCAAGACTTGAGATCTAATACTCTTTCAAAGCTCACTAGCCTTTTGTAACAATAATGAAAAAACATATTATTTAAATTAAGATGGTTGAAGCTTAATGATCCTATTTCTATTATAATAAATTCTTTTATTAAAAATAGTTTATCATTATATAATTAATCTTGATGATGCATAGCTAGAGCAAGCTAGAATTAGAAAGAAGAAAGTATAGTTAACTTAAATAAACATCATCTATATGAAAGAAAGATTTTGATGATGATTATTGTATTGATGTGTATTAACTTGTGTTGATGATTTATGTTGTTTTTGAACCTAAAAATCATATATGAAATCATCTTTCTTTAAAAGAAAAACTTCTTGATAACATAATAGAATCTTCCAATATACAAAAATCATTGGATTTAAAATGAATCAAAGCCTTTGTTTGAAAATATTTTTGCAATGATCATAATGAAATTTCATTTTTGACTTTAAATGCCAATGCATTCTTGAAATAAATTTCAAAAGAAGGATAATTCTTCTTGAAATAATATTTATCCCATGAATCCTTCAATAAAGATAAAATGATATATTTATTGTTGTATCTCTTTAACTACAAAAATAAATAGAAAACTTTAGCTATTTTTTTTAAAAACAATCTATGATGACTTTATTGAAATTTTCTAAAAAGTAATTTTTGATGATAATTTTGGATAAGTTTTCAAATAATTTTATTTTAAAAAGAGATTAATGAATTAATTACATTATTTTTATATCTTTCTTGAATTATGAAAATAATTTTGATGATTTGATGATCTGAACTTGAATAAATTGTTATCATGATTTTGGTAAGTTTATAAAATAAAACTTGAAAACCTTCATATGAATCATATTCTTGAAAACTTGAAGTTTCATATATATAAATCAAGATCTTCCACTTTTTTCTTACTTAAAATTAATTCATGATCTTGATATCTATAATATGATATCTTTATGAGATGAAGACTTTGATTTGTTCTCTTATAGTTCTATTTTATCATCTAAGAAGAGATTTATTTAATTAAATCATATCTTTAATATTTATGAATGTATTTTGATATAAAAATTTATTTTGACATGATTTATTTTAAAACTCATGAATGATATAACTTATCACCAAAATTAATATTTCTTAAATTTGTGATAAGTTAAAAATTGAAAGAGATTTGTATTATCATGAATATTCCCTTACTTTCTTGACTTGACTTTTACGTTATGAAAATCACGTTATTGATCTCTATAATTTTTTAATAAAAAAGTGATTTATGATCTTAACAATAATAATTAAAAATTTTATCAATATCATTCTTATTTTTTATTAAAAAGATTTATCTTGGATGAATTAAGATTATCCCTTGAGCTTATTTTTATTATTCACAAAAAAGGGTAAAGAAACTTATTAAATGAAATCATATTTTTGATATTCAAAATTTTGATTTTATCTTTAATGACATGATCTCCTTGTACTTTTTGATGTACTTTGAATATGAATGCTAAGAAAAAATTATGACATCATATTTCTTTTTTTACAATGACAAAAAAAGGGGAGAGATAAAATTATTAATATGATTTGAAGTAAATTTGGATACGATAACATTGAATGAGGAACAATTGCTTAGAATAAAATTAGGATTTTCTAAATGTATGTAAAATACTTAATTTGCAAGTTGAGCTTGATCTACTATTATACATTCTTATGAAATTCTTGATGCTTTTTATCAAAATTTACAATAAATGATTTTTTTGCTATACTTGAAATTGTATGAGATTATTTTAAATACATGAGTAGCTCTTAAACTTTTGAATCACCTTGAATATCTTGAAGTTTTGAGCTTAATTTCAAAATTCACATATATAAAATTTACATCTTTAAAATTAAGCATTCTTGTGATATAATATTTTTCATTTCTCTACATTGATTCTACCTTCTTGCTCACACAAAGTAGAGAAAGGAAATCGCTAGCATTTCAAGAGAATAATAAGTCTATTAATTATATTTTGAATCTCTTGAAAGTGATTTTGATGATTTTGAAATTGAATGAGTGATTTAACTATATCGTGGTTTTGATTTCTTGGAATTACAACTTGAAATCTTTTATGAATCAAAATTTTTCGTTATATATTATCATATTATTTAAAAGGAAACTTTTATACAAATCATGAATATGACAACTTGAGATTTCTTATGAATGGATCAAAAGATTTTATTTTATTTGTTTCTCTTACAATTTGTCTCTTAATAGTCACAATTTGTCTTTATGAATTGTGCATCTCATCACTATGTTAATTTTTCTTGATATATTTTATGTGATGATTTGAAAAATAATATAATAGGAAAGGTTTTGCACTATCTCTGTTTTTTGACAATAATAAAGGGGAAGCAAAACTTGTTTGCTTGCATGATGTAAATTGCTAGTTTGAATATTGCAAAGGAAGCAAAAATTTGCTAGCTTGCACTTCTCAAAAGAGAAGAAAGAACTTACAAGCTTGCATGTTCTAAAGTGATAAAAAAATTACTAAATTGCTAAACTCTTATATATCAAAAACTTGCTAATTGCACTTCTCCTTTTTGTTGATGACAAAGGAGGAAAAGATATGATGATGTAATGAATGTTGATTTTTAAAAATATACATGATGATTTAGAATAATAATCATAATTTTATAATATGATATATTGCATATGATGTGGTTAAAATAGTTTCAACTTGGACTTTCGAGCTCATCTTAATATTCTTTTTGAAAGTTATTAAGAGCTCTTCTTAATGATGTTTTACAACTCCTCCCTTGTTTTCTTTCATTCTTTTTCACAATAGAAAGAAAATTATTTATGACTCATGTTGTATTTTTCAAAAGGAGAGCAAAGACTCATGTGTCTTAAAATCATTAGCTCTATATTTCATCTTTTTGTTGATGACAATGAGAAAGAAATATATATTGATGACACATGATATTGATTGATGACTCATGATATTGATGATTCATGATATTGATGATATATACTGATAACACATGATATGGATATGGATATGGATTGTACATCTTAAATATGGATATGAGTGTATAATTCTTTTTATGATTTGATGACTTGATGAAATTCATGATTTGATGAGTTGATACAAATTTATGTTAAAATTTACATAAAATATTGATTGCTTAAATTTAAAATTGTGTGATTCTCTTAAATTTAAGTGGCATGGATTTAGGGGGAATTAGAATTAGCCCCTATCATCAATTAATTGTCATCATCAAAAAGGGAGAGATTGTTGAAACTCAAATTTTGATGATGAAATCACTTGATAGGTTATTGATCTAATAGGATTATTAGAATTGATTGATGTAGGATTAATTACGATAGAATGATTATTACAATCAGGATTGGCCAAGGTCAAGTCCATGCATCAGGTCAATATGGTTGGAAACTTGCAAGGAGTATGTTGGGAGCTCTCCGAGGGTATCGGGAGTTTGCCAAGATGGCTCAAGGGAGTTCATCAGAAGAAGATCGAGACTCGTAGGAAGATTATCAGGGGTAGCCGAAAAGCTTGTGGGGAGTTAAGATGGTATTGTAATGGATGTTTGGTAATTATGATTGTATTTAATTAAATCATAATTAGCATAATGTAGGACCAACTATGACAGAAGTAATAGAGTTACAACCAGATGATGGGCCAAGATCAAGCTTGAGCATCAGGCCGGGGTTCAGACCATGTAGTGGGATATTGCCGGAGTTCATTGGGAGATTCATCAAAAGGATCGGGAAGCTCATTGGGAACATGTCGAGAGATTACCAGAAGAAGACTATAGGACTCACCGTAAGAATGCCAAAGGCTACCGGATTGGTGGGAGTTAGGTCTTGATTTAGCTTGTTGGTCATTAAGTGTTGAAATCATTAAGTTGTAGATAGGAATTGAGTCCTAATTGAGTTGAATTTTGATGCAATCCAAATTAATTCAATAAGACAACTAGGCCCACTATAGGGTTTGGTTGAGCTCAGGTTGAGCTCAATTAGTTGACTAAGGGAATGGTCAACTGATGGTTTAAGCTAGAATTTGAAAAGTGGATAGAACCATCTTTGTGAAAATTCCAGCGGGTAAATTGCCGGTGAGCGGTGGGTGTACCACCGTCGCCCAAGCTTTCGGACAGCTGATGGCGACTAACTCGCTCAGACTGGGCAGTTGAACCACCCGTACCTAGGAATATGTGTACTTTCAGTGGTTGACCCGCCCAGGATCGGTAGGTAAACTGCCCATACCCTGGTGTTTGGGTGGCTGAGTCACCCAAGTCGATGGGTAAACCACCTGTACTCGGTTTTTCTAGGTATGTTTGATTTTTGACTCCAAAAATATGAAGCTACTTGGGGCCTATAAATACCCCAATTTTTTTTGTATTTTGTTAGGAAACCTCGGTGGGAGCATCACATGCACAGTGGAAATCAAAATAAAAAATCGATTTACCAGACAGATCAAATCATCGTGCAAAAGATTGGGCTTACGAGAAAAATGTAAAAACTAAAAAATTATGATGCGTGAGAGATTAATTTTACCCATGAAGATCGTATATACTTGTATTTCTAGATCTGGATGGAGAGGATGAAGAAGGTCAAGCGTCATCCTCTCTAGAGATATCCACACGATGGATCTCTATATTGAAACTTCTCAAATCTGATCTTGCAACTCTTGCGCAGAGGAGGGAGGAGAATAGGAGGGAGAGGCTAAAGTTGTGGCCTATCAATCATGAGTCTCCCCTCCTATTTATAGAGAGCCACCAAAACCCTAGGGCTCCTGCCTTAGTAGATATTAGATCTTCAAACAATTACCCACTAACGTTGCATTATTGGATCTTTATCCAATAATCTCCTTAGGCTTCTAATTAGGACTTAACCAAGGAGCTCATCTGTATAGGGTCTCATCTATTGAGAATAGGGGCTAATTGGATCTCCATCCAAGCCTCTAACCGCTGAAGCATTCACCATCTGTGTGTGACCCTCTAGGCCTGATACCGAGCTAGCGGTGACTCACATCAGAACTCCTTCTAATATAGTAAATTATTATCTCCATAATAATTCACTCGACTCATTGACTATGGACGTACTAGGTTACTATGCTGTAGTCCCTGGAAAGTACGGGGGGAATTAAATCCATCGGACCTGTCTGTCCATAGTTATTATATATCTATAATCCCTTATCCAACTAATATCCCAGAGATCGTATATTGGACATGGTACTTGCTAGTTACAAGTGCCCTGCAAGCCACTCACATGAGTGATGGCACGTGTGACACACTGTGCAATCTTTTTTCTTATGATTAATATTGGTATATTCTCACATTATATTATCTGTAACATATATATTGTGATATCCTTAGTTCTGTGTAATGAAAATTGGATCATGATGAGATCACGTTAATAAGATCAATTCAACTTTAAATATAGATCCTAAATAATCCCGATCATATAGGTTACTCGAGAGGGACATCGAGATAACCGAACAGACCAATGTACTATATACCCATCCATATGATGGAGGCGGTTGATCTCATAGCCACTTATGTAGAGACACTAAGGATATAGTACAGGTGCTCATTGGAGAATGAGTTCACTAATTAATCCGCTTATGGAATGCTGTATAATTGATGATACCTAATGTCAGACAGTGATTCTATAGCCCCAGTTGTGTATCTAGTCTTTTGACTTGAGACACAAATGATGCCTTGTATGAGTACTCCTTTCTTTAATGCAGACTTATAACTTTGGAAAGTTCTAGATCTAATACGACTAGTTATCGGGATTTGTAGCCAACCTTACTAAGGCAATTGAGTGTCAATAGAAGATCATCCGCTCTCGATATCACGAGAGGAATATCTCATATGTGCTTGCTCAGATAAATCCCTTGTCAGGATCATTCGGATTGAGAAATAATGAGTTCTATGGACGAATCCGATTAGAGTAAGATAAACTGATTCTATATGTGATCTGACAATACTATGTCCAATATACGATCTCTGAGATATTAGTTTGATAAGGGATTATAGATATATGATAACTTTGGACAGATAGGTCTGATAGATTTGATCCCCTGTACCATCTGGGGACTATGACATAGTGGCCTAGCGGCTTCGTTAGTGGATCTATAATATTATCTTCGGATGGAACTCTTTACATTGCTATATCTTTTTGGGTCATGGTCTCTCTAATTAGATGAAACCTCCTTAGAACAATTTTGATAAGACCGGAGTTCCCTTGTTAGAGCTATCGCCCTGTTACTATCGTACTATATGGAAATCAACTCTACGTTATTTGGCATGACTCCCAAATCCTTGATGAACTTATTCATCTATACCCCTTCTTTTGTTGCTTTTGCTGCAGCAATGTATTCCGCCTCTATAGTCGAGTTAGAAGTAGTATCTTGCTTGGAACTCTTCCAAAATATACCCTGAGTTTGACTTGCTATCATCAATGTCAGACTGGAAAGTTGAGTTCGTGTAGCCCTCAACCTAGAGCCTACCTCCTCTATATACCAGTAAAAGATCCTTAGTCCTTCTCAACTACTTAAAGATACACTTTATTACCTTCCAGTATTCTAAACCTGGATCTACCTGATACCTGCTCGTGACACTCAGAGTATGTACTATATCAGGCCTGGTATATGGCATATAGCATACATGATAGACCCTATCACTGAAGCATAAGGTATCTTATCCATGTTTGCCCTTTCTTCAGGAGTCTTTGGGGACATACTCCTAGAAAGTGATATTCTATGTCTCATCGGTATGAGTTCTCTCTTGGAATTCTCCATGTCAAATCTTTTGGCAATGGAGTCTATGTATCTTGACTGGGACAAACTAAGCATCCTCTTAAATCTATCTCTATAGATCTGGAATCCCCAAAATATATGATGCTTCCCCTAAGTCTTTCATGGAGAAGTTTCGGGATAGCCAAGTCTTTACTGTGGGAAGTATTCCTATATCATTCTCAATTATTATGATGTCATGCACATACAATACCAAGAAGGTGATAGCACTCGCACTTACCTTCCTGTACACATAAGGCTTATCTTCATTCTTAACAAAGTCATAAGATCTATGATAAGACTCCAAAAAGAGCCCTATAAATTATGATCATTAAAGGGGATCAACCCTTGGAACGCTATAGGGGTTCCTCCCTCCTAGACTCGGCACAAAGGCTGAATAAAAGATGATAATTGCTTGATAAAAGAGAGGGGGTGGCTACATCATTATATTGGGTTGCAAACCCTAGCTCATGGGGTGCTTGCCTAACTAAAATTACCCTTTTACCCCTTCTATGGCCTACCTACCTTAGAGGGAATAGGTGGTGGCTAGGTTGGCTCTGTAACTGACCTAAGCAGGGGGAAACCCTAGTCAACTAGCCAGTAAAGAGGGCGGTGGCCACTAAGCCCTAAGGCCCCAAAATAAACCCTAGCCACACTTCTTTATAGGATAGAAGTGACTAGGTGGGGTTTTATTACAATATTACAGGGTTCTTATTGATTACTTTTAAGTAATTATGACTCAACCCTATTGGAGTCCTATCAATCTGATCGTCTTCTCAAATCTTATATTCTAACTTCCGAAAGCTTGCTTTAATCCATAAATTGACTTCAGTAACTTGCACACTTTATCTAGACTCTCTTTGGATACGAATCCCTGGCTATATCATATACACCTCCTCCTCGTGGTTGCCAATGAAGAATGCCATTTTGACATTTATATGCCAGATCTCATAGTTATAGTGTGCTGCAATGGCCTAAAGCATTCTAATGGATTTAAGCATGTCTACAGGTGAAAAGGTTTTGTTATAGTCAACTCTTTGTGTGTTAGGTACCTGAACATACTCGAGCTAATGTGTTCCTTCTCAAGAATATGTTAAGGAGGTGTCTATTGGGATAAAATCCCATTGTCCCTAAGAAAATTGGTGAACTATGTACTCAAGTACTCTCCTCCTAGATTTGACCAAAGAGTCTTAATACTCTTTCTAATCTGGTTCTCGACTTCATTCTTATATCCTCTGAATTTCTCAAAGGCCTCAGATTTGTACTTTATTAAGTACATGTGTCCATACCTAGAGAAATCATTAGTGAATGTAATGAAATATGAGTAACCACCTATAGCCTAAGTCGATATGGGACCAAATACATCACTATATATGAGTTCCAATGACTCTGTTGCTCTCTCTAGTTCCATTAAAATGAGAGTTTGTCATCTTCCCACGAAGGCAAGGTTCATAAGTTGCATATGACTCGAAGTCAAATGGATCTAAGTATCCATCTTTCAGCAACTTTTGAATCCTTCTCGCTGTATATAACTTAGCCTACAATGCCATAGGTATGCATTATTCACCTCATCTCTTTTCCTCTTAGATATTTATATTCATGATATATGGAGAAGTGTCTAACATATGTAAGCCATTTATCAATGTCCCTTTAGTGATGATCTCATCATCCATAATTATTGAATAAATATTATTCTCAAAATTTAATTTATATCCACTAATTGTCAAACAAGAGATTGATATAATATTTTTTGATAATAGAGGGAACAAAATAGCATGCATCCAATGCAATAATAGCTCACTAAGCAGATGTTGGGTGACCTACCCAATGGTAACTATAGCAACTCTTACTCTATTGCCCATCTTGAGGTACATCTCGCCTTTGGCTAATCTCCTAGGTCTTGCCAGAAACTGAAGCTTCTCCAAGCTTCTATTTTATCTTATTTACAAGCTAGTCCTCATAGTTCCTCTTTCAATGCTCGTCTTGGTCGTAGTGGAAGCACTGTCCTTTATCTTTTGCTGGATATTTCTTAGCAACCTTTACCTTACCTGATCTTTCTTTACCCTTTTCCTTGCCCTTCTTAAGGGTCTTACTAGACTTCATTTTCCAACTAGTCTCACCAATATAGAGAACTGGCTTCTCTTTCTTTATGGTACTCTCAGCTTCCCTCAATATATTGAGGAGCTTAGGTAGAGTCATCTCAAACTTATTCATATTAAAGTCAATAATGAATTGTGAAAAGGAATCTGGTAGGGTAGTAAGTATAAGCTCAATACATAGGTTATCCTCTAGGACTAACTTTATACTTCACAAAGCTAGCGATCTCATCCTCGCTTGTCCTTTCCTCTGGCGTCGGAACAATCGTGTTAAAGACATATATGATTTTCTCTTTTATGAGAAAAATTCTCAAATTATGGAGCCTTTGGACCAATGAGGCGGTTGGCATCAAGTATGTCACAAAGGGGTTTTACAAGCGACAAATAAGATATAGCGTAAATAAATAACATACAAACTTTACAAAAAATACTAATTAAAATATGGACTTCTATCTTAATATACTCCTACTATTTTCCTAGCGAATCACGCGACATCGTCGACACATGAGACGGAAGTCTCTGGCAGACTTATAGTGGGGATCCGGATCCAATCGATATTTTTGTACAACCTCGAGGGACTCGACCAATTACACTAAGCCTAAAAGGTAGGCAACTCTTGTCAATCATAACTCCTTGTGATTCTCATCATGTTCGGCCTCTGAATCATCATGGTCTCGATTGCTCGACCAACCATGAAGTTCAGTTAAGTCATCATCATCGTTACAAGATGAGTTTAATTCAATGGAAATGCTCTCGACTGCTTGACCAAGTCATACCATGTTCTCAGGTCAACGGTGACATCTATATGTTATAGGCAAGAACTCGATTATGTAGATAGGTGAGTCTCGAGTGACTCGACCAACTCAACCTATGTCGTGATTCAATTTCTTCCTAGAACGATGGAAGGCCACATAGGTCAATCTTATTGTCTCATGCTGACCGACTTAATATTAACATAGGAGGGGATTTTTGTTTTATATCGGTCTCCTAATATGTTATGTCACACACAGACATATTTAATACATATCTACATCGCATGCAAATATATATACATATATCTAATATGTGTGATCCATCACTTAATATGATTAAGCTCGAGCCAATGGGCATAATCACTCACAATAGGATCTATGTGTGCATTGGTACATCTCCATGCCCTATGATTGTTGATATTGTCATTATCGATTCCGTCGGATCCTCGTTATATCACCATGCATCGTGATCTCCTGCTATGACATCGTGGGTCCCACTATCACTTCCATGCTCCCATCGTGCCTCTCCATGTAATTACAGATAATCACGGGCACGAAAGTCCAACAAAAAACGAGAAAAATGGAGGTTGGCAGACCCTAATAATAATAATAATAATCATAATTACACACATCACAACACATGGCTCATGATCATCTATCCACATCATACATCACATCATATGTAGGATTACTAGATATATAATAATTAATTAAACTATTTAATTTATTATTTTATCTAGAAATAAGGATATGCTCAAATTTTCTAAAATTATTAAGGGTATTTTTGTAATTTTAGATAAGAGAGGATAGTCCTCATAATTTTTAAAATTATTGAGGGTATTTTGAAAATTTTGTATACAAGGACAGTCCTCGATATTTCCCTAATTCAGAGGGGTAGGATCATCCTTTTCACAAAAGAATTGCCCTAACCCCTCTTGCCCCCTCTTCGCCGCCACCACCTCCCCTATGTAGGCGGTGGTTACCCTTGCTCGTCGGTAGCTACTCCTGTGACTGGCGACAGCCCTGGCTATTGGCGGCCACTCCTTGTAGGCGCCCTGCAGTCGACCATCCTTGTGGGTGCCGTGTTGCAAGTGTCTATGCCTGCAAACGGTTACTGCCCCTATGGGCTGGCCTTGGCAGCATCTAGCCGCCCCCTTATAGGTGGCCTTGGCTACAGTCGGTCGCCCCTTTGTAGGGGGCCTTGGCCACAGCCAGCCGCCCCCTTGCAAGTGGCTAGGCCATGGCCGGCCACCCCTGCAGAGGGCCTAGCTGTGGCCAGCCACCCCTGTATATAGCCTAGCCATGGCTTGGCTACCCCATGTCCTCGCTGTGTTTACCGCAAAAACATAACAAGAACGTGTAGAACGATTTTATGCCATTCAATCTCATCACACGTAGTTTAAAACCAATCTTTCACATGAAAACCTTGGCTCTGATACTACTGTTGGGAAACTCAATGGGAGCATCACATGCATAGTTGAAATTAAAACAAAAAATTGATTTCCCATGCAGATCAAATCATCATGCAAAAGATTGGGGTCACAAGAAAAACATAAAAATCGAAGAACCGCAATGCGTAAGAGATTTATTTTACCTAGGGAGATAGTATATCCCTGTATTTTCAGATCCGAATGGAGAGGATAAAGGAGGTCAAGTGTCCTCTCTAGTGGTATCCACACGATGGATCTTTGCAACGTAATTCTTCCAATCTGATCTCGCAACTCTTGCACAAAGGGAGGGAGGAGAATAGGAGGGGGAGGCCAAAGCTGCAACCTATCAACCATGAGTCTCCCCTCCTATTTATAGAGAGCCACCAAAACTATAGGGCTTCTGCCTTAGTGGGTATTGGATCTTCATCCATTTACCCATTAACCTTGCATTATTGGATCTCTATCCAATAATCTCCTTAAGCCTCTAATTGGGCCTCGATCTAAGGAACCCATATGCATAGGGTCTCATCTAATTTGAATAGTGGCTAATTGTATCAACATCTAATCCTCTATTTGCTAAAGCATCTACCATATGTGTGTGACCCTCTAGGCTCGATATCGAGCTAGCCCGTGAGTCACTCCCATTCGAACTCCTTCTCGTATAGTGAATTATTATCTCTATAATAATTCACTCGATTGATCGACTATAGACGTACTAGGCAACTACGCCATAGTCCCCAGACTGTATAGGGGGAATCGAATCCATTGGACCTGTCTATCTATAGTTATCGTGTATCTATAATCCCTCATCCAACTAATATCCCAGAGACCGTATATTGGATATGGTATTGTCAGGTCACATATGTAATCAGTTTATCTTGCTCTAATCGGATTTTACCGGAGAACTCTTTCTCTCTCAATCCGAATGACCCTGGCTAGGGATTTGTCTGAGCAAGTATATATGGGATATTCCTCTCATGATATTGAGAGTAGATGATCCTTTATTGACACTCAATTGCCTTTGTAAGGTTGGCTACAAATCCCGATAACTAGTTATACCAGATATGAAACTTTCCAGACCTGTAAGTTTGGCGTCACAAAAAGGAGTACTCATATAATGCATCCTTGGTTTCTCAAGTCAAAGGACCAAATACACAACTGGAACTATGGAATCGTTGTCTAACAAAGGTATCATCAATCATATAACATTCTATAAGCGAATCAATCAGTGAACTCATTGTCCAATGAGCACCTGTACTATATTCTTTGTATCTCAACACAAGTGGCTATGAGACCAGCTGTCTCCATCATATGGACAGGTATATAGTACATCGATCTGTCCAGTTATCTCGATATCCCTCTCGAGTAACCTATGACCAGTATTATTTAAAATCTATGTTTAAAGGTGAATTGATCTTATTATCATGATCTAATCACAATCTGATTCCCATTGTACAGAACTAAGGACATCATGATATATTTGCTACAAATAATGTAATATAAGAATATATCAATATTAATCATAAGTAAAAAGATCGTACAACATGTCACATGTGTCATTACTCACGTGATTGGCTTGTAGGGCACATGTAACCACCACATTCTATACAACAATTCTGGGGATTATATTTTGTGATAAAATTATATGTGATTTATAAGAAAAATGAAAGGGGAAGGGAGAGAGAGCTTAGAGGAGAAAATTCTCAAGTCTCCCTTGTAAGCTCAAGTGTACTATCCAAAGAAGATCGGTAGTGGACACCGGTGTGCTTCAAGAAGGAGGAATCGGGAGTGGATGTAGGCCGTTAGTGCCGAACCATTATAAAAATTATGAGTTCATCTTTTGCTTTGCTTATTAATGCTTCCAATCTTGTTTACTCTTTGAAAGCAAAGATTTCACTTACGACATTTCTTATCGGATTTCCTTGCTCTTTCTTAAGTAATTAATAAGCAAGTAGCTTAGCAATCTTCTTATCATTCACTTGTTTTATTTGAACAACAAGCTTTAGATCTTCCTTTTTTTTATAAAGTTCAAATATTTTTTAAAAAATAAAAAACTTACACTTACACTAATTCAAACCCGCCCCACCCTGCCCCACCCCGCCCCCCCAAACCATAACCCCACCCCCAACCACACCCCACCCCACCCCACCCCCACCTCCCTCCCTCCCTCCTCTCTTAGTGCTAAATTGATCCTAACAGTGTCCATATGACATAACACTCATTTACAAGCTGAGAACAGTCACTAAAGCTAACCAAACTAGGGTTGTCAAGTCTACTGCTAGCCCACTACTTGTTGTACAAAGCATGAATAAATGTCGAAAGATACAGACATATATGAGTATTATATTAAGCACCATATTTATATTTTTGTCCATGATATGTCGACAATGGTACCACCTAGTCTGGTGGTAGTACCGCCAGTACCTAGATTCTCAAGCTCTGTTCAATGGTATAATAGAACCTCAGAGGAGATCTATGGAGATTGATCTTTGAGGGGATCAACCCTTGGAACGCTATAGGGGTTCCTCTCTCTTAGAAGTTGGCCACAAGGTTGAAATAAAGATGATTATTGCTTGATGAAAAGGGGTGGAGGCTACAAGCTTATATATGGCTCAAAACCTTAGCCATAAGGGGGTGCTTCCTAAGTAAATTTCCCCCCTTACCCCTCCTATAGTCACCATACCAACTGGGGGGGCGGTGGCCTAACTGGTTGCACAAGACAAGACTACCTGCTAGAAACCCTGGCCGACCAGCCAAGTAAAGGGGGCGATGATCAGTAAGCCCTAAGGCCCTAAAATAATCATAGCCGTACTTCTTTATAAGATAGAGGTGACTAGGTGGGGTTTTATTATAATCTTGTATAGTTTTATTAATTGCTAGTTAGTTGAGTAGGACCCAACCCTGCTAGGGTCCTATCAAGCCTACCCTCTTCAAATCAGCCTTGTCCTCAAGGCTGAGGTTCTATGAACTCAAGGAACTGAATCTTCAGCTCTTCATATAACTCCCATGTGGCATCTTTAGGTGGTAAGTTGCCCCAATGTACCAGTACTTCAATAGAGGGTCATCGACGATGGATCATAATTCTTCGATCAAGGATGGTTTATGGTTGGGCTTGAATTTATACATCATCAATGGTGCTCAATAGTTGAGTTTGGGCTGACTTGTGCTCTCCCAATTTAGGTTTTAAGTAGGATACATGGAAGACATAATGAATTTTAATATCCTCTAGTAACTTAAGCCTAAATGCCACAACTCCAATACGCTCCATGATTTGATAAGGTCTATAAAATCAGGGAGATAGCTTCATCGAGGTTCACATGTTGATGGATAGTTGCTTATATGGCTGTAACCAAAGATAGACCTAATCTCCTACTGAAAATTCCTGCTCGCTACAATGTGTGTCAGTTTGTTGCTTCATCCTGGCTTGAGTGGCAGAGAGATTATCCTTCAATAGCTGTAGGAGCTTGTCCTTGTCAATCAAATTTTGATCGACCTAATCTACTTTGACCGTACCAATTATATACTCTAGAATTACAAGAGGAGTTCAACCATACAATGCCTCGTATAGGGTACATTTTGTAGATGAGTGATAAGTAGTGTTATACCATCATTCGGCTCAAAGAAGTCACTTCATTGACTCTTTTGGTAGATCACTAGTGAAGCATCGAAGATAGGTCTCTCGACATCTGATCACCACCTCTATCTGGCCGTCCGTCTTTGGATGGTAGGCTGTGCTCATTTTAAGTTGGGTGCCCTATAGTTTGAATAGCTCAGTCCAAAATTTGCTTGTAAAAATCCTATCACAGTCATTCACAATAGACCTTGGCATATCATACAGTTTAATAATATTTTCAATAAAAAGTTGAGCAATACTGGCAGCAATATAGGGGTGTCTCACAATATAGAAATTGGCATATTTTATCAATCGATCTACCACCATGAAGATTATACTTTTACCTTGAGATGTTGGCAGCCCTTTGATGAAGTCTATGAAGATGTCAATCCACGCTAAGTGCGGTATGGGTAGTGGTTGCAGCCTTCCTGGACTTGCCACTATTTCACGCTTTTGTTGCTAACATATATCACATTTTGCTATATAATCAGAAATAATTTTTTTCATGCCTTTCCAATAAAAGTATTGCTTCATCTATTCTCAGAAATCTGGAGTGCCATACGGAAGTGAAGAATGCATTTCATGCATGATGATTTTGATGCAAGGAGAAGTGGGAGTAATCACAATATGACCCTTATAGTGTAGATCCCTCGAATCACAAGTGTAGTGTGCTATTGTGCTTGGATCCTTCTCCATTTTTTCTATGATGTCTCAAGTCTCTGGATCCTTTTTCTGTTCCTCCCTAATGTCCTTGAGAAAGTCAGTGGAAAGAAGGAAGATAGCTGAAATTTTGGCCTGCTCCGGTAGTTGATGCATATCCGTGAAGTTTCATCCTTCTTGTGCACTAGCAACACTGGTGAGGAATAGGGGCTATAACTTGGTTGAATCACCCCAGTGTCGTGCATCTCCTTTACAATATTCTCAATCTCATCCTTCTGTAGATGAGGGTAGTGGTACGACCTTGAGTTTGCTGGTGGTTTGCTTGGAATAATAGGGATTTGGTGGTTATGTTGCCGGGTAGGGGGGAGTCTGCGCGGTTCAGCAAAAACATCGATGAATTCATCCAGCAATTGGGTGAGTTTTAGATTTACAATTTGCATATTTTTTCCTCTAATGGTTGCTAGATATGCATAAAAAAATCACCATGTACCTTATGTAGAACTTTTTCCATCCATTGTGTCGATATGGTGGAGATATGACTTACACGCTTATCACGTAGGGTGACATGTCTGCCTTTGCAATAAAATTTCATAATCCGCTTAGAGAAGTTCCAAGAGATGTCACCTAGTATCATTAACCATTCGATTCTGAGCACAGCTTCATAGTTATTAATGGGTAGGAGGAAGAAGTCGACTATAACTCTTGATCTTGTAGAACCAGTTTCACCTGCGAGCACTATTGGTTATACTTTAGGATCCGGTCATCGATGACCTTTTGATAAAACCCTAGAAGGAGCTTTATAGATTTTGACCCCTGAGGGGGAGCATCCTTGGAACGTGTAGGGGTTCCTCCCTCCTAGACTCGGCACAAGGCTGTAATAAAATTGATAATTGCTTGATTCAAGAGGGGGGGAGGGCTACATCTTTAAATAGGGATCAAAACCCTAGTCTAAGGGGGTACTTGCCTAAGTAAAATTATCCCTTTGCCCCTCTTATAGCCGACCTACCTTAATAAGAACAGGGGGCGGCTAGGTTGGCTCTATAGTCAACCTAAGCAGGGGGAAACCCTAGCCGACCAGCCCAATAAGGGGGGGCAATGACCACTAAACCCTAAGGGCTAATCAAACCCTAGCCATACTCCTTTATAAGATAGGAGTGGTCTTATTACAATCTAGTAGAGTTTTTATTGACTAGTACTGAGATGATTAGGACTCAACCCTGCTGGAGTCCTATCAAGTCCACCCTCTTCAAATCAGCCTTGTCCTCAAAGCTAAGGGTCCATTAACTCTAGAAACTCGATCTTTAACTCACTCATGTGACTCTCATGTTGTATCTTCGGATGGTAAGTTAGTCCAATTTACAATAACTTCAGTTGAATGGCATCGTCAGCACATCATAATCCTCCGATCAAATATAGCTTCTGGTTGGGCTTTTATTTCGCCATCATTGATGGTGCTCGGTAGTTGAGTCTGGGTGTTCTCATATTCTCCTAACTTTAGCTTCAATAAGGATATGTGGAAGATGGGATGTATCTTAGTATCATCTGGAAGCTTTAATTTATATGTCATGGCCTCAACGTGCTCTAAGATCTGGTGTGGTCCATAAAATCATGGAGACAACTTCATTGATGCTCTTGCATTGATTGATAGCTGCTTGTATAGTTGGAGCCAAAGGTAGACCCAATCTCCCACTGTGAATTCCTACTCACTCTGATGGTTATCTGCTTATTGCTTCATACAGGCTTGAGCAACATTCAAGTTGTCTTTCAGCAGCTGTAGTAGTTTGTCCCTATTTATCAAATTTTGGTCGACTTGATCTACTTTGGCCGAACCAAACACATATCTAGGTATTACAGGAGTCGATCGATCATACGATGCCTCATAAGGGATACATTTATTTGATAAATGAAATGTTATGTTATACCACCATTCAGCCCAAGGAAGCTACCTTGTCTACTCTTTGGGCCGATCATTGGTGAAGCACCATAGGTATGTCTCGATGCATCTGTTCACCATTTCTATTTGGTCATCTATCTAGGGATGATAGGTTGTGCTTATCTTCAACTGGGTGTCCTGTAGATAAAAGAGTTTTGTCCAAAATTTACTTGTGAATACCCTGTCACGATCACCCACAATTGACCTTGGCATCCCATGTAGTTTTACTATATGTTCCATAAAAAGTTGAGCAATACTAGTAGCAGTATAGGGATGTTTCACAGCGTAGAAGTGAGCATACTTGGTTAGGCGATCTACCACCATAAAGATTATGCTTTTACCTTGGGATAGTGGTAGTTCCTCGATGAAATCCATAGAAATGTTGGTCCATGCTGAGTCCGGTATGGGTAGTGGCTGTAGTTTCCTCCGACTTGCCACTATTTCGCTTTTTTATTGTTAACATACATCATATTTGGATACATAATCATAAATTAATTTTTTCATGCCTTTCCAAAAGAAGTTTTGCTTCACCCTTTTGTAAGTCCTCAGAAATCCGGAGTGCCCTATTGAGGGTGAAGAATGCATCTCGTACAAAATAATTTGAATGCAAGGGGAAGAAGGAACAATAACAATTCGATCTTTGTAGCACAAGTCTTTCGAATCCCATGAGTAGTGACCAATGGACCTCGGGTCCTTCTTCAACTTTTCTATGATGGCTTGGGCTTCTGGATCATTCTTCCATTCCTCCCTAATGTTGTCGAGGAGTCGATGGAGGGAAGGGAGATGGCTAAAATTTTGGCTTGTCCCAGTAGTCGAGATAGGGCATCTGCAATAATATTTTCTTTTCCTTTTCGGTAAGTAATTTCATAATTAAAGCTAAGGAGTTTAGTTACCAATCATTGCTGCTCCAGGGAGGATATTTTTTGCTTTAAAAAATATTTAAGGCTTCGGTGGTTGGTCTTAATCTGGAAGTATCGGCCGATCAGGTAAGGTCTCCACTTTATGACTACGTGTACGATGGCAAATATTTCTTTATCATACATGGACATTTTAAGATGTGAAGAAGATAAAGCTTTGCTAGTGTAGGCAAGGGGTCAGCCATCTTGCATTAGAACACCCCAATTCCAACTCCGGACGTATTGGCCTCAATGATGAAAGTTCGATTGAAATCCGGTAGCACTAGGACCGACGTCGTCGTCATGGCGGCCTTGAGTCTTTCAAAGGCTGTGGAGGCTTAATCCGACCACGAAAAGGAGTCCTTCTTGAGTAGGGACATGAGTGGGGCACTAATCTTGCCATAATCTCTCACGAACTTCCAGTAGTAGCCCGTGAGTCCAAGGAAGCCGCGTAGTGATTTTACATTTATAGGTCTCAGCCATCTTTGCATTGCCTCAATCTTTATTAGGTCTACACCACTCTATCCTATGATATAATATGTCCTAGATACTCCACTTTATGCTGTAAGAAGCTGCACTTTGACTATTTAACATAAAGAGTATTCTCTCAAAGAATGGTTAGAACAGTTTGTATGTACTCAAAATATATATCAAGCGTAGGGCTATAAATGAGAATATTATCAAAGAATACTAATATGAACTTGTGTAGAAACCTTCAGAAGATGTTATTCATCAATCTTTGAAAGGTAGAAGGAGGATTTGTAAGTCTAAAAGGCATTACGAAAAACTCGTAGTGGCTGTTATGCATGTAGAATGTAGTTTTCAAAATATCTTCAGTGCATACCCGAATCTGATGGTATCCGAATCAGAGATCCAATTTAGTGAAGAATCAAGCTCCTTTTAATTCATCCAAGAGTTCATCTATGATTGGAATAGGATATTTGTCCTTGACGGTGATGGCGTTTAGAACCCGATAGTTAACGCACATCCGCCACGCACCATCTTTCTTACGCACTAGCAACACCGGTGAGGAGTAAGGGCTACAACTTGGTTGAATCACCCCAGTGTTAAGTATCTCCTTAACGATATTCTTGATCTCATCCTTCTGCAAGTAAGGACATCAATATGGTCATAATTTGCTAGAGGTTTGCCTGGCAAAATAGGAATGCGGTGGTCATGCGGCCGATTAGGGGGCAGCCTGCGCGGCTCCATAAAATCATCCATGAATTCATCCAGCATGAGAGCAAGCTTGGGATCTGAGTTTTGTATGTTCTCCCCCTTAGATGGCTATTAGATATGCATCAAGAATACACCATGTACTTTATGTAAAGCTTTCTCCATTCATTGCGACGAAATAGTGGAAATATGGCTTCCGTGCTTACCCCGTAACGTGACCTGTCTCCCTTTGCAATAAAATTTTATGATTAATTCAGAAAAAATTCCATGAGATATCACCTAGCATTATGAGCCATTCAATCCTGAGTATGGCTTCATAATCATCAATGGGTAGGAGAAAGAAATAAGCTACCACTTCTTGGTCTTAGAGGAGTAGTATCACCCATGGGTACCATTGGTCGCAATTGAGGATTCGACCGTCGACGACCTTTACGTTGAACTTGTTGCAACCTTCGATTTGAAGTATTAAACGTGTAGCAATCTTACTATTGAGAAAGTTATTTATGCTACTCATGTCGATGAGAACGGTGATGGGTTGATGTTTTAGAAGTCCTCCAACTTTCATCATATGCGGGTTGGAGTAGCTTTAGACCAATCCATAGTTTAATTAAATAAATGTTCAAACCTTATTTTATATTCTTATATTGTGGAGGTTTGATGAATCTTTGCCAATTGTCCATCGATGTTGTCAAAATCGATTAGTCTAAAGCGGTTCAGTAGTCCTTCCTTGAATCACTGCCAAGAGAGTCCTCCATGGGTGTGCTTAAACAAATTAAACCACTGAATAGCATCTCCCTCGAGTTGGATGGCAGCAATCTCCACCCGTGTTGCATCGGCAGTTCGGTAGAACCGAAAATAGCGCTCCGCGTGCGAGATCCATCCGATCGAGTCTACTTCTTCCCATCTAAGGAAGTCAACCTTCATGCATGGATTGTTAGGATAAGAGATGATGTGGCCATGTTCTTGAGGATCGTCTCACCGATTTGAAGTTTCTCCTTGCTGTGATTTCCTCGGGCTCGACGGTCGGCCAATGCTGAATTTGGCGAAAAGGAATCTCATCTTCTCTTCTATAGGGCTTTCAAAGGCTTCAAACTTTGCATTGATAACCTCCTCTAATGCTTAGTGGCATAAGAATTTTGGAGAAGGGGGTGGCCAATTGGAAGGTGAATTGGTTTGGATGGGAGTAGGCTGAGGTTTAGGGCTGATTTGGGTGGCTGTTTGGATTCAGTTTAGGGTAAAGTTTGGAAGGGTTTTTGGTGAGGATGGTAGGGTTTGGAGATGAGGAAAAGAGAGTCCGAAATCCCACAAAAAATAGCACTCAAATCTGATAGATTTCAGTGAAAAAAGGTGTTGTGATGTGCTATCCTACCGAACAAATTTTATATCGGAGAAACGATGACTTCTCGATGTAAATTCTAGAGAAAATATTCAGTTGAAAATTTCTACAGCATTTTGCCTTTGCAATAACGATAACGTTTATGACAAACAAAATTTACAGTAGATAAAATTTGGGAAAAATTTTCAACATGTAAAGTAAGGAATCTTGCAGTATTGAAGAGGCGTGGATGATAAAAATATATCAGATTTTCAGATCACGTAGGGGATGGCAGCATATAGATGGATCTGTGGCTTGGTGGGCGACGATGGATGGAGGCGACATCAAAAGCAATTATGGGAATTGCATGGAAGATGGAGGTGTGGATGATGGCTACAATGCAACAGGAACGTGGCTCTGATACCAGATGATAGAACCCTAGAAGGAGCTATATAGATTTTGACCCTTGAGGGGGATCAACCTTTGGAACGTTGTAAGGGTTCCTCCCTCCTAGACTCGGCATAAGGTTGAAATAAAATTGATAATTGCTTGATTCAAGAGGGGGGCCAACTATATCTTTAAATAGGGATCAAAATCCTAGCCTAAGGGGATGCTTGCCTAAGTAAAATTATCTTTTTACCTCTCCTATAGCTGACCTGCCTTAATAGGAACAGGGGCAGCTAGGTTGGCTCTATAGCTGACCTAAGTAGGGGGAAACCCTAGCCGACTAGCTCAGTAAGGGGGGCAACGACCACTAAGCCCTAGTCATACTCATTTATAAGATAGGAGTGACTTTATTATAATCTAGCATAGTTTTTTATTGATTAGTACTGAGATGATTAGGACTCAACCCTACTGGAGTCCTATCACCTTTATATCAAATTTGTTGCAACCTTTGATGTGGAGCACCATACGAGTAGCAACCTTGCTGTTGAGGAAATTATTTGTGCTCCCTGTGTTAATAAGAACAGTGATGGGTTGTTGCTTAAGAAGGCCTCCCACTTTCATCGTTTGCGGGTTGGAGTAGTCGGCTAGTGCGTGCATAGTAAAATCAGTTGATTGGGGCTCTTCCTCCATAACTTCTTCTTTAGGTTCGAGGCTCTCTTCTGATGGTTCAACATTTTCATCCTCTACTAGTTCAATCATAAAAAGTCACCCCTTTTTGTAGTGTTGATCATGACTCCATGGCTCGTCGTAGTGCTAATATAAACCCTTGGCAGATCACTCTCGAAGTTATTCTCTCGTTAACTTTTTGGGTGCGGGAGCTTAGATGACAATAGAGGGGGCTGAGGGCTTCAGTATTGCTAGTCGAGGAATGACCCCAGTTCTTCAGACTTTATGGTTTAATCGCTCCTCTTGCAATCGCGCGAAAGAGATGGCCTCTATAAGCGTGTACGGTTGTCGCACTTCCACTTCTCCTCGGATCTCCAGCTTCAAGCCCTTACTAAAAGTTTCCAAAAGCTATTTCTCTAACCAATCATGAGCTTGATTAGATAATCTTTGAAACCTTATTTGGTATTCTTAGATGATAGAGGTTTGTCAGATCTTTGCTAATTGTCTGTCAATGTTTTCGTAGTCAATAGGTCCGAAGCGAATCAACAGCCCTTTTTAAAATTATCTCCATGAGACGCCTCCATAAGTGTGTTCAAACCAATCAAACTACTGTATTGTATCCCCTTCAAGATGAATAGCTATAATTTCCACCATAGAAGCATCTACGGTTTAGTGAAATCAAAAATAATGCTCCGCACACAAGATCCAACCAATCGGATCTCCTTCTTCCCATCTAGGGAAGTCCACCCTCATGCTGGATTTTAGGGGTCGGTCATAGAGCCTCCCCTCTCCTGGGAGTCCTCTCTTTAATCAAAACTCTCCCATTGATGTGATTTCTTTGGGCTTGGCGGTCGGCCTAAACTAAGTTCAGCAAAGATAGTTCATATTCTCTCCTCCATTCGGGTCTCGAAGGCTTCAAATTTTGCATTGATAGCCTCCTTTAATGTCATGGTATAAGCCTCCATATTTATAATATTAAGGTCTCTCTTTTGTTGATGAATTAAGGGCATGAGTTAGTTTGGGAAAGTGGTGGCTGAAAGGTGGGTGGAACGGTGGATGAATAGGCTATGGTTGGGGCTGTTTGGTGGCTGATTTAGATGTAGTTTTGGCTATGGTTTGGTAGGGTT
Organism: Ensete glaucum; assembly: GCA_021527575.1. Classification (NCBI taxonomy): domain Eukaryota; kingdom Viridiplantae; phylum Streptophyta; class Magnoliopsida; order Zingiberales; family Musaceae; genus Ensete; species Ensete glaucum. The sequence continues at coordinate 38,626,945 of CM038552.1, forward strand.
TTTGGGCTATGATGGCAGAGGTTGAAGATGAGGAAGAGGGAGTTTCCAATCTAAAAATGACAAATAAATTCAACAAAAGATAATTGTGTATGTATTGTTCTATCGAACTGAATTTGCGTCAAAGAAACAATGGATTCTCAATGTAAATTTCAGTAGAAGCCTGTGGAAATTATGTATAATTTCAATTATAAAACCTCGATTCATATGAGATCAACAATAGCAATTCGGATCAAATAAATTTTGGCAGCATAACGGTAGGAAAACTGATGTAAAAAGGGTAGAATCCTCATCATAAAATTTTAGCAGTTTGCAATGATGATTTTATCCAAGAAAGATATTCAATAGATCAATTTCTGAAAGCCTCAATGCGGCTAAAATTTTTTGCAGCAATTCCCCTTCGCAACGATGATCATGTTTACAATGGAAGGAATCCACAGCATGGTAAGGATAGAAAATCTTCTTTGGTACGTAAAGATGAAAAATTTCAGTAGCAATAAGGTATTGGTGGTGGGAATATTACCATATCTTCAATACAATCGATGGCGACAATAGCAAATTGATTTGATATGCAGCGTGGGGATGACGGTAGAGGTGATGTCTAAAGAAATTATGGGAATTGCTTGGCTTGGTGGAGGCGGCAGAAATGGCAGTAAGGACAGCAAGATCACTACTCTGATAACAAATGATAGAACCCCAGAGGAGATATATGAAAATTGATCTTTGAGGGAATCAACCTTTGGAACGCTATAAGAGCTCCTCCCTCCTAGAAGTTGGCTACAAGGTTGAAATAAAGATGATTATTACTTGATGAAAAGGGGTGGAGGCTACAAGCTTATATATGACTCAAAACCCCAGCCCCAAGGGGGTGCTTCCTAGGTAAATTTCCCCCCTAGCCCAATAAAAGGTGCGACGACCAATAAGCCCTAAGGCCCCAAAATAAACTCTAGCCATACTTCTTTATAGGGTTGAGGTAATTAGGTGGGGTTTTATTACAATCTTGCAGAGTTTCATTAATTGTTACTTAGTTGAGTAGGACCCAACCCTGCTAGGGTCTTATCATGGTAATACCACCCATTGCCGGCAACGGTACTACCAGTACCCTGAAAAATCAAGGATTTAAAATTTTGGCTCCAAAGATGAAGCCAGTAGGGATCTCTAAATACCTAACTCATTCTTGCTTAATAAAGCATGGATAAGGGGGGGAAAAAATGGAAAGAAATAGAATCCTTGAGGTGAAAGTGTTGTAAACTCTTAGTGTTTGAGTCTTTTCCTCCTTGAGTTTAGTAGTTATTCTAAGGAGGTGCGAGATCTTGTGAGAAAGAGTTTGCAAAGGTTCTCTCCTAAGCTTGATAAAAGGAGAAGTGTTTTAACAAGAATAGTTGATCTATGTCCATTGGAAAAAAGATCGATAGTAAAAGTCAATGACCTTGAGAGAAGACGAATCGGGAGTGGACATAGGTCGGGATGACTGAACTACTATAAATTGATTTATATTTTCTTCTTACTTTTCCTTATCATTGCTTACTGATTTACTTTACTCACTACTTCTACTTACACTTTTAAGTTAAATGTATTTTAAATTCATATTTTCACCCAAACTTTTTTAAATCAAATCTATTTGCAATAGCACTAATTCAATCCCTCCCACCCCTCCCCTCCCAAACCCCCTCTCTCTCTTTTAGTACCATTACAATCCTAATAGTTGGTATCAGAACTAAGTTCTCTTAGTTAGTTTAATACCTAAGTGAGTTTTAATGACTTTTTCTGGCAATCACGAGGGTTACTCTATCATTCGCCCTCCTATATTCCATGGGATGGACTACACTTATAAAAAAATATGAATAAAAATTTTCTTGATTTCTATGGATTTTGATTTGTGGAACGTCATTGAAAGTGGTTTCCAAAATTTTTTAATCCAATGATTAAATGTAACAATTTTGAAAATAAAATGTTTTCCTTAAACGCTAAAGCTATAAATGCTTTATTCTATGTTTTAGATAAAAATAAGTTTAACAGTGTTTCTACTTGTGACACTGCACATGACATTTGACACACGTTTTAAGCTACTCATGAAAGCACAAGTAGAGTAAAATAATCAAAAATTAATCTTTTGGTATATAGTTACGAACTATTTAAAATAAAGTCAAGCGAAACCATTAGTGACGTATACACCCATTTTACGGATGTTGTCAATTATTTAAAAGCTTTTGATAAATTATATACTAACATTGAATAAGTAAATAAAATTTTAAGATGTCTTTCAAAGTGTTCGGATCCAAAAGTAAGGCTAACCAAGAAGCAATAATTTTCCTATTGAAGAACTCGTAGGGTCTTTAATGACCTATAAAATGACATGTAAAGTACATGATGAACAAGATAAAAACTTTATAGAGAGCAAGAAGAATATTATATTGAGAACGAAAGAAGATTCCTCGAGCAAAAGCTCAAGTGATGATGATAATGACATTGCACTTCTTACGAGAAGACTTCAAAAATTCATAAAATGGAACAAAAATTATAAAAATAAAAATGAACCTAAAATGGATACTATAATATATTATGAATGCGAGAAGTCGGGACACTTAAAAAATGAGTATCCACAACAAAAGTGCTGATTACAGGTGCCATGCAAGCCAATCACGATAATTAGAACGATTCACCTTTAAACACAGATATATATATATATATATATATTGTGATGTCCTTTGTTCTATATAATGAGAATCGTGTCATGATGAGATCATGATAATGAGAACGATTCACCTTTAAACATAGATCCTAAATAATCCCGGTCATAGGTTACTCGAGAGGGACATCGAGATAACCAGACAGATCAATGTACTATATACCCATCCATATGATGGAGGTAGCTAGTCTCATAGCCACTTGTGTGGAGACACTAAGGATATAGTACAGGTGCTCATTGGAGAATGAGTTAACTAATTGATCCGCTTATAGAATGTTGTATGGTTAATGATATCTAATGTCAGACAGCAATTCCATAGTTCTAATTGTATATCTGGTCCTTAGACTTAAAACACCAAGGATGCCTTGTATGTGTACTCCTTTCTTTGACGCTAGATTTACAGGTTTAGAAAGTTTCACATCTGATACAGTTAGTATCGGAATTGGTAGCCAACCTTATGAAGGTAATTGAGTGTCAATAAAGGATCATCCACTCTCAGTATCACGTGAGGAATATCCCATTTATTCTTGCTCAGACAAATCCCTGACTAGGGTCATTGGGATTGAGAGAGAAAAAGTTCTCCGGGAGAATCTAATTAGAGAGAGATTATGACGGATTCTGTATGTGACCTGATAGTACCGTGTCCAATATACAATATCTGGAATATTAGTTGGATAAGAGATTATAGATACACGATAACTATGGACAGACAAGTCAGATGGATTTGATCCCCCATGTACCGTTTGGGGACTATTGTGTAGTGACTTAGTACATCCATAGTCAATGAATCGAGTGAATTATTATGCGGATAATAATTCACTATATCAGAAGGAGTTCTGATGGGAGTGACTCATGGTCAGCTTGATATCGGGCCTAGAGGGTCACACTCATATGGTGGATACTTTAGCAAATAAAGGATTGGATGGAGATCTAATTAGCCCCTATTCCCATTAGATGAGACCCTAAGCTGATGAGCTCCTTGATTAAGACCCAGTTAGAGGCCTAAGGAGATTATTAGATAGAGATCCAATAATGCAAGATTAGTGGATTATTGGATAAAGATCCAATACCCACTAAGGTAAGAGCCCTAGGGTTTTGGTGGCTCTTTATAAATAGGAGGGGAGACTCATAGTTGACATGTTGCAACTTTAGCCACCACCTCCTATTCTCCTCCCTCCCTCTATGCAAGAGTTAAGAGATCAAACTAGAGAAGTTTCACTGCAGATCCATCATGTAGATACCGCTAGCGAGGAGGATGCTTGGCCTCCTTCATCTTTTTCATCCAGATCTGGAATACTAGGATATACGATCTCCCTAGGTAAAATCAATCTCTCACACATCGCAGTTTTTTTTTATGTTTTTCTCGTAACCCCAATCTTTTGCACGATGATTTGATCTATGTGGGAAACCTATTTTTGTTTTGATTTCCACTGCGCATATGATGCACCCATTAAGGTTTCCCAACAGTAGAATTAAAGCCAGGTTTTTATGCGAAAGATTGATTTTAAACTATATGTGATGAGATTGAATCGCGTAGAACCATTCTACGTGTTCTTGCTGCGTTTTCGCAGCGAAGGCAGCAAAGAGGAGGGGCGGCCAACCCCCATGTAGGGTCGGCCACCCATGGCCAGATCGGTTACAAGGGCCAGCCGGCTGCGGCCAGGCCCCCTGCAACGAGCAGCCACTCGCAGGGGCAGTAGCCTGCAAGTAGGCGGTTGACTATGGGCGCAACGCCAATAGGAAGGTCGCTTGCAGGTAGAAGCACCGCCACCGCCACGGCGACAAGGGGCCGCTTGTCCGACCAACTGCAGAGGGGCGCCACGAGGCACCGCCCTGGCACGCCACCACAGGGGCTGCTGAGGCAAGGGCAGCTACCGCCTAGGGGGCCACCGCCAGGGGCGACAACGAAGGGGCAAGAGACTTAGGGCATTCTTTTTAAGAAAAGGACTATTTTGCCCCTATGAATTATGAAAATTTTGAGGACTATCCTCATGTACAGAATTCTAAAAATACCCTCAATAACTCTAAAAAATTCAAGGACTATCATCTTATCCAGAATTATGAAAATGCCCTTGATAATTCTGAAAATTCTAAGCATATCCTAATTTTCATAAAATTGATTTATTAAATAGTTAATTAATTATTATATATATCTAGTAATCCTATATATGATGTGATGTATATATGATGTATGATGTGGATGGATGATCATGAGTCATGTGTTGTGATGTGTGTAATTGTGATTATTATTATTATTAGGGCTTGCGAGCCTTCATTTTTCATGATCAATCTTTACTTGTCAGATTTTCATGATAATACATAGGTGTTGGATACCGGGAGTGCTTATCGTATCTATAATTCATTGTAAGTTCTGACAAGACCTAGGGTACTGGCTAGAGGCGAGATGGACCTCAAAATGGGCAATGGAGTAAGAGTTACTACAGTTGTTGTTGGGGGAGGGGGCATCCTACATCTGCCTAATGAAGCTATTATTACATTAGATGCATGCTATTTTGTCCCTTCTATTATCAAAAATATTATTTCTATTACTTGTTTGACAATTAGTAGATATAAATTAGTTTTTGAAAATAATAGTTATTCAATAATTATGGATGATGAGGTCATCACTAAAGGGACCCTTACAAATGGCTTATATGTGTTAGACACTTACTTCTCTACGCATCAGGAATATAAACATATCTAAGAGGAAAAGAGATGAGGTGAATAATGCATACCTATGGCATTGTAGGCTAGGTTATATATATGAGGGAAGGATTCAAAAGTTGTTGAAAGATGAATACTTAGATTCATTTGACTATGAGTCATATGCAACTTACAAACCTTACCTTCGTGGGAAGATGATCAACTCTCCATTTAGTGGAACTGAAGAGAGAGCCACCGAGTTATTGGAACTCATACATAGTGATTTATGTGATCCCATGTCGACTCAGGCTATAGGTGGTTACTCATACTTCATTACATTCACTAATGATTTCTCTAGGTATAGACATGTGTACTTAATAAAGTACAAATCTGAGGCCTTCGAGAAATTTAGGGAATATAAGAATGAGGTAGAGAACCAAATTGGAAAGAGGATTAAGACTCTTCGATCAGATCGAGGAGGAGAGTACTTGAGTATGAAGTTCACCTATTTCCTCAGGGACAATGGGATTCTATCCCAGTGGACACCTCCTTATACATCTCAACTCAATGGTGTATAAAAAGGAGAAATTGCATGTTGTTAGACATGGTGCGGTTCATGATGAGTTTCGCTAAACTACCTATCTCATTCTAGGGGTACGCCCTAGAGACTGCAACTTACCTTCTGAACAGAGTTTCATCAAAGTCAGTATTGTCTACACCATATGAGATATGGAAAGGAAAGAAGCTCGATCTTAAGATTGTTAAGATTTGGGGTTGTCCTGCACACGTTAGAAGATACAACCCCAACAAGTTGGAATCAAGGACAGAATGATGCACGTTCATGGGATACCCTAAGGAGACTTCGGGGTATTATTTCTATCATCCCGAGGACTGAAAGGTCTTTGTTCCCAAGAGAACTGTGTTCCTTGAGATGGAACATATTCTTGGTAGAAATAGTAGGAGCAAGATAGAATTGAGCAAGGTTGGAGAACCTAGCACCATTCTAGAACCTGAGTCTGTTCAAGTACCTAACACACAAATTCCAACTTTGCATAGGACTAGTAGAGTATCTCACCCTCTTGAAAGATATGTGAGACATATCAGTGGAGATGACTCTCAAGATGTTGATCCTCGGACCTACGAAGAGACAATTATGAGTATAGACTCCGGGAAGTGGCAAGAAGCCATAAGTTCTGAGATGGATTCCATGTACTCTAATAAGGATTGGAACCTTGTGGATGCACCTGACGGTATTGCACCCATCAGCTGCAAATATATCTTCAAGAAGAAGATCGGAGTGGATGGAAAGGTAGAGACCTATAAAGCAAGGTTGGTAGCTAAAGGATATCATAAAAGACAATGAGTTGACTATGATGAAACTTTTTCACTTGTAGCCATGCTTAAATACATTAGAATTATTTTGGTATTTGTAGACACTATGACTATGAGATCTGGCAAATGGATGTCAAAACGGTATTCCTCAATGGCAACCTTGAGGAGGAGGTGTATATGATACAGCCAGATGGATTCGTATCCAAAGAGAGTCCAGATAAAGTGTGCAGATTTCTTAGATCCATTTATGGATGGAAACAAGCTTTCTAAAGTTGGAACATAAGATTTGATGAGGTGATTAGATCTTATGACTTCGTTAAGAATGAAGATGAGCCTTGTGTATACAGGAAGGTAAGTAAGAGCACTATCACCTTTTTGGTGCTATATGTGGATGACATCCTAATCATTGAAAATGATGTAGGAATGCTCTCCACAGTAAAAACTTGACTATCCAGAAACTTCTCTATGAAAGACTTAGGGGAAGCATCCTATATTTTTGGGGATCTGGATCTATAGAGATAGATCCAAAAAGATGCTTGGCTTATCCCAATCTAGGTACATAGACTCCATTGTCAAAAAGTTTGGCATGGAGAATTTCAAAAGATGTCTTATACCGATGAGACATAGAATATCACTTTCTAGGAATATGTCCCAAAAGACTCTTGAAGAAAGAGCAGACATGGTTAAGATACCTTATACCTCAGCGATAGGGTCTATCATGTATGTGATGCTATGTACCAGGCCTAGTATATCACATGCTCTGAGTGTCACGAGCAGGTATCAAGCAGATCCAAGTTTAGAACACTGAAAGGTAGTAAAGTATATCCTTAAGTACATGAGAAATACTAAGGATCTTTTACTGGTATATAGAGGATGTAGCCTCCAGGTTGAGGGCTACACGGACTCCAGTTTTTAGTCTGACATTAATGATAGTAAGTCAAATTCAGGGTATGTTTTCACCCTGAATAGAGGAGCAGAAGCTAGAAGTGTTCCAAGCAAGATACTATTGCTGACTCGACCACAAAGGCATAATACATTGCTACATCAGAAGCAGCAAAGGAAGGGGTGTGGATGAAGAAGTTCATCAAAGATTTGGGAGTTATACCAAGCAGCGTGGAGCTGACTCTCATATATTATGATAGCAATAGGATGATAACTCTAGCAAGGGAACCCAGGTCTCATCAAAATTATTCTAAAGAGGTTCCATCTGATTAGAGCGATCATGACCTATAAAGATATAACAATGAAAAGAGTTACATTCGAAGATAATATTGCAGATACACTAACGAAGCCACTACCTCATATTATATTTGAGCATCACAGGGGTCTGATAGGGATTAGACATATAGGTGATTGGTTTTAGGTCAAGTGGGAGATTGCTAGTTACAGGTGCCCTGCAAGCAATCACATGAGTGATGGCATGTGTGACACGTTGTGTGATCTTTTTTGCTTATAATTAATATTGGCATATTCTCACATTATATTATCTATTATATATATATATATATATATATGGATGTCCTTGGTTCTATGTAATGGGAATTGGATTATAATAAAATCACGATAATGAGATCGATTCACCTTTAAACACAGATCCTAAATAATCTCGGTCATAGGTTACTCGAGAGGGACATCGAGATAACCGGACAAGCTGGTGTACTATATACCCGTCCATATAATAGAGGCAGTTGGTCTCAAAGCCACTTGTGTGGAGACACTAAGGATATAGTACATGTGCTCATTGAAGAATGGATTCACTAACTAATCCACTTATGGAATATTGTATAGTTAATGTTACCTAATGTCAAATAACGATTCTATAGTCTCAATTGTGTATATGGTCCTTAGACTTGAGACACTAAGGATGCCTTGTATGAGTACTCCTTTCTTTGACGCCAAACATATAGGTTTGAAAAGTTCCAGATCTGGTACAACTGGTTATCGGGATTGGTAAACAACCTTACGAAGACATTGAGTATTAATAAAGGATCATCCACTCTTAGTATCACGTGAGGAATATCCTATATGTGCTTGCTCAAACAAATCCTTAGCCAGGGTCATTCGAATTGAGAGAGAAAGAGTTCTTCGGGAGAATTCGATGAGAGTGAGACTATGACGGATTCCGTATATAACCTGACAGTACCATATCCAATATATGGTCTCTGGGATATTAGTTGGATGCAGGATTATAGATACACGATAACTGTAGACAGACAGGTCCAATTGATTTGATCCCCTTGTACCGTGTGGGGACTATGGCATAGTGGCCTAGTACGTCCATTGTCGATGAGTCGAGTGAATTATTATGGGGATAATAATTCACTATATCATAAGGAGTTCTGATGGGAGTGACTCACGGCCAGCTCGGTATCGGGCCTAGAGGGTCAGACATATGGTGGATGCTTCAGCGAATAGAGGATTTGATGGATATCCAATTAGCCCCTATTCTCATTAAATGAGCCCCTAAGCTGATGGGCTCCTTGATTAAAGCCCAATTAGAGGCCTAAGGAGATTATTGGATAGAGGTCCAATAATATAATATTAGTAGATTATTGGATGGAGATCCAATACCTACTAAGGTAAGAACCCTAGGATTTTGGTGGCTCTCTATAAATAGGAGGGGAGACTCATGGTTGACAAGCTATAGCTTTAGCCACCACCTTCTATTCTCCTCCCTCCCTCTGCGCAAGAATTGCGAGATCAAACTAGAAGAGTTTCGCTGCATAGATCCATCGTGTGGATATCGCTAGAGAGGAGGACGCTTGACCTTCTTCATCTTCTCCATCCGGATTTGGAATACAGGGATATACGATCTTTGTAGGTAAAAACAATCTCTTACACATCACGATTTTTTTTTCTCACAACCCTAATCTTTTGTATGACGATTTGATCTACATGAAAAACTGGTTTTTGTTTTGATTTCTACTACACATGTGATGTATCCACTGAGGTTTCCCAACAAGAAGTTGTTGACCCAAAAAGAAGAAGAAAGCATTCATGACAACTTAGGATGAATCAAGTGCATCAGAGGATGAGGAACAAATCAACAAAGACGAAGTAACAAACTACGCAATGATGGCCTTTAATAATGAGGTATGTGACTCTTTCGAAACGTTCTTATCTTATGATGAATTATTTAATGTATTCCATGATTTATATAATGAACTAAAAAATATTGATATGAAATATAATTCACTAAAAAGAGATTATGCATTACTTACTAGTAAATTTAAAATTTTGCATGAAACATCAATATCTTATACTCTTTGCTCTAAATGTGAAGAATTAGATTCACTTGAAAAAGAAAATATGTTATTACAACAAACTTTAAAAAAGTTTAAAATTATAAAATAAATCACTGAACATGATTATTGCTAACCAAGGTTATGTCTATAGAAAGGATAGAGTTGGCTTGGTAAGTAGTAACACTCAATAAAAGCCAACAAAATTTATAAAATGATCCATACTACATATTCCCCCAAAGATAAATATAATTTTTGTGGAAGATTTGGTCATTATATGTATATATGTTCTTTTAAAAAATATAACTCTCATAAATTAGTTTAGGGGGTTTTAAAGGGATAGTCAATGATTTGATACCAAAAGTAAGGACCCAAAGTTAAATGAGTACCTAAAGTAAACCTCTCTTTCTTGTAGGTATGTCTCTAAATAAGAGCAAAAGATGATATTTTGATAACGAATACTTAAAATATATGATCAAAGATCCAATATTATTTTTAAATCTCAGTAGCCAAGATAGAGAATATGTCACTTTCAGAGACTACAACAAAGGAAACATTATTATTATTGAAAATATGGTAATAAATTAAATCTATAGATTGAAGATGTTTTGTTAATAAATAGTTTAAAACATAACTTACTAACATTAGTCAATTATGTGATAAGGGATATAATATCAAATTTGAATGTAATGCTTGCATTATAGACATACCACATAAGAATAAATATATGATTGCCTTAAGGAACAGAAACATTTATACTATTGATCATGATGATTTTCATAACGGAACTTGTTTTTCGATTTAAAACGATGACAGTCATGCAAGCATGAAATTGATCTTATAAATCGGAACTAAAGAACTTGTAAGAGGAATGTGTAAAATTAAATTTGTCAAAGATAAGACTTGTGAGGCATGTCAACTAGTAAAACAAATAAAGAGTAGCTTTAAACCTAAGAATCAAATAAGTACCTCTAAATCATTACAATTGATTCATACAGATTTATTTGGACTAATTGATATCACAAGTCTATGAGGTATTAAATATGCTTTTGTGATTATTGATGATTATATTAGATTTACTTGGACATACTTCTTGGCATATAAAAGTAGTTTTTTTAAATGATTTATGAAGTTTTGCAAATAAGTTCAAAAATGAAAAATTTTTATGATTTCTTCTATTCGTAGTGATCATGACAGTGAATTTAAAAATCATAATTTTTTAAAATTTTATGATTCTAATGGGTATGACCATAATTTATCTACTCTAAGAAATCCATGACAAAATGGAGTTATTGATAAAAAGAATGAGTTTACAAGAGATGGTAAGAACCATGTTTAATGAACGCAGCCTACCCAAATACTGGGCTAAAGTTATTAACACGACATGCTATATCATGAATAGGGTTCTCATAAGACCTCTACTATCTGAAACTTCTTATGAATTAGGAATAATAAAAGACCTAAAATTTCATATTTTAAAGTTTCTGGTTGTAAATGTTTTATTTTAAATGAAAATGATGCCTTAACAAAATTTGATAGAAAATTCGATGAAAGCCATTTTTCTTGGATATTCCTCTATTTCTAAAGTTTTTTAAGTTTTTAATAAAATAACTTTAGTTATTGAGGAATCTATCCATGTCATTTTTAATGAATTTCCCGAAGTTACAAAAAAGGTTTTGATGATGATTTTGAGTTTGATATTCTAAACTTAAATAAGAATTATCCTTTACAAAATAACTTGGATATATCTAATTTCAAAGATACCTTATCCAAGGAATGGAAGTATGTAGATGCTCATCCTAAGGAGCTAATCAATGGATATACATCAAAAGGTATTCAAACTCTTTCTTCACTTAAAAATATTTGTGTAAATATTACCTTTTTACCTCAAATCGAACCTAAATGCATTGTCGATGCTTCTAAAGATGACTTACATGTCTTAGCAATGTATAAAGAATTAAATCAATTTAAAAGAAATAAGGTTTGGACGTTTATTCGTAGACATAGTGATCATATTGCGATTGATACTAAATTGGTGTTTAGGAATAAGCAAGCTGAATAAGGTATCGTGGTTCGAAACAAGGCTAGATTAGTGGCCAAAAGTTTTAAACAGGAAGAAGGTATAGATTATGAAGAAACCTTCGCTCATGTGGCAAGACTTGAAATTATAAGGATACTCCTTGCTGATGCTTATTCTAAAAATTTTAAATTATTTTAAATGGATGTCAAAAGTGTATTTCTTAATGGTTTTATTTCTAAAAAAATTTATGTTGAGCAACCACCTGGATTTAAAAATGATCCTTTTCCAAACCATATTTACAAATTATCTATGGCTAGGGCTTAGTATAAGAGACTTAGCTCTTTTCTTATTCAAAATAATTGTTTGAAAGGCAATATTGATACTATATTATTTATTAAATATTTTGAAAATAATTTTTTTATTATTCAAATTTTGGGTTAATGATATTATCTTTTGTTCTACTAATGAATCTTCATGTGAATCATTTGCCAAGAGTATGAGAGTTTGAAATGAGTTTGATCAGTCAATTGACATTTTTCTTTGGATTGCAAGTTAACTAAATGATGAAACTTTATTAGTCAAACTACGTATACTTTGGATCTATTAAAAATATTTCATATGGATATTGTAAAGGCCATCAACACACCGATGAGCATTTCTACCGAATTAGATATGGACAATGACGGAAAATGCTTTGATTAAAAGACCTATAGAGGTATGATATGGAGCTTATTATATCTTATATTAACTATACCTGATATAATGTTTAGTGTTGGACTTTGTGTAAGATTTCAATCAAATCTCAAACAATCTCATTATAAAGTAGTTTAAAAAATTAGGTACTTAAAACGAACTCCAAATCTAGGATAATAATATATGAAATCTTAAAATTTTGATTTAATTGTATACGCTAATGCTAACTTTGTAGGATACAGAATAGATAGATAAAGTACCTTTAGAACATGTCAATTTGTAGGTCATGCACTTATTTTTTGGTCTTCCAAGATGCAAAACTCTATTGCCATACCTAAGGCTGAATATGTAGCTATAGGTGTATGTTGTACACAAGTAATCTAGATAAAGAATACTTTGGAAGATTATGGACTTTACCACAAAAATATTTTAATAAAATATGATAATATAAGTACAATTTGTTTAATAAAGAATTTTTTTCAATACTCTAGGACTAAACATATTGATATTAGGCATCATTTTATTAGGTATCATGTTAGCAATTATGATATATCTTTAGATTTTATTGATACAAAATATCAATTAGCATATATATTTACTAAACCATTGAATGAGGAATAATTCAATTTTATTATAAGAGAATTAGACATATTATACAAATCATGATTCTTATTTTTTTTTTCCTCATTGGATCATTATCTTGATATCAAATACATGAATGATGTGAGATTTATGTCATATAACTCTTTTGTATTAATATCCTTCATTGGCATATTAATGATATCTTTCTCTTCTTTTTTATAATAACAAAGTGTGAGAGAAAAGTAGTGGCTTATTCATTTCTTTTTTCACCTTTTATTGATGATGATAGGGGAGAAGTAATGGTAATTTTTTAATGATATAGCACTCATATACATGTTATATTTAATGACATCAACTTATGATATTTATTTGAGATATATAGTTATGATGTAAAATTATGCATATGATTCTTACAATAATCACTATTGAAAGTTGCTATAGTTTATAATTAAAGTTTTTTTATTTGAATTTAAAGAGTTGAAAGGTTTAAAATTTCAAGTTCCTTATGACATATAGACATGAGGAGTTTAGTTAAAACTTCATCATCAGTTAATTGTCATCATCAAGGGGGAGATTATTGAGTCCCAGATTTTGATAATAAAATCAATTAATGAATTTATAAACTAATATGCTTTCAAGATAAGTAATGTAGGAATAACTTCGATTATGGACTTGAACCATCAAAGTGCAAATTATCGAAGTAAGATGTTAGGTCGAAAAGCGTCATGTCAAAGATTCGACATCAGGCCGAAGGATTGGACAACATACGGACTTCATTCCATAAGTTCAAGCATCGGGTCAGAAGATGCACTGGAGGTTTGGACAAAATGTTGGATGATCAGAGGACATGTCAGAATGCTAGACAATATACTGGAAGCTTTACGATTATAATTAAAGTGGTTAGATCTTGATCATGATTGTTTAGAGTTAAATTAAATTGGTATTACGTTGTAACTATATCAACTTGATTTGGGACCCATTGGGCCTAAAACAGGGCTAGATTGGGTATAATAAAAGGCCAAATCAGTGACCTGAATTAAACCTAGGTGATGGTACCGCTAGGTTCAGGCGATGGTACTGTCCAAACAGTCATAAAGTACAATTTATGCTTTTCCAGGCTTTTTGGTGGTGGTACCGCCACCTATCAATAGTGGTACCACCTAGTGACAGTGTTATCGCCTAGTCCATTCCTGGCCTCTGTTCGATGATAGCACCACCCAATGTCGGGGGTGGTATCGCCAATACCCAAAAAATTAGGGATTTAAAATTTTACTCCAAATCTAAATTCATTGGGGATCTATAAATATCTTATTCATTCTTGCTTGATGAAGCATGAATAAGAGTGAAAAGAGATAAAATCCTTGAAGTAAAAGTATTGTAAACTCTTGGTGTTTGAGTATCTTCCTCCTTGAATTTAGCAGTTATTCTAAGGATGTGTGAGGTCTTATGAGAAGGAGTTTGTAAAAGTTCTTTAGCAAAAGAAGTGTTGTAATAAGAGTAGTTGATTTTCGTCCATTGAAAAGAAGATCAGTAATGAAAGTAGATGGCCTCAAGAGAAGAGGAATCGAGAGCAGACGTAGGTTGGAACGACCGAACTAATATAAATTAGTTTATATTTTCTTCTTGCTTTTCCTTGTCATCACTTACTGATTTACTTTACTCACTATTTCTACTTATACTTTCAAGCTAAATACATTTCTGATTCATATTCTCATTCAAACTTTTTGAATCAAATCTTTTTACGATAGTACTAATTCACCCCCTTATAGTGTCATTATAATCCTATCACCCTGCTTTTCGGTTGCACTTGTTGCCTTTCAAGGCACATGGCTCAAGTCGGGTCTTGTTGGCTGGAATCTTAGGCAACCTCCTTTAGTGGTGTTGACATAGCAGACGTGTCATTATGGGTTGCGCCATCCTGACTCATGGGCCCTGAGCGGGCTTTCACCTGGTGATTATTTTATGGTTAACTCTATCTCTCGATTTACATATTCAAGACCATCACTCTCGACTCATGTGCTTTGGACTCTTGTCTTCTATGGTGCTCTTTTCCTAACTTACGCACCTTGGGCACAGTTTCTTCCAGACTCGTCATGGCAAGCCTTCTTCTCTTCTTGAGTTGCATACCTTGGGCATAATTTCTTATGGCCTCATTATCGCGAGCCTTCTTCTCTTCCCGAGCTATAAACCTCGGGCACATTTTCTCCTGGCCTCACTATAGTAAGTCTTCTTATTTTCCTAGTTTACGCACCTCGAGCACACTTTCGTTTCTTGTCCTTATTGTAGCGGGGTCTCTACTTTTCTCAAGTTGCAGACCTCAAGCTCATTTTCTCTTGGCCTCACCATAATGGACCTTCTTTTCCCATTCTACACACCTCAGGCACACTTCCACTTCCTTATCTTATTGTAGTGAGGTTTCTTTTTTTCCTAATCTACACACCTCAAGCTCCTTTTCTCCTAGCCTCACCATGGCAAGCCTTCTTCTTTTCCCAGTCTATGCACCTTAGGCACACTTTCGCTTCTTGACTTCATCATAGCAGGGTTTCTTCTTTTTTTGATCTACACACCTCGAGCTCACTTCTACTTCTTGACCGTGTCATAGTGGGGTTTCCCAAGTTGTGCATCTTAGGCACACTTCTTGTTTGTGGTCATGCCATGGCCAACCTTGGGCTCTTGAAGCGGATGCAAACTTAAGCTATTTTTTTGGTGCAGTCTTGGGGGTTCACATCGTCTTCATGGAACTCGAAGTGTCACTTCATCATGATGAGGCACGAGCTTTATGGCTTCCCATGAATTCTTCAAGGTGTCATCATGGAGGATTTGACATTTCCCACCCCTAGGGATCTCCAAGGATCACGCCAGAGGTGATGGGTGCTCTGATAATAGCAGGCGAATGGCAACGGTTTCACCTTTAAATTCCCTGCTTAAGGGGGGGTGGAGACCTATTCCACCCCTTTGCTTCCTTCACTTCTCCTTCTCTAGACCTTGGGCAGTTTAGCATTTCTAGTAGGGCATGTCGAGTCACATTTCCTCAATGCAGTTTGATTGTTCTTCCATAGGTTGAAATGTCCTCCCTTTCTACTTCATTTGGTTTACCGAGTCGGGTCTCAGCCGAGGTCCATGTTTCATCCTCAAGTAGTCCGGGGGGGGGGAGCAGATTAGCTCATCCTCGAGGGGCATAGCCCTGATAGATGTTAAGGCTATCTAAGCCTTAGAGATCATGAAGGAAGCCCACGACTATGACTCAGTTGTAATGAAGTCTCTCCTTGAGTGGCTTTAGGCTCGATACGACATCTCGGTCGAGTATGAATTGCATGTCCCTTGGCCTGGGCAACACCCATATGATCCATTCCTGAATGAATTCAAGCTATCCTACGATGCCTTCGAGGCAAGACTTAGGCTCTCGCTCCACCAAATCATATAATTTTGTCCGTAGTGGTGGAGGATCTCACCCTCCCAGATGGCGCCCAACTCATGGTGCTATATGATGACATTCATCAGGGAGTGTCAAGGAGCAAGGATCACCTTAACCTGAACTCTCTTCTTTGCTTACTTCAAGTTGTACAAGGGTAGGGCGGCTACTATCTAGTCGCTCGAGGTAGCTTCAAAATTAGCAACATCCCTTCAAATAACAAACGTTGGAATGGTCGACACGAGCCATCAACAAAAACTCACATGTTAGAACCCTTATGGATTTCTAAGCTTATGGTGATTTCTATAGGGGATCAGCCTTCTTGGAACTCTATAGGGGTTCCTCCCTCCTTGGTTTTCTACTACATGAGCTAAAAAATAATTGATCTATTGATGATGAAAAGTGGCTGATTACAAGGATATTTATTCTAAACCCTAACTCCTAATAGAATTCCTACTCAAGACTCCAACTTCTAACAACTCCAACTCTAAGAAGCAACTCCTACTCCAAGTAAACTAAGACTCCAACTCCTAATCAACCCTTCAGAGAGTCCTAACTATATATAGCTCTTTCCCTCATCAAAATGGGTAGCCAATTGGGTTGGTTACAAGCTTGACTTAGTTAATTCTAACCTGTATCCAACTTTGACTTCTAACAAACTCCAGTTCAATCGAATCCTAAGCCTACTAGGATTTGGGCTGATTTATTATAATAGACTAAAAAATTCCTCCTAGCTAACCTAATGTCAACTCTAGGTTGGCCAATAAGGCCTAATTTAAGGACTCGACTCAATCGACTAGGACCCAACTCAGCTAGGATCCTAATAGACCCATCCTCTTCAAATTACCCTTGTCCTCAAAGCTGAGCTCCATGTCTCTAGGTCTTAATCTTCAACTCCTCACGAGGCTCCCTCATGGCCCCTATAATAGGCCCATCCTACTCCTGCAGTCCAGCGTCAATAGTTGTGACTGGACGATGATGTGTCACGATCCTATGATCCAATGCAATCATAGCTAAATCTGGGCCTCTGCATCAACTTGAGTTAGGTGGATAGATTTGGGCTGAGTCATCCTCTCTAAACTTCCATTTGCGGTGAGATTCCTAGAGGATCAATTACAATTTTGAATTAGTGTGCCAATCCGATCCATAAGTTACGGCTTCAATATGATCTCCAATTATGCAGGGTCCAAAGAAACTGGAAGATCACTTTCGTGAGGCTCGAGTCTTCATAAATTCTTGCTAGTAGGGATAAAGATGAAGTAAGACTCAATCTTTAATAGCACTTCCTTCTACTCTGACGTTTGTCGGGCGGCTATTTCTTTCTTATGCGGGCTGGCATTTGGTTATTCTTTAATGGTAGCTAGGCTTTCTTTTGTGATGGTGGTTGCCTTCTAGTAGAGTCTATGGTAAGGTGAGCCTGATCTGAGTTTAGAGGGAGTATAAGCTACAATTTTTCAGGACTTAATTTTATCTCCTCTTTGTGTTGTCCTATATTATACCAAGCTACAAATTCAGCATTAGTCAACATTTCCTCATCGTAAATTAATAGCTTCAGGTAGTATGGGGAGAGGGCTTTGCTGATGTAGGCTAATCGACCATCTTTCATGTAGATAACACAAATTCTAGCTCTCGATGCATTAATCATAAACACTTTGTCGAAATTGGATAAAGTTAGCATCATAAAAGAGTAGGGGCTACAACTTGGCTAGATGACCCCTGTTTCAAGCATCTCTTCTTCAATCCTCTCTATTTCAGCTTTATGGGGATGAGGATAATGACAGGGGTGAGTGTTTACTGTTGGTTTTCTTGGGAGATTTAGAATTCGATGGTCATGCCGGTGGGTAGAAAGTAGGCTGCATGGTTTGGCAAAAATGTCTGAAAATTCAGCAAGCGATTAGAGAAGGTTTGAGTCTTCAATTTTTGTTATCTCCCCTATAGAGTGCTACTAAAGTTACATCAGGAAGCCACTGTTCACTTTGTTCAAAACTTTCTCTGTTTGCTACGTGCAAATCTTATGTCGCTTACGCACTTCACACGTAAGATCTCCTATTTCTCATGGCTGAAAATTTTCATGATAAATATGAAAAAATTTTAGGGAACATCACGTAGCATAGTTAGACATTTGATGTCAAGCACGGCCTGATAATCATCAAGAGAAAGGAGGAAGAAATCAACAAGTATCTCTTGGTCCTTTCACAATAATTTCACCCATGGGCATCTTTGGTCGTACTTTAAAATTTGGTCGTTGGCAATCTTAATGTCAAACCTACTGCAATCCTCAATATGTAGGGCCATTAGAGCAGTAACCTTGCTATTCATTAAATTATTAGTGCTCTTGGTATCGATAAGGATGGTGATTGGTTGCTGCTTAAGTAGTCCTCCTATTTTCAGCGTCTATGGGTTCGTGTAGCCGGCAAAAGCATGCATCGTATAATCGACCGGCTATTGTTCTTCATATGTTACCTCTTCCTCATGTTCTTGGACCTCCTCCTCTATATCTTCAATGGGTTCAATTAGTAAGAGGTGCCCCTTTTTGCAATGATGATCGCGACTCCATGATTCGTCATAATAACAACAAAGTCCTCTGATTTGTCACGTAGTTCTTCTCTCATTAATTTCTTTAGCAGCGAAGGATGGCTAGGGATAGAGAGCATTGGAGGTTTATATGCTACTAGTTTAGAAGTGGTTCTCATCCTCCGAGCATCTTGGTTAAGTCGTTCCTCTTGGACTCGGGCGAAAGATATTACAACCGTCATGATGCAAGGCTGCTGCGCTTTAACCTCTCCTTTAATTTATGGCTTGAGCCCTTCGATAAATGTCCCTAATAATTATCTGTCAAACCAATCATAAGTAAGGTAAGATAATTCCTCAAACATTGTATAGTATTCTTAGATTGTGGAGGTTTGTTGGATCTTAGCAAGTTATTTGTTGATATTCTTATATTTGGTTGGCCCAAAGCAGTATAGTAGTACTTTCTTGTATTGTATCCATGTCGGAGCCCCATGGGTGTATTCAAGCTGATTGTACCACTAAATTGCATCTCCCTCGAGGATGACAGTGGTGTCCACCATGGAATCCTCGGTGTTCGGTAATAGCAGAAGTAAATGTTTCATGCGCGAAATCCATCCCGTCGGGTCTCCTTCTTCACATCGAGGGAAGTCCACCCTCATATGTGGTTGTATCATGTTCGAGGGCTATCTCTCCTTCTTTAAAGGCCTCTCTAAATTTTCTCCTTACTAGAATTTTGTTGGGCTCAGAGATCGACCCAATCTGAATTCGACGAATAAGGCGCGTAGTCTGTCCTCCATGCATGATTCAAGCTGTGATTCAAGTGCCTCCAACTTGGCTCCAAATAGATCTCCTGATGACATGATGTAAAACTCTAAACTTGTTGTGATAAGGTCCTTCCTTTGCTGTTGGATCATTGGTATAGATTGGTTGGGTGGATTGGTATCTTAAAAGGGTAGATGGCTCAAGACGAAAGGCTGCGGTAGGCTATAGTTTACTACAGTTGCTGCTACTATTTGGGATGGATGAGGTGTTGTATAAGAGGTATGATAGTAGGGATTTTAGGGTAAGAGAGGTGGCTTAGAGTTGCTATTGATGGCAACAATGGTTTGGTAGGGATTGGTGGCCAAAAGGGTGATGGATCAAGGTTATGGTTTAGTGTTGATAGCTTACGGTTTAGGTTACTATTGGTGCTGCAGTTTGAGGGTGTTGTGGAGGCTATAAAGGAATCTTGTGGTAGTGGTTTAAGGTTAGGAAGGAAGGTTTAGGGTTGCTATTGGGGGCAGCAACCAATTTGGCAAGGTTCAGTGGCTACTTAAGATAAGGATTGGTGGAAGGTTTGGTGGCTATGGAAGACCGTTGTTTGGACTATGGTTTGGGTTGGCTATGGAAATTAAAAAATGGCTATGATATTTGTATCTTAAGGCTAGAGGGTGGTTGTAAAGATAACATAGGTGGCAGTAACAATTTTGGTAAGGATTAGATATGGATGCAGTAAAAACACCGAAAGGTAGTGCTGTAGAATTATGCATCGATAGGCTGCGATAGGTTGTTGTATTGGGCTACAGTTTTGGATGCTGTTTGGGTTCTAGAAATAGGTTATGATAGTAGTATCATAAGGCTAGAGGTGTATCCTAAAGACATCACAATTGGTGGCAGTAAGATGGTTAGGGTTTGGTGGGTTTAGAGAAGAAGAAAGACAAAGGCACAGTAGTAGATTTTTTTGTCAAAAGAATTTTAAGAGTATAGATATAGTTTTTCCCATTAATTCAAAATAAGGATTTAAGTAAAACTTAAGAGTAATCCACTAGTAAGGGAGAGATAATGTCATCAAAAAATTTATGAAAAATTATGGCAGTAAAAGATTTAGCAAGATCAAAGATTACAGGAAGGTGCTACGATAAAAAATTTTTATCGAATGATTTTGGTAGTATAGAAAAGATTTTTTTTTTCAGTAGTTTAAAGTAAGGATTTGAGTAAAACTTAAGGATAATCTACTGGTAAAGGAGAGGTAATGGGGACAAAAAATTTGTGGAAGAAAACGACAACAAAAGGTATGGCAAAATCAAATATCACGGGTATGAACTATGGTAGAATTTTACGTTCAAAGTGTAGTAGATTTGACATAAAATATCAGCAATTTATATTGATAATTTTTCAACAAAACTAAAAGAAAATCTGCTTTAGGAAGTGCTAAAGCTATAATGAAATTTTCATAGAGATTTGGATAGGAAAAATGTAGCAGCAAGATTAAATATGCAATGCTATGCGGTTGAAATTCTGCAATGCAACTTTCATCTTAGAAATGGAAACTTTGTGACTAAAAGTTTGTGTAGCAAGATAGGAATAATTTTTTTGGATTTTTTGAATAAGTATAACCGTAGCATTAGTAAGGTAGGAAACCAGAACCTATTGTAATTCATGGGGAGATCAAAGGATAATCTATGGTGATGGAGATGACGGTTGAATTCAGTGTGATCTTTAAGTAATTGCGGGAATTGCTTTGGGTGGCTGTGGGAGGATGATGGGTGGCTATGGAAGGGCAGTGAGATGCCAAGAATGCTACTCTGATACCAAGTATTAGAACCTTTATGGATTCTAAGCTTAGGGTGATCTCTATAGGGGATCGACCTCCTTGCAACTCTATAGGGATTCCTCCCTCCTTGATGTTTTACTACATGAGCTGAAAAATAATTGATCTATTAATGAGAAAAAATGACTGATTATAAGGTTATTTATAGGGCTTTTAAATCCTAACTCCTAATAGGACTCCTACTCAAGACTCTAACTCTAAGAAGCAACTCCTACTTCCAACAACTCCAACTCTAACTCTAAGAAGCAACTCCTACTCTAAGTAAACTAAGACTCTAACTCTTAATTTAACTCCTAATCAACCCTTGAGAGAGTTCTAACTGAATGGAGCTCTTCCTCTCATCAAAGTGGGTAGCCAATTGGGTTGGTTACAAGCTTGACTTAGTTAACTCTAACCTGTATCCAACTCCGACTTCTAACCAAAGTTCAATTCAGCCAAATCCTAATCCTACTAGGATTTGGGCTGATTTATTACAATGAACTCAAAAACTCCTCCTAGCCGACCTAATGTCAAGTCTAGGTTAGCCAACAAGGCCTAATTTAAGGACTCACTCAATCGACTAGGAACCGACTCAGCTAGGGTCCTAACACTACCCTACTTATTTGATGAGGAGATTGAGCAAGTCGAGTGCTTAAAGGAGATCCTTTCTTCTTCTAAGGTGGTGAGAATAGTGAACGAGGTCTGGTTGGTCAAAGTGGGCCTCAACCTGGCCCCTCAAGGTATGGCCTAGATCTCACCTCCTATTGTCCCTCTTTTTATGCCAATGTTTACCTTGTTTATGTCTTCTATCTCGGCATGAATGGATATCAAGGACATGAAGGGGATGTCCCTGCCTCTAGTTCAATGATATTATTTCCTCCACACCCTTCTATTGAATCTCATATTTTGATGATGAAATCAATTGATGGGTTTTATGATCTAGCTTGTGTATTAGAGAAAGTGATGTAGGATTAACTATGATGGTAAAAAGGCATTATAATCAGATATTGGGCCAGAGTTAAGTTTGGGCATCGGGTTGAGTTTTAGACGACGCAGTGGGAGCTCATCGAGAGTTTGCCAGAGGTCACCCAGGTTCGAATGATGTTGTCGGGAGCTCACCAAGAGCTTACTAGAGGTTTGTCGAGAAGTTCATCAGGAGTTCATCAACAGGCTATCGGGAGCTCATTGAGAGTTCGCCGAAAGGATACTGGGAGTTCGTCAGGAGTCCACCAAGGGAATCGGGAGCTCACTGGGCGTTTACCAGAAGGACGTCGGGAGTTCACTGAGAGATCAATTGATAGTCGGATAATGATTAAGAGGGGTGTTTGATCTTCACCCATTGAAAAAGATCAGGAGTGGAAGCCGGTGGCCTCTAGTGAAAATGAATTGGGAGTGGACGTAGGTCAAGGGGATCGAACCACTATAAAAAATCTGGTGTGTATCTCTTTCTCGCCTTTCATTACTGTTGCTCTTGGATTTAATTGCTCATTAACTAGTTCTAAGTTAAAGCACTTCCAATATCAATTTTCTTCGAACAAAAAGTTTCTCAAATCTAAGTTTTTCACTTAGCACTAATTCACCCCTAGCCCCCCCCCCAAAGTGCCAACTCAATTCTAATAGTTGGTATCAGAGCAGGTTTTTCTCAATTGGATTAACACTCAAGGAAGTAAATGGCTTCTTTTGGCATAAATGAGGGACACTCTATCATACAACCTCCCATATTTGATGGATTACATATATTGAAACACTCAAATAAGAATTTTATTACTTTCTATGGATTTTGATTTATGGCATATTGTCGAAAATGGTTTTCAAAAATCATCCAATCTAATAAATGATTAGAATGACCATGAAAAATAAATATTTTCCTTAAGTGTCAAAGTATGAATGCTTTATTTTGCGCTTTAGATAAAACTAAATTTAATCAGGTTTCTGCTTGTGTTTCGGCTTTTGATATATAACATATATTAGAAATCACACACGAAAGCACAAGTAAAATAAAAGAATAAAAAATAATTGAAATGACTTGTAAAGATGAATAAGAATAACACATTCCAAAGAGCAGGAATGATACTGAACTAAAAACACAATAACAACACCTTTCAAAGTATAGGAAGGAAATTGAACTGAGAACAACAGATGACTCCTCGAGTGAAACCTCACGTGATGAAAACTATAAATTTGAACCTATGACAAAAGAACTAAATAAATTAATAAAAATAAATAAAAAATATAAAAATATAAAAATAAACTTAAATTGGGCAAAACCTCTTTCTATGAAAATAAGAAGCTAAGGCACTCTGAAGATGAAGAGCACAACCAAGAAGAAATGAAAAATCGCGCCCTTATGGCCAGTCACGATGAGGTAAGTAACTCATATGAAACTTCCTTTACTTTTGATGAGTTATTAAATACCATTTATGAATAATTCGATGAGTTTAAAAAGCTTAGCAAAACTTATAAATCACTCAAAAAGGATCATGTATTACTTTTTAGTAAATTTAAAAACATGAATGATGCATCAACACCATGTACTTTTTGCTCAAAATGTGAAATGCTAGATAAAATTTAAAAAAATGTCATATTAAAACAATCCTTAGAAAAGTTTAAGATAGACAACAAGTCTCTAAACATGGTTCTTGCTAATAAAGGTCATGTTCATAATGAAGGTATTGGCTTTGTGGGTTAATACTCATCAAAAGCCAACTATCTTTGTTTGCAAACCTACATTACACTCTTCTTTGAAACTCAAATGTAAGTTTTGTGTAAATTATGACATTTTGATGATAAGAGTTCATTTAAAATTATTCACATAAACCGATTTGGGTTCCTAAAGTAACCATTAATAATCAAATGTTTTTAATTAAATTAGATAGAGCTTTTCATGAGAGACCAAAAGTCAAATTGGTACCTAAACCAAAACCCCCTCTCTTGTAAGTTTGTCTCCTAACAAAGGCTAAGAGCACTAAATGGTGTCTTGATAGTAGATGTTTAAGGGACATGACTTAAGATCTAAAACACTTTTCAAGCTCACTAGCCTAAATAATAACAATAAGAAAAATTATTAGAATTAAAATTATTGGTAGTAAATATTTTATAGTTCATAATTATTTTTCAATGATACATGGCTTATGCATAGTTAGATCATACTAGTACAAATGAACTACAATAAAGAACATTAGTTATTTTTAATGAAAAATTATCTATGTTAAAATTTTTCGAAAAAGGGACGTTGATGATACTATATTGGTTGATTTAAATGTAAATGGTAATGTTGAATGATTGATTTGTAAATATTGAATGATGATTGATTTTAATGTTATGATGGTTGTATGTTGAGATAGGTTTCTTATTGTGGAATGTTAGATTATTCTTGAACTTGAATTTGAGTTTAAAATAAAATAAGAAAAAAGAGAGAAAAATCATGCTTCATTTTTTGGTATTTTTTAAAAATTAAAAATATTTTTGAAATTAGAATGAAAATTGCATGATAACTCATTTCACTAACTCTAAAGAGTTAGACTCACTAAAGAAAGAAAAATCATTATAATTAAAATAAATCAAAGCTATTGTTTGAAAATGTTTTATGATTTCATTTGGAAATGATACTTAGTTTTCAGTTTTAAAAAGCTGAAGATGTTTTACTTGTTTGAAAATATTTTATTATAATAATCTTGATTATTTTTTAAATAAAATTATGTTTTAAATGATAATTAATGCATGAATTTGACATAAAAGTTGAAGAAATTTTTATATAAAACAAATCACATTGATTAAAAAAACTAAAAAGAGGAAAAAAATTTCTTTGAAAATTTCTTAATCAAGTTTTCAATAAGAGATAAAGTTATATCATTATTGTTGAATCTCTTGAACTACAAAAATGATTTTGATAATTAAAATTTGAATGAGATTTTTTTCTTAACCAAATCATGAACTTTCTCATGATTTTTTGACTTGAGGCGTCTTTTACGCGAATCAACTTTTTTTACTTTTATAATTTTTTTTTTACTAAAGGGGAGACTTATGATCTTATAACCTAAGATTTTTATTAAGAACTACGTGATCTTGATAACTTGAAATTTCGTATATATGAATCAAGATATTTTATCTTTTCTCCTATGCAACTTACCATAGAAAAGGTATTATCATGATATTGACATCTTGAAAATTATAATTTGAGATCTTTATATAAATCAAGATCGTTCTCTAGGACTCTTTCGTTTTATTAAAAAATTATCTATATGAAATAAGATCCTTCTTGTTATTTGATCTCATAAAATTTCTTTTTAAACTAAAAGAAAATTTGTCAAATTGAATCATGTCTTTTAGTATTCATGATTTGATATTAATATCCTTCATAATATGATTTATTTATGTATGACTTCCTTATATTCATGAATGGTATACCTTATCACCAAATTAATATTTCTTAAATTTGTGATGAGTTGAAAATTGAATGAGATTTTTTTCATGAACTTTTTGTTGACTTGTTCACTTGACTTATCCTGTATAGAAACTATTTTTAACCTATACGATTTCTTCCCTCAAAATAAAAAGGATATTTATGATTTTAACAATTATAATTTGAAATTTTTAATCAAGATCATTCTTTCATTTTATTAAGAAGAATTATCTAAATGAATATACGTCTTAAGATTTATTTTGAATGAATCAAGATTATTTACTCTCCTAAGACTCATTTTCATTATTTACAAAAAGAGGAGATTTATTAAAATAAATTATGTCTTTTGGTACTTGAGAATTGATCTTTTATATTATATCATTAATGACATAATTTTCATTATATAACCCCTTTATATATTTGTTAATGAATTAAAAATTAATTTTGTATTATAATATTTATCAGAAACCTTACGGATTCTTAGCTTAGGGTGATCTCTATAGGGGATCGGTCTCCTTGGAACTCAATAGAGATTCCTCCCTCCTTGGTTTTCTACACATAGGCTAAAAAATAATTAATCTATTGATGATGAAAAGAGGGGAATATAAGCTATTTATAAGACTTCTAAATACTAATTCCTAATATGACTCCTACTCTAACAAACTCTAACTTCTAATCAACTTCTACTCTCAGTAAACTAAGACTCCTACTAAACCAAGACTTTGCTTCCCCTCAACTCATAACCCCTAGCCTGTTAGGACCAATTGGCACTAAGAGGGGGAGGAGGGAGCGGCAGTGTGAATTAGTACAAGTGTAAATTCTCATTTTAACGAAAAACTTTTCGCTTTAAGTAGAAAAATCCGACGCTTTTCATTCAAGTAAAGCAAGTGAATCATTCAAAAAAAATGCTAAGTTTCTTACTTAAAAATAACTCAAGAAGGAACAAGCAAATCCGAATAAAAAGATAAACAACATCATAAGTGAAGTGATTGACTTGAAACCTTGCTTTCAAAGGGTAAATATAATCGGAAGCGTTTATTGGTATTTTGTTAAAAATAATTAAGAACCCGACAATTGTAAGTAGTAAATGAAACAAGTAAGAACACTCACAATTATAGTGATTCGATACCAATTGGCCTACATTCACTCCCGAGTCCTCATTGAGGTATTAGCATCCACTACCGATCTTCTTTGGGTGAAGACCAAACACGAAGCTCACTCCCTTCTTCTTTTTTTTTCTTATAATTCATACATAATTTGTTTCATAGAATATAATCCCCAAAATTGATGTATGGAATGCAAGAAAACTTAGGGTATTTATAGGCCCCAAATGGCTTCAGAATTTGGAGCTAAAATTTAAACCTATCTGAAAAATCTGAGTATGGCAGTGTGAATTAGTGCAAGAGTAAATTCTCATTTTAAAGAAAAACTTTTCGCTTTAAGCAGAAAAATCTGAAGTTTTTCACAGATATAAAGAGTACTACTGGGACATATCAATTTTTAGGGAATGAACTTGTTTTCTGGACTTCTAAGAAACAAAATTCAATAGTTTTATCTATTACGAAAGCAGAATACATTACAGCTAGTGCATGTTGTGCCCAAGTCATTTGGATGAAAATATACTAAAATATTATAGAATGAAATTAAAAAATATTCCTATAAAATGTGATAACACAAGTGCTATATGTTTAACCAAAAATCCTATTCAACATTCAAGAACCAAACATATTAACATTAGACATCATTTTATAAGGGATCATATAAATTATCAAGATATTTCCTTGGAATTTATTGACACTAAGCATCAATTAGCAGATATTTTTATAAAACCTTTAAACGAAGAATAATTTGATTTTCTTAGAAGAGAACTTGGAATGCTAAATCATGAAAATATATGAATTGCTTGAGATTTTCTTTTTTTTTGTGATAATGTCTTGAAAACTCTCTTCATTTTTTTATCTTATTGTTCACAAAAAGAGAGAAAATTTACATAAAATGATGTTTTGCTATTTTATGAATTTATTTACTATGCTTGAAATTACATGAGATGATTTTAAATACATGAGTAGCTCCTAAAGTTTTGAATCTTCTTGGATTTTTTGGATTTTTGAGCTTATCTTCGAAATTTTCTTTTCGAATTTCATCTCTATAAAATTGAGAGCTCTTCTTAATGATGTTTTACAACTCCCTTGTTTTATTTCCTTCTTTTTCACAAGAGGAAGAAAATTATTTATGGCTCATATTGTATTTTACAAAGGGAGAGTAAAGACTCGTGCCTTCAAATCTTTAGCCCTACATTTCACATTTTTATTGCTGAGAAAGAGGGAAAAATAGATATTGATGACTTATGTAACAAGAGCATTTCTCTTTGTTTATTGATAAATAAAAGAGAAAAATAGTTAATAACTTAAGGGGAGATTTTTAAATTTTTGAAATTTATAAAAAAATCATTGATGAGTTGATGACTTGATAATTCAAAAGCAAATTTTTGTTGATGTATGAATGTCTCATTGCAATCCTTGAAATATTATTAGCTTGAAATATTAATTGCTTCATGATACTTGAATTAATTGGCTATGTTAAATCTCGGATTTTGATGATGAAATCAATTGATGTGTATTTTAATCTAACATGTGTGTGTTAGAGGAATTATTGCACGTCTAATTATGATGAAGGAATAAAGTTACAGCCAGATGTTGGGCCAGGATCAAGCTTGGGCCTCGAGTCCAGGTTTGGACGATGAAGTGGGACATCACCGACAGTTCGCTCGAAGTATGCCAAAGAGATCGGGTAGCTTGTTGGGAACACGGGAGCTCACCAGAAGAAGATCGTAAGACTCACCGCAAGAATACTGGAGGCTATCAAATTGGTGGGAGTTAGGTCATTGTTTAGCTTGATGGTTATTATGGTTATAATTATCGAGTCATAGTTAGGGATTGAGTCTTAATTGAGTTTGATTTGGAAGAAATCCAAATCAACTCAATGAGGTAACCGAGTCCACTAAAAGGGTTTGATTGAATTTAGATTGAGCTCAATTAGTTGACTAGGAAATTGATCAACATGTGGTTCAAGTTAAGATAGGAAAACTAAAGAGAATCACTTTTCTGGGATTCCCGACGATTGAACTACTGGTGAGCGGCGGGTGTACCACTGTCGTCCAGGTTTTTGAGCAGCTGATGGTGGCTGAGCCGCCTAGGATCAGCAGGTAAACTGCCTAAGATCGATGGGTAAACCGCTTTACCAGGTTTTTGGACGACTGAACCGCTGGTGCCGATGGGCGAACCGCCCGTAACCGAATTTTCTAGATATGTTTAAATTTTGGCTCCAAATTCTAAAGTCATTTGGGGCCTATAAATACCGTAAGTTTTCTTGTATTCCATATATCAATTTTGGAGATTATATTCTATAAAAACATTATGTGTGAATTGTAAGAAAAAGAAAAGAGGAAGGGAGTGAGCTTAGTGTTTGGTCTTCACCCAAAAAAGATCGGTAGTGGATGCTAATGCCTCAAGGAGGAGGACTCAGGAGTGGACGTAAGTGGATTGGTGTCGAACCATTATAATGTGAGTGTTCTTACTTGTTTCATTTACTACTTACAATTATCGGGTTCTTAATTATTTTCAATAAAATACCAATAAATGCTTCCGATTCATTTACTCTTTGAAAGCAAGGTTTCAAGTCAATCACTTCACTTACGATATTGCTTATCTTTTTATTCAGATTTACTTGTTCCTTCTTAAGTCATTTTTAAGTAAGAAACTTAGCATTTTCTTTGAATCATTCACTTGCTTTACTTGAATGAAAAGCTTCGGATTTTTCTACTTCAAGCGAAAAGTTTTTCGGTTAAACGAGAATTTACTTTTGCACTAATTCTTACTCTTGCACTAATTCACACTACCATACCCAGATTTTTTGGATACGTTTAAATTTTGGCTCCAAATTCTGAAACCATTTGGGGCCTATATATATCCTAAGTTTTCTTGCATTCCATACATCAATTTTGGAGATTATATTCTATGAAACAACATATGTATGAATTGTAAGAAAAGAAAAGGGGAAGGGAGTGAGCTTAGTATTTGGTCTTCACCCAAAGAAGATCGGTAGTGGATGCTAGTGTCTCAAGGACTCGGGAGTAGATGTAGGTCGATTGGTGTCGAACCACTATAATTGTGAGTATTCTTACATGTTTTATTTACTACTTACAATTGTCGGGTTTTTATAGATACACGATAACTGTAGACAGACAGGTCCAATTGATTTGATCCCCCCTGTACCGTCTGGGGACTATGGCGTAGTGGCCTAGTACGTCCATTGTTGATGAGTCGAGTGAATTATTATGGGGATAATAATTCACTATATCATAAGGAGTTCTGATAGGAGTGACTCATGGCCAGCTCGGTATCAGGCCTAGAGGGTCATACATATATGGTGGATGCTTCAGCGAATAGAGGATTAGATGGAGATCTAATTAGCCCATATTCTCATTAGATGAGACCTTATACTGATGGGCTCCTTGATTAAGACCCAATTAGAGGCCTAAGAAGATTATTAAATAGATATCCAATAATGTAAGATTAGTAGGTAATTAGATGGAGATCCAATACCTACTAAGGAAGGAGCCCTAGGGTTTTTTGGTGGCTCTCTATAAATAGAAGGGGAGCCTCATAGTTGATAGGCTACAGCTTTAGCCACCACCTCCTATTCTCCTCCTTCCCTTTGTGTAAGAGTTGCGAGATCAGATTGGAGAAGTTTTGTTGTAGAGATCCATCATGTGGATATCATTAGAGAGGAGGACGTTTGACCTCCTTCATTTTCTCTATCCAGATTTGGAATACAAGGATATACAATCTCCCTAGGTAAAATAAATCTCTCACATATCGTGGTCTTCTGATTTTTATGGTTTTTCTCGTAATCCTAATCTTTTGCATGATGATTTGATCTACGTGGAAAACTAGTTTTTGTTTTAATTTCCACTGCGCATGTGATGCACTCGCTGAGGTTTCCCAATAGTAGTATCATAACTAAGGCTTTCATGCAAAAGATTGGTTTTAAACTACGTGTGATGAGATTGAATCATGTAAAATCGTTCTACGCATTCTTGTTGCATTTTCGCAGCAAATACAGCGAGGAGGAGGATGGGCGGCTTGCTATTGCTAGGCCTCCTGCAGGGGCGATTGACTATGGCTAAGGCCCCCTGCAAAGGGGTGACTGGCTGCGACAAGCTCGTAGGGGCGATAGACACCTCGGGCACGGCCGGCGGTGCCGTTGCGGCTGCAGGCGGCCTCACAAGGGCCAGGCGGTGCTCACCACGACACAGCCACAAGGGTCACGCAAGGCCATAGGGGCCGCCAGAGAGGCGGCCCGCCGCAAGGCGGCGGAAGAGATGACAACGCAGATAGGGAAGAGGAGGAGCTAAGGCATTCCTTTTGAGAAAAGGACTATTTTGTACCTTTGAATTTAGAAAATTCTAAGCATTGTCTTCGTATACAGAATTTCCAAAATACCCTCAATAATTTTGGAAATTCTGAGGACTGTCCTCTAATTTGGAATTATGAAAATGCCCTTGATAATTCTGAAAATTTTGAGCATGTCTTGATTTCCAAAAAATAATTAAATAGTTTAAGTAATTTTTATATATCTAGTAATCCTATATATGATGTGATGTACATGTGATATATGATGTGGATGGATGATCATGAGTCATGTGTTGTGATGTATGTAATTATGATTATTATTATTATTGGGGCCTGTGAGCCTTCATTTTTTTCGTTTATTGTCGGATCTACGTGCTTGCGATTATTTGTAATTACATGGAGAGGCGCGGCAGGAGCGTGGAGGTGATAGTGGGACCCACGATGTTGTGGCAGGAGATCACATCGCATGGTGATTGGATGATCCGACGGAATCGATGATAATGAGATCAATAATCACAGGACATGGAGATGCGCCGATGCATACATAGATCCTATTGTGAGTGGTTAGGCCCATTAGCTTGGGCTTAATCATATTAGGTGACGGCTCATGATCATCTGGTGTGGCTTGCATGTGTGATGTGTTATACCCCTACTATATATATATGTATGTATATGTATATATATATATATATACATATATATATATAATGTAGATATATATTAAATATGTATGTGTGTGACATGACATAGTAGGAGACCAATACAAAACAAAAACCCCTCCTACGATAATAATAAGTTGGTAAATATAAGGCAATAAGATTGACCCACGTGGCCTTCCATCGTTATAGGAAGAAATTGAATCACAACATAGGTTGAGTTGGTCGAGTCCCTTGAGGCTCACCTATCTATATGATCGAGTTCTTGCCTATGACATAGAGATGTCACCGGTGACCTGAGGATATGGTATACTTGGTCGAGTCCCTCGAGGGCATATCATCAAATCAGACTCATCTTGTAACGATAGTGATGACTTAATTTAATATCATAGTTGATCGAGTCCCTCGAGACCATGATGATTCGGAGGCCGAACGTGACAGGAATCACAAGGAGTTGCCTATCTTTTGGGCTTAGTGTAATTGGTTGAGTCTCTCGAGGTTGTACTAAGACGCCAATTGGATCTCAATCCTCACTAGGAGCCTGCCGGAGACTTTTGTCTCACGTGTCGAGGGTGTCACATGATTCACTAAGAAAATAGTTAGAGTATATTAAGATAGAAGTCTATATCTTAATTAGTATTTTTTACAAAATTTACATATTATTTATTTTCGTTATATCTTGTTTTGTCAGAAACATATCGCTCACAAACTCCCTACGTGACATACTTGATGCCAACTGCCTCACTGGTCTAAACTATATAAAGGCTCTGTAATTTGAGAATTATTCTCATGGAGGAGAAAATCATATATATCCTTAACATGATTGTGCCCACGTTGGAGGAAAGGACAAGCGAGGATGAGATTGCTCGCTTTATGAAGTATATAGATAGTCCTAGAGGATAACATGTGTGTTGATCTTATACTTTAGTCCCTACCAGATTCCTTTTCACAGTTCATTATTTTTACAAATAAGCTTGAGGTGACTCTATCTGAGCTCCTCAATATGTTGAGGGAAGTTGAGAGCATCATCAAGAAGGAGAAGCAAGTTCTTTATATTGATGAGACCAAAAATAAAAGGAAGGCCAGGAAGACCCTTAAGAAGGGCAAGGGCTAAGATGGGCAAGGGCAAAGAAAGACCAGGTAAGGAAAGGTTGCCAAGAGAGACCCAGTAAAGGACAAAGGACAATGCTTCCACTACGGCCAAGATGGGCATTTGAAGAGGAACTATAAGGACTACCTTGCAGATAAGGCGAGACAGAAGCTTGGAGAAGCTTTAGGTATATTCATGATCATTCTCTACTTATCAGATTTTCATGATAATACATGGTATTGGATATCGAGAGTATTTATCATATATGTAATTCGTTGCAGGTTTTGGCAATACCTACTAGATTGGCTAGAGGCGAGATGGACCTCAAGATGGGTAATGGAGTGAGAGTTACTGTAGTTGTTATTGGAGAGGTCACTGTACATCTGCTTGATGGAGCTATTATTGCATTAGATGCATGTTATTTTGTTCCCTCTATTATCAAAAATATTATTTCTATCTCTTGTTTGACAATTAGTGGATATAAATTAGTTTTTGAGAATAATAGTTATTCAATAATTATAGATGATGAGATCATCACTAGAGAGACTCTTATAAATGCCTTATATGTATTAGACACTTCTCCATACATCATGAATATAAATATGTCTATGAGTCATATGCAACTTACGAACCTTGCCTTCATGGGAAGATGACCAATGCTCCTTTTAGTGGAACTGGAGAAAGAGTCACTGAGTTATTGGAACTTATACATAGTGATATATGTGGTCCTATGTCGACTCAGGCTATAGGTGGTTACTCGTACTTTATTATATTCATTGATGATTTCTCTAGGTATGGACACATGTACTTGATGAAGTATAAGTCCGAGGCCTTTAAGAAATTCAGGGGATATAAGAATGAGGTGAAAAACTAAATTGAAAATAGTATTAAGACTCTTCGATCAGATCGAGGAGGAGAGTACTTGAGTACGGAGTTCACCCATTTCCTCAGGGATAATGGCATTATATCCCAGTGGGCACCTCCTTATACATCTCCACTCTGGTGTATCAGAAAGGAGGAATCACACATTGTTAGACATGGTGCGGTCCATGATGAGTTTCGCTAACCTATCCATCTCATTCTGGAGGTACGCCCTAGAGACTGCAGCTTACCTTCTGAATAAAGTTTCATCAAAGTCGATAGTGTCTATGCCATATAAGATATAAAAATAAAAGAAGCTCAATCTTAAGATTGTTAAGATTTGGGGTTGCCCTACCCACGTTAGAAGACACAACCTCGATAAGTTAGAATCAAGGATAGAATGGTGCGTATTTGTGGGATACCCAAAGAAAACTTGTTGGTATTATTTCTATCACCCTAAGGACTGAAAGGTCATTATTGCCAAAAAAGTCATGTTCATTGAGAAAGAACACATTCTTGGTGGAAACAGTGGGAGCAAGATAGAATTGAGCGAGGTTGGAGAACCTAGCTCAAGAACCATTCTAGAGCCCAAGTCTATTCAAGTACCTAACACATAAGTTCCAACTTTGCATAGGTCTAGTAGAGTATTTCACCCTCCTGAAAGATATGTGAGACATATCAGTAGAGATGACTCTCAGGATGTTGATCCTTAGACCTACGAGGAGGCTATTATGAGTATAGACTCCGGGAAGTGGCAATAAACCATAAATTCTGATATGGATTCCATGTACTCTAACAAGGTTTGGAACCTTATGGATGCACCTGAGGGCATTGTACCTATCGGCTGCAAATGGATCTTCAAGAAGAAGATCGGAGTGGATGAAAAGGTAGAGACCTATAAAGCAAGGCTGATAGCTAAAGGATATCGTCAAAGACAAATAGCTGACTATGACGAAACATTTTCACTTATAGTCATGCTTAAGTCCATTAGAATTATTTTGGCTATTGCAACATACTATGACTATGAGATCTAGCAGATGATTGTCAAAATGACATTCCTCAATGGCAACCTCGAGCAATAGGTGTATATGATACAATTAGAGGGATTCGTATCCAAAGAGAGTCCAGATAAAGTGTACAGGTTGCTTAGATCCATTTATGGATTAAAGCAAGCTTTCCGAAGTTAGAACATAAGATTGATGAGGTGATCAGATCTTATGACATCGTTAAGAACGAAAATAAACCTTATGTGTATAGGAAGGTAAGTGGGAGCACTATCACCTTCTTGATGCTATATGTGGATAACATCCTAATCATTAGGAATGATGTAGGAATGTTCTCCATAATAAAGGCTTGGCTATCTAGAAACTTCTCCATGAAAGACTTAGGGGAAGCATCCTATATTTTGGGGATCCAAATCTATATAGATAGATCCAAGAGGATGCTTGACTTGTCTCAGTCAAGGTACATAGACTCCATTGTCAAAAGGTTTGGCATGGAGAATTCTAAGAGACATGAAATATCACTTTCTATGAGTATGTCCCCAAAGACTCGTGAAGAAAGGGCAAACATGGATAAGATACCTTATGCCTCATTAATAGGGTCTATCATGTATGCGATGCTGTGTATCAGGCCTGATATAGCACATGCTCTGAGTGTCATGAGCAGGTATCAGGCATATCCAGGTTTAGAACATTGGAACGTAGTAAAGTGTATCCTTAAGTACCTTAGAAGGACTAAGGATCTTTTACTGGTATATGGAGGAGGTACCCTCCATATTGAGGGCTACACAGACTCAAGTTTTTAGTTCGACATTGATGATAGCAAGTCAAATTTAGGATATGTTTTCACCCTAAATGGAGGAGCAGTAAGCTAGAAGAGTTCCAAGCAAGATACTACTACTAACTCGATCACAGAGGCGGAATATATTGCTGTAGCAGAAGCAGTAAAGGAAGGGGTGTGGATGAAGAAGTTCATCAAGGATTTGGGAGTCATACCAAGCAGCGTGGAGCTGACTCCCATATATTGTGATAGGACAGGGAGATAACTCTAATAAGGGAACCCAGGTCTCATCAGAATTGTTCTGAGGAGGTTCCATCAAATTAAAGCGATCATGACCTGAAAATATATAGCAATGGAAAAAGTTCCATCCGAAGATAACATTGTAGATCCACTGACGAAGCCGCTAGCTCAGATTGTATTTGAGCATCACAAGGGTCTGTGAGGATCAGACACATAGGTGATTGGCTTTTGGTCAAGTGGGAGATTGCTGGTTACAAGTGCCCTGCAAGCCAATCACGTGAGTGATGGCACGTATGACACGTTATGTTATCTTTTTGCTTCTGATTAATATTGGTATATTCTCATATTATAATATCTATAGCATGTATACTATGATGTCCTTGGTTCTGTGCAATGAGAATCGGATCATGATAAGATCACGATAATGAGATCGATTCACCTTTAGATCCTAAATAATCCCAATCATAGGTTACTCAAGAGGGACATTAAGGTAATCAGATAGATCAGTGTACTATATACCCGTCCATATGATGGAGGTGGCTGGTCTTATAGCCACTTATGTGAAGACACTAAGGATATAGTACAGGTGCTCATTAGAGAATGAGTTCACTGATTGATCTGCTTATGGAATGTTATATGGTTAATAATATCTAATGTTAGACAGTGATTCCATAGTCCCAATTGTGTATCTGGTCCTTTGACTTGAGACACCAAGGATGCCTTGTATGAGTACTCCT
Source organism: Ensete glaucum (assembly GCA_021527575.1). Taxonomy (NCBI): domain Eukaryota; kingdom Viridiplantae; phylum Streptophyta; class Magnoliopsida; order Zingiberales; family Musaceae; genus Ensete; species Ensete glaucum. The sequence continues at coordinate 38,663,817 of CM038552.1, forward strand.
TTCTTTGATGTCAGACTTATAGATTTGGAAAGTTCCAGATCTAGTATAACTGCTCATTAGAGAATGAGTTCACTGATTGATCTGCTTATGGAATGTTATATGGTTAATAATATCTAATGTTAGACAGTGATTCCATAGTCCCAATTGTGTATCTGGTCCTTTGACTTGAGACACCAAGGATGCCTTGTATGAGTACTCCTTTCTTTGATGTCAGACTTATAGATTTGGAAAGTTCCAGATCTAGTATAACTGGTTATTGGGATTGGTAGCCAACCTTACGAAGACAATTGAGTGTCAATAGAGGATCATCCACTCTCGATATCATGAGAAGAATATCTCATATGTGCTTGCTTAAATAAATCCCTGGCCAGGGTCATTCAGATTGAGAGAGAAAGAGTTCTCCGGGAGATTCTGATTAGAGCGAAACTATGATGGATTTCATATGTGACTTGACAGTACCATGTCCAATATACGGTCTCTGGGATATTAGTTGGATGAGGGATTATAGGTACACTGTAACTGTGGATAGATAGGTCAAATGGATTCGATCCCCTTGTACTGTTTGGGGACTATGGCCTAGTGGCCTAGTACGTCCATAGTTGATGAGTCGAGTGAATTATTATGGAGATAATAATTCACTATGTCAAAAGGAGTTTTGATGGGAGTGACTCACGACCAGCTCAGTATCGAGCGTAGAGGGTCACACACATATAGTAGATGATTTAGTGAATAAAGGATTAGATGGAGATCCAATTAGCCTCTATTCTCATTAGATGAGACCCTATGTTGATGGGCTTCTTGATTAAAGGCCCAATTAGAGGCCTAAGGAGATTATTGGATAGAGATCTAATAATACAAGGTTAGTGGGCAATTGGATGGAGATCCAATACCCACTAAGGAAGGAGCCCTAGGGTTTTTTGGTGGCTCTTTATAAATAGAAGGAGAGACTCATGGTTGATAGGTTGTAGCTTTAGCCACCACCTCTTATTCTCCTCTCTCCCTTTGCGTAAGAATTATAAGATCAGATTGGAGGAGTTTCGCTGCAAAGATCCATCGTGTGGATACCGCTAGAGAGGAGGATGCTTGACCTCCTTCATCTTCTTTATCCGGATCTGGAATATAGGGATATATGATTTCCCTAGGTAAAATCAATTTCTCACATATCGTGGTTTTTTTATTTTTTTTATTTTTCTCACGATCCTAATCTTTTGCACGACGATTTGATCTGTATGGAAAACCAGTTTTTGTTTTGATTTTCGCTGTGCATGTGATGCACCCGCTAAGGTTTCCCAACAGGTAGGGCTGGAGATAAAGGGAAATTTGATCTTCAATAGCAGACTTTCTTCTGCTTCGGTATTTGTCAAGGGACTATTTCTTTCTTGCATGGGCTGCCACTTGGTTGTTCTTTAATAATAACCGAGCCTTCTTTTGGAATAATGGCTGCCCTTTGATAAGGTCCCTCATGGTGTGAGCTCGTTTTAAGTATAAGGTGGATAGGAGTGTTAGGATCAATTCACACTAGGGGGGTGAATTAGTGTAAGTGTAAATTCTCGTTAAACAAAAATATTTTACTTAAACAAGAAAGGAAGATCCAAAGTTTTTTATTCTAAGTAAAGCAAGTGAGTGATTAAAAGAAGATTGCTAAGTTTCTTGCTTACAAGTTACTTAAGATAGAACAAGGAAATCCCAAAGATAAGCAACGTCGTATGTGAAATGCTTGACGTGAAAATCTTGCTTCCAAAGAGTAAATTAAATCGGAAGCTTCAATACAAAATTAGTAAGTAAGAAAAGTAAAAGAAGAACTCACAAGTTTTATAGTATTTCGGCACCAACGGGCCTACATCCACTCCCAAGTCCTCCTCCTTGAGGCACACCAGCGTCCACTACTGATCTTCTTTGGGTGAAGACTAAACCCTTACACTTTCCTTATAAGGGAGACTTAATTATAACTTTTTGATCACTCTCTTACCCATTTTCTTTTTTCTTATAAATCACATAATTTGTTTTACAAAATTTTATCCCCAAAATTATTGTGTGGAATGTAAGAAAACTTGAGGTATTTATAAACCCCAAATGACTTTAGAAATTAGAGCCAAAAATTTAAATATACCTATAAAATCTGAGTATGAGTAGTTCAATCGTAGGCCTGGGTGGGTCAACCGCCAAAAGCACCCAAAGTCCTGGGTATGGGTGGTTCAGTTGCCCAGCCTGGGCAGTTTATCCTCCATCAGCTGCCCAAAAACCAGGTGCGGGCCATTTACCCATTAGTCCTAGGCGGTTCAACCACTGACAACCATTGGTAGCCACCCTATTTCCAAGGTACGGGTGATCCAACCATCGTTCACTGGTGGTTGACCTGCCAAAATCTCCATAAAAGTAGTTCCCTCTACTTTTTAAATTCTAGCTTGAACCTAATATTGACTAATTCTTTGATCAACTAATTGAGCTCAACTTAAGCTCAACCAAATCTAACTTAATTAGGACTAAATCCCTAACTATAACTCAATTATTATAACTCTTAATGACCAAAAGGCTAAACCAAGACCTAACTCTTGTCAATCCAGCAGCCTCCGACATTCTTGCGGTGAGTCTTCAAGTATTCTTCTGGCGATCTCCTGGCATATTCCTAACAAGCTTCCTGTTCCCTTTGGCAAATCTCCTAGCGAACTCTCGACAAGGTCTCACTGCATCGTCCGAACCCAGCTTAATGCCCAAGCTTGTTCTTGGCCCATCATCTGGTTGTAACTCAATTGCTCATATCATAGTTAGACCTACACGATGCTAACTACAATTACAATCATGACCAACAAGTCCACTTAAAAACCTTCCCAATCCCGGTAAGCTTTTCGGCTACCCCCGCTAATCTTCCAGTGAGTCTTGGTCTTCTTTTAGCGAACTCCCTTGTGCTATCCTTGCAAGCTCCCAACACCCTCGGTGAGCTCCCGACATACTCCAAGCGAGTTCCCAACCGCATCATCCTCACTCCGGCCTGATGCTTGGACTTGACTTTAGCCAATCCTCTTATTATAATCTATCATACTTAATTATGCATCAATTAACTATAACAACACATGTTAGATCAATAACTTATCAATTGATTTCATCATCAAAATCTGAGATTTAACCATCTCCCCTTTTATGATGATGACAATCAATTGATGACATTGCAACGAACTGTGGAGCCGCGAACATCACTACAAAAAGCGTCGGCTCCTCATGATTAAACCAGTAGAGGATGAGAATAATGAAACATCTAAAGAAGCCCTTGAACCTAAAGAAGAAGCCATGGAGGAAGAGTCTCAATCGACCAACTACGCAGTGCACGTATTGGTCGGCTATTCCAACCCGCAGATGATGAAAGTTAAAGGACTTCTAAAATAGCAACTCATCACCATTCTCATCGACACGGGCATCACAAATAACTTCCTCAATAGTAAGGTTGCTGCATGTTTGGCACTTCAAATCGAAGGTTGCAACAAGTTTGACGTAAAGGTCACCGACGGCTAAACCTTTAATTGCGACCAACGGTGCCCGCGGGTGAAACTACTCCTCCAAGACCAAGAAGTAGTAGCTGATTTCTTCCTCCTACCCATCAATGATTATGAATCCATACTCATGATCGAATGGCTCACAACAATAGGTGATATCTCCTAAATTTTTTTAAATTAATCATGAAATTTTATTGCAAAGGGAGATAGGTCACGTTACGAGGCAAGCGCGGGAGCCAAATTTCCACTGTTTCATTGCAACAGATGGAGAAAGTTTTACACAAAGCACATGGTGGATTCTTGATACATATTCAATAGCCATATATGGGGGAGAATGTACAAAACTCATATCCTAAGCTTACCCTTTGCCTGAACGAATTCATGGATATTTTCTTGGAGCCGCGCGGGCTGTCCCCTAACCGGCTGCATGACCACTACATTCCTATTTTGTCAGGCAAACCTCTAGCAAATTTATGACCATACCACTATCCTCACTTGCAAAAGGATGAGATCGAGAATATTATTAAAGAGATGCTTGACACCGGGGTGATTTGACCGAGCTGCAGCCCTTACTCATCACTGGTGTTGCTAGTGCGCAAGAAAGATGGTACGTGGCGGATGTGCATTGACTACCAGGCTCTAAACGCCATCACCATCAAGGATAATATCCTATCCCATTCATAGGTGAACTCTTGGATGAATTAAAAGGAGCCTGAGTCCTCACTAAATTAGATCTCCGATCCGGATACCATCAGATTCGGGTATGTACTAAAGATATTCTGAAAACTATATTCCGCACGTATAACAGCCACTACGAGTTTCTGGTAATGCCTTTCGGACTTACGAATGCTCCTTCTAATTTCCAAAGCCTGATGAATGATATCTTCCAGAGTTTTCTACTTAAGTTTGTATTAGCATTCTTTGATGATATTCTCATTTATAACCCTATGCTTGATATATATTTTCAGCACTTACAAACTGTTCTAACGATTCTTCGGGAGAATACTCCTTATGTTAAACAATCAAAGTGCAGCTTTTTACAGTGTAAATTAGAGTATCTTGGGCACATTATATTAGAGGATGGAGTAGTGGTAGACCCGACAAAGATCGAGGCAATGCAAGGATGGCCGAGACCTACAAACGTACAATCAGTATGTGGTTTCCTTGGACTCACGGGCTACTACCAAAATTTTGTGAAAGATTATGGCAAGATCAATACCCCGCTCATATCGTTCCTAAATAAAAACTCCTTCTTGTGATCGGATAAAGTCTTCGCAGCCTTTGAATGACTCAAGGTAGCCATGACGATGACGTCGATCCTAGCGTTGCCCGATTTCGGTCGCACTTTGGTCATTGAGGCCGATGTGTCAGGAGTTGGAATTTGGGCTATTCTTATGTAGGATGGTCGACTCCTAATTTACACCAAGGCTTCCCCCACACTTCATATGAGGTTTTTACAGGAGATGCTAATTACTACCAAATTTAAAATATGGTTGGATACAGGTTCATGGCATGAAAGAGGAGTTAAACTAGAAGAATTATAATTCATGCTCATGCCAGATTGGGCTCTCATCATCCTGAACCATACCAGAGGGTAGTCACTACTCCAGAAGAAAGATTGGCTATCACTAAAGACTAACCATGTGGTAGCCCATGCAAGGAAGAAACTTTCCCTTGACAAACGCTAGAGCAGAAGAAAGTTTCCTGAGAAATATCAAGTCCCCCTTCATCTCTAGCTCCACCAGTATGAAATTTAAGCCTCAAGAAAGTTGTCTCCCTATTTCTTTGGGTCTTGCAAAATTAGGGATCATATTTGGGCCCCAACTTGGAGATCAAATCTGTGTACCAGATCAAAATTACAGTTGATCCTCCAAGTATCCCACCTCAAATAGAAATTTAAAGACGACGACTCAGCTCAAGTTCTTCCAATTGACACCCAAGCTGATGAGGAGCTAAAGACTCGGTTCCTTGAGTTCATGGAACTTTAGCCTTGAGGACAAGGCTGATTTTAAGAGGACAAGTTTGATAGGACTCAACCCTGTTGAGTCCTAATCTCCCTAGAAGTAGTCAATAAAACCCTGCTAGATTGTAATAAAGTCACTCCTATCTTATAAAGGAGTATGACTAGGGTTTAGATTAGTCCTTAGGGCTTAGTGGCAGTCACCCTCTTACTAGGTTGGTTGGCCAGAGTTTCCCCATCCTTAGGTCGGCTATAGGGCCAACCTAATCACCCCATATTCCTATTAAGGCAAGCTGGCTATAGGAGGGGCAAAAAGATAATTTTACTTAGGCAAGCATCCCCTTAGGCTAGGGTTTTGATCCCTATATAATGATGTAGCCACCCCCTCTCTTGAATCAAGCAATTATCAATTTTATTTCAGCCTTGTGCTAAATCTAGGAGAGAGGAACCCCTATAGCGTTCCAAAGGTTGATCCCTCTCAAGGATCAAAATCTATAGAGCTTTATCTGAAGTTTTATCAAAATCAGTCTAAATCCTAGTAGGGTTAGGATTTGGTTAAATTGGAGTCAGGTTAGGAGTTGGAGTTGGATTTAGGTCAGAGTCAACTGAGTTATAATTGTAATAAACCCTAATTGATAGCCCATCTTATTTGAGAAGTCAGATAATGTTGAGTTCCTTCTAGATTTGGGACTCTTCTAATAGAGTTTCACTTAAAGTAGGAGTTGGAGTTAGAGTTTTATTTCTAGTAGGACTCTTATTAGAAGTCCTAGTTTATGGGGTCTCTTCATGAACCTTGTAAATAAGTTTGTCAATAATGTTCTTTATCAATAAATAGATCAATTTTTTTTTAGCCATTATAGTCGACTACCAAGGAGGAAGGAACCCCTATAGAGTCTAGAGGAGGACTGATCCCCTATAGAGGTTAACTTAGGATTAGAATTCTGCGATGTTGTAACATTTGGTATCAGAGCCGTGTTCTTGGCACCTCGCTACTCTTCCACCCTTACTACTGTTATCTATCACCCACCATCTTGCCAAGCAATTTTCATAATTGTTGTGATTATCGCCGACTTCATCGTCATCACCACTGCCACAGAAACATCATCTGCAGCCTCCACCAAAATTGTATTAGGTTTTGGTATCTACCTTACTACTGTTGTAATTAACTTATCCAAAAACCCAAAAAATAATAGTTACATCTACCATTGGTACAATCCTTGCCATTCATCTATCTTGCTAAAAATAATTGCTAGCCAAAAAAAATTGCAACAATCTTTCGACATTGATGCAAAATTTTAATCATATATTATCTTCTTGCTGATATTTTGCTAACATATTCTTCTTTGTATTTTGCATCAGCTTGACTTTCATCATCATCTATTCCTTGTTGTAATACATTGCATCCTCCTTGTATTGCTATAAAAAATTGTTCGTTGCAAAAACTTTTCATCATAAAGTTATAATCTTTACAATGAAAGTTGCACTGTAAAATTTTAGCCACGTATTTGCTATCATATCTTCGATCTTGCTGCCAATATCTTACTAGCATATTCATCTTTGTATTTTATATTGGCTTGGCTTTCTTTACTAGTGGATTCTCCCTAAATTCTTCCTTTAATCTTTGATGAACCGTTGAAAACTTTTCATTGAACGATTGTTCTTCGATGTAAAATTTTAATGTTGTATCTTTTCGGTGTTTCTTGTTGCATACATAACTGATCTCTATGAAATTTGCTGCCACTTCTCTTATCTACCTTGCTGCTATCCTTATAAGTTTTTTACTATCAAAATACTCTAAAACATTGCTAAAATTTTCATCACCAAACTGATGTTCTTCGATGTAAAATTATGTCGCTGCATCCTTTCAATTTTTTTCTCACCACATACACCACCAAATCTTATCGAACCTGTTGCTACCACTCACATCAACCCTAAGGCACCCCTCTAACCTTAAGACACAGCCATCATAGCCTATTTCTGAAATAGTTAGCCCAAACAACAATGTAAACTATAGCCTAAATAGTGGTCTACTGTAATCGCAATCCTCCACCACCGATCTTTATCTTTTATGACCACAAATCCCTACCAAACCAATTGTTACCATCAACAACACTCTAATCGATCACTCTAACCCTAAACCTCTATCACCAAACACCCCTTATAACCTCTACAATAGCCCCAAACAATAGCATCAACAGCACCCCCTTGATAAAAAATTATATTACACTACCTTCGGTACTACTTGCCGCATCCACACTCAATCCCTAACAAATCTATTACTCTCATCAATAGAAACCCTAAGCCATCCTTCTAACCTTAACCCTCGACCATCATACCCCTTATACGACTCCTATAGTAGCTCCAAACCACATCCCTAACAGTAACCTATCAGCCCCAACACAGCCATCTACCCTTGATCCACCACCTCTTTTGGCCACCAATCCACCCAACCGATTCATACCATTGACCCAACAACAAGAGAAGGATCTTTATACCACAGATCTAGGGTCTTACATCATGCCATCGGTAGATTTGATCGGTGCCAAGTTGGAGGCCTTTGAGATGCGTATGGAGGAGAGACTACACTCTCTCTTTACATAAATCATATTGGGATGATCATCGAGCTCGATGAGACCGCAGCAAGGCGAGAGTCCAAATCGAAATGAGAACCCTCTGGAAAAAGAAGAATGTGCAACAAAACCAGTATCTACATTCATGTGGGTGGACTTTCCCCGATGGGAAAATGGAGACCCGACGGGATGGCTTTCGCACGTGGAATGCTACTTCTGCTATCATCGGATACTAAAGGATTCCATAGTGGACATTGCTGTCATCAACCTCGAGGGAGATGCAATACAATGGTACAATTAGATTGAGCACACTCAAGGAGTCCTGACGTAGAGGCAATTCAAGAATGGGCTGCTAATCCGCTTTGGACCTTCCGAATACGAGAATATCAATGGTCAACTCATGAAGATCCGACAAACCTCCACAATCTAAGAATACCAAACCAGGTTTGAGATATTATCAAACCAAGCATGTGATTAGTCTGAGAAGTAATTATTAAGGATGTTCATCGAAGGGTTGAAGTTAAAAATTCAAGAAGAAGTCAAAGCGCATTGACCCAACACAATGATAGCAGTTATCTCCTTCGCATGACTATAAGAAGAAAGTCTAAACCAAGATTCTCAGATGACCAAAGTCACCACCCAACTAGTAGCACAGAGACCCTCAGCCCTATCTACCACCAGCCGGCCACCTCAGTCAAAGAAGTTAACAAGAGAGGAACTTCACGACAGATACACAAAGGGCTTATGTTGACATTGCAATGAACTTTGGAGCTACAACCATCACTACAAAAAGGGAGAGCTTCTAATGATAGAACCTATTAAAGAACTTGAATATGAAGAGGAGGACTTCGAACCTGAGGAAGAGAACATGAAGGAGGACCTGCGGTCAGCCGATTACACGACTCCTGCTCTAGCCCACTATAGGAACCTACAAACAATAGAAGTTGAAGGATTCCTTAAGCAGCAGTCCATCACCATCCTCATCATAACCAAGAGCACCAACAACTTTATGAACAGCAAGGTTGCTGCCTGGTTGATACTCCAAAATGAAGATTGTAGAAGGTTCAACATTAAGGTAGCTGATAGCCGAATCGTGAAGTACAGGGCCAAAAGACCGTTGCTAATTTTTTCCTCTTCCCACTCGACAATTATGAAGTAGTGCTCAGCATTGAATTGATAGGTGATATTTCCTGAAATTTTTTCAAATTAATCATAAAAATTTTTAACCATGGGAAACAGGTGATCCTACTAGCACGGGGACGAAGTATCGACTATTTCTACGTAACGCATGGAGAGGGTGCTATAGAAATCATATATTAGCTTCCTAATACAACTTCAAGGCTGTAAATGGAGGAACTAATGATGAACGAAGATCCAAACCTCCCCTCATTTCTTGTTGAATTTTCTGATGCATTTACTGAACCAACAAAACTGCCCCCTATCCGGTCGCATGACCTCCGTAAGTTTGTGGAGGATGATGACAAGATCAACACTCCCCTCATGATATTGCTAAAAGAAGATGTCTTCATATAACTGGATAAGCTACAATAGCCTTTGATGCCCTCACAACTATGATTTCATCTACACCGGTGCTAATCTTACTTGACTCCGATAAAGTGTTTGTGATCAAATTTGACGCATTGGGAGACAGAATTGATGTTGTCCTTATGCAAGATGGTCTACCCTGAGCCTACATCAGCAAAGCCCTCTCTCCATATCACTTGAAGCTATCAATCAATGATGAGGAGATGTTAACCATTGCTGAATTTATGGCTTGGAATGATACCAATCAATAGCACAATGTGATAGGGTCAATTGGCACTAAGAGGGGGCGTGAATTAGTGCAAGTGTAATAGTGCTCGTTTAAAAACTTTCTTTCATAAAGTAAAGAGTTAACAACGAAAACTTCTTTTGATATTTTGATAAAATCGATTTGAGAGAAATTGTGAGAATGATGCTTGTAACTTTCTTGAACTAAGTAAGAGCAATAGAAAGAATTAAACAAGATAAGAAAAGAACACTCACAATTTATAGTGGTTCAACCTCAACCGGCCTATGTCCACTCCCGAGTCCTCCTTCTTGAGGTACACCTTGTGTCCACTACCGATCCTTCTTGGGTGAAACCAAACCCTTACACTTAAGCTTCTAAGGGAGATAAGATTTAGAACTCTTTGATCACTCCCTTACCTCTTTCCTTTTTCTTGCAATCAACATAAGTTTTTCACAAAATTTTTCCCCAAATTTTATTGTTTAGAATGCAATAAAACTTGGGGTATTTATAGACCCCAAGTGGCTTCAGATTTTTGGAGCCAAAAATCAAACTCACCCAGGAAATCTGGGTATGGACGGTCTACCTGTCGACCTGGGCGGCTCAACTAGCTGAATACCAAGGTACGAGCGATTTACCTATCGACCCTAAGCAATTTACCCATCGTCAGTCGTTCGAAAACCTAGGCAGCGGTGGTTTACCCGTCAAAAGATCCACAAAAGTAGTTCTCTCCACTTTTGAATTTTGACTTGAACCTAATGTTGACCAACTCTTTGGTCAACCAATTGAGCTCAACCTGAACTCAATCAAACCCTATAATAGACCCGATTGCATCTTTGAGTTGATTTGAATTCCATCTAAGTCACATTCATTTAAGACACAATCTTAACCTATAACTTAAAATTACAACCAAAACATAATCACCAAGCTTAATGATCTTACTCCCGTAAACTGGCAACCTTCTACTTCTCCCATGGCAAATCTCACGGTCTTCCTCTAGCGATCTCCCAGCATGTTTCTAGTGATCTTCTTGATACATTCGGCGAAGTCATAGTGAATGCCCGATGAGCTCCCACCGCATCGTCCAATCCTTAACCCGATGCTTAAGCTTGATCCTGGGTTCATGTTTGATTTGTAACTCATTCCATCATTGTTAAACCTACATGATGCTAAATATGACTTAATTAAATACAATCATAATAGCTAATATATCTATTATAAGACTATCCTAACTCCCGATAAGTTTTTTGACTACCTCCGTTGATCTTCCGAGAGTCTCAGTCTTCTTCTAGTGAACTCCCTTGCGCTATCCTGGCAAGCTCCCAATACCCTCGATGAGCTCCCGACGCACTCCTGGTGAGTTCCCAGCCACATCATCTGAACCCTGGCCCGATGCATGGACTTAACCTTGTCCAATCCTGATTGTAATAATCTTTCTGTCATAATTAATCCTGCGTCAATCAACTCTAACAACATATGTTAGATAAAAAACCCATCAATTGATTTCATCATCAAAATATGAGATTCAACAATCATAATAGCTAATATATCTATTATAAGACTATCCCAACTCCCGATAAGTTTTTTGACTACCTCCGACGATCTTCTGACGAGTCTCAGTCTTCTTCTAGTGAACTCCCTTGCGTCATCCTGGCAAGCTCCCAATACCCTCGATGAGCTCCCGACGCACTCTTGGTGAGTTTCCAGTCACATCATCTGAACCCCGGCCCGATGCATGGACTTGATCTTGTCCAATCCTGATTGTAATAATCTTTCTATCATAATTAATCCTATGTCAATTAACTCTAACAACATATATTAGATAAATAACTCATCAATTGATTTCATCATCAAAATCTGAGATTCAACAATCTCCCCATTTTTTATGATGACAATCAATTGATGACAAGAGTTAATCCTAACTCCCCCCAAATCCATATCACTTAAATTTAAGAGAAACACACACTCTTAAATTCAAGCAATCAACATTCAATGTAAATTTTAATATAAATTTATCTCAAGTCATCAAATCATGAGTAAAAAGAATTATACACTCATATCTATATCCAATATATATCAATCCATATCCATGTCAAGATATTCATATTTTTCAATAATATTATGTGTCATTAATGTATTCATCAATTAATATTATGTGTCATCAATGTATATTTCTCCCCCTTTGTCATCAACAAAAAGGTGAAATGTATAGCTAATAATTTCAAAGCACATGATGACATTACTCTCCCTTAGTATATACATTATAAAATTTTCTTCCCCTTTATAATTAATAAGGAAAGAAATAAGGGAGGTCTTGTTGAATAATTTCATCATAGAGAAGAATTCTTAATAATTTTAAAAGCATACTAAGATAAGCTCAAAACTTTAAGAGATTAAAAACTACTTATGTATTTCAAATATGGCAAAAGTCATCTCTTGATATCAAAAATTATCTCTTGTAAATTTCAAATATGGCACATCTTCAAGCAATTTTTTTCTTTTTTTCTGAAAATAATAAGATAAAATCATGGATAAGGTTTTCAAAAACATTATCACAAAAAGGCTTTATTTTGTAAAATTTATATTAGCAATTTATATATTTTCATCATTTAGCATATCTAGGTCTCAACCTTAATCTTATATATATATAATTTTGAATATGAGCTCAATAAATATTTCTTATGTAAATTTCAAGAAAATATAGCAAATAAATCCGAACAATAATAAATAATTATCTTCATACAGATTTTTGAAATCATCATTACATGCATGATCATCATACATGATTTCACATCATTATACATTCTCCCCTTTTGTCATCAACAAAGGGAGAAGTGTAATTAGCAAGTTTTTAATATATGAAACCTTTGCAATTTAATAAAATTTTTTATTACTTTAGAACATGGAAGCTAGTGACTTCTTTATTCTCTTTTTAGAAGTGCAACCTAGCAAATCTTTGCTTCCTTTGCAATGTTCAAGCTAGCAATTTTACATCATGCAAGCTAACAAGTTTTGCTCTCCCTTTGTCATTGTCAAAAAGAATGGATAGTTATAATAGTGCAAAACTTTTCCCATTACATCATTTTTAAAATCATCACATGAAATATATTAAGAAAAATTAACATAGTGATGAGATGTATAATTTATAAAAATAAATTATGACTATTAAGAGACAAATCATAAGAGAAACAAATAAAATCTCATTCATAAGAAATATCAAGTTGTCAAGTTCATGATTTGTATAAAAATCTCCTTTTAAATAATACGAGAACACATAACAAAAGATTTTGATTCATAAAATATTTCAAGTTATAATTCCAAGAAATCAAAATCATGATATAGGTAAAGAACTCATATAATTTCAAAATCATCAAAATCACTTTCAAATTCAAAATGATATTGATAGTCTTATTGATCTCTTGAAATGTTAGTGATTTCCTTTCTCTACTTTGTGTGAATAAGAAGATAGAATCAAGGTAGAGAAGTAAAAAATATCACAAAAATATAAAATTTTATAAATGTAAATTTTATAGATATAGATTCCAAAATCCAAGAAAAAATCAAGAGCTACCCATGCAATTTAATTTATCTTATGCAAATTTCAAATAAGGTAGCAAATCAAGCAAATTATATCTCATATACATTTTGATAATAATTATCATGAATTTCAAAAGAAACTATGATAGTAGATTAAGCTCAAATTGTAAATCCAATATTTTGCATGCATTTAGAAAGTTCTAATTTTCTTATAAGCACTCGTTCCTCATTCAAAGTTATTATATCTAATTTTCATCTTAATTATATTGGTAATTTTATTTTTCCTTTTTGATTATTGTCATGAAATATGATGGCATAATTTCTTTTCATCCATGTTCAAATTTACACTAAAAAGTACAAGAAGATCACGTTATTGAAGATAAAATCAAAATTTTGAATATCAAAAGACATGATTTCATTTAACAAGTTTCTTTCTCCTTTTTTGTAAATAATAAAAATGAGTCTTAGGGGATAATCTAAATCCAAGATAAATCTTTTTCATAAAAAAATGATCTTAGTAAAAAAAATAATTATAATGGTTAAGATCATAAATATCCTTTTTATTAAAAAGAGAAAATTATATATATATATCAATAACGTGATTCTCATAACGTAAAAGTAAAGTCAAGAAATTAAGAAAATATTCATGATAATACAAATCTCTTATATTTTTTAACTTATCACAAATTTAAAAAATACTAATTTTGGTGATAAGTTATGTCATTCATGAGTTTTAAAATAAATCATGTCAAGAAAGATATTAATATCAAAAGACATTCATGAATATTAAAGACATGATTTAATTTAATAAATCTCCTATTAGATAAATAAAAATTTTAAGAATCAATTTTGTAAACAAAATCTTAATACATGAAAATTGTCAAGTTACAAGTATGATTTTGTAAAATAAGATATTGAAATATTGGATCTCAACTTATATATGTGATTTCAAATCATCGAGATCATTGTTTAGATTCATGTTATTATTTCAAATATAAAGTTATGATTCATTTATAAACTTTTTCAAACGAACTTTATTTATGTAAAGCTTTCAAGTTATAATTTTTCAACTTATCAAGATCATGATAAAATCATCAAAAATATCAATAACGTTAGGTAGATTCATCAATCTCTTTTTAAAATAAAATTATTTGAAAACTTCTCCAAAATCATCATCAAAAATTGCTTTTCAAAAAATTCAATGAATGCATCATAGATTGTTTTTCAATAGTTAAAGTTCTCTAATCCATTTTTGTAGTTTAATAGATTCAACAATAATAGTATTATTTTGTCTCTTGTTGAAGGATTAATTGAATAAAAATTCTTTCAAGAATAATTGTCCTTCTTTTAAAATTTATTTCAAGAACACAATGTTATTTTAATGTCAAAAACAAAATTTTATCAAGATCATTGCAATAAAATAATTTCAAACAAAAACTTTGATTTATTTCAATTCTAATAATTTTTAAACTTATTATAGTGAGTTACCATGCTCATTTCATTCGCATTAGATATATTTTTAATTTATAGAAATACTAGACAATGAAGCATGATTTTTCTCTCCCTTTTATATATTGTTATATACTAAAATTTTATTATTCAACACAATCATCAATCATAGCATTTCAATCAATGTAATATTTAAATCAATCATTTCATAAACTTTGTCAATATTTGAACTATTTAATAATAGTCTTTACATTTAAACCAACATCCAAGCTAGTGATTTTGAACATATTATTCAATCATCATCTAAATCTCATTCATATAAATTTCAACATATTTTTCAATAAATAAGGTTCTTTGGTTATAGTTCATTTTCATACTTGTATGCTCTAGCTATGCATCATCAATATTAATTATATAATGATGAACCATCAAAAGATTCATTGTCAATAATTTTAATTTTAATAATTTTCTTATTATTACTTAGGCTAGTGAGCTTTAAAAGAATATTAGATCTCAAGTCATTTGCCTTGAGCATCTACTTTAAAAATATAACATAGTGCTCCTAGCCTTGTTAGGAGATAACTTTATATTATGGGAGGTTTTGATTTAGGTACCCATTTAAGTTTGGGTCCTTCATGATATCTTCTTCTCATTTTCTCTAATGGCTTAAGGTTGTTTATGACTCCTTTAGGAATCCAAATTAATTTCGTGAACTATAATTTTTAAATGAACATTTGTAGGCTTTATATCCTAATCTACCATAAAAAATTATATTTATTTTTTGATAGCAAATTTGATGTAGGTCCTTTCACAAATATGGTTGGCTTATGTTGAATATTACCAACAAAGCCTATATCATTTCTTCTATTAATATAACTCTTATTGGCAAGGATCATATTTAAGGATTTATTTTTAATTTTAAAATTTTCTAATATTGTCTTAAGCATGATATTTTCTTCTTTAATGTTGTCTAGCATTTCATATTTAGAACTAGGATTATGTGATGTTAATAACTCATGTATTTCATCAACTTTACCAACTAACAAATTATGTTCATGTTTAAGTAAATTAAAGGATTTACTAATTTTTCTAAATTAATCAAAAATCATGAAGCATATTTAATAATTAAGAAGAAGAATTGCTTAATGAATTACTAACCTCATCGTCGATGGCCATAAGAGCAAGATTCTCCACTTTTTGGTTCAGCATTTAATCTTTAGTGCTCCTTGGCTTCTTGCGTTCATAGCAAGAGGTTTTGTCCATCTTTAGATTATTTTTAAGATTTAAATTTATTATTTTTTCTGGTTCATTTGTCAAAAGTTCATATCCAATGTTCTCATCACTCGATGAGTCATATGTCATTCTTAATTCACAATCATTCTTATTCTTTGGAATGTGTTCTTTAAGTTCATTTTTATAGATTATTTCATTTAATGATTTACTTGATTTAGTTGTGATTTTATGTATCATTTCTAATGCATGCCATATATCAAGAGCCGAATCATAATGAGAATCCCGATCAAATTCATTTTTATCTAAGGTACAAAACAAGGCATTCATAGCTTTGGCATTTAAAGAAAAAGTCTTCTCTAAATCATTCCAATCGTTCATTGGAAGATAAGACTTTTTGAATCCGTTTTCAATAATAGTCCATAAATCAAGGTCTACAGAAAGCAAGGAAACTTTCATCTGAGTTTTCCAATAAGTGTAGTCCATCCCATTGAATATGGGAGGACGAACGATAGAAAATTCCTCTTGAAAGCCAAAAAAGAGCTATTCTCTTGGATGTCAAACTAAATGAGAAAAACATAGCTCTTCTACCAATTATTATGATCAATTGGCACTAAGAGAGAGGGTGAATTTGTGCAAGTGTAATAGTTCTCATTTAAAAACTTTCTTTCGTAAAGTAAAGAGTTAGCAATGGAAGCTTCTTTTGATATTTCGATAAAATCGATTTAAAACTGATTTAAGATATATTGTGAGAATGATGCTTGTAACTTTCTTGAACTAATTAAGAGTAATAGAAAGAAGTAAACAAGGAAAGAAAAGAGCACTTATAATTTATAGTAGTTCGGTCTCAACTGATCTATGTCCACTCCCAAGTCCTTCTTGAGGCACACCGATGTCCACTACTGATCTTCTTTGGGTGAAGACCAAACCCTTATACTTGAGCTTACAAGAGAGATAAGATTTACAACTCTTTGATCACTCCCTTACCCCTTTCCTTTTTCTTACAATCCACACAAGTTTTTCACAAAATTTTTCCCCTAAATTTTATTGTATAGAATGCAAGAAAACTTGCAATATTTATAAACCCCAAGTGGCTTTAGATTTTTGAAGCTAAAAATTAAACTCACCCGAAAAATCTGGATACGGGCGGTTTACCCACCTACCTGGGCAGCTCAACCGCTCGAATACCAGTGTATAGGCAGTTTACCCACCAGTGATTTACCTCGTCACCCAAAAACCTAGGCGACTTACCCTCGCAAAAGTGCTTCCTTTCGATTCGGCTTGAACCTGATATTGATCAACTCTTTGGTCAACCAATTGAGCTCAACCTGAGCTCAATCAAACCTCATAGTCGACCCGGTTATATGTTTGAGTTGATTTGGATTTTATCCAAATCACACTCATTTAAGACTCAATCTTAACTTATGACTTAAAATTATAATCGAAACATGACCACCAAGCTTAATGACCTTACTCCCGCAAACAAAGAACCTCCGGCTTCTCCGTGGCGAGTCTCATGGTCTTCCTTTGGCGATCTCCGTTGTTTCCTATAAATTTCCCAATACCTTCAAGTCATAGCGGCGAGCTCTCCCGAGCTCCCGTCGTATCTCGTTTTGTTTGCGTAAGTTTGATTTTAGGTTCATCTATAACTCATCCTAACTCATCCAAACTTGCACGATGCTAATGCTGAATTAATTAAAAATAATATAAATATATAATAATAATATTACAATCCATTCCTAACTCTCGATAAGCTTTTCGGCTACCCCTAATAATCTTTCGGCGAGTCTCAATTTTTTTCTGGTGAACTCCCTTACACCATCCTAGCAAGCTCCCGACACCCTCAACAAGCTCTGATACACTCCTGGCGAGTTCCCAACCACATTGTTTGAACCTCAGCCCGATGCAAAGACTTGACCTTGGCCAATCCTGATTGTAATAATTTTTTTATCATAATTAATCATGCATCAATCAACTCTAACAACATAAGTTAGATCAATAATCCATCAATTGATTTCATCATCAAAATTTGAGATTCAACATAAAGGAGAGACGATAGCAAGTCTAGGAAAATCTCAACCCTACCCACTTTGGTTTCAGCTTGGACTGACATTTTTCATGGACTTCATCGAGGGGCTGCCATCATCTCAAGAAGTTACTATTGAAGGAAAAATCCACGGCAACCCAAGTAAAAATAAAACTGCAAGCGGACAAACATATCAACAAAAGGAAGTTGGCCATTAGAGATCGAGTCTTCCTTCATCTTCCACCTTACCAGCAAAAATCCATGAAGAGTCGAGCCTCAAGGAAGTGGTCTCTCTATTTCTTTTGACCTTACAAAATTGGAGATCACATTGGAGTCGTGACTTATGGATCAGATCTGCGCACTAATTCAAAAATGCAACTGATCCTCCAAGTATCTCACAGCAAATGAAAGTTTAGAGAGAATGACAGCCTAGATCTACCCACCTAACATCTTGGCTAATGAGGAGATCCAAGTTCAACTGATAATCGTATGAGATTGTGGGAACGTGACACATCACCATATAGACACTACTACTGATAAAAAGATACAAGATAATACTGGACAGTATGATCATGATGCACCAACTATAGGGGCTATAAGAGAGCCTCATGAAGAGTTATAGTTTAGGACCCAAAGTCATGGAGTCTCAGCTTTGAAGACAAGGCTGATTTAAAGAGAGCGGGTCTGTTAGGACACTAGCTGAGTCGGGTCCTAGTCGATTAAGTCGAGTCCTTAGATTGGGCCTTGTTGGCTAACCTAGACCTGATATTAGGTCTACTAGGAGAAGATTTAACTTCATGGCAATAAATTAGTCTAAATCCTAGTAGGGTTAGGATTCAGTTGAACTAGAGTCAGGTTAGGAGTTAGAGTTGGATTCGGGTCAGAGTCAACTGAGTTATAATTGTAATCAATCCTAATTGACTACCACCTTAGTTGGGGAAGTCGGCTAGGGTTGAGTTCCTTCTAGGGTTGGGAGTCTTCTAGAATTATGACCCTTCTATTAGAGTTTCACTTAAAGTAGGAGTTGGAGTTAGAGTTTTATTTCTAGTAGGACTCTTATTATGAGTCCTAGTTTAGGGGGTCTCTTCATGAACCCTATAAATAAGCATGTAAATTATCTTCTTTATTAATGAGTAGATCAATCTTTTTCAGTCATTGTGGCCGAATAGCAAGGAGGGAGGAGCCCCTATAGAGTTCCAAGTAGGGTCGATCCCCTACAAAGGTCAACCTAAGCTTAGAATCCTACGGGGTTCTAACACAAGGCCCGTAGCAAGAAGGAGCCATTTATGGCACTACAAATAGTAGATCTCCAAGAAGCAACATTAAGAACTCTTGTAGAGATGCGCTGGATGTCATTGGCTACTGATAGCAAGATATGGTCTGATGGATCAAGTGCCCTAGAGTACTTTCGAGGGGTCCTCTACCCCCCACTAGTGAAGCAAATCTACTACTCACCATCTGAGGTGTTGATCGATGGTACCACGAAGAACTTGGTCAGATGAGTGATCTTGAGTCTTTCCCAACTTTTCACAAGTTCTCCCTTGGGCTTTGACTCATGCTTAATCACCAACACTATATAATGGGCCTAGTGAATTGGGTCCAGGATGCTGGGGTGGTCATCGACCATATGTCTGAGATGACCGATGACCTCTAGAATAAAGTCTAGGTTGGGACATACTGCTATGGTCATGGTAGAGGCATGGGCCACTGATATGGAAGGGCAGCTGAAGCATTTGAAGGGAGAGTTGAAGGACAATCCTACTTCCAAGAGGGCAAAGGAGGCGGTTGCCCAATACAAGGAGACACTTGGGTTTAGACTAGGGTTGTAGAGGTCAGGGCGAGTCTTGTATCGATATAGATATATGATTGCCCTAACACACTTCCAGGCAAATACCCTAACCTGGAGGTCGAGTAGGATCCTTTCGTCAACCTCCCCAAAGATGAGAATGTCCTGATAGATACTTGGGTCTCCTTTGACAATAGCATCGACCCCTTCACCATCGATCAAGTGATGCCTCGGTTGTTGTTGTCAGATAGGGTTATGCACCTTGACTTTTTTTCTTCTTGTAATCTCCTTTTTGTTTGTAATTGGTTAGGCCCCGGCTCTGTGATAGAACCCCAGAAGGAGCTCTATAAATGTTGATCCTTAAGGGGGATCAATCCTTGGAACGCCGTAGGGGTTCCTCCCTCCTAGACTCGGCACAAGGCTGAATTAAAATTGTAAATTACTTAATAAAAGAGGTGGAGGCTACATGCTTATATAGGGCTCCAAACCCTAGCCCTAGGGGGTGCTTGCCTAACTAAAATTACCCTTTTACCCCTTCTATAGCCTACCTGCCTTAGGGAACAAGTGGCAGCTAGGTTGGCTCTATAGCTGACCTAAGCAGGGGGAAACCCTGGCCTATCAACCCAATAAGGGGAGCGACGACCATTAAGCCCTAAGGGCTAATCTAAACCTAGTCATACTCCTTTATAAGATAAGAGTGACTTTATTACAATCTAGTAGTATTTTATTGACTACTTCTAGGGAGATTAGGACTCAACCCTACTTGAGTCATATCAAATCCGCCCTCTTAAAATTACCTTGTCCTCAAGGCTAAAGTTTCATAAACTCAGGGAACCAGGTCTTTAGCTCCTCATCAGCTTGGGTGTTAGTTGGAAGAACTTGAGTTGAGTCATAATCTTTAAATTTCCATTTGAGGTGGGATACTTGGAGGATCAACTCTAATTTTGATCTAGTGCAATGATCTGATCTCAGGTTAGGGCCCCAATATGATCCCTAATTTTGCAAGGAACAAAGAAATAGGGAGATAACTTTCTTAAGGCTTGAATTCCGTGCTGGTGGAGCTAGAGATGAAGGAGGACTTGATCTTTCTCAAGAAACTTTCTTCTGCTCCGGCATTTATCAAGGGGAAGTTTCTTCCTTACATGGGCTGCCACTTGGTTGCTCTGTAATAGTAGTCATGCCTTCGTTTAGAGTGAGGGTTGTTATCTGCTAAAATCTCTAGTAGTGTGAGCCTGATCTGAGTCTGAGTTGGGTAGAAGTGGTGATTTTTTGGGGCCTATTTTCACTTATACGTGCTATTAACTATCTTGCATGAGGATGGTGCTGACCCCCACTCTGGATGTGTCTGCTCCAATAATAAACATCTGGCCACGATTTAATATGGATGACAGTATAGTCGTGAGAGCTATAGTTCCACTCAGCCAAGGTGGTGCATCTTTCTTTATAGTGAGAGGGATAATATTCATGCTTCGTTAAGTCCTACGAATGATCCTTCTACTTTTCTAATTTCGCCACTGGAGGGGCTCAATTTTCTTATGGTCTTGGGCCATAGATCAGAGGTCATCATCAAGAAAGTCTTTAAGCATCATTGTCCAATCCTGGGGAAAGTCGTGAAAGTCACCTAATATCTAGAAGTGTTGCATCAGCAACCATGGTGAGTTCGATACAATGTAACACTTTAGAAGTAGCTTATCTCCGAAGAAAAGGATGTAGGGACGTGTCATAGTGGAAAATAAGCATAGCCGAACAATCCATGTCTTTGTCATCTCTTGGATGACCCTTTTATCTTCGATTTTCTGAGGTTGTAGGAAGCAATATGGCCGAGCAACAACTGGTAGAAGTTTCAGCTTGTTCAGTATAGGAGGGTCGGACAGATTCAGAGGATGTAATTGGCTCGGTTTGGTGAAGATGCCTAAAATTTTAACAAGCTGCGGGAGAGGGTTTTTATCTTCAATCTCATGAAGACATTGAATTTAAATTGGGAAACCACTGGATTTTTCGTTCGGTACCCCCTCCAAGTGTTGTGTTGTGGTTGTATTCGCTAAGCTCCCTTATAGAATCACCTGTTTTCCTTTTCTGAAAAATTTTATGGTTAACTTCAAAAAATTTCATAAAACATCTCCAATCGTGGATAACCAATCAATGCTAAGCACTATATCAAAACCATCAAGAGGGAGGAGGAAAAAATCAGCAACTACGTCTTGCTCCTGTACGCTCAGTTTAACCCGCAGGCACTTCTGGTTGCACTTTAGAATTTGGTCGTTAGCTACCTTGACTTCGAACCTATTATAATCTTCTTTTTGTAGCATTAAGTGGGCAGTAACCTTACTGCTCATAAAGTTATGTGTGCTCCCGGCATCGACAAGGACGATGATGGACTACTGCTCAAGAAACCCTTCGATCTTTAATTTTTGTAGGTTGGTGTAGCCGGCTAAGGTAGGGACCGTGCGGGTGACTGGTTGTGGTGTATCCTTCTCCTTGGGCTCGAGAGTTATATCTTCAACTTTGGGTTCTTCAGTGGGCACAGTCATCAGCGGTGTCTCCTTTTTATATTTGTGTTCTAGGCTCCACAATTTATCACAACACCCACGTAGGCCCTTTGTCGATCCGTCATGAAAGTCTTCTCTTGTTAATTTCTATGGCTGAGGTTGTCAGCTGACAGTAGGAGGAGATGAAAGCTTTGGTGCCACTGGTCGAGGAGCAACTCTAGTCTTCTAAGCTTTATAGTCCAATTGCTCCTCTTAATGTCACGCAAAGGAGATGGCTGCCTTAAGTATATACGACTGTCGCACTTTAACTTCTTCCTGAATCTTCGGCTTCAAGCCCTCAATAAAAGTCTTCAACATCTATTTTTTAGACTAATCATAAGTTTAATTAGATAACCTTTCAAACATGGTTTGGTACTCTTGGATGGTGGAGGTTTGACGAATCATCGCTAGATCTTCACTAAGATTATTTTTACAATCCAAATTTGCACCACGTTGTGATCCTATTGGGCTCGGTGATCAGCCTAATCTAAACTCCTCAAAGAGAGTGCATAATTTAACATCCATACATGTCTCAAGAGCCTCCAATTTGGCTTCGAATAAGCCCACCGATGTCCTGACGTAAGGATCTCCAACTTGTCAAATCAAACCGATTAAAGAGTGTAGCTACAATCTTTAGGTTGAAGGCAGTAATGGCAGCAATGTCGGGGCTGCAGTGGTGATGGCTCCAAGTGGAGAATGGCAACCAAGGGTAGCAGCAATGGTGGAGGAAGAAAATGGCAGCAATAACGTTGGTTGCAGTCCTTCGGTGATGCTACAATGTTGACGTTGCAATGTCATCGAGGCTATAATTTTTTAGGTAGTTGATATTTGTCAAAAGATGGCAGCCAAGAGATCTAAGTCGAAAGGCAGTAGGGATGGCAGAGGAAGAAGAGGGCAATGGCAACATCGGCTGTCGTGCGACTTCGTGGCTGCAGGTGGCGTCGGTTGCAACAAGGGTGCGGCTGCAATAGGAGGAAGACGGGGCAGCGATATACATGGCTATTGCGGAGAAGGACAGCAACGTATGGAGTGAGAGACAGCTGCTATTGTGTTTAATTTGTTGCTGACCGTGATCAAGATAATTGGCAGGGAATGATTGTTGTGGGCTGCGATGTAAATAGATTACAGCGAAAGATCATTACTAGTAGCTTTTTGCTATAAGAATCGCTGCTGGCTGCGATCAAGGAGGATGGCAGTAAGAGGTCACTATTGGCAGTGTTGGGCAGCGAAAGATGCATGCTGCGGTTGAAGGTATAAAGGAGATTGGGCGGCTGAAAGGTTGGTGGACTCAAGGCTACGATTTTTGGGTGCGGTTTGTGGCTGATTTAGGTGCGATTTGGTGCTACGATTTTGTGGAGTTTAGGCTATAAATTGATGTGATTTTAGGGTTATGATAGCAGTAGATATAGATTAGGAAAATAGATTTTTAGATCTAGGATAGATGGCAGCAAAGGTAGGTGTATCAGTAAGGAAAGTTGGCTGAAAAGGTAAGTGGATCGATAAGGAAGTAGGCTACGGTCAGGGCTAATTTGGGTGGCTATTTAGGTTTGGTTTAGGGTAAGATTTGGAGAGATTTTTAGTGAAAATGATAGGTTCAGAAATGAGGAAAAGAGAGTCCAAAAATAGCACTTAAATCTAATAGAATTCGATGAAAAAATGTGCTACAATGTGCTGTCCTACCGAATTGATTTTACATCGGAGAAACGATAACTTCTTGATGTAAATTCTAGAGGAAAGTTTAAGAAAATTATACAAAAATCCTTGGTTAAGATGTTGGTAACACTGATAAAAAGTTTGGTGAAATTTTAGCAACATAACAGAAGGGAAATAGGGCAAAAGACGAAAGGTAGATCCTTCATTGTAAAAATTTCATAACTGCACAATGGTGAAAGATTACACAAGAAAATCGGTTCCTAAAGTAATTTTTTTTAGAAATCAATCTCAGATGAAAGCTAAGTTAATCTTTTGAATTATATAAAAATTTTAGCCAAGAAAAGATGAACAAAAGTTTGATTTCAAGAGGCCAATAAACGAAAGGTAGATTCTGCATTGTAAA
The DNA here is from genome assembly GCA_021527575.1 of Ensete glaucum. Taxonomy (NCBI): domain Eukaryota; kingdom Viridiplantae; phylum Streptophyta; class Magnoliopsida; order Zingiberales; family Musaceae; genus Ensete; species Ensete glaucum. The sequence continues at coordinate 38,688,215 of CM038552.1, forward strand.
ATTTTAGTACTATGCAATGAAGAATCGCAGTGCTATAAGTCCAGATCCAAAAGGAGTTTTTTTATTAGATTAGTCTTAGATGAAAGCTAAGATGATCTATAAAATTGTATACAAGTTTTAGCAAAAAAAGATGATTAAAAGTTCAGTTTCAAGAAGCAATAATCGATTAAAAATTTTTGTAGCGTTTCGCCTTTGCAATAATGATAACGTTTGTGACAAACAAAATTTGCAATGGATAAAATTTGACAAAAATCTTTAACATGTAAAGTAACGAATCTTATAGTATTGAAGATGTGTGGATGATAAAAAATACTAGATTTTTAGATCAAATATAAGGGGCAGCGATAGATTGATTTGATCTACGATTGGGGTGGAAGGTGGAGGCGCATGTCGTAGCAATTGTAGGAATTGCTTGAGAAGATAGAGGTGGCTGAGATGGCTACAGGGGCAGTAAGATCATTGCTCTGATACCATATGATAGAACCCCAGAAGGAGCTCTATAGATTTTGATCCTTGAGATGGATCAACCCTTGGAACACTGTAGGGTTTCCTCCCTCCTAGACTTGGCACAAGGCTGAATTAAAATTATATATTGTTTAATAAAAAGAGGTGGAGGCTACATGCTTATATAGGGCTCCAAACCCTAGCCCTAGGGGGTGCTTACCTAACTAAAATTATCATTTTACCCCTTCTATAGCCTACTTGCCTTAGAGGGAACAGGTGACGGCTAGGTTGGCTCTATAGCTAACCTAAGCAGGGGAAATCCTAGCCTACCAACTCAGTAAGGGGGGCGATAGTCACTAAGCCCTAAGAGCTAATCTAAACCCTAGCCATACTCCTTTATAAAATAGGAGTGACTTTATTACAATCTAGTAGGGTTTTATTGACTACTTCAGGGAGATTAGGACTTAACCCTGCTAGAGTCCTATCACTGTGGTTGTGGGGACTTGATCCAATAGCAATATAAACACTTTTTTACTTTAATAAAAATTACTCCTTTTTTTATGAAACACTCATGTTCGTTATTAGTCAAAAACTCGACTAGATGGTGTTGTAGACATCTTTCACCCAAGTACACCCTCGATAGATACTTTTCCTTGGGTACCATATTTGTTTGGATAAACATCATCAAGACTCGAGATCCTAGCTTAGGGATAGAACTTCTTCAAATTAATGATATGACAGGTCCTCGATGGTCATCTTCCTTACATAGTCTCGAGGCAGTAAATTTTGTTTCAGACCACCTCGGTTACTCGATAGGGCCCTTTCTAATTTGGGGCTAACTTCTCTCAAGACCTAGTAAAGTCACTGATCTTGACTATGTAGAGGATGAGTTCATCGACCTTGAACTTGTTGAATCTCAATTTTGATGATGAAATCAATTAATGGGTTATTGATCTAACAAGGTTGTTAGAATTAATTGATGCATAATTAACTATAACAAATTGCAATCAAAGGATTGGCCAAAGTCAAGTCCAGGCATCAGGCCAGAGTGAGGACGATGCGATTCAAAACTCGCTTGGAGTGCATCGGGAGCTTACCGAGGGTATCGAAAACTTGCTAGGATAGTGCAAGGGAGTTCGCCGGAGGAAGACCGAGACTCACCAAAAGATTATCGGGGGTTGCCGAAAAGCTTGTCAGGAGTTGGGAAGGTTTTCAAGTGGATTTGTTAGTTATAATTATAATTAATTAAGTCATAGTTAGCATCATTCAGGTTTAACCATAACGATGAAAAGGAGTTATAGACCAGACATAGACCTAGGATCAAGCTCAAGCATCGAACCAAGGTTTGGACAATGCGGTGGGAGCTCGCCGGTGCTAGGACTTCGCTAAAGGTATCGGGAATATTGCTGGGAGATCGCCGAAGGAAGATTATGAGACTCGTGGCAGGAAATGTCGAAAGTTACTGGATTATGGGAGTGAGGTCGTTAATTAAGCTTGGTGGTCATATATAGTTGTAATCTTTAAGTCATAGGTTAAGTTTGAGTCTGAATTTAGTATGATTTAGAAGGAATTCAAATAAACTCAAAGAGGCAACCAGGTCCACTATAAGGTTAGATTGAGCTCAAGTCAAGCTTATTTAGATGACCAGGGAAGTAGTCAACTGATGGTTCAAGTTGGGATTAGAAAAGTGAAGGAAATCACTTTTCCGGGATTCTCGACGGCTGAATCGCTAGTGAGCAACAGTTGTACTACTACCGCCCAGGTTTTTGAGTGGTTGACAATGGTTGAACCGCCCAAGTCAATAGTTGAACTGTCCGTACCCTGTTTTAAGGGTGCTTACGGCAGTTGCACCATCAACGCCGACGGGTGAACCACCCGTATCCAAATTTTTTGGATATGTTTAAATTTTGGCTCCAAATTCTAAAGTCATTTGGAGCCTATAAATACCCCAAGTTTTTTTACATTTAATACAATAATTTTTTGAAATAAAATTCTATAAAAAAGCTTGTATGAATTGTAAGAAAAAAAAGGAGTAAAGGAGTAATTCAAGTGTTATAATCTTGTATCCCTTATAAGTTGAAAGGTTGTGAGGGTTTAGTCTTCACCTAAAGGAGATCGGTAGTAGACACTGGTGGCCCTCAGAGAAGAGGACTCGGGGAGTGGACGTAATTCGGTTGAGGCCGACCCACTATAACTGTGAGTGTGCTTTAATTACTTTCATTTTACTCTTAATTACTGTTAAGCACTTGACAGTTGGATTCGAAGTTTTAATCTCTCAACTTCCTTAATCAGTTTCTAATCGGTTTTGTTAAGAGAAGCTTTCATTGTTCACTCTTTAATTTATGAAAGCAAAGGTTTTTAATCAAGCACTTTCATTCTCGCACTAATTCCCACCCCCTTAGTGCTAATTGATCCTGACACACCTGCTAAGGATCAATCTAAGGGTACGAAGGTGTGCTTTGGCTCTTTGTTCGCTGATGAAGTCCATGTTGGCCTGAAGTTTCTTCTGATGTGGCTTCATAGAAAATCTCAATCTAGAGAGTTAATAAGACCACCTTGGGTGGCAATACTATCTTAGTGTCAAATGCTAGGCTAAAAGGTGACTCACCCAACTCGGTCTTAAGGGGTGTCCGGGACACCTAGAGTATACTCAGGAGTTTATCAAAGCCTAGAGTACTCTTAGGAGTTTGTCGATCGAGGTGTCTTACTATCATAGACTTAGCTAGTTTTGCCTAAGTCGTGCAGTACCCTTACGTGTCCGTCCACAAAGGGTCAGCCTCTCAAAAACCTACGATGGTCCCTTAGGACCTACAAAAGAGAAGTCAGGTAAGAGAAAGCATTCCACTCGAAATCCACAAGCAATCATTTCAAAAAAATACTTTATAGCCAATACAAATTACAACTATAGACTTCACAAGCTCTGAATGATCATACAACAAAGGGTTATGGTCCATTACAAATTAAAATCCTCACAAGTACCCACATAACAAGTCTCATTTATAAGCCAAAAATGACCATAAAGGCCAACCAAACTAGGATTACCAAACCTACTGCTAACCCGCTACATGCTGTATAAAGCAAGAATAAAAACTGAAAGACATAGATATATATGAGCATTATATCAAACGCCCTATTTATATTTTTATTCATGACATTCTCCCCCACTTAATCTGAAGTCATTACAGACACTGCATCTCTTCGTCTTTTGTTGAGCTAAGTCTTCAATCTTCTGCTCTAGTTATAACATGCCTCTTGGCTCTTATTGAATAGTCAAACTTTGATCCAGCATCTTGCTTCAACTCACCAATGATTGACTCTAGTGTGGGATCAGCTAAGTTTTGATGATCCTTGTTAGTTCCTACGGATCTTTCTGATATAGGAAAGACCTTTTGTATTATGCGCTAGTATCTCAAGCGTTTGATTCTACTTAAATTGGGTGGATGCTTGTTGGAGCTTTAATGAGTATTGCCTCGTAGATTTTGAAGTTGTTGAGGTCCTTCCTCCATAAAATTTGTCCATCGATTCTTTTTCTATTTAGTTGCTACTTACAAGTAGGTTCGCTACACTTTTATTTTCGATTGACATTATGTTAGGAAATGAAGGGGATAATCTATTCCTAGTATACTAATCACTATTGGTGAGGATTTGACAACTATTGTCTTCCATTAGATTTCTTCGAAGGGTATTGGAACCTGTGCAGAACTCCTCTACTGGATAAATAAGAGAACTGGGGTACTTAGTTTCACTCATTCTCTTAAGAGTTGAGAAGGTAAATGTTACTTAAGTTTGCTTACCTCCTCGAGGATTCTATTTTATGCATTGAGCTAGTTACTAGCCTTCACCCGCTTTTTGCTCACATTCTGAAGCACCTGAAATGTTTACACTCATTGAATTAAGCTAGCTACTATGATTCACCATCTCACTACCATTGAATTTCTGGAATGTAAGAAGTCTTGCCCATAAAAAGTAAATTTTCACCCCAACTTAGAGTAAGTTTATGATAGTTCTAGTCATTTGGGATTGTATCATCTTCTTCGTCATCTTTGTCACCTACTCTTTTCAGTAGAAAAAGTATTACACCATGTACTATCTACTTTGTTTCTTGGTCGAGCACTCTTGCACTAATCCAAAGTCCTTCACTTTCAATTATCTTGATAAGAAGCCTGTTAACACTAATCTTATAAGTGCTCTAGCCTCTGCCTTTTAATTTTATCTTGGTATTTGGAGTTTGCCTCTATATTCTTCACATGTTCAGCCCTTTTCACGACCAACACTCTCCCTCCATGTAAGAAAGGGATCAATGACTCCATAGAAGTCTCGCCTCTATGGTACCATGGTGCTCCATGCCCATGGCACTACTATCTGTAATCTCGCATTTGCATCCCTTTCTTCACGATTGGTAGATCCGCTCCTATGACACAGTGACACTCCTCTAAGTCCACCTCTATTCTAATTTATACATGGGTTTTAGGTAACTAAGTCCCTTTGGACTCGTCTTCGCTTCTTCGCACCTTTTGACCACCTGTTTTAATATGATAGGACCCTAACAAGGTTGGTTCCTTATCTATTAAGTTATGTTCTTTATTAAATCATGTTAGTTGGTCTAGTCAAGTCAATTAGGAGTTTTAATAGGAGTTGGAGTCTATTTGGTTATGAGTCCTAGTAAGAGTTGGAGTCTATTTGATTAGGAATTCTAGTGGGAGTTGGAGTCTATTTGATTAAGAGTCCAAATAGAAGCCTATTTTAGGAGTCTAAGTTCAATTAAGAGTTGGTTAAGAGTCTCTATAAATAGGGTTGTAACTATTTTTTTTAAGCAATCAATAAAGAAAATATATTTTAGCCAATAGGCCAAAACCCTACGAGGGTCGACCCCCTATAGAGATCAAGGAGAGTTGATCCCCTATAGAGATCAAGGAGGGTCGATCCCCTTAGAGATCAAGGAGGGTCAATCCCCTATAGAGATCAAGGAGGCTCGATCCTCTCGAAATAATCATTTATCCCCCTTTTTCCTCTTCCTCTTCGATAGAAACCTAAGGATTCCTATCATCTGGTATCAAAGTAGTGTTCCTTGGCACTTTCGTTGCTACCGTTTATCATCTCCACTGCTCCCCTTGCCATCATCGTTGTTGTCGTTGCACCTGCCACTTTGTTGTAGTTTCTCACCATCTTTACTGCAACTATCATCAACTAAAAATGAAAAAGAAAAGAGAAGAAGAAGAATAATAATAATAAGAAGAAAAAGAAGAAGAAGAAATAGTTGAATCGGTAGCCAGCCCCACCTATTCGAACAAGAAAGGGCCATGCCATCGGCCGCATTTACCGCTCTTCCCCCTACTGCCACCCACCACCGCCAACTACGCTTATTGCCTTCGCCGCCTACCACCAGTCTCACCCACTTCTCCTTCCCCAGACGTCAGTATTGCTGCCACTATGCCTCTATAGGAGATGACATTACCAACGTCTCCTTCCAACGCCTGTTGCCTAGTCGCGTCGCCAACACTACTTCTCAATAGTTGTTACAGCCGCATCCTCAATCGCATAATCCCTTCCACAGGGATCACAGCAAGCATCGCTACCCGTGCTACTAGGATCACAGATCTCAGTAGTCCCCAGTCGCATCATCGTCGTTGCCTCCAGCTCCAGCCATTCCCTACCACCGCCTCTGCAATCTGCAATGGTGCCACAGCCTTCGGCACTCCCTCAACCCCTCTCCTTCATCCTTCCTCAATCGCAACCACCGTTAGTCACTCCTCACACCGACGCCACTGCTTCCTCTACTTCACGTTGTTTCCTCCTCTACCGTTGCTGTCACCACCCATATCTGACATATATAGCCCCACCCAGTAGCACCCTCCTCTACCGCAGTGTTGCCACACACAATAGTATTGCCATGCATAGCAGCGTTGTTGCTGCTACCTCCTACTGCAACGCTCAACCCTCCATCATCACTGTCGAGCCTGCCACCCCTGCAGAGTCCCACTGCCACCCTCTACTGTTCCTCCCCTCCTCTTCATCTTAAGCGTCGCTACCACCCGCTCCTGCCCTCTCCCACATCAGTCACAGCCGACGATCGATGCCCCTACTGCTCCTCCTTTTCATACCCAATGTCTTTGATATCTCCGCCTCCGTTGGCCATACCCATCGCCCCTACCGCCCCTGCCATCGCCCTCAACCTCTTCATCGCCTTGCCTTATCGCTGCTACTTTCCACTGCCCAATCGCATCCTCGGTGCCCACCCCTTCTTCCACCTCCTTCGTTGCTCAGCAAGGCCTGACATAGATCTTCTTCCCTTGCCTTATCCTCACTTCTATCGCCAAGCCCCATCTTGTCATCACCCCTATCTCGTTGCTGCTTCCCACTACCCTCACCTTCCTTCCAAGCCTCATCTTTCACTCATAACCCGCGTATTCCCGACTCGACCCCTCCGATACTTAAATCAGCAAGTGGTCTTATAGTGTCCAAAGTTTTGATCTCTTTTTCCTAGGTTAGGGGGTCGACATTTATATCTGCGTGAATAACTCAAAGGTATGCAAGTCGTTAATATCTACCATTATCTTCTTTGATATGATAGTGCAACGTATGGGTCAACCTGTACGGACCTCTACTGCACAACATCGACCTGTGTAGGTTTGGGTGACACGGAGTTGGTCGTGTGTTGTCTATCAGGTCGGCTTTTCTCCTTACCGAACACATGTCGGGTCATTCCATGTTGGCTCCTCAGTGGTCACGTCGCGACTGGTGCAAGAATATTCCAAATCAATCACATTTTTTTTATTTTTTTACTGCACAAATGGACAATAATGTTGTTCAACCTGAGGAATTCCTAAGACAAATATATATGGAGGATTCATACACTGATTGTAAAAGAGAAAGATTTGGAGTAGATTTGAGAGGGAGTCACAAAGATTTCAAGACAAGGATGTCGTGTGTTGCCTAATAGTAATGATTTGACCCCTCCGATACTTAAATCACCAAGTGATCTTATGTCGTGTGTTGTCTATCAGGTCAGCTTTTGCTGCACAACATAAACCCGTGCAACTCTAGGTGACACAAAGTTGATCATGTGTTGTCTATCTGGCCAGCTTCTCTCCCTATCAAACACATGTCGGGTCATTTCACGTTGGCTCCTCGATGGTCATGTCATGACTGGTGCAAGAATATTTCATGTCAAGCACATCTTTTTTTCTTTTTTTTTTTCTGCACCAAATGGACAACAATGGTGTTCAACCTGAGGAATTCCTAATACAAATATATATCAAAGATTCATAATAAAGGAGAGAGATTTAGAATAGATTTGAGAGGGAGTCACAAAGATTTAAGATAGAGATGTCATGCAGCCCAACAACATGAACATGAAAGGTCGATTGTTTCAGACGCCACGCTTTCTTCAACAACCAGACCATGGACTGGTAATGATGTAGATTTTTCCTCTTTATTCTTTTTATTATAGATACTGTTTGTATTTTGTTGAATGAAGCAAAACAACTGATGCAGAACCAATTAATTTATTTTTTAATTAAATAAATTTAATTAGTTTAATGATATTTAGTATATGTAATAAGCTGTCATATATCAGAAATATGAATCTTGAATAAAGATTCATCTTTACAATATAAAAAAATCTGTCAATCAAAATTATCCTCAAGAAAGAACCATTATTTATCAAATCAAATCAAATCAGAAATAAAGATGATATCATATATTTGATTTGATGTAATTATAGTATTTTTTTATCTTCATTTTTTTTAATTCTTATACTAGAGTGTAAAAAAAAGAGTTAAAACATTGTAATGCATCAATTCGATGATATGATCTTATCGTGCACGTGCACGATGTGGGTGCGAGGTCTTCATTCTGCGGGTGTTACCCAAACGAGTATAGTAATTATTAATTAATTAATTATTATTATTATTATTATTATTATTTTCTTTTTGGTTCGTCTATCAAAAAAAATCTTGGTATATGTCCTGCATCAACAATAATGAGAGAACTGAATTAAATAGGTTAAGAATGATTGGTAAGGATGGATATCCTGTCGGTTGCATGTAATAAAAGAACAAATCATATGAACAGTAAGTCATGAAAACCTGTTGCCTCCATTTAGTGACATATTTCTCTTATTTCTTCTGACTTCTTCAACAGATCTGCAGCCTTTGCATTAGTCCAACCTAACTATCACGTCATTGACAGCATTCCGAAGCGTCATCCAAATATCCAACCCACCTGCAGCAACTTGAAGAACCCTCACTGCTTGAAACACTCGACAGCCTCACATGCAAGATTGCAAAACCTGGCTTTGGATGCTTCGAAGAGCACGATTAGCTGAACAAGGTGGCAGCTCTCAATAATTTGTCTTCCCTGACAGAGCCCCCTTGCAGAGATGTTTGACAGGAGATGGCAGATCTCACTGTGCTAATGCAGATGCAGATGATAGTCCACTCCATTTTGCCATGGTCTTATTTGTGCATCGCATGTGAGAGCAATAAGTGCCTAACACTGTGGATTTGTATGAAGCTGCAGCAGAAATCAATTGTCCTCCCTCATGAGTTCTTGTCTTTCTCATGGAAAACATCATCCAACATCAGATGTGCATTTTAACTTTGAGTTCCCCTCACCAAAGCACTCTGATGTCAATAAGAAATGCCAATATGATACAATAAAAAAAATGCTGCCTATATAATCCTTGCCTGCCAGTGATATCTATGATCCACCATTTGGCTCATTCCAGGCATGAAGAAGCATGACCACGTGATATCATACCCCACATGAATCACAGGTCACAAAAATCGATGTGCGTCAGAAATAAACAAATCATTCTCACCCTTACACTGTTAGTTTCTTTAGCTCTTTCCCTATTAATATAACAAACCTTGATAAATTGAATGACTAATAATACATCATCACCTTACGGTGGAGAATGATTTAAACATGTTTGGGTGTATTGTACGAACAAGAAAAACCTGAAGCTTGAAGGTCCTGTGAAGATTACAAGTTCAGAAGTCATCAGAGATGATCTTTTGGTCTGCCACAGTACAGCCTGTTTCTGCATCCCTGTGGAGCTGAGGAGCAACTCGCCATGATATAAAATAGGAGGAGTTGACATCCGCAGTTAAATAGGTCCGGGGGCTGCAAGTGGTTGGGCTTGACGAAGCAAGCAGTGGCTTTCTGTTCTTCCACGGCCGGTACGGATGACCGTCAACCCTCAGACGAGGAGGGAGACGACCTTCCACTTGCACTTATCTGACACCAGAATCACACTTGAGCAGAATACAATCATAAAGAGGTGCGGAGGGATTGGATAAGGCAAATAAATATATATGTGAATCATCATCACATGAATCAGAAACATAAGTAGAGAGAGGGGGGTTCGATCATAATCTTCTCGAGTCATGCTAAAAAACACCGTGGAGAGCGATGCTAACGAGCGCCCTTCTGGTATCGTTGGTGATTTCCAACGGGTGCGCGGTGACCCACGTGTCCCGACTCGTCGCGCCAACCACGTGCGATTCGGCCGCGCGTTCCGACAAGATGCTGTGGGACGGGCCCACCGCATGTGCACCGTCCGTCCGCCCTCGTCAATACGGACGTCCTCCCGTCGGTTCGCGGCCGTGAGCGCACTCCGGCGCCCCCTGATTCGCCCACGTGGCCAACTTTTGTTCTTCCGGTTCCCCCACTCGCTCCTCGCCGATGTTACCGCTTGCCGCCTGTCTTTGACGCCAGCCGTCCATCCTTCGCTAAGCACGGATCGCGAGGTACCACCGCTGCCGATTAATCGTCGGGACCCACGGGTCATCAGTCAGCTGCGATGATAATGCTAACGTGTGCCCGTCAGCCACCCCGCCTATAAAGGGACCGCGACCTACCCGTCAACGGTAACGTCGTCTCCCCGTGTGCGTCGGCTTAAACGGCTTGCCGCTGAAAGGATCTGAGTGGACAAATAGTGGTTGGCGGTTATATTTTTTCGGTGTAGTACATAGAAAGATGTCGTCGGCGGCGGCTTGGATGGAGCCGAGCTTGGACGTGGACAAGCTGAGCCACGAGATCTTCTCGATACTGGAGTGCAAGTTCCTCTTCGGATACGACGACCCCAAGCTCTTCCTCCACTCCACTCCCGCCACCATCGCGGCAGCCGGCAGGGTTCGCGTCCTCTCCATCGACGCTGCCGACGGTGCCCTCGCCGGCGCCGCACTCGCCCGCCTCGAGGCCTCCCTCCGCAAGCAGTCCGGCGACCCCGCCGCCCGCGTCGCCGACTTTTTCGACCTCGCCGCCGGATCCGGCGCCGGGGGCGTCCTCTCGGCCCTCCTCTTCACCCGCGGCTCCGACGATCGGCCACTCTTCTCAGCCGCCGAGGCCTTCCGCCTCCTCACCAAGCACCGCCACCGCCTGTTCTCCGGGGCCCAGCGGAAGGGCATCCTGTGTGGCATCCTCGGCCGGTCGGGCGGATTGTTCCGGCGGGTGTTTGGGGACACAACGTTGCGGGACACCCTCAAGCCGTTGCTCATCCCTTGTTATGACCTGTCAACGGGGGCACCCTTCGTGTTCTCTCGGGCAGACGCCGTGGAAGCGGACGGCTACGACTTCCGGATGGGGGAGGTGTGCGCCGCCACATGCGCGGACTCGGCGGCCGGGGCGGCGCCAGTAGACATGCGCTCGGTGGACGGGCGGACGCGGATCCGGGCGGTCGGTGGCGGGCTGGCGATGTGGAATCCCACGGCGGTCGCCATTACCCACGTGCTGAACAACCGTCGGGAGTTCCCCGCCGCCGCCGGGGTGGAGGACCTCCTCGTGGTCTCGCTCGGCGGCGAGGATGCCGCGGCCTCACCCGGGAAGCCCCCGGAGCTTCCGTCGGCGGCGGAACTGGCAAGGATCGCAGGCAGCGCGCAGGCCGACGTCGTAAGACTAGCCACTTAATCCCGCGTTAAGTTCTTAGTCCCTATGAATAAGGCACAGCATCGCATAAAGACTAAACTATCCTTCACAAAGGTCCCGTATGATTCTGTAGTGTTGGTACTTAGGTCATTTTCTGTAGTAATGGAACCATTTCCCTCTTCGTGGCAGGTTGATCAAGCGGTGGCGATGGCGTTTGGGGAGAACCGGGCGACGAACTACGTACGGATCCAGGTCTGGAGTACGGAAGTCGAATTAACCTAAACACCCCTATCAGGGGGCGCTAACTTTGGCGTTCGCTGCGGTGGGTTTCGCAGGGACTCGTGGCGGTGCCGGTGACGACAGCGGCGGGGGAGGCGGCGCTGACGGAGAGGGGCGTGGACTCGGCGCTGTTCCGGGGCAGGAAGCTGTCGGAGCGGACCAACGGGGAGAAGCTGGACCTCTTCGCGGGGGAGCTGATCAGGGAGCACGACCGGCGGCGGAAGCGCGGCGCCGCCCCGATGGTGGCGATCAAGCCCTCGACGCCGCCCTCCCCGTGCTCCTCGGAGTCGACAACATGGCCTGCAATCCTTCTCCCTGATCAGGAACTCAGAAATTAAATAGGAAAAATAAATAAATAAATGTATAATACTTCTGTAAGAGAAAACATTTTCTTTCAATTTTCTTTAGAATGTAATTATGGTCGCAGCGTGATTTTTTTTAGTTTGTTGTAATTTCATATGACCCATAAAAATATGTAAGTTCTTATAACAAATACATTGTTAATTCACACATGTATAACATTATCCAAAATTTTCCAGGTATTACAATATTATGAGTATATGAAAGGGTATATACGAAAATTATCATTCCTTTGTTACAAGCAAATTAGTATACCAAAGACTAATGTTCTAATTATTATGCACTATATCTTATGCTGTTTAATTGGAGTCTGAAATATATTTAGACCGAAGACTCGACGTTGAGTGGGATTATCACTTCTTACTTTATTGTTTTAAATTTGAGATAGGGATCTGGACAAAGTTGAGAATTTTTTTTAGAATTTATCGACACATTTAATAAGTCATGACAAAATATGATTGTAGCATCGAAAGTTCACTTGTGGGTTCATTTCAAATTAAAGTGTCAAAAGCTTGAATGATTCAAATCGAGACCTTTTGGGTTCATTCGATACTTAAATGAGTATAGATCTAAAGAGTTTTATCAAATGTCTAAGTTCAAAAAATGGTGATTAATCAATGTGTACCTAAAGCCTTTTATAGTGTATATGCATTCATTGACTTGAGATTAAGATTAATATTGAAAACACTTATCGAGTGCCAAATCTAAAAGATATGAACAATCATTAAATCGTATATATGCACACCATCCGAATATCAATATCAATATGGTCATTAAATCGTGTCTAAATCTAAGAGATAAGAAGTAATAGTTTATCGAGTTAGTTTTTATTGTCAACACTTTGTGATGATACAGACCCCCTTATAAAACTATGTCAACCAAGCATCAGTTAAGGGGAGTTAAATGTATCCATAATTATCAACGTGTCATATTAATCTTACCAGTTAAATTTTAATGGAGTTTGGGATGAATCGTATGAAATAAATATTTAAATTTGATTCGAAACTAATGTCAAGATAATTAATGAGGTGAAAGTGGAGGTGTGAATGGGTCCGCACTTGCGGAAGACTCGCCGGCAAACCCAGGAGTCGTTCTCGTACGTGCGAACCCCACGAACACAATAATACACGAACATTTTTGCGAAGGCGAGCATTCCGCAACACGTGTGCATGCATGCGAAGCGTGCCGTGACACAACTGGCTCAATCAAGGAAGATGTAGTAGTCCCGTAGGTTGGCCTCTGAGGACAGCACAGCCAACACAGGAGTATTAATATGTTAATGATATGTCACTTAAACAAAATATTTTGAACAAAAAAGCACAATGTACACCAACCATTGGTTTCACTTTCTTTAGCCTTACAAAACCATGATGAAATGGATATCCAAAGGGAAGAACTATTGGATATGTTACAATACATATGTTTAGATAAGTCATAATTGGTGTTGTCACAATATGCATATGTGTGCCACTGTCCAATTGAAAATTGTTTGTGATATAATTATCATAATTTATGTTCATCTTCTTCCTAACTTGTGACCTTTACACAGATATACATACATTGTTCTATTTGACAGACTAGAATGCTAGTTATTTTGATCAATGAATCATCCAGATGATAAAAGAAAAAAATAAAAAACTTAGGAACTATACTTTTGTACCTTTTTTATTTATGTATTGATCTTATGCGATCGAACAAAAGCCACAAAAAGAAAGGATTCTTTATCAAACAACGACCTAAGTAAGATCCGCAAAAATTTAATGGTATCAAAGTATATTATAGGTTTTTAAATCATCTTCGAAATGAGCTTTTGACAATAATTCAGTAATTTAGGATGTTTAACGAATAAAATACATGAGGAGTAGCAGTAGATAGAAACAATAATTTGAGGATCGTGATGGAGCAAACATCACCAATCGTCTTTTGGCGCTTATTTTCTCTTTAATTAAAATGAGGTGACATATAGCAATTCTTTAGTGAAGATAATACATATATGGATAAGATTAGAACAACTAATATGCATGTCGTGACTTTTTTATATTATAATTTTAATGTGGTTCCATACTACCAAAGAAAGTCAAAGTAAATGGCAAAACTATTGGCGTGCTACCACTCAAGCATCTTGAAGTGTCAACACTATTAATATTTCTTTTATTATCGTTAAGAAATTATTTGACTTAAACGTGTAAGTCTGTATTTTGTCTCAATAATAATTTAGATGCCACCAATCTAATAAGTCAATTATACAATAAAAAATTAATGATATTTATAATTTAATTAAAATGATTAATCTTATTATCGATCACCGATGTGAAAGTGACTCGAGATGATAAGAGGGGAGCAAGGTGGAGCACCAGACATTTGGATGAGAAATAAATGACTCACTAACCTTCCTCGTAAAAACTGATGTTATATTTCTCTAGTAACTAAGTTAGATTTCTCTGACAACTAAGTTAGAGAATATTTTAGATGAATAATATGGGCCAGAGAGTCTCACACTCGATCATAAAAATATTTTTGATTCATTTTTAAATAAATCTTGTATATTGACATGAGGAATCATGAATGAATAATTTTATCCCCATTATATACTGATTTTAATCAAATGATAAAAAATTCATGAAGTATTTAAACAAAAAAAAAAAACGATTTGATGAGTCTCCATGAAACTAAGGATCGTGTTGTTATTCTTGCAAAACAAAAGAAAAAGAAAGAAAAATCCAACTCAGAGACAATCTGACTCAACTTCTTGTCCTTTCTGGTTTGCATCTTCAACACCTTCATGTTCTTGAAGTCAAATATAGGATCGTCAAACATAGCTGACAGCATACGATGATTCCATTCATCATCCTGGTTCGGTTCAATTTGAACCCGGTTTAGATCCACAGTTTCAACGATTCAAGCTTGGTCAAATTTCGGCGGCGGGCAACCAATAATTATTGATATGTCAATTTACGTATTGATTCGTCCCAAATGATTGATTTTTATATATGGTTAATCTCCGTATTCAAATCAATTTTAATACGTTATTTCTAACGCCCTTTACATAATAAAAATGCGTTTTAGAACAATTTGAATAATCTAAAACTTTAATATATTTTCTAATTTAAAACACTTACATCCAATCATGATTAATAGCGATATATATATATATATATATGTATGTATATATATATACAGACAAATATGCTATTCTTAAGCTTTATAAGGACTGATATGTAAAAATGTTGAAAGACCCCCCTCGCTCCCTCTAGTCCTTCTCGCCACTCCACCTTTCGTTCGATGGCACCTCCTCCTCCTCTGCCTGCTTCTGCCACGTGCCGCCACCCCAGCCCGCATACTGACGCCGGAAGCCTCCGCTAGCCATATCCCGTGGATCCCTTGCAGAACGGAATTGGTGTTGCCCGATCCGTTCCTCCTCTTTGTGTTACTAGTTTCGGGAACGACGGGGGTTCCGAAAAGTGGGTGCGGGAGGTTGCGGAGGAGCTTCGTTGATAGCTCCGACTGGTCAAACTTTCGAAGGTGACTTCTGCATCTGGGTTTCTTGTTCTGGTTCAAAGTCTCGTCCTTTTCGTCATTTTTCCTGCCAAGAAACGTTGGGTTTTTGGGGCAAAGATTGTTCTTTGTCATCTCCGAGTTGTGTTCAGTGGCCATAACAGATCTGGAGGTTTTTTTTTTCTCATATTGATTTAAATTTCTTTCCTTGTTCTCTGAACTCTGGTAGTTTTATAGGACTGATTTTGCCAAAAAGGTGAAAAATTAGGTCTTTTTTTTAATAAAATAGCATTGAATTATATTATTGTGATAATTCTTCGATTATGTTCTTTATAAGTAATGTGTTAGTATTTTAGATATCTGTCTTGTTCAAGTAGTTGCTGATCAAAGGTTTGGAGAATTACTTGATAGAGGTGCATGGACATTTTATACGATGATGGCGATTAAGTTTTGCCTCATTTTGTTGGTTACTTGAAAATCTGATTAAATTTTACCTTTTACGTACTTTTCAAGTAACTCTTGGTTATTTTTTAAGTAATTCATTTCTATTTGTTTATGTTGACTTTTCTTTAATGTAATTAATGTAGCCTTTTTCTATATTAAGAGATCCAAGAGGAAGAGAAAAAAAGAATGAAAAGAATAATAGAGAAAGAAAGTGAGGGAGTTGAAGTCTTAGGTTTGGTCAATTGAGGGGTGCAATGGAAGAGATCAGCTGTCGTGTTGCCTTTTTATTTTTATTTTTATACAAACTATCCCTCATTTATGAAAAAATTTAACCAAGTAAATAAAATGAAGAGGAGGGTTAATTAAGTCTTTGTGTCAGATGCTTGAAGGTAAAAACAAAACCAAAATAAGTATCTTGAAGAAGAATACACAAAATCACATATTAAAATCATAAAAAGAAAAAATTCAAGAAAAGCAAGGAAAGATAACTATTTTTGTTTCTAAAAATATTTTTCATTAAGTAGGGATCCTTTTGAGAAAAATTAATCAACTATATCAAGGTATATTACCTACCATAATATGGAAAAGCCTATTTCTTTGACAAAAGTAATTGAGAACTTCAGAATCATCAAATTGATTGGAACCATTTGATTGAATGAGTCTCTACCCAAATGAAGTGAAGAGTACTGGAAAGCAGAGATATAATTATGAGTAATCCCTTTTTACTTCTTCTTGTAAAACTCTCTCTTCTCCATCTCTCTTTAAATTGGTCCTGAGCCCAAATACAGAGCTCCTTTTTTTGTCTTCTCTAATTGTTCTACACTTTTGTCTCCTTTGGCAAGTATCAGACAGTTGCATGTATCTTTTGGTCAATAAGAAAAGATGGTAACAAATGCTTGAGGTCAAAACAGTGAACTAACTAAGAAGGCATGAGCATTTGCAGTGAGATTCAGTAAAGGTCTTTAAGACTTTTCTAGATAACTTGTGCTAGAGGGAAACATCTCTGTTCATGTGATGAAATTTATGGAGAAATCTTGGCATTGCATGTAGTGAAGATATAGCAATGATTGGGGAAGATTTGACAAAACTGATTGTTAGTCCGGAACATGTTGATGAAAGCTTGTTGGTATCAAAATTCAGTCATCATTTCTTTTGGTTCAGAGGATGTTGTTTCTGGTAAGTGAATAAAAGCATATGCATAGCTGTTGCATATAGTTATACTAATTATTGCTTCAAAGTGAGTGTACATTTTCAACGAGAACTATTCCAAGTGAGATATTCAATAAGTACTCGCCTTTGATTTGATCTTGAAGTGGAATTCTGCTTGAGCATATAATCTGGTGATGGTTGGTTGGATCATGATAGATTTTTCGCTTGGTGTCTTGGTTATTGATCTTGTTCATTTGGATAGGTGAGGTGCAACTTCTTGAGGTAGCTAAATGAGACTACTTTAAGCACACTAAGACTTGAATACCAGTATTTGAATACCTAAAATCAAGACAAGTCATCACAAGTGAACAATATTATCTTAGCTTAAAGGCTTTTTCTTTAGCGAAATTGGCCAGGTCAAACTGTCACGAACTTAGCTGGTTTTGCCTAAGTAGAGCGACACCTTTGCGTGTCCATCCGCAAGGTCAGCCTCCATGAAACCTCCTATGGTCCCTTAGGACCTACAAAAGAGAAAACAAGTTAGAGAAAGCGTTTCACATAGGATCCACAAGCAACCATTTCAGTAAACACTTTATAGCCAATGCAAATTACAACCATGGACTTCACAAGCTCTGAGCGGTCATACAAAAAGGAACATAGTCCATTATAGATCGCAATCCCCACAAGTGTCCACATGACACAACTCTTATTTACAAGCCAAAAACGATCACAAAAGCTAACTAAACTAGGACTGACAAGCCTTCTGCTGGCCTGCTACTTGTTGTACAAAGCATGAATAAAGATCGAAAGACACGGACATACATGAGCATTCCATCAAACACCTTGTTTATATTTTTGTCCATGACATTCTCCCCCACTTATTCCTTCGACGTCATCGTCAAAGCCGTTGTAAACGCTACATCTCCTCGCCTTTTGCTGAATCTTCAATTTTTTACTATAGCTTCAACACGCCTCTTGGCTCCCAGTTGCTCTCCGCTGCTATTGTTGAGTAATCGACCTTTGATCCGCCATGCTACTTCAACTTGCCAACGATTGACTTCAGTGTGGGGTCGACTAAGTTGTGCTGATTCTTGTTGATTCCTACAGTTCTTTCTGATGAAGGAAAAGACCTTTGTTATATGCCAGTATTTCAATCGTCTCATGCCGCTTAAACTGGTTGGATGCTTGTTGAAGCTTTAACGAGCATCGTCTCGTAGATTTTGAAGTTTTTAAGGTCCTTCAAAAAATTTGCTCATCGATTCTTCTTCAACTTACTTGTTGCTTCCAAGCAAGGTTTTACGTACCGGTCCGTACCAGTGTACCAACATTTTGTCGATGCACGATCGAGTGGTATGCAGTATCGCCTTATAATAAATATTTTATAATATTTTTATATATAATATAATATTATATAATATTAAAATATTAAATATATTAAAAATCAAATAAAGGGACGACGTCGCCTCGATCTCTCTCCCGACGGAGACATTCCGTCTCCCCGCGTGGGGAGAAAAGTCGCCGACGGCGAGGGCTCGCGGGCTGACCCGCAGACGGCGAGGGCCCGTGTCGAGGTATTTCTTCTTCTCCTCTTCTTCTTCTTTCTTCTTTCCTCTTCCCTTTTCTTTTTCAATTGACCGACGGCCGGTTTTAATCGCCGAGGTGGTCCACGCCGCCACCGCTGCCGAGACGCATCGGCAAGACGGCCTTACCCTCGGTAAGGAAAATCTTGCTTCCAAGTAGGTTCGCATCACTTCCGCTTTCGATTGGCATTCTGTTGGGAAATGAAGCAGACAATCTACTCTTGGTAACATCGATCACCATTGGTAAGGATTTGACAAATATTGTCTTCCATTTGGTTTCTTTGAAAGGTCTTTGAACTCACGAAGAGCTCCTCTACTGGATAAGTAAGAGAACTGAGGTACTCGGTTTCGCACATTTTCTTAAGAGTTGAGAAGACAAAGGTTATTTGACTTCGCTTGCCTCCTTGAGGTTGTACTTCATACATCGAACTGGTTACTAGCATTCACCCGCTCTTTACTCACACTTCCGAAGCACTCGAAGTGTTTGCACTCCTTGCGTTGATTTAGCTACTGTGATTGTCTTCTCACTGCCATCGAACTTTTGGAATGCAAGAAGTTTTACCCGAAAAGAGCAAAATTTCATCCTAACTTAGAGCAAATCTCTTATAGTTTTGGTCACCTCTGGGATTGTACCGTCTTTTCCATTATCTTTGTCGCCTATTCCTTTAAGTAGAAAAGGTACATCACCACATATTGCATACTTCGTTCCTTGGTCAAGCACTCTTGTATCAACCCAAAGTCCTCCACTTTTAGCTATCTTGATGAGAAGCTCGTTAACACTGGTGTTATGAAGTTCCCTGGCTTCTGTCTTTCAGCCTTATCTTGGTACTTAGAGTTTGCCTCTGTATTCTCTACCTTTTTGGCCCCTTTCACGATCAATGCTCTCCCTCCATGAGAGCAAGGGGTCGATGACTCAACGGAAGTCCCACCTCTATGGTACCATGGCGTTGCCAAGCTCATGACACTACTATCCATTGCCTTGCATCTGCGTTCCTTTATTCGCGATCGATAAATCTGCCTCTGTGGCAGTCCACCTCCATTCTGACCGACGCCTAGCTTTTGGGCAACTGAGCTCCTCTTAACTCGTCGTCGCTTCCTCGAACCTTTCAATGACCTGCTTCAACACCTCAGTGTTCTCCAGGTAGTTCCCCTTAGTCGATGAAAAACTAGACTGCAACTCTCATGTATGGCCTCCGCCATCCTATTGCGGGGCTTGCGCTGATATTGTTCTCCTTAGCTTCCTTGGTAGCAACGTTCGCTTACTCAGCCTTGTCCTCTGAATTGTCGGGCTTCCTAAGCGAATATAAGCACTGAAGCAGTCCAACTCAGTCGCTCGATTATACCTTTGTATGATCAAGTCTCCTCCCATGGGACTCACCAGTACTTGCACTCGGAATTCTCTTTCGGTGGTACGTAGCCCCCATATGTTGAAGATTAAGACTTTCATTAGATGCAAAATTTGATGCATGCACGGAAGACCTGCCTCTAAGGTACCATGACATATACTCCTTGAATCCATAGCCCTTCTTGCCATCGTGTTGTTCATTGAAGTGGAGCTCCTAATTATACCTCCGCATGATCAAGTCGCTTATGAGTTTTCTCCCGCATGTGTTGTATTGCCTTGAACTGTTCCACAAGGATCCATTGCACTATGTCGCCTCCTGATGACATCTCCATTTCATTTTGATTCTTGTGGGATGAACTCGGACTACGATCTCTTTATGTGTGGCCTTTGCCAGTACATCGTAGGGCCTCCACCACCGATTGTGTTTGCTCCTTTGGCAAGTGACCTTCGTCCATCCATTCTCAAGTCGCACTTAGACGAAGCATCGCTCTAGGACAGTTCGTCGCCTAGTAGCTCTCGAAATTCACTGACTTCACTGAAATTGGTGCCTCATGGTTTAGATCCTAAGCCTCTATTCCTCACCAGCACAATCTCCGCTGGGCACCGCTTTCTTCATGACAACTCGAATGCGGCACCGTCGTATATTCTTCAAGAGTACTCGCCTCTATGTCCTATTGCCCCATGCTAAGGCCTTCTAACCCCAACTTCGCCTCCGCAAATTATGTCGCTTTAGTTCCTTCGTCAAATGTTTCTTTGAGATAAGGTGCATGTGCCTCGAAGCTCCCTTCGTCTTTGGCATAATGTAGGATGAGTCCGCTCCATCAGAATGAAGAACCCATGGAACAACATGATCCCGCTCTTACCTTTGCAAGAGTTCATGTCCTTGACCTTTGTCTAAGGAAATCTTCGTACCTTCGCTCCATGTTCTATCTTCTATGTCGACTCTCTTCATGCAGCTTGGATACTTCACCATGTTATACCCAAGTTGCTCAGCCTCTTGATTTGCATTGAGTTGATGGTGGTCCTCGCGCGCACCATTTCATGGGTCAACCCTCTATTAAGTTCGATTTTCAGATCGGCTCTAAGTGTGCCTTCATTTGATGTGGCCATGGGTTACTTCCCCACTTAATCTTGTAATGTATCCACCAATGCATTACCTCATGCGAGATCATACGACGACTCCTTGCCTTTCGCTCGATCCGTTGAGCTTTGTGGAGTTGTTGTCTTGATGTACTCCTCAACATGTGCGGTTCGTTGCACATGATTCTCCCTCTAGAGAACCAGAACTTATCCATCCTGGATATCTGTCATTTTGGAGCAACTTTCCTCTTCGCATATTTTCCTTTGAAAGTTTTAGAGATCACAATTCCCTTATATTACTCTGCCTTGCTAAACACTGTGCATTGTTCTATCCCCGCAAATGCACTTGCTAGATTATGACTCTTCGCCAATACAGCCCCTGTTGCACCCTTTAAGGCCTAGCAACATGCTGAACTTGTTATACACTTCAACCTTCTACGGACGTATCCTTCCCATGTCGAAGAGAAAGTTTTAATGCTCTATGGCGCCGAGTTTCGATCACCTTGGGATGGCCAAGGACACTCCATCGTCCGCATACAAGCCTGTGCATGAGTATCAAATTCTTTGAGTTAGCAATTCCCTTCACCTCTGTGAGTTTTGCACAACTCTTTTCTATCGTTGTGTAACCCATCTCACTTTGCATGGTCTCATCCTTTACCAAGCGCCCCGCTTGCCTTGAGCACCGTCAAGTTTGGTTGCTAACGTCAAGCCATAGCTCGAACTCAGCCTTCCCAATCTTTGTGCGCAACATATTCTTCCTAGCTTGTTTGTCCTCGTGGTGCCTCTCGCGCAAAGGGTTGACCATTCCTCTGAATGCTAATCTTAGATGTCCGCTCCTCTGAGCAACCTCTTTCCCTACATCTCAATATCCATTTCCCCCAAACGGTCGTGCGTGCTGGCTACTCTCCATTGCAGCCCAGCTAGATCCCCTATATTTGCATGTCAAGTGTTTTGTGCTTATCCCGCTCTGATACCATCTGTCACGAACTTAGCTGGTTTCGCCTAAGTCGTGTAGCACCCTTCTATGTCCGTTTGCAAGGTCAGCCTCCCTGAAACCTCCTATGGTCCCTTAGGACCTACAAAAGTGAAACACACAGGATCAACAAACAACCATTTCAGCAAACACTTTATAGCCAATGCAAATTACAATCATGGACTTCATAAACTCTGAACGGTCTCACAAAAAGGAATATGGTCAGTTACAGACCGAAATCCCCACAAGTGTCCATATGACACAACTCTCATTTATAAGTTGAAAACGACCACGAAGGCTAACTAAACTAGGGCTACCAAGCCTATTGCTATCCTGCTACTTGCTGTATAAAGCATGAACAAAGACGGAAAGACATGGACAAACATGAGCACTCCGTTGAGCATCCTGTTTATATTTTTGTCCATGATAAGACGTTCAAAAGGTGTGTACATAACAACCCAAATAAGAAAGTCTTGGAGTAATGGGAATTGACACACCCCACAAATAACTTCATTTTTTTTAAGATAATACTATTCACATGCATTAATGTACTTTATTTTGAAATCTCCATATGAGTTAGAACTAGCTGCTGTAGTTATTGTTTTTGTTGGAAGTTGATGTTTTGACTTTTGATTGTTACCACTCTGGCAAGATGCAAAAGCTTGAATCAGTTAATTGGTGTGTGATGACCAATCAAGCAAAACATGCAAAATTATTCCTCAATCATATCTACTTTTGCAGGAAACTTTCCATTCATATAATCCAACATTCAACACATACAGGAAGATCTAGTAGTTGATTTTTCCAGGATGACTTGTTTCTCTTGCATGTTCAGAAGGAAAAGAACTTCATGTCAGCATCACGATCAACTCAATGAAGGTAGACATGGTGTTTGGTGGATTAAATGTGATTTGACTTAATGTTTAATTGCCTTTTGTTGAATATCTATTTGCCTCTTCTATTGCAAAATTCTACTCCACCTTTCGGTTAAGCTATATATTTTATCTAGATATTCCAGGAATTGAAGGTGTAAATATTTACACTTACAAGGAATTGAAAATTGCCACTGATGATTTTTGCACTGCTAATAAAGTTGGAGAGGGAGGTTTTGGTTCTGTATACAGGGTAACTTTTTTATACTTTAAAGTGGATTAACGCTATTAATTTTATAAACAATCCTCACTAGATCGGATCATTGATGTAGGGAATTCTTAAAGATGGAACAGTTGTTGCTATAAAGGAGCTATCCTCTGAGTCGAAACAAGGAATGGGTGAATTTCTGACTGAAATTAAAGTGATCTCTGGTATCATCCATGAAAATCTTGTCAAGCTGTATGGTTGCTGTGTTGAAGAACCTCACAGGATACTTGTTTACAACTATCTTGAGAATAACAGCCTTTCACAGACCCTTCTTGGTAACTTAATCCCTGTTTATACTACAAAATTTGAATTTTTTGTATACTTGATGGTGGCCATATCCCATGTTATTTTGAATGCATCAAGATGTGCTGGTTCTTGTCATCTTTCAGGTGCCAACCGTGGTAACATTCAGTTCAACTGGAAGGCACGGGTCAAAATTTGTATTGGTGTTGCTCGTGGACTTGCATTCCTCCACGAAGAGGTCCATCCCCATGTACTTCATAGGGATATTAAAGCAAGCAATATTCTTCTTGACAAGGACCTCACACCCAAAATTTCTGATTTTGGTTTAGCTAAACTTCTGCCGTCAAATGTGACTCATGTCTCCACCCGTGTTGCTGGAACATTGTGGGTCTTCTTTCCTCTTTTAACTTCACATGATCTAATTCTTATCTGAAAATACAAATACAAACTATTTTTCATGTGGTTTATCACTGTTGAGTGCAATTCATGATATCCCAAATTGGGAACTTGTAACTGGACTTTGACCCTGCAGCATGGGATCTACAATAGTTGGCTGCATAACAATAAAAGGCCTGTAACAACAATGTCCATGTCATATTGCTTGTGTACTTATAATTATACATTTTTTTCTTTTTCAAGTCTTAACTTTCGTCCTTTGCAGAGGTTACTTGGCACCTGAGTATGCAATTCGTGGACAAGTGACCAAGAAGTCTGATGTTTACAGTTATGGTGTTCTTCTGCTAGAAATAGTTACTGGCAGATGTAACACCAACACAAGGTTACCTTTTGAAGATCGATTTCTTCTTGAACGGGTAAGGAAATTTTCAATTAAATATAAATTATAAATAGTAAGGTTTTTTAATTGTATATGTAACATCATTTGTTGCTGAAAGCCTGAAACAGTTTTTTTCATTGCATCAATTTTTTTGTCATGGCCTAGCATGCAGTGAGTTGCAAACAAGGTCGACAACATTTATTATACATTGCACATAATTTTCATAAAGATATTTCAATCTTGGTGATAATCATATACTTCTACCTAGTTGTTTGATTAATTGTATGATAAATTTAAGCATCTCTATAGAGTCCACACAAAATTAAGTTCAAACCAAGGTTTGCAATTTCGACCTGTACCGCCTGTACTCGGGCGGTACATACCGGTCCGTCAGGTTATCGGTACGCGGACCGCCCGCTACTAGGCGGTTCCACCAAAAATCGACCATCGGCGATCGATTTCGATCGTCGACAGTCGATTGAAGAAGACATCAATAGTCGGCAATCAATTGACAGAAAAATTGACCGTCGGCGGTCGATTGAGAGAAAAATTGACCGTCAGCGGTCGATTGAGAGAAAAATTGACCGTCGGCGGTCGATTGAGAGAAAAATTGACCGTCGGTGGTCGATTGAGGAAGAAAAAGGGAAGAAGAAGAGGAGGAGAAAGAATACCTCGCCCGCACGCTGTCCTCGCCTGCGCGCCGTCGCACTTCTGTGCTGTGAAACATCCCTATACTGCTGCTAGTATTGCTCAACTTTTTGTGGAACATATAGTAAAATTGCATAGGATGCCAAGGTCGATTGTGAGCGACCATGACAGGGTATTCACAAGTAAATTTTGGATAGAGTTCTTTCATCTACATGGCACCCAGTTGAAGATGAGCATAACCTATCATCCCTAGACAAACGGCCAAACAAAAGTGGTGAACAGATGCCTCGAGACATACCTATGGTGCTTCACCAGTGATTGACCCAAAGAGTGGACAAGGTGGCTTCCTTGGGCTGAATGGTGGTACAACACGACATTTCATTCATCAACTAAATGTACCCCTTATGAGGCATTGTATGGTCCACCGACCCTTGTAATACCCAGATATGTGCTTGGTTCGGCCAAAATAGATCAGGTTGACCAAAATTTGATTAACAGGGACAAACTGGTACGAACCGGTAAGTCAAACCTTGGTTCAAACCTTCAATTAACAAAGATGCTTATTGTGTAAAATTTCTGTTCCCTTCCCCTCCAATCCTCAAGTGGGTTTTGCTGTTGTTCAATGCTAAAATTGATAGGTAAAATCAACTATAAAGAAGGCTATTGATTTAAATTCATACATGATAGGAGAAAAAGCTGTGCTCGGAAACAAATATATTACGAGTTCCTTTTTCTTTATCTAATGCTATTATGAATATTCAAACAATAAACATGGAATAGTGTTAACTTCATGTGAGACTAAAAATAATTGAGAAACCATGTTTCATTTTAAAAGGAAAGAGAAATCAAGAAAATGCAGATGATGTAGTGTATATGACTATATTCTCTGTGGTGGTTGTCATCTTCGATGGCATGCTGGAGTTTCATAAACTTAAGAAAACCAACTATCTCACCTCGAATGGCATCACAAAGTCAGTTTGTGAAAATGCGTATGAATTGGAACCCACTGATTGTTTGTTCTAGTAGGTTGAAATGTTCCACTAAAGATTAAAATACTTCATCAACTTCTATCTTGATTTGTGGCCTTTATGTTGGAACTTCATAATCTTAATGTAACCAACTTTCTCACCCCAAATGTATCACAAAGCCTATTCTAATGAGAGATATATGAGTTGGAAACCACTGATTTTTTGTTTATAGTAGGTTGAGATGTTCTGTTGAAGATTAAAATACTTCATTAACTTCATCTTGATTTATGACCTTACCAGGTAGCATCTGTCGATTCACAGTACTTTCTCATACTTTTTGTTTTCGGTCTGTTCTCTAAAATGATTGGAGTTTCAGGTCAATTTGACATTTACAGTTTTGGTTGTTGCATCCGAATTTAATACCATTTTATTTCTTATTTTCTATTTTAAAAAAATTTCCATAGTGCTGTTTACAATCTTTTCAAGGGCAGCCACATTAATCTTGTCAGGTATTGTGATGTAAAAGTATATTGTCATCCTTGTTCAATTAGTTTGACGTTGGCAGATGGTTCTCTTTTACGTTTGAGACACGTATGGTAGACGATAGTTAAGGGCCATCAATTTAGATATGGTAGATTGCCTTCTCTTTCTGTATATTTTCCTATGCATTTTTCAGTGAGCTTAATGATTCTTACATGCTTTCCCTTTATCATGTGTGCATATAAATTCAGACATTCAAATTTCAACAATTTGCCTTTTGAAAGATAGAATTGCTCTAGTTAGTTGGATGGGGCATGCTGAAGGATTTGAAAAGTTGATTTTGAAGAATAGGTACTGGCTGCCTGGAATAAATTTCAATATTTTGTTGTAAAAGCTGACAATGAATTATGATCTGGATCGAAGTTTCAGCTGGGGAAAATGTAGATTTTTAAAAACCCTGCTCCATATACAAGTAGTTGTACTCACCAAATAAAAAACTCCAATCTAGTCATCTGTATTTCATCAAAGCACAAAAAGATAGGAGTGAGGTGTTTGTGTTTAATGGACTTGTAGTGATGGCCATTCTGACTAGCTAAATTTGGATAAATCTGAATGATATATACAATATGGGAACATCTGTGGTTATAAGTGTAGTTTGAAGTTATAGTTAACTTTCACCCGGAGGCCAGAAGCTGATTGGATGGTACTGATGGTGTGAAAGGGAAGTTCAATGCTTTGTTTTCTTTCTTTAGTTTTATAATGATTCAATCATGTATCTAGGCTTGAGAAAGAACTCTGTTCTGAGATGTGCTTTAATTTACTGCTATCAGTTATTCATTACACATGCTAAAATGATTTTGCATCTTCATTATAAATGAGCTATTGTAAGTATTTTGTTGATATACATAAGTTTAGAAGATAATTTATAACAAACCATCATTAAGAGTTAATTCATACATGCCATTTTGTGGCTGTTTTACTTACATCTGGCAACATGCTTGACAGCTGCACGGTCCCAGGTATTACTAATGGATTTCTCTTCTTGCAGACATGGTCAGTATATGAACATGGTGATCTAGAACATATCATAGACAGCTCTTTGACAGATGACTTGGATGTTGAAGAGAAATGTAGGTTCTTGAAGGTTGGACTTCTATGCACACAAGATGCTATGAAGCTTCGGCCCTCAATGTCCACTGTCATCATGATGCTGACTGGCGAAAAGGATGTGGACTTGGAAAAGATTACGAAGCCTGGTATCATTAGTAATTTTATGGACCTTAAAGTTGGTAGCAAGAAAAAGGTCGATCAAACAAATAGATCTTTAATCATGTCATCCATTCTGGAAAATTCACCCGTGTCATCAGAGAACACTACATGTGCATCCCTGACCTTCACAGCAATATCTGAGTGAGACTGAAAAATCAGTGGATATATAAATTAATGGAGTTTTGAGGTACATAATCATGTAGAATATTGTTATTCCTTTTCTCCAAAGAAAATATGCTTGTGATTCTATTTGCATCTTATAGATTCTAGTTTCTTGTACATATTTCCAAGTAGAGAATTCAAAATTGGATATCAAGAATTACCTGTATTTATGTGTAGTTCATCATCTAGAAATACTTTTTTAGTTTTTTGTATGTATATCAAACTTTCATCTGCTTCTGTGAGTGAATAACAAAACCAAGGGTTCTTGAGGATGGTCTTTGTGCATCTTCATTGCATGCTCTTGTCACTGAAATCTCACATTGTATTTATTATCTTCTAAACCTTGGTATCTTGGGAGGAGAGAGAGGATCAGACACAAAACTCCATCCCTCTTCAATTAATCTTTTTTCAACCAATAGAAGAAGGTATCGTGATTCCCCATTTCTTTCTTTCCTTATGATTCTTCTGTTAGTTACCTTAACACTTAATGATGTATCTGACTACTCTCTATGCCCAGAGAAACAGGGAAGCAGGATTAGATCTGTCACATGAAGGTGAACAATGTCCTTTTAATTAATTTGTCATTGTTAGTTTGTTATTCTGTCTACATTCTTTGAGTCCACAGTGTCACTATTGATAGTTCAGTGATGCCTTTCTCTGGACCACATCAACTATTTCTTAAGCTTTTGACTTGAAATCTGGATCACTGTTGCTTCTTATTCTACACAAAAGAACCTTGTCTTGCCTGATTCACTGATTGTTGGTGAAATATTGAACTTTTGGATCTAGAAAATGTTTCAGAAGGTATCTCTGAAGTAGATGGTGATTGGTAGAGTGATTCTTTTGTAGGTGTTATTTGAAAGTTATTTACTATATATCAAAGTCAGATGCTCTAATGCCTTATGCTTGAGAAGTATTATTTACTTTCTCTTCTCTAATTATTAATAGATCAATGATGCTTTTCTCTGGACCACATCAACCATCTCTAGAGCTTTTGACTTGAAATTTGGATTGTCTATTACTGGTTTATAATTGCTTCTTATTCTGCATAAGAGAACCCTATCCTGCCTGATTCACTAATTGGTGTGGAAGTACTGAACTTTTGGCTTTAGAAAATGTATAAAGTAGATGATGATTGGAAGACAAGTTCTGTCCTCATAATTATGGGTGTCGTTGGAAAGTCATACTGCAAGCATGCTCCATTTTAGCCCAAAAAAGTGTGGAGCAAAGCTCTACAATGCTTTGTGCTTGAGAAGGATATTACATGAGCATGAACAACCATATCTTCAGTGATGCTTACATCTTTCTTCTCTCTTCCTCATCCATTTTTTCCTCTTCTGAGTTTTTGAGGTTAAGGTGGTTCTGTGCATCATGGTGTACAGCTGATTAGCTTCACCAAGACCCCTGTCCTAGTTCTATACCAAAAGGTACATTTTGCTGTTGTCCTTTGCCCACCCTGGGCATCGTAAGTAGGTGCCTTTCTCTCAAAATGCCCAATTGGCCTGTTGATCAGAAGGCTGGCTTTCTTTACTTTTATCAAGTCCTTTTGGGTTTATGCCCACCCAATTAATATGACTTGTGTTGGATCTTTGTGCTTTGGCCAGAAACCAAGCCAGGTTGGTTCTCTCTCTTCTGAGGCTGGCAATTTGGGCAGGACATGGTCAGTTTGGTTCCATTGCTCTCAGTGTGCCAGCAGTTCTTGAAGCTCCATTATTTGTCAAGACCAGACTCTGTGCTTTGCTCATTATCTACAGAGTTGGGACTTGGAAGTGGCTAAGTGGTCCATTAGATTCAGGTGGTCCTGAAAGCTAAGGCTGCATCCAGAGCAGGAGGAGGCATGAGCAGGTAATTCCTTGACTGAGAGAAAAGTTATATGCAGAAAAGTGTTCCTAGTGGCCAAATAAACACTTTATCTCTATCTCTCTCTCTCTCTCTCTCTAAGAGATTTTTGTTAAGCATAACAGCATTTCAGGAAGAGTGGCATATCACTTCCTAATAGTCATCTTTTTTTCAGAGGTAGTTCCTTGACTAAGAGAGACGTTAGATGCAGAAAAGAGTTCCTAATGCACAAGAGTCATTGTTATGGAGATCTCTTTGTTCCTGTGTCTTAAGAGAGTTTGTGAATCATAGCAACATTTCACTGAGGGTGGCACATGACTTCTCCAAACAGTCATCTGACTCCATGTCTATTTGAAAGGTAGTTCCTTAACTGAGATGAAAGTTACAGGCAAAAAATTTCTCAATGTTATGAAATTCTCTTTGTTTCTCTTTCTATTAGACTCTGTGAAGCATAACAGCATTTCACTGAGAGTGACACATGACTTCCAAATAGTCATATGACACCATGACTATTTCAATGGTAGTTCCTCAACCCAGAGAAAAATTTACAGGCAGAAAAGAATTTCTAGTCAACAAGTAAACAATCAATGTTATCAAATTCTCTTTGTTTCTCTCTCTAAGACACTCTGTGAAGCATAACAGGTTTCGCTGACAGTGACATGTCACTTCCAAATAGTCATCAATGTTGGAGACACCATGACTATTTCAAAGGTAGTTTTTAACTGAGAGAAAAGTAGCAAGCAATCAATGTTATGCAGATCTGTCGTTCTCTCTCTCTAAGACACTTTGTGAAGCATACCAGCATTTCGATGAGAGTAGGAACAATTCCAAATAGTTATCTATGTCGGAGACCATGGCTATTTCAAAGGTAGTTTTTAACTGAGAGAAAAATAGTAAGCAGTCAATGTTACGCAGATCTCTGTCTTTCACTCTCTAAGAGACTTTGTGAAGCATACCAGCATTACAATGACAGTGGAAACAGTTCCAAATAGTTATCTATGTTGTTTGAGACACCATGGCTATTTCAAACCAGCTTTCACCTGTTTCATTCACATGTGTTCTTGGGACTGTTTCCCGTCAGACAAATCACACTCTTATTGAGCTAACAGTTTACTCCTTTCTGACATATGTTAAGGATAAAGAAATGAAACAGCTTTCTTTCAGATCAAAAACATCAGCCACTTCAACCATCTCTGATGCCAATCCAAGGAGAAAAGACACCTCTAATTAGCTGCTCTTCCAACCATATCTTTCTTTGGGCTGCTGCAATTATTGCTAAAGGGCTTTGGACTCTCAAGTGAAGAAGTTTTTTATTCTACAATATTTATATGGCTTCAAATTTTTTTTCCTATATTCACGGACAAAAAGAAAGAAAAAATCAAACTCTCTACTATATGTGAATAAATTATAAAAAGTAAGACTCTCATATTAGTAATTAAATTTAACTGAAGTTCCAAATGATAAAGATTATCTTCCTAATAATACACTGGGGGACAATCTAACACTTTATTGTTTAAAGAATAAAACTTTTCTTCCAGTAGTCAAACATACTCGAAAATCTCTTGTACACCCCCTCACATAAAAAAATATACTCTCTAAACATTTCATACTTTCAAATAACCAAACTTTCAATTAACTTAAGAAATTCAAAAATTCTGATCAACCGAAGACTCAGCCCATCGCATCGTCGGCTTAGTCAACTGTATATACAACGCACTAACCACCAGAATGTTTCGGTCTGTTTGCGAGTAAACTTCAAGTGAACTTGCAACAACTTGAGGCAAAACACAAGCTGATGTACCCTTTTAACCTGTTCATGTGATGTTGCTGGAACAAGTTCGCAGCATGTCGGGGAGGAGGAACCTTTTGGGCCTCGGCAATTGCAGCATGTGTTCTGCCTGCAGCAGTGTCTGGCGGTGGACATGTCGCTGCGGACTGTTCACAGCAGGGGGATCAGCTGCTGCTGCTGCTCGTCCTCCTCCTTCCGCCGGAGAGCGACATGGATAATCTCCATCCGTTATCTCCTCCATGTTTGTTCATCAGGGAAAACGAGGAGAGGTGGGAAGAAAGAAGAGTTGAATGCCATGCATGAACGCATGCATGCACAAAACAAGGATCACAAGGTATCAACAAAAGAGCAAAAAGATAGTACTCTTCATTGAAGAGGGAGAGAGGCTCTTTTTGTGCAGTCAAACATGAGATCTAACGCACTAGTTGGTGGATTGGTTGAGGTGGTGCTGCTGGGGGACCTATCATGTCCTCCTAGAGACGAAGCTTCGTCCGAATTCTTCATTCTATGAGTCCTAAGTCAAATTGATTTGGATTAAGACGGTTAGGTCAAAGGTCAAACTCAATCAATCATAATTTCATATATCAATGTCTTTCTAATACGTCTCCAACTCAATCTGTAGTTTTTTTAACACAAACGCTTAACTGCCAGCTTTGGATCTGATGCTATATTCAAATTTTAATTGATAGGGATAACAATATAATTTAATTCAAAATTTTATACTTCACCTCATGCATATATGTTTTTTTAGAACATGGTGAATGAGTCATCTACTTCTACTTCAGGAGATGTTATGAGTGATAATGATGACGCACAGAAGACAGAAGAGGGGAAGATAATAATAAAGGACTATGAGTATTTTTATCTATAGTCCACAATGCTTACTGTTTTGAAATAAACTAAGTGTTAAATCTTAACTTTATATAAACTAATCTCATTCTCATATAAACTAAATATAGATTTAAATCCTTATCTAATCCTAACTACTATTAATCTTAACTACTTGAAATAATTTAAAATTATTTTTAAAGAAATATTTTTTTTCAAGATATCGTCAAGCTCATTTTCAGTGTTGCTGCGGTTATCTTATGCATCTGCTTAGGTCTATAACTTGACATTTTCACCTTTAACATCCATCACTGATGATTTAATGGAGGTTTTATATTTGTAGGATCAAATCTCTTTGAATATGGAAGCTTTTTCGTAGCTTTCCTTATATCATCAGAAATTTTTACCTGTATGTGTATTTTCATTGTTGTTCTTAGAGTTTAAGATCTCATCATTTTCATGTGAATGTATTTTATCAAATGTAGTTTCTAAATTACCATGACCTATACCATCTGAGATAGTTTGCATAGATCCATATAAATTTAGATGATCATAATATTTTTGCCATAATGTTGATTCATTAATAGAAGTAGTAAAATCCAAAAATAATAAGGGAAGTTTTTTTGTCATCCTTGTCGTTGCTATCAATTTTTTAATTTTCTTATCATAAATCAAGTATTTTTTATCATAAAAAATAATATAATATTCTTTTCTCATTAGTTGTCCTATACTAATGAGATTTTATTTCAAATACAGAATAAATAACACATCATCAATAATTTTATCAGATTTGGTCTTCACAACCATAGTTCATTTTTCGTTCACTTATCATATGATTAATACACTCACTATCCAAAAACCAAACAGATCTAGAATATTCTTCATCATATTCTATAAAGAAAATATTATCTTCAGCTCTTTTATCATCATTACTTTACTCATGATAGTTAGTTTGATTTTTGTTCTAATAATCTTTTTTAAGATGATTAGGTTTTTTATAGTAAGAACATAGAGGAGCATTTGGATTTTTATTTTTGTAAGAGCAATCTTTTTCAATATGTCTAATTTTTTTATAACAAAAATATTATCGAGTTTTTTTATTACCTTCATTTTATCAACCTTTTCCTTTGTCATTTTGATCTCTCCCTTGAGATTTGATTTCTGAATTTTTCTTTTAATCCTGATCTATCTTCATTTGAAGAACATTTTTCAAGATTTCATATGAAGAACTATTTATTTTTTGTTCATGAACTAAAAGAGAGCTCATTAATTTATCAATAGATAATATACTTGTATCCTTAGCTTCTTCTATAGCAATAGAGATCATATTGAATGTTAGAGATAAACTTCGTAAAACTTTTTGTATCATAGTTTGATCTTTTAGATTTTTACCATAAAATCTCATTTGATTCACAATAGAAGAAACTTTTGAGAAGAAAATCAGCAGATTTAGAATCTTTCATCATAAGTCTCAAATTCACGTCGAAGAATTTGAAGCCTTGAAATTTTTACTTTTTCTGTACCTCCAAACACACATTTTAGTATCTTCTAAGCTTCTGTTGATGTTGATGCCATCATGATTCTGGGAAATAGAGAATCATCTATTGTTTGTTGTATCATGTAAAGGGTATTTACATCTTTTTATATATATTTTTCATCTGATTTTTTTGATCTTTTGTAATATTAGGATCCTGCAGATTATACTGAACAAGATCAATTTCTATCAAATTCTATAATTCATATTAAGTACATAGAGTTTTCATCTTAACAACTCAAAATTGATAATTATCACCTTTGAAGATAAGAAGAAGTTGATAAGAAACCCTTACTCCATGTTGGCTTTTCTAACAGTTATTTCAATCTGCAGTATGCAATACATAGTGTCTTGGAATAAACCAAATGCACATATTTATATTGATTAAAAGATAGAAAACTGATATTTTAAAATGCTAAAATTTAAATTTAGATTTAAATTTTATTTAATTCTATCTATTATTAATTTTAACGACTTTAATTGTTTATAACATGTACTGAATGTGACATCTCATCTGACATTGAATGGAAGAAACGGATTGTATTGAGCGAGAGCTTATCATCCTTCAAGTGCTCTGAAGGCGGATGTACGAGGTTGCAATATACATGTGCTTGTCGACGTCCTTACATGACCTCCAATCTGCACACTGTGGAGTTGCACTTGCAAGTACTCAACCACAAAACCCTAAGACAGTTTTACCCTCGGATTGCTACTCCGACCAGGCCCAAATAATGTTCATGGAAGACAAGAGTTGATCGTTTGCATGCAAGTTGATTTCACCATGTCTAATCCACTCTTTCTTTTTTAACATGAGATGCTTCTGATGAATGATAAGAAAACCAAGATCAGTAAACATAAGATGGGTTTTTTGAAGGGCTGCTGCTGCTTCTTTCTCTAGCTTTGAGAAGTCCATCTTGGATGGATGGCACACAAAGCTGTCTCAGTTCCTTGGAAGGCTGGAAAGCTGGCAGGAGTCTCAGGCCAAAACACGGGCTCTTCTTGCTTGCACTATCACCAACAAAAAGCGAGGCAGAAAGTGTGGTGCCATGCACCAGCCAGCCAGCCAAAAAATTATTTGATCTACTGGTGGCGGGGGTCCTCAGCACCACCTCACATTCTGGTGGCCACAGCCCAGTGGTGAGGATGGGGTCCTGTCACTGCCCTCACCATGCAGAATAATGAGAGAGAAGGAAAAGGGAACAGTTGGAGCTTCTTTTGAGGAAAGAGAAGTACAGTATACCACTCAAGGCACCTGGAGGCAGTTTCAGCATTGTACATCAAGGATGGATTTGATGTGTTGAGGCTTCACACACAGAGAGAGAGAGAGAGAGAGAGTGTACAAAGATAGATATGGTTATTCCAACAAGTTAGATCCTTGAGGCATCAAGAACATGAACCTGAGTAGAAGAAGATGTCATTAAACTTGGCTGGGAAACTCCTAGAGTTGGGTGGTGGATGAAATGTAGTACTGCTGCTTCATGCCAACAAACCTGTTGCTTCAGATCTTTTTTCTCTTCATGCATATTACGGTTCTCCTCTGTCAGAAATCAGATCTCATTGTGATGAGCTGCATGAGGGGGAGAAAAAGCTCAAAACCGAAAAAAAATTCAGTACACTAATCAACTTCCACAACATAAAATGTCAACCATTTATGTACCAGAAATAAAGTAAGTCAAGATGTATATGGATGGCTGCATAAATCTTGCTACTAAAGAAAGAAAGAGAGAGAGAGAGAGAGAGACCAGACCTATATTTCTTGTTTAAACCGTGTGTATGTATGTTATTTGTAATCTTTCAACCAAGAAAGGCATAAAAGGCAGAGCTTATCATCACATATCTTTTTCATGATCATGTGAGAGAGGTTCATGCTCACATGTTATATAAGAAGATGAATAGGAGTCAATACTATTAAAGCAATATATCTATATTTGAGATTACATATGGAAGAGAGAGCGAGAAGTCCCATCCAAATATTTCTGATGGATCTGACACCTCTGAACCCTAGAGAATCTCAGCAGAGAGAATGAGACCTACATTGGAAACTATTATAAGCGTATACAACCACACTGTGAGCAAAGGAATTAAAAGGAATAGAGAGAGGAAGGAAATGTTGATCCAGCTTGACAAACTACCATAAGTGTCTCTTTCATTCACTCACATTTCTAACGTTTACTCGATCCTTATCAAAAGATGAAAGAATCATAAAAGCTCCATTGATTTGGATATATGCTATTCTGTCACACACATTGAATAGGAAAAGATACAATAGAATTCTCACTGGCATCCTTGACATACAGGATGGATATATGCACGCCATGCACAAAGATGTCTTCCATTGATTTGGATTCATGGTTTGTGGTGAAGCAGGAAAAACATCACCGAGAAGTAAAGGATCGTTGCATGGAATAAGAACACTTACCTTACATACTCCCTCTAAGAAATGACAAAGAATCACGGTTCTCTGAAACCTCCAATCTTCTCTCTGACATGAGTTTGAAGACCAGCGCTTGAGTTCTGCAAAAGAATGTAACCCATGACCGACAGCCAAACCTTAGATTTTGAGATCATATGCTTCTTACTGTCCAAACCTCCGCACCATATGAAATGACTGCTAGATGAGAGAGAGAGAGAGAGAGAGAGAGAGAGAGAGAGAGAGAGAGAGGCATGCTTGGCTCCTTGCACGCCACCCACAATAGAGCCAATCGGCCCATGAATTGGCCTATATGTGTGGCATACAGGGAGCCAGGCATAACCCATTTCACCTGAGCTCTTCTCTACATGGCAGAAACAAACCTAAACCTATACTCACTCATTCAATGGGAGAAAAGGAGTGCAAAGGCTATTTCTCTTCCCACCGTAACCATTAGGGCCTGACTGCAAAGCTGTTCCCCATGGAGAAATGGACAGACAGACTGATCTGAAACCCTACACCGCCTAGCATCTGTAGAGAGAGAGAGAGAGAGAGGTAAAGAGAAAGAGGAGGAAGGGATGAGGGGGCCAAAGATAGAGGAAGAGAGGATTTATAGCCTTCATGGTGGAGAGGATTTCCTCACTAAAAATTAAACATGCATTTAAATATGACCAAAAAATAAGCCACTTTTTTTATGGTTCAAACTCATCTCCCACCCAAGAAAATCTCATCCCCTCTCCCCAAACTTAGGAAACCCTAACACAGGCTTTACTGGTTCTCTCTCTTTCGCTTTCTCTCTCTACCTGGCCGTGGGAGTGGGTTTGGACAGGGATGGAGGGGGAGAAATAATGAAAGAGAAGCAACTGTTCCCAGCTTGCAGGACCTGAGAGCATACAATTAAAGCCTGCTGGTCTTCCTCACTCCCTTCTAATGGATATTTCTATTTCTTTTACTCTTCTGAACTGGGTTTTGTCTGGAGCACTTGGATTAACATCAGATTCTTGCAGCCAACTCACTGTGCCAATCAGAAGCATCAAAATATTTTTTCCTCATACATTATACACATTTAGTACATTTTCTTGCCCATGTATTGCGTTCCTGCAGTGCCATTCTTCTGCACAAGTTCACCAAGGCTTTCATTAAACAGCCAAGAATGGCAAGACAATTATGCAGACCATGAGCTTTCTGGTGCGGTTAGAAATGTGGGTCGGAATGTACTTTTATTGGTGTTTCTTGGTAATGAAGTAATGAACATCAAACGATGATGTCTTCTTAAAGGAAAAGAGAAATACTGCATTTTTCATTGATCTAAACTTACATCAGTTTGATTGTTATATTTTCCTTGCCATCTTTTCTTTGTGTTATTAATTAGTCCCTAATAATCTTAGAAGCCTCCCAACATTTATATGTCATACTTCACCCTATACGAGTGAAGCTCTCCTTGCTGCATAGACCTCATCCATTAGATTGAGGTCTGTCTCAGCAAACTCTTGTTTATAGTTCAATTAAATCCTTTGGATCATGAGCTTTGATCATTCTTGTTATTTGGATTCTTCCATTTTTGTTCTTCATATCTTACATTGCATATGAACAGGAATATCTGATTCAATTGAGATCGATGTTCGGGTGACATTTTTTTATTACTAAGCTATCGAATGGAATGAGTGTCATTTCTTGTAATTGTTGGACGAAACAAATGAAACGATTAAGAAGAGGGAAAAAAGACATCAATTGATTGATACCGTCTCTTATTACGTTGTAGAGGATCTTGTCTTAAGATGGGCAGATATTGCTCTCCAAATCACAGTGTAGCTCATTGTTCTGCAATCTAATATATGATGTAATAAGAATGGGCAAGAAATACTGATGCATTCAGCTTAAGCCTTTGGATTGTGTTGATGTCTAACTAATGTATCGTTGCCATTGTCATTTTACATGCATTTCCTGGAAATAAAGATCTTCCCACCAAAATGTAACTACCCTTGAGTCTATGTTTGTTTGTATCGCTTAGAATGGTATGTAATGCAACGATATGGAAGAAAATATTTTACATTTGTTTTAGTTTTGCATCATCATTTATGCATCTTATATTAGTGATTTTTCACAATCTTTGAAGCATATATTAAATATAGTATTAGACATACTCCATGAGGAATTTTCATTTTGTTTGAGATGAGTGCAGAAATCCTTAAATAAATTAATATATATTGCATTTATTTTAAATTTGCAACACATATTTATATTTCTTATATTATAGATTCTTTACTATTAGAATCTTAATCACACTAAGAG
Organism: Ensete glaucum; assembly: GCA_021527575.1. Lineage (NCBI taxonomy): Eukaryota > Viridiplantae > Streptophyta > Magnoliopsida > Zingiberales > Musaceae > Ensete > Ensete glaucum. The sequence continues at coordinate 38,726,610 of CM038552.1, forward strand.
AGAGGGGTGTATTAGTACAATAATTTTTAATTGATTCTAAATTTTAATTAAAAAATTAATCATTTTGAAAACTCAGGTCAAGTTAAAATTATGAGTAAAAAAAATTAATTTATAAATAAAAGGATAAGTAAATAGATAAATCAATTTATAATGATTCGGTCTTTCTAACTTACACCCACTTTCGATTTCTTTTTCCTCGAGCCCACTGACTTTTACAACTAATATTCTTTTCAATAGAAAAAAATCAACTATCTTTGTTACAACTTTCTTTTTTTTTAAGCTTAAAAGATAATCTTCACACTTCTTTTTTACAAGAGAGATTTCTTACCTCCTATAACTTCAAATTTTTACCAGACTCAACAGGAGGAGGAGATTCAAACTATGTTTAAAATGATAGTTTACAATACTTCATTAGCTCAGGAGTGGATGCTTGATTAATTAAGCCTGAGTGGAGTATTTATAGTCCTCAAAATACTTTAAGAATGAAGTCAAAAATTTAAATCTCAAAAATTTTAGGATACGAACGATATTATCGTTGACAATAGGTGGTACTATTATTGAAACTTTTGATGTAGTTATAATTCTAAACTTTGACAATACTATCACCATAATTTTTAAATTTGGATATTACTATCATCGCCTTAAGTGGTACCACCGTTAAAAAAACTGACAAACCACAAACAAAGCTTGTTAGCGTACTATTGCTCATGCTTGGTTTAGGCCACTAGTTCTTTCTAAGAGGCCCAATTTAATCTGACTTTAATCTTAATGACTTTATTGATAAGTAATGTTTATTTCATCCCAATATCGACCTAAATTGATCAAAAATGACCTCAATTAACTTTGACAAATCTATCACACATCCGGTATATTTATAAAGCTTCTGACATATTGTTTGCTCATTTGATATGTTGTCTATTTATTTAGCACTTTACCTGAAGTTCCCACCCATTGCCTTTTCCTTAAGTATATCACCTATTTCACTAGCATGTTGACTTTTTCACAATATCCAATCTTTCAACGGAATATCTGTTCTTTCTAGCATGATGTCGAAATTTTTAGCATGAAGTCTGATATCTATTATGTCGACCAATTCTTTGACTCGATATCTAATTTTTGATACAATAATTTCTCGATACAACATTCAACTCCTCTACTCAACAATTGGCCCTTTAATGGTCTAACTATGTGAACATAGTATTTTCTTATGTCACTTATATCAAAAGCATATTAGTCTTATAAACCAATAATATCTTCTTTTTTATGATAACAATCAATTGATGATAGAGTTTAACTAGGCTGCCACTTTAAAATTATAATGAACTTGAATTCATAATAATTATCTTTCAATTATAGTCATGAATTTAAGTTGAATTAATTTGATTATAAATTCTAGAAGTTTTTAATAATTATTATTACAAAAATTAGATGTGCAATTTCAGTTAAAAAGCATCAAAGGATATCATGTAAGTTAAAAAACATCATAAGTATTTCTGTTCAACATCAAAAGGTAAAGATAAACATAGTTACTACTTCATATAGGGTAAAGATAAGCATAGTTACTACTTCCCCTTTATCATCAACAAGGAGGAATATACAATCTATTCGGGTGGCGATAATCCAAAATATCTAAATAAAGTATGAAAACATACATCACGAGTATCAAGATGCTAATGAATATACTGTATCTCAATCAAAATTTGATTCTAAAGAAGCTAAACACAATCCAATCAAGTTGCTATAAAATTAGATGATGAAGGTGTTAGATGTGCTAGAGGTCTTCCTTGAAAGGGACTAGTAGAGGATAATGACTATCCCTATGTATAAGTGTATCTAGGATAGGCTCGGGTGGAGGAGGGTCAATTCTCTTAGATAATCTAGTCCATTTTATATTAATTATAGTGCATATTAATCTTTTAATATGTTTCTATTAATGATACTAAATCTATCTAGTTTTATGATTTCTTCAATCGGTGGGATAGGTATGTCATTTATATATAAAAGTCTAGTAATCATGCCTCTATATAGAAGCATCATATCTTTCTCAAGTATACCAATCATGTTTTGACATTAGAGGTAACTGAAGTGATAATCACATCCAATCATAATCCAGTAAATGGTGCCAAATTTCATGATGTTAATTTCATCAATATGATATTATTTAGGAAACAAAGTACTAATCTATTTGCGATAAAGCAATTTTATGTTAAATGATAAAAGATGCTTACAACTCTCCAAGAAACGATAGATAGTTATCCCATTATCCTTAAAAAAAACATCTGATCTCTTTTTAGTAATAGATAAGATGTCACAAATTATACTATCTGTGATAGACATATGATGCCCTAATATATAAGTGGCTAGCTTATCAATTTTATTGATATGTAAATTATTGTAAAATATCCTAACTAGCCTAGGGTAGACATGTTCACTAATTTGAAGAATATGAAGGACATTTAAGTTGATGAATCATTGAATTATTTTTAATTCACCTAAATTTTCTAGGTCCATATATTTTCCTTTGTGAACAATCTTAGATTTAAAATTTAAAAATTTTAGGACATGTTTATAAGAATTAGATAAGATAATATTATAGGTTTCATCTAGTCTATTCTTTCCTTTGTCTCTCAAGGATCTTCTACGTGTTATTAGGACTACAACATGTATTGCAAAAATAAGAATAAAAATAAACTACAAATTGAGAATAAGAGGAGGATTTAGAGATTACCCTCATGGCCTTAATCCTTTGCTAAGCTAAGACTCCTTTCTTGATCACCACGAAGATTGATTAAGTTGATCCTTAGTCTTATAGAGGGAAGAGGGAAAAGAGAACTTAAGTAGAGAGTAGGAGGCATAAGGTGAAAGAGGGTTGTGGAGGATGTTTAGAAGGATGAAGAAGACGGTTAGAGGAGGGAGAGGTCGGTTAGCGGAGAGGAGAGGGTTTTGGAGAGGTTTAGGATGGTTCTACCGCTAGCCCTAAGTTATAGGGCTTGGGTCTAGTGATTGTTGAATATCTGATTTTAATGATAAAATTAATCGATGAAGTTATGATCTAATCAACGTTTGAGAAAAGTGATGTAGGACTAACTTCGATCATGAAAAGGTAAAATAATTGAAGCAAAAGAATCAAATGTTAGGTTGGAGTTAGAGATCGGACATCGGGCCAGAAGAATCAGATATTGCACCAAGATCAGATGTTGCGGGAGTCAACATGCCAATGGATCGGGCAATACCCATTTAGTGACCCAAAGTTGGGTTAGGGAGTGACATCACTAGATCTAGCGATGGTACCGCCAAGAGATAGTCTTGTAGGCTATGTCATACGGTGGTACCACCCAGACTGGGCAATAGTACAACCTAGGCTGACAATAGTCTCGTTAGCATTTAATACTACAAACAGTAGTACCACCCAATGCAGGCAGTGGTACCACCTATACCTTGAAAATCTAAAAAAATTAAATTTTGGCTCTAGTTTTGAAGCCATTTAGGGCGTATAAATATCCCACTCATCTCTATTGGGTTTACACTAGAAAAATGAGCAAAAATTACAATTGGAAGTGTTGTAAAGCTCTAAGTGTTGAGAGTTCCCCTATTATTAATTTTAGGTTTCATTCTAAAGGAGGTGTGAGACTTGTAAATATTCTATCCTTAACTTGTGAAAAGGAGAAAAGAGTTGTAAGGGTAGTTGAACTTCGCCCATTGAAAGAAGATCATTAGTGAAAACTGGTGACTTCAACGAAGGAAGAATCTAGAGTGGACATAGGTCACGATGACCGAACCATTATAAATCCAGTGTGCTCTTTTCCTTGTGCTTTTTATACTTAATGCTTACTAATTTAGTTGCTTATAACACTTTATTCACTTTCTAAGTCAAAATATATTTTTGATACGATTCTATTGAATCATTTTTTGAATCGATGTAATTTTTCAAAAGTACTAATTCATACACCCAGCCCCCCTATCTTAGTACCGATACGATCCTAATAGTTGGTATCGAAGCTAAAAATTTTCTTAATTGGTTTAACACCCAAGAGAGACTAAATGACTTTTTTAGATAATCAAGAGGGTCATTCTATCACTCATCCTCCTATATTTAGTGGGATAGACTACACATATTAAAAAACATAAATGAAGATTTTTTTGATATCTATAGACTTTGATTTATGGAATATTGTCGAATGTGGTTTTGAAAAATCCTCTAGATTAATGAATGAATGAAAGTTCTAGAGAAAAAAATATTTTCTTTAAATGTAAAAGCTATTAATGCTTTATTTTATGCTTTAGACAAGAATGAATTTGGCATACACTCAAAGTCACACATGAACACAAAAATAGAGTTAAAGAGTCTAAGATTAATCTTTTAGTACATAATTATGAATTATTTCGAATGAAGCTAAACGAAATCGTTAGTGATATGTTATTAATAGTTTAAAAGCATTTGGTAGAAGTTTTACTAATCTTGAACTTTTTAATAAAATTCTAAGATCCCTTCCAAAAAGTTAGGATCAAAAAATAACTGCAATTTAAGAAGCAAAAGACTTAAACTATTTTCCACTTGAAGAACTTATCAGGTTATTATTGACCTATGAGATGACTTGTATAACACATAAAGAATATGAGAACAAACTTCTAAAGAATATAAAGAATCTTGTACTGAGAACAAAAGAAGTCTAATCAAGTAAAAGCTCTAAGTGATGATGATGACTTGACTCTCCTTATAAGAAAATTTTTAAAAATTCATAAAAATGAACAAAACAAAACAAGACACTAAGAATAAAAATGAACTAAAAAAGTACATAATCATTTGCTATGAATGTAAGAAGCTAGGATATTTCAAAAGTAAATGTCCCTAATTGAAGAAGAAGCTACTAAAGAAAAAGAAAGTACTCAAGGCAACTTGGGATAAATCAAGTGCATTTGAAGATAAAGAATGAACTAACAAAGACGAAGTGACAAACTATACATTAGTAACTTCGATAATGAGGTATGTGACTCAAACGAATCTTCTTTACCTTATCTTGAATTATATGATGCTTTTCATAATTTATATTATGAGTTTAAATTAGTTAGTAAGAAATACAAATTGCTAAAAAAGGATCTTGATTCTCTTTCTAGTAAATTTAAAAAATTAAAAATTATGTATGAAAATTATATTTTAACATCTTGTACTAAATGTGAAGAGTTAGACTCAGTTAAAAAGGAAAATGTGATTCCACAACAAATATTAGAAAAATTTAAAATTGAAAACAAATCATTAAACTTGATCCATGCTAATAAAGGTTATGTACATAGAAAAGAAGGAATCGATTTTATGAATAGTAACACTCCACATTATATGTTTTGCCTAAAAATAAATATAATTTTTATGATAGATGTGGATATTATGCTTATAAATATTTATTTAAAAATATAGCTCACACAAATTTATTTGGGTTTCTAAAAGAACCATAAAACTCAATTAGTCAAAATAGGTAGATCGTTTCATGAGGAACCCAAAGCTAAATGAGTACATAAAGCAAACCCTCATTTCTTATAGATATGTCTATAATCAAAAGCTAGGAGTAAGAGATTGTACCTTGATAGTGGATGCTCAAGACATATGATTAAAAATCCAACATATTTCTCTAAGCTCATTAGCCAAGATGAAGGATATGCCCCGTTTGGAGACAATAACAAAGGAAAAATTATTGGCCAAAGAAATATAGGTAACAAATCAAACCTCTTGATTGAAGATGTGTTATTAGTAGATGGTTTAAAACATAACTTACTAAACATTAGTTAATTGTGTGATAAAGGTTATAACATCAAATTTGAATCTAATGCTTGCGTTATAGAGATACCTCACAAAAATAAATCAATGATTGTCTTAAGGACTAATAATGTATATACTATTGATCTTGATGATTTTTATGATAAAACTTGTTTTTTGGTTTTAAATGATGATGCATGACTTTGACATAGGAGAATAGGTCATGCAAGTATGAAACAAATTTTACAAATTATAACTAAATAACTTATAAGAGGTATGCCTAGAATTAAATTTGTCAAAGATAAAGTTTGTCATGCATGCCAACTAGGTAAACAAATAAGAGTGGCTTTAATTCTAAAAATTAGGTACCACTATTATAATTAATTAATATAGATTTATTTGGACCAATTAATATCACAAGTCTAGAAAGTAGTAAATATGTTTTTGTAATTATAGATGACTATAGTAGATATACTTGGACTTACTTCTTGGCAGATAGAAGTGATTGCTTTAAATATTTAAAAAAAACTAATTCAAAATAAAAAGGTTTTATTATTTCATCAATTCATATTGATCATGGTGGTGAATTTAAAAACCATAATTTTCAAGATTTTTGTGAGTCAAATGGGTATGACCACAATTTCTTTACTCTAAGAAATCCATAACAAAATAGAGTTATTGTGGGAAATAATAAGAGTTTACAAGAGATGATAAGAACCATGTTTAATGAACATGGCCTACCCAAATACTTTTGAGCCGAAGCCATTAATATGACATGTTATGTCATAAATAAGGTTCTTATTGTTGAATCTCATATTTTAATGATGAAATCAATTGATGAGTGTTTAATCTAACATGTGTGTTAGAGGAAGTAATGCATGTTTAACTACGATGGAGAAAAAAAGTTATAACCAGATCTTGGGCCAGGATCAAGTTTGGGCATCAGGCCAAAATTTGGACAATGTAGTAGGAGCTTGCCGGGAGTTCGCTAGGAGTTCACTGAAGGAATTAGGAAGTTCGTTGGGAATATGACGGGAGATCGCCAGAGGAAGACCGTAAGACTCACCGCAAGAATACCAAAGGTTATCGGATTCCCGGGGGTTAGGTCATTTATTAAGCTTGATAGTCTTGTATGGTTGTAATCAATGAGTCATAGTTAGGTTTGAGTCTTAATTGAGTTTGATTTAGAAAGAATCCAAATCAAATTAATGTGAGGCAACCCGGTCCATTAAGGGGATGGATTGATCTCAGGTTGAATAAAATTGTTCGACCTGAGAATTGGTCAATAAAAGGTATAAGTCAAGATTAGAAAAGTGAAGGGAATCACCTTTTTAGAATTTCCAGTGGTTGTACAGTCAGTGATCGGTGGTCGTACCGTCTAGGCCGGTGGTTGCATTACCCAGGTCGATGGTTGTATCACCGTCGTGTAGGTTTCTAGTGTTAGGAAACCTTAGCGGTGCATTATATGCGCAGTGAAAATTAAAACAAAAAACTGATTTTTCACGTAAATCAAATCGTTATGCAAAAGATTGGGGTCACGAGAAAAACCGTAAAAATAAAAAAAAATCACAATGTGTGAGAGATTGATTTTACCTAGGGAGATCATATATCCTTATATTCCAGATCCGGATGGAAAAGAGGAAGGATGTTAAGCATCCTCCTCTCTAGCGGTATCCACACAATAGATCTCTGCAGCAAAACTCCTCCAATCTGATCTTGTAATTCTTACTAAGAGGGAGGGAGGAGAATATGAGGTGGTGGCTAAAGCTGCAGCCTATCAACCATGAGTCTCCCCTCCTATTTATAGAGAGCCACTAAAAACCCTAGGGCTCCTTCCTTAGTGAGTATTGGATCTTCATCTAATTATCCACTAACCTTGTATTATTAGATTTCTATCTAATAATCTCCTTAGGCCTTTAACTGGGCCTTAATCAAGGAGCCCATCAGGTTAGAATCTCATCTAATGAGAATAGGGGCTAATTGGATCTCCATCCAATTCTCTATTCGCTGAAGCATCCACCATATATGTGTGACCCTCTATGCCCAATACTGAGCTAGCTGTGAGTCACTTCCATCAGAACTCCTTCTGATATAGTGAATTATTATCCTCATAATAATTCACTCAACTAATCGACTATGGATGTACTAGGCCACTATGCCATAGTCTACAAACGGTATAAGAGGGATTAAATCCATCGGACCTGTATGTCTACAATTATTGTGTATCTATAATCTCTTATCCAACTAATATCCTAGAGACCGTATATTGGACATGGTACTGTCAAGTCATATACGAAATTTGTCAAAGTCTCGCTCTAATCAGATTCTCCCAAAGAGCTCTTTCTCTCTCAATCTGAATGACTCTGGCCAGAGATTTGTCTGAGCAAGCATATATGAGATATTCCTCTTATGATACCGAGAGCAGATGATCCTCTATTGACACTCAATTGCTTTTGTAAGGTTGACTACCAATTTCGATAACCAACTGTACCAGATCTGAAACTTTTCAAACCTGTAAGTCTGGTGTTACTCATACAAGACATCCTTGGTGTCTCAAGTTTAAGGACCAGATACACAACTGGGACTATGGAATCGCTGTCTGACATTAGGTATCATTAACCATGTAGCATTCCTTAAGCAAATCAATCAGTGAACTCATTCTCCAATGAGCACCTGTACTATATCCTTATTGTCTCCACACAAGTGGCTATGAGACCAGTCGCCTCCATCATATGTCCGGTTATCTCAATGTCCCTCTTGAGTAACCTAATGCCGAGATTATTTAGGATCTATGTTTAAGGGTGAATCGATCTCATTATCATGATATCATCACGATCTGACTCCCATTGTAAAGAATCAAGGACATCACAATATATATGTAAAAGATAATATAAAAATATCTCAATATTAATCATAAATAAAAAGATCACACAGCGTGTCACACGTGCCATCACTCATGTGATTGGCTTGTAGGGCACCTGTAACCAGCATCTAGGCAGTTGTCAGTTGTTGTACCGCCCATACCTAGATTTTCTAGATACGTTTGAATTTTGGCTCTATTCTTCTGAAGCCAATTGAGGTTTATTAATACCCTAGGTTTTCTTACATTTAGCACAAATATTCACACAAGTTATTGGGCAAAAGTCTGTGAAGCAAAGTGTGTGCTAAAAGTGTGCAAGAAAAAGAAAAGAGGGAAGGGAGTGAGCTAAGTGTTATAATTTTTGTAAAAAGTCTCCCTTATAACTTGAAAGTATGTAAGGATTTGGTCTTCACCCAAAGAAGATCGGTAGTGGACATCAGTGGGCCTCGACAAAGAGGACTCGAAAAGTGGACATAGGCCAAGATTGCGATCGAACCAAAATAAATTGTGAGTGTGTTTTACTTGTCTTAGTTACTAATTTCTATTTTTATTAATTAGTTTATAGAAAGATACAAGCATCATTCTCATGACTTCTCTTAAATCAATTTCTTAATTATTTTTAATGAAATATAAGAGACGCTTCTGATTTGCTTTCTTTACTTTTTATAAGCAAGGTTTTCGAATCGAGCACTTTCACTTTTGCATTAATTCACCCCTCCTCTTAGTGCCAATTGATCCTAACAATTGGTATCAGAGCAAGTTTCTTACATATTCGACTAAAGGATATTCTATTTCACATTCTCCTATGTTCAATGGGACGAATTGCACATATTAAAAAACAATAATGCATATTTTTCTCATTTCTATGGATTTTGATTTATGACACATTGTAAAGAATGGTTTTGAGAAATCTTCCAAACTAATGAATGAATGGAATGATTTGGAAAGGAATAATTTTTTTTGAATGCAAATGCTATGAATGCCTTATTTTGTACTCTCAATAAAAATAAATTTAATCGAGTTTCTATTTATGAAATTGCTTATGATATTTGGCATACACTAGAAATCGCATATGAATGCACTAGTAGAGTTAAATAATCTAAGATCAATACTTTAGTTTATAGTTATGAATTATTTAGAATGAAATCAAGTGAGTCAATTGGAGACATGTACACCCGGTTCACGGATGTTGCTAATGGTCTAAAAGCACTTGAAAATTATTTTTCTAATTTTAAACTTATTAGTAAAATTTTAAGATCCTTTCATAAAAGTTGTAATCTCTTAGTAACTGCCATACAATAGGCCAAAGATCTTAATAGCTTACCTCTTGAATAATTGATTGGATCACTTATAACATATGAACTGAACTGTAAGACTCATGATGAGCTTGATGAACCCCTTCCAAAGAATATGAAGGATTTAGCACTAAGAACTGCTGATGACTCCTCGAGTGAAAGCTCGAGTGGTGAGAATAATGACATTGCACTATTGATAAGAAAAATAAAAAAATTATAAAAAAGAATAAAAATCATAAAATTAAAAATTGAACCAAAATGGGACAATATTATATGCTTTGAATACAAGAAGCCTGGACATTTCAAATATGAATGTCCTCAATTAAAGAAGAAGACATCGCACAAGAAGAAGACTCTTTCGGTAACTTGGATGACTCAAGCTCATCGGATAAAGAAGACCACTCAAAGGAAGAAGTTGTTAACTATGATCTCATGGCCATCCATGACGAGGTAAGTGAGTTGTCTAATATTTCTTTTGCTGAATTATTAAATATTTTTATGAGCTTTATGATGAGTTTACAAAAATTAGCAAGTCTTATAAATTACTTAAAAAAGATCATGATTCATTAGTTAGTAAATTTAAATAAATACATATAGTATCATCATCACATAGTTTATGCACTAAATGTGAAAGTTTAGAAGAACTTAGAAAGGAAAATATTATTTTGTAATCAACATTAGAAAATTTTAAAATAGAGAATAAATCTCTAAACATGATCCTTGCTAATAAGGGTTATGCTTATAGGAAAGAAGGTATAGACTTTGTGGGCAAAATCCAACAAAAGTGAACTACCATTATTAAAGAATCAACTCTAAACTTGCCACCAAAAATAAAATGTAATTTTTATGGTAGATTATGACATACGGCTTACAAATATTTATTTAAGAAGTATAGTCCACTTAAATTAATTTGAGTTCTTAAAAGAACCATAAACTACCAAAAACCTCTAGTCAAAACTCTTCATAAAGGACCCTATGCAAAATAGGTACACAAATTAAAACAATTTTTCCTGTAGATTTGTCTCCAAACTAAGGCTAGGAGCACCAAATGGTACCTTAATAGTGGATGCTCAAGGCACATGACCAGAGATCCAACTTACTTTTCTAAGCTCACTAGCCTAAACGAAGGAGTTGCCACATTCGGAAATAACAACAAAGGAAAAATCATTGGGAAAGGAACTATAGATAATAAATCAAATCTTTTGATTGAAAGATGTGCTATTGGTTGATGGTTTAAAACATAATCTACTTAGTATTAGCCAATTATGTGATGAAAATATATTATTAAATTTGAATCTAATGCTTGTATAATTGAAATACCACGTAAAAACAAATCTTTGATTGCCTTAAGAAACAATAATGTGTATATTATTGATATTGAAAATTTATGTGATGAAATATATTTTTTGGCTTTAAATGATGATGCTTGGATTTGACATAAGAGACTAGGTCATGCTAGCATGAAATTACTCAATCAAATCTCAGTTAAATATTTAGTAAGAGGATTACCTAGCCTTAAGTTCGTTAAGGATAAAATATATGATATTGTCAATTAGAAAATCAAATAAAAAGTAGCTTTAAATCAAAAAATCAAATGAAAAGTAGCTTTAAATAAAAAAAATCAAATAAATACCTCTAGGCCATTACAATTGATCCATATCGATTTATTTGGACCAATTGATACTATAAGTTTAGGAGGTAGCAAATATACATTTATTTTAGTAGATGATTATGATAGATATACTTGGACTTATTTCTTGATACACAAAAGTGATTCTTTTAAATATTTTTTAAAATTTTATAAAATAAAAAATATTTTATGATTTCATCAATACTTAGTGATTATGGTGGAAAATTTCAAAACCATGAGTTTTAAAATTTTTGTTAATCAAATGAGTATATCCATAATTTTTTTACTCCTAGAAAACTATAAGAAAATAGAGTAATATAAAGAAAAAATAGAGCTTACAAGAAATGACTAGAACAATGTTGAACGAACATAGTATACCAAAATACTTTTGGGCTGAAGCCGTTAATATGATATTCTATGTTTAAATAGGGTTCTTGTAAGACCATTACTGACTAAAACTCCTTATCAATTGTATAATGGTAAAAAACCCAATATTTCTTATTTTAAATTATTTAGTTGTAAATATTTTATTTTGAATGAAAATGATGTCTTAGGAAAATTTGATATAAAAATCCGATGAAAGCATTTTTCTTAGTTATTCTTTTATTTCAAAAGCTTATCATGTATTCAATAAAAGAAATTTAGTAATTGAAGAATCTATTCATGTTGTTTTCAATGAGATTTTCGAACTTAAGAAAATTGATTTTGATGATAAATTTAATTTTGACACTTTGAATTTAAATGATAACTCTCCTAAAAGTAACTTGGATGAATCTACTTCTAAATCCTTAGCCAAAGAATGAAAGTATGTAAATGCTCATCTTAAGTAGCTTATAATAGGAGATATATCAAGAGGTGTTTAAACTCATTTTTCTTTCAAAAATTTTTATGCTAATGCTGCATTTCTTTCTCAAGTTGAACTAAAATACATTGATGAAGCCCTAAGAGATGACTCTTAGGTTGTTGTAATGTATGAAGAATTAAATCAATTTGAGAGAAATGAGGTATAAGAGCTTGTTCTTAGACTTAATAACCATTTAGTGATTGACACTAAATGGGTCTTTAGAAACAGGCAAGATAAAAATGATATCGTGGTTAGAAATAAGGCTATATTAGTGGCCAAAGATTTTAACTAAGAAGAAGGAATTGATTATGAAAAAACCTTCGCTCATATGGCAAGACTTGAAGTAATAAGGATGCTCATTGCGTTTGCATTTTTTAAAGATTTTAAGTTGTTTCAAATGGATGTTAAAAATACTTTTCTTAATTGTTTTATTTTCGAAGAAGTATATGTTGAACAACCTCTTGGTTTTGAAAATAGTCTTCTTCCAAATTATGTTTTCAAACTTTCTAAAGCTCTTTATGGATTAAAAGAAGTCCCTCGGGCATGATATGAAATACTTAGTTCTTTTCTTATTTCAAATAATTTTATAAAAGGTAAGGTTGATGCCATATTATTTTTTAAGTATTTAAAAAATAATTTTCTTATTATTCAAATTTATGTTGATGATATCATTTTTTGTTCAACAAATGAATTATTGTGCGAATGTTTTGCTAAGAGTACGAGCCAATAATTTGAGATGAGTCTAATAGTTGAGTTAACCTTTTTATTAGGATTGCAAATAAAATAATTAAATGATGTTATCTTTATTAGTCAAACTAAGTATACCTTAGACTTGTTAAAACGATTTGGTATGAAAAATGCTAAGGCCATAAACACACCCATGAGTACTTATACAAAATTGGACTTAGACAATGAAGGAGAAAATTTTGATTAAAGAACTTATAAAGGAATGATAGGTAGCTTGTTATATTTACTTGCTACTAGACCGAATGTTATGTTTAATGTTGGATTATATGCAAGATTTAAATCCAATCCTAAAGTTTTTTATCTTAAAGTAGTTAAATGAATATTTAGATATTTAAAATGAACTTCTAAATTAGGATTATGATATCTAAAATTTAAAAACTTTAATTTATTTGCTTATGCTAATGCCAATTTTGGTGGTTGTAGAGTAGATATAAAAAGTACTACCAGGACATGTCAATTTTTAGAGTATGCACTTATTTCTTAGTCTTCCAAGAAACAAAATTGATTGCTTTATCTACTACTAAAGCTGAATATATTGCAGCTAGTGCTTGTTGTGCTCAAGTCATTTGGATGAAAAATACATTAGAAAATTACAAAATTTATCTGAAAAATATCTTTATAAAATGTGACAATATAAGTGCAATATGCTTAACCAATATCATTCAACACTCAAGAACTAAGCATATTGGTATTAGACATCACTTTATTAGGGATCATGTTAATAATCAATAAATATCTTTAGAATTTATTAATACTAAGTATCAATTAGTAGATATTTTCACTAAACTATTAAATGAATAGCAATTTGACTTAATTAGAGGAGAGCTAGGAATGCTAAACCATTAAAATGCATGATTTATTGTTTTTCAGATATATTTGCTACATTTGTTTGAAATTTATAAAAGATGGTTTTAAATATATGAGTAGCTCTTAGATTTTTTAATCTTAATGGATTTCTTGGATTTTTGAGCTTATATTTGAAATATTCTTTTTGAAATTTACTTATATAAGATTGAGAGTTCCTCTTAATGATGTAATGCTTTTACACTCCTCCCTTGTTTCTTTTCTTCTTATTCATAATGAGGAGGGAATTTTTATGGCTCAATATCTTATTTTACAATAGGGAAGCAATGAAAAATGTGCCTTGAAACCATTAACTCTACATTTTACCTTTTTATTGATGACAAAGGGGGAGAAATGAATATTGATAACATATATAAGAAAATTTTAAATGGACATTTCTCTTGTTTTTGTTGATAAATAAAGGGGGAGAAATAAATGTATAATTGATGCATGAATTCAAATGTATGTTGTATACTTGGAAATTTCTTGATGATTTGATGATTGATGACTTAAGGGAAAAATATTTGAATTGATGTTATATTATCTCTAAATTGATGTTGCTTCTTTGAGGCATTGTTGAAAATTATTGAATATCATATCATGATACTTGAATTCAAGAGTGTATGGTTCTATTAAATTTAAGTTTCTCTTATTTAAATCATGACATGGATTTAGGGGAGTAAAATTTAACTCCCATCATCAATTGATTGTCATCATCAAAAAGGGGGAGATTATTGAATCTCAAATTTTGATGATGAAATTAATTGATGAGTGTTTAATCTAACATGTGTGTTAGAGGAAGTAATACATGTTTAACTACGATGGAGAAAAGGAGTTACAACAAGATATTGGGCCAGGATCAAGTTTGGGCATCAGACAATGTTCAGACAATGTAATGGGAGCTTGTTGGGAGTTCGCTAGGAGTTTGCTGAAAGGAATCGGGAAGCTCGCTAGGAACACGCTGGGAGATCACCGGAGGAAGATTGTAAGACTCACTATAAGAATGCTAGAGGTTGTCGGATTGCGAGGAGTTAGGTCATTTATTAAGCTTGATGGTCCTGTATGGTTATAATCAATGAGTCATAATTAGGTTCAAGTCCTAATTGAGTTTGATTTAGAAGAAATTCAAATCAACTAAATGTGAGGCAACTAGGTCCACTAAGGGGATAAATTGAGTACAGGTTGAGCACAATTGGTTGACTTGAAATTAGTTAATAGAAGGTTAAAGTCAAGATTAGAAAAGTGAAAGGAATCACTTTTCTGAAATTCCCGGTGGTTGTACTACTGGTGAGCAATGGTTGTATTGCCAAGACCAGTGCTTGTACCACCCAGGTCGGTAGTTGTACTATCGTCGCCCAAGTTTTCTGATAGCTTTCGGTGGTTATTGTACCGCTTGTACTCAGATTTTTTGGATATGCATAAATACTAGCTCCATTCTTCTAAAGCCAATTGGGGTCTATAAATACCCTAAGTTTTCTTGCATTTAGCATATGTATTCATAGAAGTCATTAGGCAAAAATCTATAAAAAAAAGTGTTTGCTAAAAATGTGCAAGAAAATGAAAAGGGGAAGGGAGTGAGCCAAGTGTTATAATTCTTGTAAAAAGTCTCCCTTGTAAGTTGAAAGTCTATAAGGGTATGATCTTCACCCAAAGAAGATCGATAGTGGACATTGGTGGGCCTCGATGAAGAGGACTCATGAAGTGGACGTAGGCTAAGATTACGATCAAACCACTATAAATTGTGAGTGTTCTTTACTTGTATTATTTACTGCTTTCTATTACTCTTAATTAGTTTATAGAAAGATACGAGTATCATTCTCATGACTTCTCTTCAATAGGTTTCTTAATTGTTTCTAATGAAATACAAAAGACGCCTCCGATTTTCTTTCTTTACCTTTTGAAAGCAAGGTTTTTGAATCGAGCACTTCCACTTCTGCACTAATTCATTCCCCCTCTTAGTGTCAATTGATCCTAACACTCCTAAGACCATTACTTTCTAAAACTTCTTATGAATTGTGGAATAATAAAAGACCAAACATTTCATATTTTAAAGTTTTTGATTTAAATATTTTATTTTAAATAAAAAAGATGCTCTAAGAAAATTTGATGTAAAATTCGATGAAGACATATTTCTTGGATATTTTTTATTTCTAAAACTTATCATTTCTTTAATAAAATAACTTTAGTTATTGAGAAATCTATCCATATTATTTTTAATGAGTTTCCCAAATTTAAGAAAAATAAATTTGATGATGATTTTGAATTAATATATTAAATTTGAATAAAAATTAATATATTAAATTTGAATAAAAAGACAAGTTGGATGTATCTACTTTCAAAGAATCCTTACCCAAGGAATAGAAGCATGTAGATACACATCCTAAGGAGCTAATAGTTGGAAATACATCGAAAGGTATTTAAACTTATTCTTCTTTTAAAAAACTTTATGTGAATTCTACCTTTTTGTCTCAAATTGAATCTAAATATATTGACGATACTCTTAAAGATGACTCATGGATTTTTGTAATGCATGAAGAATTAAATCAATTAGAGAGAAATAAGGTACTGATACTTGTTCCTAGATCTAGTGACCATCTTGTAATTGGTACTAAATGGGTCTCTAGAAATAAGCAAGATGAATTTGATATCATAGTTCAAAACAAAGCTAGATTAGTGGCCAAATGTTTCAACCAAGAAGCATGTTTCAACTATGAAGAAATATTCTCTCCTATAGCAAGACTTGAAGCCATAAGGTTACCTATGCATATTGTAATAATTTGAAGTTATTTCAAATGGATATCAAAAGTGTATTTCCTAATGGCTTTATTTTCGAAGAAGTTTATGTTGAACAACTATCTGGATTTAAGAATATTCTTTTTTCGAACCAGTTATCTAAGGCTCTCTATAGATTCAAGCAAGCTCCTAGGGCTTGGTATGAGACACTTTGTTCTCTCCTTATTCAAAATAATTTCTTAAAAGGTAAGGCTGATACCACATTATTTATTAAAAATTTTGAAAATAATTTTTTTATTGTTCAAATTTATATTGATGATATTATTTTTAGTTCTATAAATTAATATTTATGTGAGTCATTTGCTAAAATTATGAGTCAAGAATTCAAGATGAGTTTAATGAGTTAATTAATATTTTTCTTAGGATTATAAATTAAGCAACTAAGAGATTAAACTTTTATTAGTCAATCTAAATACGCTTTGGATCTTTAAAATGATTTCATACAAATAGTGCTAAAGCCATTAACACATCAATGAGTGCTTTTATAAAATTAGATATGGACAATGAAAGAGAATGTTTAAATCAAAAGAATTATAGAGGTATGATAGGTAGTTTACTATATCTTACTACAACTAGACTATATCTTATGTTTAATGTTGTACTTTGTGCTAGATTTTAATCTAATCCTAAACAATCTCACTTTAAAGTAGTTAAAAGGATTTTTAGATATTTAAAAGGAACTCGTAATCTAAAAATTATAATATCCAAAATATAAAAATTTTGACTTGATTGCTTATGCCGATGCTGATTTTACTAGATGTAGAATAGATAGAAAAATCACATCTATAACATGTCTAACTCCTAGGTCATGCTTTTGTTTCTTGGTCTTCTAAGAAATAAAATTTTGTTACATTATCTATAACTGAAGCTGAATATATAGTAGCTAGTGCATATTGTGCATAAGTTATTTAGATGAGAAATACTTTAGAAGACTATGGACTTTACTTAAAAAACATCTTTATTAAATGCAATAATACTAGTGCTATTTATTTAACAAAGAATCTCATTCAATACTATAGAAATAAACACATTGATATTATACATCATTTTATTAGGGATCATGTTAATAATTATGATATATCTTTAGATTTTATTGATATACAACATCAATTAGTAGATATTTTGACTAAACCTTTGATTGAGGAACAATTTGATTTCATTGAAAGAGAGAGAGAGAGAGACATGTTGATTCTTTCAAATGCATGAACTCTTTTCATATATATATTTTGGATCATTATCCTAATTTCTAGATTTTCATGACTTGAGTTTTTCTTTTGAATCAAGATCATTTCCTATGATTCCTTCTTCTCACTATTTACAAAAGAAGAGGTTTATCAAAATGGTTCTTGATTTTTTGGTATTCATGACTTGATTTTTTATTTTTCATGTTATGACATTGATATAAATTTTTACACCATTGAATCCTTCCATTCTCTTTCTTGTTTTGATAATGAAAAATGAGAAGAAAAAGAAGTGCTAGCTCACACATTTAAGAGAAGTAAAAATTGTTAACTTGCATATCTCAAAAAATTGCTAGCTTATATGTTTCAAAAACTTGCTAGTTGAACTTTTCTTCCTTTTGTTGATGATAAAAAGGGAGAAGTTATGATGATTTGAAATTTAATCATGCATGTATGATGTACTTTAATGTTTTGAAATTATGATAATTTGAAATTATACATACAATACTCATGATTTTATAATGTATGCTGTAATATAAAAAGTCATTGTTTCTTCTTGAATTCAAAGGTTATCAATCTTTTTGAATTCGAGTTTACTTTATTTTAATATGACATAATTAGATGTTGGGCCAGAGTCAAAGATCGAGGATCGGGTCGGAAGAATCAGACATTGCGCCAAGATCATATGTTGCAGGAGTCAACATGTCAATAGATTAAGCAATATGCTGAAGAAGAGATTATTGTACCGAATGTTCGAACGAAGTGCTAGATGAATCAATGACATGCTGGATAATATAGGATTCATGCTTATAATAGTTTGTGTCTTGATCGAAGAAGTTTAGATTTAAATTGAGTTAATTTTGGGTATAACTATGTAACTCAATGATAGGACCATAGTCGGGTTGGGTCCTATTTAATTAAGTAGCAATTAATAAAAACTTTGAGAGATTATAATAAACCTCACCTAGCCACCTACTATCTTATAAAGTAGGTTGGCTAGGGTTTAATCTTGGAACCTTAGTGCTTTCTAGCCATCGCCCCCCTTACTGGGCATGTTGGCTGGGGTTTGAGTAAGGGACGCATGGTTTGATGCAACCTCCTAGTCGTTGCCCCCTTATTGAGCAAGCTGGCTAGGGAGGAGGTGTAATAAGGGGATTGGGCTTAGGAAGAGCTTCCCTAGGGTTAGGGTTTTGGAATCCTTTATAAGCATATAGTCTCCACCACTTTTAAATTAAGCAAGATATCAATTTCCTTTTAGCCTTGTGGCCGACTACCTAGGAGGGAGGAACCCCTACAGCATTCCAAGGGTTGATCCCCCTTCAAAAGATCAATCTGTGTTAGAATTTCTCTAGGGTTCTATCATTTGTTATTAGAGTAGCGATCTTGCTATTTTTGCTGCCCTTCCTGCTGCCTACTATCACCTAAGCAATTCCCACAATTGCTATTTCCGATGGCATCTCCACTACCATCCCCTTTTCTACAGATCAAATCAATCTGTTGCCTCTACCGTCACTTGCATCAAAGATATGGTATTATTCTATCACAAATACCTTATTGCTGCTACAATTTCCTATCCAGAAAAACCAAAAGAGAAGTTTTCATCTATTCCTCGCTACAAATTCTTTTCATTGTAAAGTCATCATCTTTTTGAACGAAGGAATGCTGTAGAAATTTTTAGCCACCTATTTGTTGCCTTAAAGTCGATCCTACTACCATCTCTTTAAACAAAATTCTTATATGCTTTATACATCATCTCAGCTTTAATCTATATTTGATCTATTGTTAGAATCATCTTTGAAAAATGTCCTTACGTTGTTGTAATTTTTCATCGTAAACTACTGATTTTTCGATGAGAATTATGCTATTGTAACTTGCATCATTTTTTCTTGTTGCCTTGCTATTGAAACTTTTTGATCTATTTTATCATCCTTATTATTATCAATACCGAGATCTTTCTGATAATTTCCTCCAAAAAAATTCTTGGTTTAATGCTGGAAATTTTTTCGGGAAACAGTTGTTTCTTCAACGATAATTCTGCTTTTACAACCATCACCTATTAGTAACATACCCCCACTGATCCCTATCAAACCCCTGCTACCATTAGTAGCAAACCTAAACCCATCTTCCCAGCCTTCATCCACTACTGTCATAGCCCCCAAAACTCCACCAAATCGTAGTCTAAACTACACCTAAAATAGTAGCCTAATAAGCCTAAAACCATAGCATACATCCACTGATCCACCAACCCTTTTGACCTCAAATCCCTCAATAGACACATGCCCTTAACCTGATAACAAAAGAAGGACCTTAACATTATAGATCTGAGACATACACTATGACATCTAAGGAGGCAATCAATGCTAAGTTTGAGGCCCTCGAGACACGAAAGGAGGACAAGATATTTGTCCTCTTTGCTGAACTTAGTTTAGGCTGACCACCGAGCCCGAGGAGATCTCAACAAGGAGAAAGCTCAGATCGAAAAGAAGAATTCCAGGAGAGGGGAGGACCTATGACCGAACCCCACTATCCACGCATGAGGATGGACTTTCCTAGATGGGAAGGAGACCCAATTGGTTGGATCTCATGCACGGAGAGTTATTTTCGGTATCACAAGACCCTGGAATCATCTATTGTGGACATTACTACTATACACCTCGAAAGTGATGCCATATAATGGTTTGATTGTACTCATGTAGCCTCCTCATGGAGACAATTTAAAGAAGAACTACTGATCCATTTCATACCAATCGATTACGAGAATGTTGGTGGCCAGCTAGCTAAGATTTGTCAAACTTTCACCATCTAGGAGTACCAAATCAGGTTTAAAAGGTTATTTAACCAAACTAGAGATTGGTCTAAAAGATAATTGTTAGAGACTTTCATCGAAGGCTTGAAATCAAAGATTTAGAGAGAACTTAAAGCATGACAACCATACACACTCATGGTGGCAATCTCTTTCATGCGGCTTCAAGAGGAGCAATTGAACCAAGAAGCTCAAAGGACTAGGGTCACCCCTCGACCAGTAGCACCGAGGCCTTCAGCCCCTCCTACTGTTAATCGAGCTATGGAGCCGCGAAAAGAGCGATTTGTGAAAAGATTATGTTGGCATTGCGATGAGCTGTGGAGTCGCGAGCATCGTTACAAAAAAGGGAGACCTATTATGATTGAACCCATCGAAGAGGAGGACCTTGAATATACAGAAGAGAGCCTTCATCATGAAGAGGAGGATGCAGAAGAAGAGCCCAACTAGCCGATTACTTGATGCATGCTATCGCCAGCTATATAAACCGACAAACTATGAAGGTTGCCGACCTACTCAAACAGCAACCTATTACTATCCTCATCGATACCAGGAGTACCAATAACTTTTTGAATAGTAAAGTGGCTGCTCGAATAACACTTCACATCGAGGATTGCATCAAATTTGATGTTAAGGTCATCAACGACTGGATCTTAAAGTGCGACCAAAGATGCTCACATATGAAACTGTTGCTGTAGGACCAGGAAATTATTACCCATTTCTTCCTCCTCCCAATTGATGATTATGAGGCCATGTATAGTATAGAGTGGCTGATGATGCTAGGTGACGTCTCTTGAGATTTTCAAAATTATGAAGTTTTACTATAAATGCAAATAGGTCATCCTACGCGGGAAGCGCGAAAGTAATGTAACAATCGTTTCTACTCAACGAATGGAGAAAATGTTACACAAGATGAATGGTGGTTTCCTGATGCAACTCCAGAAGCAACCAGAGGGGAAGATAATAAAAATTGAAGACCAAAACCTTACCCATCTACTTCCTAAATTTGCCAATGTCTTCACTGAATCACACAACTTTCCTCCTACCCGATAGCATGACCATCAGATTCCAATTCTTCTAGGCAAACTACCAATGAACACTTGGTCATACTATTATCCCCACCTCTAGAAGGATGATATAAAAAAGATTATGAAGGAGATGCTTGAAAAAGGGGTCATTCAGTCAAGCTGCATCCCCTACTCTTCGTCGGTGCTTCTCCTACGAAAGAAGGATGGAACGTGGCAAATGTGCATCGATTATCGAGCTCTCAAAGACATCACTTTCAAAGATAAATTTACTATTCCAATAGTGGATGAACTTCTTAATGAATTAAGGGGAGCTCGAGTCTTCATAAAGTTGGACCTCTGATCCAAGTATCATCAAATTTGGGTATGTGAAAATGATATTCCAAAAACTGCAATCTGAATGCACAATAGCCACTACAAATTTTTGGTAATACCTTTTTGAGTCACCAATGCTCCTTCCACCTTCTAAAGCCTCATGAATGATATTTTTTGAAGTTTTCGTCATAAGTTTATGATGGTATTTTTCGATGATATTCTTATTTACAGCCCTTCCCTTGAGACCCATTTTCAGCACCTACGAATTATTTTAATGATTCTTCAGGAGAATGTTCTTTTTGTCAAGCAATCAAAGTGCAGCTTTTTAAAATAAAAGGTGGAGTATCTTGGGCACCTTATATCAGAAGGAGTTGTTAGGACTCTAGCTAGGGGAGTCCTAATTTAGTTTTATTGAAGAGGGCAAACATGTAAATCCAAAGGACATTCATATAAATCCTATCTAGTTGACCCCTATTAAAGAGGTGAGGAGGCTGGCTAGGTTAGGATTAGTTTGGAGGAAGATATTTTAAGGGAAGAATAAGATACATGTCACCATAATTAACCATCCCTTATCTTTATTAAAGAGGGATTGGTTGAGGAGGAGTTAAGTTAGAATAGGTTTAGGAAGCAAATAAGCAACCGACCACCCCTAGATGGGCTGGTTGGATGTTGCTACTTAGAGTTGCATTAGGAGTTGTTAGGAGTAGGAGTCTTGAAGCAGGAGTCCTTTAGGAGTTATGATTTAGAAGACCTATTAATAGCCTTATAATCATCCATGTTTAATCATGAATAGATGAATATTTTCTGCAGCCTTTGAGCAGCAACTTGTAGGGAGGAACCCCTATAGAGTTCTAAGGAGGCTGATCCCCTATAGAGATCACCCCAAGCTTAGAATCCCTAAGGGTTCTAACTCTTGATATCAGAGTAGTGTTTTTGGTATCTTGCTGCACTTTCATAGTCATCCATTTGCCCCGATAGACATCCAAAGCAATTCCCACAATTGCTTGAAGATTGTTACCAAAATTTACCATTATCTCCACTACTGCAGATCATCCTTTGATCTCCCCGTGAATTACAACAGGTCCTGGTTTCCTACATTACTATTGCTGTAATTTAGTTATCCCAATTTAAAAAATCTAAAAAAATTTCCTATTTATTACATAAACTTTTTGTCATAAAGTTTCCATCGATATGACGGAAGTTACGTTGTAGAATTTCAGCAACATAACCTTGCAAACTGCTGTACTTTAGACATAAAAATCTAATGCAATACCTTCTCATATTCCTTGATCTTGCTGAAACTTTTGTTGTTGTTTTTTTCAATGAATTTTTTGACAGTATTATTTTTCCCTTGCTAGTGGATTCCCATTAAGTTTTACTCAATTCCTTACTATGAACTGCTGCAAAATTTTTTGACTATACTGCTAAAATCTTTTGCTGAAAGAATTCTACAGCAGCACCTTCTCGTAATCTTTGATTTTATCAAACATTTTGCTGTCATTTCCTTCTAAGAATTTTTTGACTCTCCCTTATCAATAGATTCCCCTTGAGTTTCACTTAAATCTTTGTTGTAAATTGCTAGAAAAAATTGCATCTTTACTGTTGGAATTTTTTTGATGAAAAATCTGCTGCTGCACCTTTGTCTTTCTTTTTCTCCTTAACCTACCAAAACCTAACCATCTTGCTGCCACCAACCAAGATATTTTTAGGGCATCCCTTTAGCCTCAAGATGTAACTATCATAACTTATTTTCATAACCCTAACAACACCAAAAATTGTAGCCCAAAATAGTAAACCCTTGCAGCTACAATCTTCTACCATCGATCTTTCATCCGAACCTTCCACCACCCCATGCCATTAACCGGTCAATAGAAAAAAGACAAAGACATCACTGATCTACATGCATATGCCATGGCTTCTTAAGATCCAATTGATGCCAAATTTGAGGCATTGGAATGTCGGCTTGAATCATGACTTGAATCGCACTTGGAGGATAAACTGCACGCTTTATTCACAGAGTTCAAAATTGGACAACCAAATTTCAGCAAGGAGAGAGTTCAGAGAGGCCTCCAGAGAAGGAGGATCAACCTTCAGACATGCTTTAGCCACGCATGAGGGTGGACTTCCCATGATAGAAAGAAGAAGACCCGGTGGGGTGGATTTCACACACCGAACGTTACTTCCACTACTACTGAACATCAGATGATGCTATGGTGGAAATCGTTATCATCCACCTTGAAGGAGATGTTATTCAATGGTACAATTGGCTAGAATATAATCATGGGGTTCCAACATGGAATCAATTTAAGAACATACTGTTGAACCGCTTCGGACCAACAAAGTATGAAAATATTGACGACCAACTCGTAAAGACCCAACAAACCTCTATGATTCAAGAGTACCAAACTAGGTTTGAGAATCAATCCTACCTTTCTTGTGATTGGACTGACCAAAAATTGTTAGGATCATTCATCGAAGGACTCAAGCCGGAGATAAAAGGGGAGGTTAAGATGTGGCAGCCCTGTACCATGTCGGCTACAATTTCTTTCACCCGAATACAAGAAGAACAACTCAACCAAAATGCTCGAAGGATGAGAACCACTCCTAGGCCCATGGCATATAAACCTTCTTCTGTTCCTAGTCGTCCTTCACTGCCAAAAAAATTGACAAGAGAAGAACTACGTGACCGATCAACAAAGGGTCTTTGTTGGCATTATGATGACCCATGGAGCCGCGATCATTGCTGCAAAAAGGGCTACCTCCTATTGATTGAACCTCTTTAAGACATGGAAGAGGAGGTCTAGGAGCATGAGGAAGAGGTCGTAGATGAAGAACAATAGCCGGTTGATATTATGATGCATGCTCTTACTGGCTATGCGAACCCACAAATAATGAAAGTGAGAGGACTTCTGAAGCAACAACTGATCACCATTCTTATTGATATCAGGAGCACTAATAATTTTATGAATAGCAAGGTTGCTGTCTAGATGGCCTTACCTATTAAGGATTATAGTAGGTTTGACTTTAAGGTCACCGATGGATGAATTTTGAAGTATGATCAACGATGCCCGTGGGTGAAACTGTTGTTGTAGGACCGAGAGATAATTGCATATTTCTTCCTCCTCTCTCTTGATGATTATAAGGCCATGCTTGGCATTGAATGGCTGATAACATTAGGTGATGTTTCTTGAAAATTTTGAAACTAATTATGAAATTTTATAATAAAGGGAAACATGAGATACTGCAGAGGAAACATGGTAGCGATGTAACAATGACTTGCATGCAATGAATGGAGAAAGTTTTGCACAAAGTATGCAACAGTTTTTTAGTATAACTTGAGCAATAACCTAAGGGGGAGCAACCAAATTTCAAGACCTAAAACTACTTCCCTTGCTTGTTGAATTTTTAGATATATTTAACAAACCGTGCAGCCTACCTCCTACCCGTCGGTATGATCATCGTATCCCAATTCTTCTGGGCAAGCTCTAGCAAATACTCGGCCATATTAGTATCCTCATCTTCAAAAGGATGAAATAGAAAGGATTATAAAGGAGATGCTCGAAACATGAGTTATTCAGCCAAGTTGCAACCCCTGCTCTTCGCTGATGCTTCTCATACGCAAGAAGGATGGAACATAGTGAATATGCATTAATTAATGAGCTCTCAATGGCATAACTGTCAAGGACAAGTACCCTATTCTAGTAGTAGATGAATTGCTTGATGAATTAAAGGGGACACGAGTCTTTACAAAGTTGGACCTTCGATCCCGATATCATTAAATATGAGTGTGTGAAGAGGACATATCAAAAACTTCCTTTTGGACACACAAAAACCACTATAAATTCTTGGTAATGTCCTTCAGTCTCACTAATGCTCCATCTACCTTTTATAACCCTTCTCTTGAAAGTCATTTTCAGCACTTAAGACTTGTTTTGACAATTTTTCGAGAGCATATTCTTTTTGTCAAAAAATTAAAGTGCAGCTTTCTTCAACAAAAGGTAGAATATCTCGGGCATATTATATCAGAGGAAGGTGTCCGGTGGACCCTTCCAAAATTAAAGCAATGCAGAACTGGCCAACCCCGAGAAACATAAAATCGTTGTGCGACTTTCTTGGTCTAATAGGCTACTACCACAAGTTCATGAAAGACTATGGAAAGATCAGTGCGCCCCTTACTTCCTTGCTGAAAAAAGATACTTTCTAATGGTCGGATAGAGCCTTCACTGCATTCAATGAACTTAAAGCCGCAATGATGATAATGCCCATGCTAGTGCTACCCAACTTCGACAAGCCTTTTGTTATTGAAGTTGATGGATTCGAAGTTGGAATAGGTGTTGTGCTAATGCTAGATGGCTATTTACTAGCTTATACAACTAAGGCATTATATCATTCCTATCTCAAGATGACTATTTACGATAAAGAGATGCTCACGATTGTGCATACAGTGGCAAAATGGAGACCTACTTGATCGAGCAATACTTTCAAATCAAAACCGACCATAAGAGCCTAAAATATTTCTTGAAGCAAAATATATCTTCTCCTATGCAACAAAAATGGGTAACAAAGCTTCTTAGATATGATTATGAAATAACTTATAAGAAGGGGAAAGAGAATGTTGTTGCAAATGCGCTTTCATGGCTACCCGAGCAAGCTGAATTTTCAGTCGTTTCCCTTTCGATCAGCGACTTCCTTGAAAATATTAGGAGGAAATGACAAGATAATCTAGTGACCAGTAAGATCATAAAAATATTAGAGGAAGAACCAAGCTCTATGGCTCGTTACAGTTGGGACTCAAAAGACTTGCGCTATAAGGGATGCATTGTGCTTATGCTGAATTCTACTTGCATAAAGACCATCCTTCAAGATATGCATTCTACACTTGTGGCCGGGCACTCTGGGTTCCTTAGAACCTGTAATAGAATTAAGTAAATTTTTTATTGGGTAGGGATGAAAAATATTATTGCTAAATTTATAGCATAATATATGATGTATGTTAACGACATAAAGGTGAAACATTAGCAAGTCTCGGAAAGCTGCAACCTCTACCCATCCGAAACTCGATATGGACTGATATATATATGGATTTCATTGAAGGGCTGCCCTTATCATAAGGAAAATATACAATTCTTATTGTGGTTTATCGCCTTATAAAGTATGCTCACTTCTGCGATGTTCACAATCCCTACACTGCTTCTAGCATTGCCCAAATTTTTATGGAGAATATTGTAAAATTATATGGGATGCCAAGATCTATTGTAAGTGATCATGATAGGGTCTTCATAAGCAAATTTTGAACAAAATTATTTCAGATGCAGGGTATAAAATTAAAGATGAGCACAACATATCATCCACAAACCGACGGCCAGACTGAAGTGGTGAATAGGTGTTTAGAGACATACCTAAGATGCTTCACTAGTAACCGACCAAAAGAATGGACAAAGTGGCTTCCCTGGGCAGAGTGATGGTATAATATAACTTATCGTTCATCCAAAAATGTACTCCATATGAGGCTATGTATGGCCGACCTTCCCCTGTAATCCTAAAATATATATTGAGTACCTCTAATTAGAACAAGTAGATAGGGAACTACAGGATAGGGATAAAATACTGAAGTTGCTAAAGGATAATCTCACTATAGCTCAAGCGAGAATGAAGCAATATGATCAACACAAAAGTGAAAGAGAATTTTCTGTGGGAGATTAGGTTTTTCTACGGCTCCAACTATATAAGCAAACATCGATCCAAATCAGAGCATCCATGAAACTTTCACCTCGTTTCTATGGACCCTACTAGATTTTGGAGTGTATCGGAGTAGTAGCATATAGATTGGACTTACCCGCCAGCTCTCGAATCCACCCAATCTTCCATGTGTCATGCTTGAAGCTTAAGTTGGGACAAAACGAGATAGCCCAAAGCCACCAACCTGATATGATTGCCTAAGGAGAGCTCCAGACCCAACCGAGTGCCATTATTGATCGACGGATCATGACTCGACGATGGTGACCCACTACTGAAGTGCTAATATAGTGGGTGAACCTACCAGTAGAAGATGCCACTTGGGAGAACTATGATGACTTAAAGATCAAATTTTTAGAATATATGGAGTATCAGCCTTGAGGACAAGGCTAATTTGAAGAGGGCGGGTCTGTTATGACTCTAGCTAGGGAAGTCCTAATTTAGTTTCATTAAAGAGGTCAAACATATAAATCCTAAGGGCATTCATGTAAATCTTATCTAGCCGACCCTATTAAAGAGGTGAGAAGGCTGGCTAGGTTAGGATTAGTCTGGAGGAAGATTATAATATCCCTCATTTCTGAAATATTTATAATGATATATTTTAAATTATTTATGATGACTCATTTGTAAAATTTAAGGATTTATTTATTAATTCTCTTGATTAAATAATTTTATATTAAAAGCTAATTGTTAAGGACCTAAGTGTGAATCTTAAAAAATATATGAAATAAATTATAAAAGATTAACATTAAGTTAAAAAAAAGAAACGTGGTGAGGACATGTGTCACTACCTTGTTTAAAGTAGTGCCACTTGTGCATATGCATGGGTGACACATAAGTACATTGGATGCATGTTTGCCACCTATCAACACATATGTTAGCTTAAATAATTAATAATTAGAGAAAAAAAAAGGGGTGTTTTGGCTGCAACGTGAACTTGAGGAGAAGAAGAAGAAGAAAGAAGAAGAAGAAGAAGAAGAGAAGGAAAGAAATTTGAGGATTTTGAGATTATAATCTAATCCACACCTTTGGGACTAAAATATTCAAAGGCAAATATTCTATCTTTCTTCTACTAAAATTTATCTTTGTTTTTACCTTTATTTATGAAAAAAATTCTGAAACTAATCTGAAATCTTTTGTTGGCTACCTAAGTATGAATTTGTAATATTATCAAGATTATGACCTATCTATTTTATTCTTGTTGTAACATTTAGTACAGACCTCAACTTAGTTTTTTCAAAAATAGATTCAAATATCTTTCTTTTTAACCTAAGTTTGAAGAATTTGGAGTTCATTTGCTAGCCCAAATATTTACTTCAATTGAGTATATGAAATCTGTAAAATAGAAATCTGTATCTCAAGACTTTTTATCACTATATTACTTATATCTTCATGTTGGAGTTCATGATTTGTATGAAACTTAATTTGTTAGAAAATAAGCTTCCAGACCTTTCTGTTGAACCTAAGATTGAATGATTTAGAGTCGAAATGACTATCAAAACCCTATTTTGATGGACCACATGCATTATGCAAAACAGAGACTATGATTTCGGACTTTTGGTTGCAAAATCATCAATAACTCTTTGTTGAGATTTAAATTTGTATGAAACTTACTTTGTATAAAACTGGATTAATTTATCTTTTCAATAACACCTTTCTTAAGTAATTTAGAGCATGTTTGATTATCTAAAGAACTTTATATTTTACCTTCAGAATTCAGCTGGAATAGGGATTGTATCAATTTTGCCTATACTTGCTTCTTCCATTTCAAAACTAAAATGTCTAATGCTCTTATCCTTAACTTCCTTACATATCAGAATATATTATGTATTAATTAATATTATATTCTATTATTCTGTTTAGGCGCATGTATGTTTTATTGTTCCGCTTGTGCTTCTGATATATGCCAAATTTATTGCTCATGTCCTTTTGTACTTTGGTGTTTGTGGGACAATGTGAAACTTTGTCAGAAATGGTAAAGGGAGTTATGCTTAGAGCCCGCGTGCTCTGTCGGCCCCCTATGATTTCACTCAGACATGGGTGGATGAAGCTCCTAGATGTAGAAGACTTATGTTTGGTGGTCATTCAGTGATGGATATTCTATATTATGTTTATGGTCCCACTTCGCCCTTTATGTTGTTGATATGATATCTAAAGTATTGATTTTGAGTTATTTGTATGCTTTGGATAAGAATGAAATGAATGTTATGTCTGAATGATATTTGAGCTTATGTTTGTTACTTGTTCATTTGATATGCTTTTGAGAATATTCAAATACCATTGATATACTTTCAAAAATATCCTACACCTCCTTGATATGCTCCGAAATATTTTTTATTCTCATTGATAGGCTCAAAATTATTTCGTTTGCCATTGATATGATGCTTGACATACTTATGCCTATGATATTCATCTAACTTCCAATATGACATACGAGCTTAAGTTTGATATTTATTCCTTTGACATGTTCCAAAGTATTTCATGTATTATTGATATGCTACTAAAACTTTAAATGTCATTGATGTATATCAAAATGCTTTTGATTGCCATATATGCTCCAAATACCTTATCAAATTATTATGGATTTAAGTATGCTTCAAACGAGATGAACCTTGTGGTTGTGAATCTGATTTGATGCTATATGTGAAGACTTTTGTATTCCTTACCTTGCATTCTTATATCAGGTTCAATTTGAAAACACCTTTCCTTGCTTTGAACCTGTTTGATACTTGCTGGGCTTCTTAGCTCACTCTATTGCTATCTAATCTTCTTCAGGTTAGCTCGACATTTATAAAAATACACGGGCCAAAGCAATAGAAAAGCAAGAAGTTCTTGGGCTAAATGTTCATTTGACAATATGTTATCATTGTATGTGTATACCTTGGGTCTAAAGTAAAGTTGTAGACATATTTTGAAGAGGGATAACTATGTAATGTTTTCAAAACTACCCTCTTGTTTAGGATCTTCAATGTTAAACTTGTTGTATAATATATGAAGTGGTGGTGTACGGTTGTTTTCCAAAGTCATATGGATTTTATCACATTAGTGGACTTTATGAATGTGGATTATATTTAGTTGCATTAGTTTTGGATCGGTTTGTGATTCATTAAGAGAATATAAAGAGATTATAATCTGCATAGGTGAAAGTGGTCGAATGACTGCATGTTATTCTTAATATTCTCAAATGATTGTTTTGATCTTGGATGGATTATGTTGTTGATAATATTATCGATTTATGACATGGTCACACCTCTCGAATTATGATATAATTCAGGGGGCTTGATAGGGATGGTATCAGAGCATGGTTTAAGGATTACTAAGTCACTAAGATATACTGTAGATATATCATATTTGAATTATATGTTAAGGTTTAGCGATTTTATAGAGTGATTGACAAATAAAAATTTTCTTTTTGATGATTTTAGGAAACATGAATGACGAGGTCATCAGGTCCTCCTGTGGTTGATCAATTAAGTGGAATTATGAAAACCCTTGAGGCTATGACACATGTGATACAATAGCAAGTCCAACAAGGAGGAAATGATAAAGCTCGAACATCAACTCAGGCTGGATTGAGAATATAACAGTTCAAAAAGCTTAGTCCTCCAAGTTTTAGTGGTGAACCTGAT
This sequence comes from Ensete glaucum, assembly GCA_021527575.1. Taxonomy (NCBI): domain Eukaryota; kingdom Viridiplantae; phylum Streptophyta; class Magnoliopsida; order Zingiberales; family Musaceae; genus Ensete; species Ensete glaucum. Next base: position 38,758,057 of record CM038552.1, read on the forward strand.
CCAATGGTGGATGAACAAATGGATGATGCGAATAGAGAAGATATTTGATGTCTTAAATTGTCCTGAAGATCAAAAGGTTCCTTTTGCCGCTTTCATGTTTGAAGGGGAAGCTGAACATTGGTGGAGAACAACGAAGAGAATCAGTGAAATCAGGTATGAGCTCATTACTTGGAAAGTATTCACAAAAAATTTAATGATAAATATTTTCCAGATTGTATCAGGGAGCAGAAGGAATTGGAGTTCTTAAATCTTATCAGGAAAACTTGACTGTAGCAAAATATAAAGCTAAATTCACTGAGCTCTCTAGATTTGCCACTCACATGACCGATGATGAAATTAGAAAGGCCAAAAGGTTTAAGAGAGGTCTAAGACCAGTGATAAGGAGTCGGAGATTAGCCTTAAAACTTCATTTATATGCTGATGTGGTAGAAAGAGCCTTAATTATTGAAAGAGACTTGTAGGAGATACAGGAAATTATGGGTAAGAACTACAAGGACAAGTTTAAAAGCAAAGTAAGAGAGTGAATGAATATGAAAATAGTAATAAGAGGATCAATATGTCAGGATTAGAGAAGGGAAAGCTACCTCAGAGAACTCAGTCATGTGCAAAATATGGATATAATCATAAAACGAGCAAGTGTTTTTGGGTGACTGGAGCCTGTTTTGCTTGTAGAAAACTAGTCATAAAGTAAAGGATTGTCCACTAAATAATAAGAAAGAGTCATTGCGACCCAGAATAACAGCCCATGCTAGAGTTTATGCCATCACTGAATAGGATTCTCGGGCTTCTAAATCAGTAGTCGAAGGTATTATTCATATTTCTAATAAGAATACAAAAGTTTTATTTGATCCCGGGTTCAATCTATCTTTTGTTTTACAAACTTTTGCTTATCACTTGGGCATTCAACCTAAACCATTGGATTATGAGTTGTATGTAACAACTACAGTTGGGGATACTTTGACATCAAACTTGCTTTATCCGTCTTGTTTGATTTTTGTCGGAAAACATAAACTCCTTGCTGATTTAATTCTCCTATAGATTCAGAGCTTTGATATTATACTTGGCATGGATTGACTATCTTCCTATCATGCTAGTATTGATTATTATAAAAAAAATAATCACTTTTTGCATACCAGACCAACCCATCTTTTATTTTAAGGACATTAGGCATGACTCACTTCCTTGCCTAATATCAGCGTTTCAAGCTCGTCGATTTATGCAGAAGGGTTGTTCTTACTATATTATATGTGTAAAGGAGAATTTAAATCAAACAGCTTATCTAAATGAAATTTTGATAATTAAAGAGTTCCCTGATGTTTTTCCAAATGACTTGCCTGGATTACCTCCAGATAGAGAGAGTAAATTTGCTATTGATATTGTCCCTAGAACAACACCAATATCCAAGCCTCCCTATAGAATGACACTACTCGAGCTAGAAGAATTAAGAAAGCAACTAAAAGAACTATTAAATAAAGGTTTTATTTGACCTAGTGTTTTACCATGGGGTGCTCCAGTACTGTTAGTTAAGAAGAAGGATGGGATATGGAGGCTTTGTATTGATTATCGACAATTAAACCAAGTGACGATAAAAAATAAGTATCCTCTACCTAGAATTGATGATTTGTTTGATTAATTGCAGGATACACAAGTATTCTCTAAGATTGACTTGAGGTCAGGTTATTATCAATTGAATATCAAGAAAGAAGATATCCCTAAAAATGTTTTCAGAACTCAGTATGGTCACGATGAATTCATAATAATGCCTAGTTTGACTAATGCCCCTGCAGCTTTCATGGAATTAATGAATAGGATATTTCATCCACTCTTGGATAACTGTGTTATCATATTCATTGATGATATATTAGTGTATTCAAGGAATAACCTGGAGCATAAGGAGCACTTGAGAAATGTATTGCCAATACTAAGAGAAAAGAAGTTGTATACAAGGTTCAGTAAATGTGAGTTTTGGTTAAAAGAAGTTACCTTCTTAGGCCATGTGATTTCAAGTAAGGGCATCTCTCTTGATCCAATGAAAGTCGAAGTAGTAGTTCAAGTGGGAAGCACCAACAAATGTAACTGAAGTTAGAAGTTTTTTAGGCATGGCAAGTTATTATAGGAGATTCGTGGAGGGATTTTCTCGAATTGCTAACCCCCTCACCAAGTTAACTCGAAAAAATATGAGATTTGAATGGGTTGATGAATGTGAACAAAGTTTTCAGGAGCTAAAAAGAAGATTGACTAGTGCTCCTATTCTCACAATTCCCAGTGGTAATGAAGGATTTGTAGTTTACACTAATGCTTCAAGGAAGGGTCTTGGATGTGTTTTGATGTAAGAAGGGAAAGTAATTGCTTATGCTTCTAGACAACTGAAGAGTTATGAACTAAATTATCCAACCAACGATTTGAAGTTAGCAGCAATTATTTTTGCATTGAAGATTTGGAGGCATTATTTATATGGGCAGATGTTTGAAATATTTACCAATCACAAGAGTCTAAAGTATATCTTCACTCAAAAGGAGTTAAACATGAGGCAATGAAGATGGATAGAACTTTTAAAGGATTATGATTGCACCATTCAATATCATTCGAGTAAAGCCAATGTTGTAGCTGATGCACTTAGTAGAAAATCTGTAAATTTTATGGCTAGTTTGGTTGTAAAACAATGAGAATTATTGGAAGAAAATGGTGATGAGAAATCTATTAGGAATGAGCAAAACTCAATGATATTGATGGCCTCTATCCAGGTTCAATCTGATTTCATTCAACAAATTAAAGAGAGACAACTATGAGATCCACGTTTAATCCACTTGAGGAAAGAAGTAGAAAAAGGATCAAAGCCTGGTTTTCGTGTTTCTGAGGATGGCCTGTTGAGAATGGAGAATAGAGTATGTGTTCCATATGAACCCAAATATCAATGATCAATTCCTGAAGGAAGGTCATAGTTCCAAATTCACCTTGCACCCGGGTAGCACAAAAATGTATAAAGATCTTAAAAGTCATTACTGGTGGGAAGACATGAAAAAGGAGATTGCAATATATATATCAAAATGTTTAATTTGCCAGCAAATTAAAGTTGAACACCAAAGACTTGGAGGTTTGTTACAACCTTTAGATATTCCTAAATGAAAATGGGAAAGTATCACCATGGATTTTGTTTCAGGTTTACCCAGAACCTCTAGAAAGCATGATGCTATATGGGTGATTATTGATAGATTTACCAAATCGGCACATTTCCTACCGATCAATATGACATATTCTATGGATAGACTTGTTGAATTATATATTGGTGAAATAGTAAGGCTTCATAGTATTCCAAAGGAGATCATCTCTGATAGGGACTCCAGATTCTTTTCTACATTATGGAGAAGATTACAGGAATCTATGGGCACTAAAGTCAAGTTTAGCACTGCTTATCACCCTCAAGCAGATGAGCAATCTGAAAGAACAATTCAAACACTTGAGGATTTGCTTAGAGCATATATCATGGATTGGAAGGGTGAGTGGGATAAAGATATTTCTCTTGTTGAGTTCACCTACAATAATAGTTACCAGTCTAGTATTCAAATGGCCCCTTATGAAGTTTTGTATGGACGAAAGTGCAGAACGCCTATTTGTTGGGGGGAAGTTAGCAATAGGAAATTGTTATCACCCGATAAAGTGCAGGAGACTACCAAAAATATTCAAGTTATAAGAGAAAGACTAAAGACTACTCAGAGTCATCAAAAAAGCTATGCTGACAATAGAAGACGAGAAATTGAGTTTCAAGTGGGGGATTTTGTATTCTTGAAGGTCTCTCCTTCCAAGGGTATTGTAAGATTTTGGAAGAAAGGAAAGTTAAGCCCTAGATTTATTGGACCATTTGAGGTCCTTGAAAGGATTAGTTCTGTCGCTTATAGGATTGCCTTGCCACCATCCTTGGGTCGTATCCATGACATATTTCATATTTCAATGCTTAGAAAGTATATACATGACCCTTCTCACATCATTCAGTATGAGCCAATTGTAATTAATCACAACTTATCTTATGTGGAAGAACCTATACAGATTATTAATAAGAAAGAAAAAATACTAAGGAATCAGGTTATTTCTCTAGTAAAAGTGATATGGAGGCATCATTATATGGATGAAACAACTTGGGAACTAGAGGAAGAAATGAAGAAAATGTATCCTCATCTTTTCGTCGATGAAGGTATGATTTTTTAGAGGACTAAAATTTTATTTTAAGGGGGGGAGAATGTAATATCCCTCATTTTTGAAATATTTATAATGATATATTTTAAATTATTTATGATGACTCATTTGTAAAATTTAAGGATTTATTTATTAATTCTCTTGATTAAATAATTTTATATTAAAAGTTAATTGCTAAGGACCTAAGTGTGAATCTTTAAAAAATATGAAATAAATTATAAAAGATTTACATTAAGTTAAAAAAAGAAATATGGTGAGGACATATGTCACTACCTTGTTTAAAGTAGTGCCACTTGTGCATGTGCATGGGTGACACAAAAATACATTACATGCATGTTTGCCACCTATCAACACATATGTTAGTTTAAATAATTAACAATTAGAGAAAAAAAAGGGTGTTTTGGGTGCAATGTGAACTTGAGGAGAAGAAGAAGAAGAAAGAAGAAGAAGAGAAGGAAAGAAATTTGGAGATTTTGAGATTATGATCTAATCCACACCTTTAGGACTAAAATATTCAAAGACAAGTATTCTATTTTTCTTCTACTGAAATTTATCTTTGTTTTTACCTTGATTTATGAAGAAAATTTTGAAACTAATATGAAATCTTTTGTTGGTTGCCTAAGTATGAATCTGTAATATTATTAAGATTATGACATATCTATCTTGTTTTTGCTGTAAAATTTAGTACAAACCTCGGATGTAGACAAAACTTAGTTTTTTCAAAAATAGATTCAAATATCTTTCTTTTGAACTTGAGTTTGAAGAATTTGGAGTTCATTTGCTAGCCCCTATACGAAATCTGTAAAATAAAAATCTGTATCTCAAGACTTTTCATCACTATATTGCTTATATCTTCGTGTTGGAGTTCCTAATTTATGTGAAACTTAATTTATTAGAAAATAGGCTTTCAGACCTTTCTATTGAACCTAATATTGAATGATTTAGAGTCGAAATGACTATCAAAACCCCATTTTGATGGACCATATGAATTCCACAAAATAGAGACTGTGATTCCAGACCTTTGGTTGTAAAATCATCAATAATTCTTTGTAGAGACCTTTAATTTGTATGAAACTAATTTTGTATAAAACTAGATTGATTTATCTTTTCAACAACATCTTTCTTGAGTAATTTGGAGCATGTTTGATTATCTAAATAACTTTATATTTTGCCTTTAGAATTCAGCCTGAAAGGGATTGTATCAATTCTGCCTATACTTGCTTCTTTAATTTCAAAACTGAAATATCTAATGCTCTTGTCCTTGACTTATATATACTTGCTTATATATCAAAATATTTTATGTATTAATCAATGTTATATTCTATTATTCTATTTAGGTGCATGTATGATTTATTGTTCCGCTTGTGCTTCTGATATATACCAATTTTATTGCTCATGTCTTTTTGTACTTCGGTGTTTGTGAGACAATGTGAACCTTTGTCAGAAATGATAAAGGAAGTTATGCTTAAAGCTCACGTACTCTGTTGGCCCCTTATGACTTCACTCAGATGTGGTTGGATAGAGCTCCTAGATGTAGGAAACTTATGTTTGGTGGTCATTCAGCGATGGATGTTCCGCATTATGTTTATGGTCCCACTTCGCTCTCTATGTTGTTGATATAATATCCAAAGCATTGCTTTTGAGTTATTTGTGTGCTTTAGATAAGAATGAAATCAATGTTATGTCCGAATGATATTTGAGCTTCTGTTCGTTACAAACTAATAATTGTGAGTAAGTTCATCAGTAAGTAATGATAAAGCAAAAAAAGAAATACAAACTGATTTATAGTGGTTTGGACTATTGAAAAACCAAGCGGGAGCATCAAATGCGTAGCGAAAGATTAAAATAAAATAGGTTTCCCACGTAGATCAAATCATCATGTAAAATATTGGTCACGAGAAAGCTGTAAAAATTGAAAAAATCATATTATGTGAGAGATTGTTTTACCTAGGGAGACCGTATATTCCCGTTTTTGCATATCTACATAAAGAGGATGAAGGAAGTCAAGTATCTTCCTCTCTAGTAGTATCCACATGATGGATCACTACAGTGATACTCCTCCAATTGCAATCTCAGGTCTTGCAACTCCTGCATAGAGGAAGAGAGGAGAATAAGAGGGGGTGGCCAAAGCTACAGCCTTTCAATTATGAGTCTCCTCTCTGATTTATAAAGAGCCACCAAAAATCCTAAGTATCCAATTATCCACTAATCTTGTATTATTGGATTTCAATCCAATAATCTTCTTTGACCTCTAGTTGAGCCTCATGTAAGGAGCTCATTAGTGTAAGACCTCATCTAATGAGAATAAGGGCTAATTGAATATATCCAATTCTCTATTCACTGAAGCATCCACCATATGTGTGTGACCCTCTAGGCCCGATACCCAACTGGTTATGAAGCTCTCCCATCAAAACTTCTTCTGATACAGTGAATTATTATCTCCATAATAATTTACTTGACTCATCGACTATGAACGTACTAGGCCACTACGCCATAGTCCTAAAACGGTATAGGGGGATCAAATCTATCGAACCTATCTATTCAGTTACTGTGTATCTATATTCTCTCATCCAACTAATATCTCAGTGACCGTATATTAGACATGGTACTGTCAGGCTACATACGGAATCCATCTGAGTCTTGCTCTAATCGGATTCTCTCAGAGAACATCTTCTCTCTTAATCTGAATGACCCCGGCTACGGATTTGTCTAAGCAAACGCATATAAGATATTCCTCTCATGATACAGAGAGTAGATGATCCTTTATTGATACTCAATTACCTTCATAAGGTTGGTAACTAATCTCGATAACCGATTGTACCAGGTCTAAAAAATTTTAAACTTGTAAGTCTGGTGTCAAAGAAAGGAGAACTCAAATAATACATATTTGGTATCTCAAGTCTAAGAACCAAATACACAACGAGACTATGAAATCGCGTGTCTATCTGATTATCTCGATGTCCCTCTCAAGTAACATATGATCAGAATTATTTAGGATCTGTGTTTAAAAGTAAATCGATCTCATTATCATGATCTCATTATAATCTAATTCCCATTGCACAGAACCAAGGACATCACAATATATATATGCAATAGATAATATAATGTGAGAATATGATAATAATAATCATAAGAAAAAAGATTGTATTATGTGTCACACATGTCATCACTTATATGATTGGCTTGTAGGGCACCTATAACCAACGCGGACATCTTGACTTACGTCCACTCCCAATTCCTCTTCTCTCGATGTCACCGACTTTCACTACTGATCGTCTTTCTAATTGTCAAAGATCAACTACCCTTGTTACAAGCCTACTCTTTTTACCAAACTTATGAGAGACACTTTACACCAACTCTTTTATAAAAGACCTCAATCCTTATTAGAATAACCTTTAAATGCAAGGAGGAAGAGACTCAAACACAAGTTCAAGAGTTTATAACACTTAAATTCTCAACTTTTTATTCTTAAATTAAGTAAGGATGAGTAGGGTATTTATACAGCCCCAAAGGCTTTAAAAATATAGCCAAAATTTTAAATCTCTAAGTTTTTGGAGTACTAATGGTACCACTATCAGCCCAAGCAGTACTACCATTGAATAAAACCCGAGATTCTAAGCTCTCAAGTACCACCATTAACCTAGGTAGTACCATCACCACCTAGGTGGTACCAATGGCGATAGAGGGTGGTACCACCATTTAATTCTTGAAAAAGCATAAATAGTACTTTTCGACTCTCTTAGCGGTACCACCACTTGGGCCTAACAATACCACTGCTTTGTTGAATCTCAGATTTTGATGATGAAATCAATTGATACATTTTATGATATAATTTATGTATTCAAGAAAGTGATGAAGGATTAACTATGATAGTAAAGGGTAATACAATCAGATATTGGGCCGGAGTCTAGTTCGAGCATCGGGCTGAGATTCAAATGACGCAATGGGAGCTAGTCGAGAGTTCACCGGAGGTCAGCCGAGGTTCAAACGATGTTGTTAGGAGCTCACCGAGAACTCACCAAAAATTTACTAGGAAGTTCGTCCGGAGTTCGCCGACAGGTTATCGGGAGCTCGCCGGGAGTTCGCTTGAAGAATGCTGAAAGTTCGTTGGGAGTTCACCAAAGGAAATCGGGAGCTCGTCATGGGTTCATCAAAAGGATGCTAGGAGTTCATCGAAGAGATGATCAAACAATAAAAATTGTATGTTGAGTGTCGTAGTTAGCATCATAATGAGAGTTAGTTTTACTAACTTGATTAAGAGGCCATACTTAATTAGGCTGAATTGAACTTATTATAAAAGTTATTTCAAAAACCTAAGGTTAGACATGACACGGTCTTCAAAGACATGGTCTCCAAGATGACATAGTCTTTGAAGATGTGTCAAGTGATTGACCCACCCAGACATAGTCTCCTAGACTATGTCAGGCATCTGAATCGCCTAGACACAGCCTCCCATACTGTGTTAGACGGCTGAACTGCCCAGAACACAATCTTCGAGACCAGCACCTCGGAGACACTTAGAATTTGAATTTTGGCTCCACTTTTGAGGTCATTTAGGGCCTATAAATACCCCACCTATTCTTGCTGAAAGTATGCAAGCAATTAAGAGCAAAAACCTTGTGAAAATATTATTATAATTGAGAGCTTCTCCTCATTTCATCTTATGTAGTTTTTTGTTTAAGAGAGAGCTTAGAGACATTTAAATGTTATCTCCTAAACCTGTAAAAGGATAATAGAGTTGTAAGAGGGTGGTTGATCTTCACCCATTGATGGAAGATCAATAGTGAAAGCCAGTGACCTTAATGGAGGAGGAATCGGGAGTGGACGTAGGTCAGAAATCGGTTTGCTTCCTTTTCTTTACTTTTTATTTTTAATTGCTTTCTTATTTAACTGTCTACTACCTTTACTTACACTCTTACAAATGTCTCTATACTTAAACGTATTTTTGATTTGATTTTTATTGAGAAAATATTTAAATCAACATAAATTTTTGATAAGTACTAATTCACCCCCTCCCCCTCTTAGTGCCGCTTTGATCCTAACAATTGGTATCAGAGTCATATTTCTCTTTATTTAGCTTGAAATCCAAGAAAGATGGCTTTTGTTGGCAATCAAGAGAGACTTTCTACCACTCGTCCTCCCATGTTTAATGGGACAGATTACACATATTAGAAAACTCGAATGAGAATTTTTCTACTTTCCATGGATTTTGAATTATGGCATATTGTTGAAATTAGTTTTAAAAAGTATTTCAAACCGATAAACGAATGGAATGATTCGGAAAGGAATACTTACTTTTTCTTTGAATGCTAAAGTGATGAACACTTTATTTTGTGCTCTTGATAAAAATAAATTTAATCGAGTTTCTATATGCGAAACTGCGCATGAGATTTGGCACACACTCAAAGTCACACAAAAAGGCACTACTCAAGTCAAAGAGTCAGAAATTAATTGTTTGGTATATAGCTATGAGTTGTTTCACATGGAACCAAGTGAGATTATAAGAGACATGTATACCTATTTTACGGATGTCATCAATGGTCTAAAAATGCTTGGTAAAATTTTTTTCAATTTTGAACTTGTTAACAAAATATTAAGATCCCTTCCTAAAAGTTGGGATCCTAAAGTAATGGCAATATAAGAAGCAAAGGACCTAAATAATTTTCTGTTTGAAGAACTAATCAAGTGTCTGATAACTTACGAAATGACATGTATAGTACATGATGAACTCGAGAACAACCTTCTAAAGAAAAGGAAGGACATAGTCCTTAGAACTAAGGAAGACCACTTGGAAGGAAACTCAAGTGACAATGATGATGACACGAACTTCACACTTCTTACAAAAAAATTTAAGAAATTATTAAAATGACTTAAATAAAACAAGATACTAAGAACAAAAATAAACTCAAAAAGGATCAATAATATGTTATGATTGTAAGAAGCTGAGATACTTCAAAAATGAATATCCTCGAGTGAAAAAGAAGCAACCAAAGAAGAAGAAGACGCTCAAAGTTACTTAGGACAACTCAAGTTCATCCAAAGATGAGGAGCCAACCAATAAGGTAGAAGTCATAAATTACGCTTTAATGGTATTTAGCAACGAGGCAAGTAACCTAAACGAGTCTTCTTTATCTTATGATGAAGTATTTAATATATTTAATGACTTGTTTGATGATCTTAAATTAGTTAGTAAAAGTATAAATTACTAAAGAAAGATGATGCTCCACTTGCTAGTGAGTTTGAAATTTTAAAAAAGGAGTGTGATGAACATATGATAGCTTCTTGCACTAAGTATTAAGAATTAGATATACTTAAGAAAGAAAATGTTTTGTTACAAGAAACATTAAAAAAAATTAAAATATGTAACAAATTCTTAAACATGATCCTTGCTAATAAGGGTCATATTCATAGAAAGGAAGGAATTGGCTTTATGAATAACATTCAACGAAAGCCAACCATCTTCCTTGAAGGACTTACATTATATGTTTCATCTAGAAATAAATATAATTTTTATGGAAGAATTGGACACTATGTTTATAAATGTTTATTTAAAAGGCATAGTCTACATAAATTAATTTAAGTTCCTAAAAGAACCATGAACAACTTGATGCCATTAGTAAAATTAGATAGAATTTTTCATAAGGAATCTAAAGGCAAATGAGTACCTAAACCAAAACCTCCTTTTTTGTAGGTATGTCTCTAAATAAAGGCTAGAAGCACAAAATTATACCTTAATAGTGGATGCTTAAGGCATATAACCAGAGATCCAACTCATTTCTCTAAGCTTACTAGCCTAAATGAAGGATTTGTCATATTCGGAGATAACAAGGGAAAAACCATTAGGAAAGGAACCATAGGTAACAAATCAAACCTCTTAATTGATGATATATTATTAGTTGATGGTTTTAAATATAATCTACTAAGTATTAGCCCATTGTGTGATAAAGGATACATTATCAAATTTGAATCTAATGCTTATATAATTGAAATACCACACAAAAAAGTTCTATGATTACCTTAAGAAGAAATAATGTGTATACTATTGAAATTGATAATTTTTGTAATGAAATATGTTTTTCGGCCTTAAATGATGATGTATGGATTTGGCATAGGAGACTCAGGCATGCTAGCATGAAACTGTTAAACCAAATCTTAACTAAAAATCTAGTAAAAAGAATGTCTAGCATCAAGTTCGTAAAAGACAAAGTTTATTATGCATGTCAACTAGGAAAACAAATAAAAAGTTAGTTCAAATAAGTACCTTTAGGTCACTACAATTGATCTATATGGATTTATTTAGATCAATTGATACTACAAGTTTATGAGGTAGCAAATATGTGTTTATTATTGTAGACAATTATAGTAAATATACTTGGACCTATTTCTTGGCACACAAAAGTGATTATTTTAAATTTTTTTCAAAATTTTACAAACTTGTTCAAAATGAAAAGTGTTTTATGATTTTATCTATACGTAGTGATCATGGTGGTGAGTTTCAAAATCATGATTTTCAAAAATTTTGTGACTCAAATGTGTATAATTATAATTTCTCTACTCCTAAAAATCCACAACAAAATGGAGTAGTGGAAAGAAAAAAATAGGAGCTTATAAAAAAAAGGCTAGAACTATATTAAATGAACATAGCCTACCCAAATATTTTTAGGCCGAAGCCATTAACATGGTATGCTATGTCATTAATAGGGTTCTTGTAAGATCATTACTCTCTAAAACTCCTTATGAATTATAGAATAAAAAAACCTAATATTTTATATTTCAAAGTATTTGGTTATAAATATTTTATTTTGAATGAAAAAGATATCTTAGAAAAGTTCGATGCAAAAATCCAATGAAGGCATATTTCTTGGTCATTTCTTAATTTCAAAAGCTTATCGTGTCTTTAATAAAAGAACTCTTGTAATTGAGAAATCCATTTATATTATTTTTAATGAGGTTCCTAAATTAAAGAAAATTGATTTTGATGATGATTTTGATTTTGATACTTTAAATTTGAATGATAAACCTCCACTCCAAAATAACTTGGATGCATCTACTTCCAAGGAATCCTTACCCAAGGAATGAAAGTATGCTCATCCTAAGGAGTTAATAATAAAACATATATCAAAAGGTGTTCAAACTCATTTATCATTTAAAAATTTTTATGCTAACACCGCATTTTTATCTCAAATTGAACCAAAACACATTGAGGAAGTCCTAAAAGATGATTCTTGGGTTATTTCAATGCATGAAAAGTTAAACCAATTTAAGAGAAATAAGATGTGGGGGCTTCTTCCTAGACCTAATAACCATTTAGTAATTGGTACTAAATGGGTCTTTAGAAACAAGCAAAATGAAAATGGTAGTATGGTTAGAAATAAGGCTATATTAGTGCCCAAGGATTTCAATTAAGAAGAAGGTATCGATTATGAAGAGACCTTCACTCCTGTGGCTAGACTTGAAGTCATAAGGATGCTCATTGTCATTGCTTTTTAAAAATTTTAAGTTATTTCAAATGGATGTCAAAAGTGCATTTCTTAATGGTTTCATTTCCAAAGAAGTTTATGTTGAACAACCCTCCAGTTTTGAAAATAATTTTTTTTGGAATCATGTTTTCAAATTATCTAAGGCTCTTTACGGATTGAAATAAGCCCCTAGGGCTAGGTATGAAAGACTTGGCTATCCTTATTTCAAACAATTTTTTGAAAGATAAGGTTGACACTATATTATTTTTTAAGTATTTTAAAAATAATTTTTTAGTTATTTAAATTTATGTTGATGATATTATTTTAGGTTTAACAGATGAATCTTTATGTGAATCTTTTGCCAAAAGTATGAGTCAAGAATTTGAAATGAGCCTAATGGGTGAATTAACTTTTTTCTTAGGATTATAAATAAAATAATTAAATGAGATATCTTTATAAGTCAAACTAAGTATAATTTAAATTTATTAAAATGCTTTAGTATGGATAATTCTAAGACCATAAATACACTCATAAGCACTTCTATAAAAATTAGACTTGGATAATGAAGGTGAAAATTTTGATCAAAAAATATAGTGAGGAATAATAGGTACTTTATTGTATTTAACTACTAATAGATCGGACATAATGTTTAGTGTTAGATTGTATGTAAAATTTTAATCGAATCATAAATCTTCTCATTTTAAGACAGTTAAACGAATATTTAGATATTTAAAAGGAAATTCTAATTTAGGATTATGGTATCCTAAGTCTAAAAATTTTAATTTGCTTATCTATACGAATGTCGATTTTGGAGGTTGTAAAATAGAAAGAAAGAGTACAACTGGAATGTGCCAATTCTTAAAATATGCTCTTGTTTCTTAGTCTTCTAAGAAACAAAATTCAGTTGTATTATCTATAGCCGAAGTTGAGTACATAATAGCTAGTGCATATTGTGCACAAGTCATTTGGATGAAAAATACTTTAGAAGATTATGGAATTCACTTGAAAAATATTCCTATCATATGCAATAACGCTAGTTTAACTAAAAATCTCATTCAACACTCAAGAACTAAACATATTGATATTAGGCATTACTTTATTAGAGATCATATAAATAATCATGATATATCTTTAGAATTTATTGATACTAACCATCAATTAGCTGATATCTTCACCAAGCCATTAAATGAAGAACAATTTGACTTTATTAGAAGAGAGTTAGGAATGTTAGACCATCCAAATGTATGATTTAGTAGATTTCTTGAGTTTTTGTTTGAAATTTACATGAGATAATTTTGAATACATGAGTAGCTCTTAGACTTCTCGGTTTGTTGAGCTCTCTTTCGAAATGATTCTATTTATAATTGATATTTACAAAGAGAGAGAAAAAAATTTGTGATGCATAAAATTTGAACTTTATCCTTCCTTTTATTTTACAAAGAAAAAAAAAGAAGTAAATTCTAACTTTAGTCTTCTTATTTTATCAAGGGGGAGCAATGGACTAACTTCCTCTTTTTATGTACTAAATATTATGATAAATATTTTAAAAAATTTATTTAAATATAATTGAGTATTTTTACTTTTTGTTGATGACAAAGGGGAAGAAATGACATAATTGATGATTGTAAAGAAATGGTTAGTTTGAACTCTTTGAAATGTTCTTTTGATACCAAGAAGATGAATATTTTAAAAATTTTACTATGGTATCATTAATGGTTAAATTATAAAAATACTATACTTGAATTCAAAAGTGATGATTTTTAAATTTAAATTTATTATTTATCCTATGGCATATACATAGGGCGAGTTACAGTTAACTCCTGTCATCAATTGGTTGTCATTATCAAAAAGGAGGAGATTATTGAATCTCATATTTTGATGATGAAATCAATTGATAGGTTTTTTGATCCAACATGTGTGTTAAAAAAAGTGATGCAGGATTAACTATGACAGTAAAGGATAATACAATCAGATGTTGGGTCAGAGTCTAGTTTGAGCATCGGGCTGAGATTCAGACAATGCAATGGGAGCTCACCGAGAGTTCATCGGAAGTCGACTGAGATTCAGACGATGTTGTCAGGAGCTCACCGAGAACTTACCAGAAGTTTGTCGGGAAGTTCATCGAGAGTTGGCCAACAGGTTGTCAGGAGCTCACCGGGAGTTCGCCGAAATTATGTTGGAAGTTTGTTAGGAGTTCACCAAATAAAATCCGGAGCTCACCATAGATTCATCAGAAGGATTTTGGGAGTTCATCAAAGAAATGATTAGACAATAAAAATTATACATTGAGTGTCATAGTTGGCATCATAATGAGAGTTAATTTTACTAACTCGATTAAGAGGTCATTAGGTCTTAATTGGGATTGATTTGGACTTATTATAAAAGTTATTTCAGTAACCTAAGGTCAGATAAGACATAGTCTTCAAGATAACACAGTCTTCGAAGATGTGTCAGGTGGCTGAACCACCCAAGCACAGTCTCCCAGACCGTATCAGGCAGTTGAACTACCCAGAACACAGTCTTTGAGACCAGCACCTCAGGAACACTTAGAATTTAGATTTTGGCTACACTTTTGAAGCTATTTAGGCCTATAAATACCTCACTCATTCTTGTTGAAAGTATACAAGCAATTAAGAGCCAAAACCTTGTGAAAATGCTGTTGTAATTGAGAGTTTCTCCTCATTTCATCTTGTATAGTTTTTTGTTTAAGGGAGAGCTTAAAAAATTTTAAAGGTTATCTCCTAAATCTGTAAAAGGAGAATATAGTTATAAGAGGGTGGTTGATCTTCACCCATTGAAGGAAGATCAATAGTGAAAACCGGTGACCTCCACAGAGGAGGAATCGAGAGTGAACATAGGTTACAAGATCGAACCACTATAAAATCAATTTGATTCCTCTTTTTTGCTTTTTATTTTTCATTGCTTTCTTATTTAACTGTCTATTACCTTTGCTTGCACTCTTACAAATATCTCTACACTTAAACACATTTTCGGTATGATTTTTATTGAGTAAATATTTAAATCGACATAAATTTTTTATAAACACTAACTCAACAACCCAACCCAACCCCAACCCCAACCCCACACCAGCCCCCCACCCCCCCCAAGTGCCGCTTTGATCCTAACATACTTAGGCCTACTCAAGTTCACCGCATTTGCCTTCCAACATGTCTAATTTTGCCCTGGTTCAGACCCAATAGACTCCTAATCAAGTTGGTATAGTTTTAGACCAATACCAACTCAATTTGACTCAAAATGATCACGATCAAAACTTAACCACTCTAATTACAATAATGAAGCTCTCAACATGTTATCTAACATTCCTGCATGTAATATATTCATCTGACACTTCGTCCGAATCTCTAGTGCATCGTCCTTTTCTTTGGTGTATCACCCAATCTATCGGCATGTTGAGTTCTCGCAACATCCGATCTTTTGGCGCAATACTCAATCCTTCTTACTCGATACCCGAATTATGGCATGAAGTCCACCCTTTAGCATGTCGACCAATCCTCCAACCGTCGTCCAATCTTTTACATGATGCTTTCCCTGGCCCAACATTTGATTTTTCTGCTTCAATAATTTAACATCTAAGCGTTCAAGTCTATGATCGAAGTTTTTTTCTGTGTCACTTATCTTAAAAGTATATTAGTCCATAAATTCATCAATTGATTTTATTATCAAAATCTAAAATTCAATAGATTGTAGTACACTCATCAGACCCTTAACATAGCATGTTTATATCATAGCATGCTATGTTAACGACTCCGATCCAAAAGTATTTAGATATGCTCTATTAATTAAGCATGATCTTTGTCATCTCTTATAAGCTATTATTCTTGCTCTCAACAACTCTATTTTGTTGTGAATTTGTTGGAGTAAAAAAATTATTGCCATACCCATTCAAATAATAAAATACTTAAAAATTATAATTTTTAGATTCATCACCATGATCAATAATCACAAAAGCGTATTTACTATCTGTTACACTTGTGATATCGATAGGTCCAAATAAATCCATGTAAATTAGTTATAATAGGCTAAAGGTACTTGTTTAGTTTTTAGGTTCAAAGCTACTCCTTATTCGCTTTCCTAATTGGTATGTATCATAAATTTTATTTTTAATAAATTTTATTTTAGATATTTCTCATAAGTTTTTTAGTTTTAATTTATAAAATTAATTTTATTGTAGTATGTCTTAGTCTCCTATGCTAAAGCTATATATCATCATTCAAAATTAAAAAATAGATTGCATCATAAAAATTATCAAGATAAATCATATAAACATTATCACTTCTTATAGCTATTATATATTTATTTTTATTTGGTATTTCTATGATGTGAGTATATGATTCAAATTTAACACTATATCCTTTTATTATAAAATTGGTTAATGCTTATTAAGTTGTGTTTCAAATCATATATCAAAGGTATATTTTCAATCAAGATATTTAATTTGTTACCAATATTCTTAATGCCAATAATTTTTTCTTTTGTTATTGTCTCCAAATGTATCATATCCTTCATCTCAGCTAGTGAGCTTTAAGAAGTTTGTAAGATCTTTGATCATGTGCCTTAATTATCTACTTTCAAAATATCATCTTTTGCTCCTAGCTCTTACTTGAAGATATATATATATATATATATATATATATATAAGAGAGATTTGTTCCAGATACTCATTTAACTATAGATCCTTCATACTTAGATCTATCTTTTTTATCTTTTGACTTTAAATCATTTATGGTTACTTCATAAACCCCAACTAATTTAGAATGACTATATTATTTACAATAGCATGTGTAAGTATAGTGATAATTTTTTTAAAAAACTATATTTAATTTTAAGAGGAATAAATATTATGGGTATTTTTATAAATTTAGTTAACTTTTTGATGTATGCAACTACTTGTGAAATTGATATATTCTCTTTTAAATATATAATTTTGTTTAGCAAGAATCATATCAAATGACTTATTTTTAATTTTAAAATTTTCTAATATTTATTATAGAAATGTTTTCTTTTTTAAGAGATTACATTCATTATATTATTGCTATAATAGAATTATTTTTGTATATTCTATTATACCATTCGATAAATAATACTCTAGTTTTGCATTCATGATAATTAGATTATTTTATATTTTAAGTATATTATTTTTAAAATAATTATTTTAAAAGTATGATATTAGATGATTTAAAATTTTCACATTTAGTGCAAGAGGTATAATAGATAGATGTGTATTTGTTATATATAATTTTTAATATATCAAATTCATCAATAAATACTACATGATCTCTTTTTAGTAAATTTTATTATTTATCAATCTTTTTGAGCTTATCATATGCATCATGAAAAGCCCAATTAATTCTTCATGAAATATTTTTTTGGAAAGTCAAAGTAATTAAGGCATAATTTATCACTTCTTCATTGATTTACTTTTTCACTTTCTACTTGATTAATCTCATATTGTTTTGAGCATTTTCTTTTTCATTTAGGTCGATGACTTCTTCTTCAATGATAAATATTTATTTTTGAAATGTCATGACTTTTTTTAGTAATAGCATATGGTTGTAACTTTCTTGGACTCACTTTTAGTCTTTCCTTCTCTTCTTGCTAGATTTATTTTATTTTTCCTCATGAACTGGTTTAATCTTTTTATAAGAAGTGTCATATCTTCATCATCATCTCTTGAGTTTTCCTTCGAATGATTTATTTCAATTTAAGAGTAATATTCTTCTGTTCCTTAAAAATATTTTTCTCTTCTTTATCATAAGCTTTGGATAGGTCATTAAAGATCTTATAAGTTTTTCAAGAGAAAATTTGTTTAAGTATTTAACTTCTTGGATCCTAGCTTTTGGAAAAAGACTTTAGAATCTTACTCATAAACCAAGATTAGTATAGTATTTAACTTCTTGGATCCTAGCTTTTGGAAAAAGAGCTTTTAATCCACTGGCAATATCTATAAAATGGGTGTACATAGATATACTTAGTTTTATTTTAAATAATTTATAAATATAAATCAAAAGATTAATTTTAGAGTAACATCAAGTGTTGTCATATATCATATGGAATATCAAAAATAGAAACTTGATTAAACTCATTTGTATCTAAAGTATAAAGTAATATATTCATAGTTTTAGCATTTAAAAAAATATTATCATTTTAAAACCATTCTTTTTATCCATTGGTTTAAAAGATTTTTAAAAATCAAACTTGATAACATTTCATATATCAAAATTTATAGAAAATAAAAATTCTCATTTTAGTTTTTTAATAAGTATCGTATGTCTTATTGAATATAGGAAAACGAATGATGAAATTACCCTTTTAATTGTTTGAAAAAATTATTGGATCTATCTTTGGTATTAATCTAATGAAAAAAATCTTATACTAATTGTTATGATCTTATTGTTACTAAGAGGGATGACAAATTAACACCAAATTTATAAGTTAAAGTTGAAGTTAAAACCCAACTAAAAAATTAACACATTTTAGAAACTTGATTTATAAGTTAAAGTTGTGATTAAAAAGAATAAAATTAAGTCATAAATAAAAAGACAAGTAAAGAGATGGAAACCAATTTATAGTTGTTTAGTATTCTCAGTCTATATCAATTCCTGATTTTTTTTCCCTCAAGGCTATCGACTATTATTATCGATCTTCTATTTAATGGACACAAATTAACTACCCTTGTTACAACTTTCTCTTTTTTGGGACTTAAGAGATAACCTTCACACTTTTTTTTTTTACATAAGAGATCTCTCACCTCCTACAATTTAGAATTTCAACCAAACTTAAGAGGAGGAGGAGACTCAAACATGCTTAAAATGAGATCTTATAATACTTTACTAGCTTAGAAATATATGCTTCATCAATCAAGCTTGACTGGGATCTTTATAAGCCTCAAAAGGTTTCAAGAATAAAGTCAAAATTTTAAATCCATGAAATTTTATGGTACGAACAATACTATCATCAACATTGGACGATACTACTATCATAACTTTTGACAGTTGCAATTCTAGACTCTCATGATCTCACCATCATAATTTTTAAATTTTGAGTGGTACTATTGCTGCCATTGGTGGTACTATCATTAGAAAAGCTGATAAAGCACAAAAAGTAATTATCAGACTCGAGCAATAATATTGTCTGGACCTAGTACTAACCACCACTGAGGCTTGTTTTAGCCATTGGTTTGGTCTTCTATTGGCTCAATTCAGTCTGACCTCAAGCCCAATGGCTTTCTTAATAAGTAGGCTTTGTTTGGTCTTGGTAAATCTTAAATTGATTGAAAATGACCTTGATTAAGATCTTGATAAATCAACCATATATCTAGTAAGTTTACAAATCTTTCAGTATATTGTATGCTCTTCTGACATTCCCTCTGATCTTTCGAGACTTCATCTGAACTTCTAACGCATCGCTTTTTTTCTCAATATATCGCCTATTCCACTTATGTGTCGACTTTTCTACAACATTCAATCTTCTTGTACAAAATTTGATCCTTCTGGCAGATGCTCAAATCATTAGCATAAAGTTTAATCTTCGATATATCGATCAATCCTTTAGCTCGATGTACATTCTTCTACATAATAATTTCTTGATATAACGTTCGACTTTCTTGCTTAGTAAGTGGCCTTTTGGTGGTTCGATTATATGATCAAAGTATTTTTCCTATTTTACTTATCTCAAAAGATATTAATCTCATTTATAAGATTCAACATTTAAATATTATATTAGTCATATAGTGTATGAAAGTTTGATTCTAACTTAAGGTGAGGCTATAAATACTTAATAATATCAAATTTAATTTTTATATTTTTTTATGAGATTTTCTTTCCTTCAATAAATTTTCTAATAAGATGTTGTTACGTCTATTGTTATTATCTTATTGTACTATTAATATTAATTATTTTATTTTTATTAATAATAATATTTATGGTCTTATTAATATATTTCTATAACATCTCAAAATAATTTTTTTTCATTTTGTTTTCTTTTCAAACTCTACCTAATCGTTGGCTAGTATTTCTCTTCTTCTTTTTTTCCTTGATACTAACGTCACTCATCCAAATTGGCATTCTCATCTCATCGGCACACATGTTATTTCTTGATTATCTAACAGTGATATGTAAGTATTGTTGGTATTTGATTCTCATCTATGTATGTCAGCAATCTGAAGCCATGGCTTTGGAGGTTGAATGATTTGAGAGATGACACTCGAAAGATCAGTTCTGATGTGAATATTGTCAGTTTTGATTGCATTCCTTGGCAATTATATCTCCCCCGTCTCATAGTATTGCCAAACTTTATAGCATATAGGTATTATCTTTTTTAAAAAAATTCTAAAATTTATTTAATCATTAAAATATAAAGAAAAAGGAAAAAATAAAAAAAATATCAAAATATATATTATAATTCAGAAGATTATTAATTTTGTATGAAGTTTGAAATTATTATATTAAAAGTTTAGAGGGCGTATCTTGCTTCATCGATCTTTCACAATTTAAAAGATCATGGTTCAAGTTAACTTACGAGAGTTCGAGTCGTATCGATCTTTCACGATTTAAAAGATCATGATTCAAATTAACTTACGGGAGACTCAAGTCATAGATACGATCTTTATAATTTATAGACTCGAGTTAATTACATCGGTTCTCTCTAACCTTGTAGTAGTGGGAAGACTTAGTTCAACAAGCATATCCCATTTATATATTTGAAACTTTATAATTTATAAAGCACCATGATTGTTGTCTTTATCACTTTGTAATTAAGTTATATATAATATTCATTCATAACTTAAAACTTGCATTCATCATATTTGATCTTCTTTTTTCTTTTTTTTTTAAAAATCCCCTAAAACTACTACTCCCTTCCTTGTTTGGTTGCATGAAAAGTAATGGAAATCATTCCTTTTCCATGAAGCACAAATGAGAGATGTTTGAATTCTGGAGAAAACAAACCTTAAAAATACATAGGAAGGAGGTTGTGGAAAAATTTTCTTTCATTGTCTTAAAAATGAATCTGAAAAACAAGAACAATCTTCCTAAAATATGAAAAAGATTATCTAGCAAACATCAAAAAAGATTTCTTCTGAAAAGGAGAGTTATTGTAGATTTGTCTCCATCAAAACATGCTGAATTCTTATTCAAGTTTATAATAATAATTTATTCCACTGTGAAAATTGATTTACCTACTTTTATTGGATTATGATAAAGTTCAACTGAGGCTATATTGTAATAGTATGATAACAAAAACATGGTGGGGTGATGAAGACGTCTAGTTTAACATCTACTGAAAAATAAGAAATGATAAACCTTTGAAGTATCAGTCATCCTCTACCCTTGAGGGATCCACTCTGTAAGAGTAAAACCATGCAAACCCATAGGTAATGAGTTTTCAGGGAACTATAGGATATATTAGTAATGTCATGTCACTGATGGGAATCTCAAGCTAGCATACAACAAATTATTTGTTCTCTTCATAACTACTCACTATTTAGACAATCATAAAACTTGACTCTTGAATCCGTATAATCAGATACGGTGATCATATATAAAGAAAACTGCAACAAAGCAATTGCACCTCTACTTTTGTGCCACATGAGAAGAGCAGATTTATGAGTGATTATATTGGCAGGCCAAAAGAGTAGTAATCTGCCCACAACTTCTCATTATTTATTAACATACGGATTTATGTTTTAGTTGGATTAAATTCATGATCAAGAGACCTTCACATTGCCTTTTAACTTTACAAGAGAAACAAAGCATTTATTTTTAACTGGTTTGGACATTGATGTAGGATGTGACTAATATCAGAGTTCACTTAAATATTTCCACATATATCACTGCTATTTTTTCTTATTTTTATTATGATTGCCCGAAACTAGATGTTGGTTAATTTGTCACTAGTTCTCGTTAAAATATTCTGCTTTGCATTTGCTCCATCACTTGATAAATTTGTTATCACTTAGAACTGTCCAAGCAAATTAGAGCAGGTTGGGTTGAGTAGGTAGGGATTTAGATATGACCTACCTTCCAATCATTGTCCAAAGGCAGATTCCCTTTGCTGCAAGCTTATATGGGTGTATGGTACATATATATATATATATATATATATATATATATCCTTCAGTATTTACATATGTACTTACAGCAATCTCTTCCCAGCAGGTATTAAGGCAAACTAAAAATCAAAATTCAATCATGTAGCTGGATGAGTCCTCTGTTCACTTAAAGGACACATTAACAGACAACTGGAAGAGCACGACACTTCTTCCATAATTTTGCTTGGTCAAGTGGTAGAGATCAAAGACTCATACTCTCAAGCTTATGCAGTAAGGTGGGGTGTCTAATTAATGGTCTTCTAACCCCAACCAATTAGGGATTCCATGGCCATGTACCAATCACCAGCTGAAAAGGGTCTTTCGATTGGAGTCTGTTGCATGTCATGAAGAAAGTTACTGGACCATCAGCTTGTGACTACTTAACTTGCTCATCAAAAACATGGAAGCTTATATCATCAACAAGGGATAGAAAAAGAAAGTAAAGTTGCCTCTTGAGGCGGAATATTGAAAGAGACCCTTAACATTGGGTAAAAAAGAGTTCGTGGGGAAGCCTATCTAAAAGTGGGCTCCATGCGATCAAAATCTCCTTATTCCTTGACAAAAGGGAGGAACTATTGAAGAGGGTTTCTCCTCATGAAAGCATGCTGTTTTGGAGGATGAGGATCCTTCAGAAGTCCACACTGCTTCCATATAACATCATCCTACAGAGATCTTATTGCTCACTGCAATAAGCATAGTCTCAGGTGGAAATCAAATATAACTCTCTGTGAAAGCATTTGACCATGATAGCAGTAATCAAAAAAGAGAACGACTAGGTTCTGATAGTTCTATTCCATGTTGAAAACACATAAATACCAGTCTTTAAGGAATTTTCTTCTCAGCTGATGCGTATCAACAACTGATCTAGACCATTCTGCAAAAGAATCAGTATTGATGTGAATACCAAAGCTGTGTCACAAAACTTGGTATTGATCTAGACCATTCACCATTCACCATTCACATTTACAAGATGCACTAATGAGCTAAGGAATGGACTTGCAGACACTGGAAAGGATGCAAAGTTGCCAAGGGTAGCAGACGTGGTATGAAAACTATATTTAGAACATTCAAATATAGATATGCATTCAAGTGATAGTAAACTAGGAACTTAGAGACCCAGAGCTTCCATACATGATGATGTTTGATATCTAGTCACTGAACAAACATCATTACACGCTTTGCACTGGACAAATAGCAATTTATGGATACTGAACAGCTTTTCTGCATATCTTTTATTTTCATTTCAAGATCCATTCAACATGCAACTTGCGACACAACATATGCCATCAATCAGGATGAACAACAGCCAAACAAACAAAGGTCTATGTCTCCAGATAGAAGCCAAATCCCTCACACATCCAGTGAAATTATGAAGGAAAAGCATCTGTCATGATAGACATGACCCAGGCGGCCAACTCCTCTTGATCACTCCGCCACGTACTCTTCCTCATCTGCTGTTGCATGTTGGTACTGCTCGTACTCAGCCACCAGATCATTCATATTGTTCTTTGCCTCACTGAACTCCATCTCATCCATACCCTCTCCCATGTACTAGTGTAAGAAATCCTTCCTCCTGAACTTGGCCGTCAACTGCTCGCTAACCCTCCCAAACATCTCCTGGATGGAAGTCAACTTCCCAACAGAAGTACAAGCCATATTCACCCCTCTTCAACTTCCCAACAGAAGTACAAGCCATATTCACGGAACATAATGTCACATACACTAGACTTGGACATTGTTCCGTATCCACTCTTTGAAGTAGGAAGAGTTATTATCATGGGCATTGAGCATCTGCTCATCAACTTCCTCTGTGCTCCTCTTCCCGCAGAACATGACTGAGGCAGTTAAATACCAGCCGGGGCGGGTTCAGCTGCACAAGTCATGTTCTTGGCATGCCACATTTGTTGGGTCAATTTAGGAACAATGAGGCCCCGGTATTGCTGTGAGCCCCTGGAGGTCAGGGGTGCAAACCCTACCATAAATAATTGGTTTACAGCAAGCTTCCAAAGAGAAGAATAAAGCTGGCCAGTGAATCAAGGCAGCATGTGACACCACTTATTGTAGCAGAGATAAGGTGTTTAAGATCACCAACTGAAATATATGACACAATGTTATAGGATCAATGAACAACATCAAAGCCACAATGCAAATTGGAAAAATAATTTTGAACTCAAAGGAATGGAAACATTTATTCAAGATTCAAGAAGCTAAATGGTAAAAATATCCTAACGCATGCATTTTGGATTTTTCAATAAAAAAATTACATCTTCCAGTACAGAAAATGACTTGCACCCAAGACTAACAGAAAAAGGAAATAGATAAATGGATCGAGAAGGGAGAAATCAACTACATATTACTTTTGACACAAAAACTTTATCAAACTTGTAGGTTTGAAAGAAAGCATTCCAAAATTTTAGCCAAAAGAAAATAATATCAGTGTTCATAATTTCTCCTTCTGTAGAAATGGTCACAAAAAATGCAAATCTTCAGCAGGCATGAAAGAATTTGAAGAAGCAAGTAGTACTCACATGTGGGGTTAGCAAGCTTGACATCATACAGTGCTTTGTCAAGGACCATACACTCGTCAGCATTCTCAACAAGTTGATGCACAGAGAGGGTAGCATTGTGTGGCTCCACAACTGTATCAGATACCTATTTCCAAATTAGGACTGATGTCTAACCAGAGACAGGAAGCTATGACAGGCTTATGACCATATAATGTACATTAACTTGATAAAAGATGATGTATTACCAAATAACAGAAAGATGATGATAGAAAACATGAACTACATAGTTTCCAAACCATTTTATCAGCACCAATTAAAAATTGTAGTGAGATCAGCATCATCCGAATTGATGATTGTCCACTTGAAATGCAACACTAAACAGCTGATACCAAGTAAAAATGCACCAAAATTGGGTATCCTATAGAACAAAAGAATTTCTTTGTCAAATATACACACAACTGTTTCCTCTGCACTAGTTTTACATCAAAGGCTTGTGTTCCAGTTGCTATAGCATGAGATATTATTGGTCCCATAGCTTATGCCCACAAGGTCAGGGGCAGACATATCTGTCATCCATCTTTTTGCTCCACCAGATTCTCCTAATATATTGTAAGCATAAGATGAATACCCAACCTCTGCTGAGCATGAACTTGTGAACCCCATCCTTACCAACTTCTGTGTTCTAGATAGTACTACAAGGCTGGAAAATGTGGAGAAACTATTACCGACAAAAACATCTGCTCGTGAGCATACTTCGTAGTCGATTGCAGACTGTATGAGGTAAGGGTACTTCTCATATATGCCCCAGACTCCCAGCCTCTTTTTCTCTAATGGAAGAAGGCCATCATTCCATCCACTTAATATTGACTCATCCTCTAAAAGGGTGTCAGCAACTGCAAGATAAACCACAACAGGCTGCTGTATGCTGGTGATTTGGGATACTCTTTCCATTATCTCCTCTTTGCTGCTGCAGATTTGTTCGATTCTCAGTTTCTGCTCCAATTTCTTACAGTGGATCATCCAGTCTTTCTCTATCCTCATGTGAACAGCCACATAAGGCACATGCTGACCAAGTGAGCTATCTGCACTTTCTTCATTCTGAGAAGCATCGATTTTATATCTGACCTTGCTACCTACCTCTTTGATCTTCAAGATGACCTTAGCCACCTCATTTTCTATCTCGTCGACTACCACAAGACACTGGAAGATCTTTGCATAATCCTTAACTGGCCAATGATCATGCCAAAGGAAGGGATTCTTTCCCCCGATGCGAATAACTTCAGAATTGTCGACTGACTCCTCTCTGCATTGCTTTAGCTGATCAAGATCTCTTTCTTTTGTCCACTTCCTACCACTTCCCTTCTGGATCTCAAATGGCGTGCTATGATTCAGAAGATCGGAATATCGTCCCAACTGGACAAATCCATCACAGAGACAGTTGAACTTATCAAATTGATATATCTTATTGAATGCCATAGGTTTCAGCAACTCTACTTCTTTGTAGAATAGGGATGCGCTCAAGCTAGGCATCAGAAGAGTTCTGTTCAGAAATCTCGCAGTCAAACATGCCCTGGCCAAAGCTATTTTCTGATTGTTCAATCCCCAAATAATCTGAGGAACCTCAAGGAACTTGTCTCTCCTAACAGCATGCTGCAAGTTAGAGGCTGCAGACATGGCAATCCAATTAGAGGTCCTCCGTGGAAGCCAATTGGATCCAGTGAATGGATAAATGACAGTTCTGAACACAAGAACTAATATTACCAGGATGAAGCATCTAAAAACCATACACTTCATGTTGCGACTGCCCAGCTTAAGTAATTCAGTGTTTGCAAAACTCATTGTTAATTTGCTCGACTCCTTTCTTATGCTAAGAACCACTATGCTCCTGACATTCTTGCTGCATCACCCCAAATGCAGGGATAAGCCATCTAGAATTTCCTTCAAATTCCTGTTTCACTAAGAATTATATCAGAAGAAATTCAAGAACACCAAGTGCATTAAGATCAACGCCTTGAAATCAGACCTTGGCAAATCTTTCATAATCCCCTTATAAGTTAACTCATGAAACCTGACAAATGTCAAATACCCAGAAACCCTTAGCCCTCACTAAATGGACCAAAAGATGCACCAAGGTTCAAGTTTCTGTGGCGCCATACATCTGAATCCCGATCCTTGGAAATGGAATCCTTCAACGTTCTTGTGGTTTTCTGCAAGTCTCAAGCACAAAACTTTTAGAAACTGCATATTCTTATATTCTTATTGTGAAAATAGATTTTTAAAAAATGAACAAAGCTTCAACGTCTTTTTGTGTTCTGCAAGTCCCAATCCCAAGCACAGAACTCTAAGAATCTAACATTGTTGTATTCTTGTTACAAACAAAGAGTAAGAAAAAAAAAAAAATTAACTCTGAACAAAAGAAAAAACCAAGTTTCATTCTTATATGTTATCAAATCAATAAGATTCATGAATACACTATACTAAGGTCAAACAACTGATCTCCTTGCGGAGTAAAAGCAATATTTTTAATCAAACCCTACACAATAATCTGCAAATTGCTGATAAATTGCAGCAGTTGACAATAATCATGCATGCCAAACCACTTGTCAGTATGAGCTCTTCAAAATGAAATAATCCAACTGGGAAAAGTCCCATCTCTCACAACTTCCTAATAGAAGGTAAATCCACTTTAGCCAAAAAGACTGACCAAAAACCTTATGATACACAAAACAAAACCGCTCTTCCCGTAGAACTCATCGATCCACATCACAATTCGAGATCTTGGTAACACTCAATGAAAGTGGAAGACCTCCCATCATTTAGAAGCACGGCCTAATAGAAATTGCATACCAACAAGGGCAAAAAAAAAGCATAATTTGCCGTTCCAAAGAACCAATTTCCTGCAATTATCCAAACGAAAAGAAAAGGCAGAAAGTATCCACATAAAAAAAGAAAAAGAAAAAGCGACAATCAGAGACAGAATCCTTCATGGGGGGAAAAAAACAATTTTTGTATAAATAAAAGTTCTTCGAAATATCACATCTCAGTACAGAGGGGAAAATTCCGATCCTCAAGTCCTATAAAATAGTCAGAAAAGAAAAACCTAGGCGACCCTGAAAAAAAGCATCTCAACATGGTGAGGAACAGAAAGACATCATGAAAGAATAAATGAATCAATATATGAAGAATTGCATCATCAAGAACATACCCTGACACAACCCCTTTCATGCAGAAAAACCTGATCAACCCACAGGGAAGAAGGGTGGGGCAATCTCTCTCCCACACACACACACACACAAGTGGAAACAACAATTAATAGGGCTTCAGCCTTGGCCTCACGACCAGCTCCAAAACCAAAGTACATGATATATGGAGGGCTAATGCAACTAAATTCATCTTATTTTAACCTCTCTCTTTCTCTCTCGTCCGCAGTGGCACCCTTTCTGCTGTAAAATGAAGGAAACGCTCTCTCTCTCTCTCTCTCTACATATTATATACGGAAAAGGAACATAGGGAACCGGAACAGTTGGCATGTGGGCAGACCTGTTCTCGGGCTGCCAAAAATGCCCATCTCTACCCATTCGTCATCATTTGGGGTGGTAAGCTGTGGAATTTAGTCACCTCCATGTTGGCCAGGTGTTGGTAAAAGCTCCCTAATTCTTCTCTGTCTCTTTGACCGAGTAGCAGAGACCGGAAGTTCGATGACAATTTCGGAACCACAGCATGTGCATTTTGTGGACTTTGATCATCCTCGTGTGGGCACCCAGTGGTGACCACTAATAAGCTAAACAGAAAGAAAGACATCACATAGATAATAATTCAATGCTTTGTTAAATAGAAAGAGACATAAGATTTAAATTGATAGCCTAATATGTCTGACGCCAGACAAATTCCAGAAAATTCAAATTGGCAGATGCATACCTAATATATGTTCAGATGGGAGGTGTTTGACAGGTATCTTTCTCATGCATCTTTTTGGCAATGTTCACCAAACATAGTCCACAAAGATTGTCCAAAATCTTTTATGACAGGTATAAGATTACAGCTGCAGCCACAAAGATTGTCCAAAATCTTTTATGACAGGTATAAGATTACAGCTGCAGTCACAGGATCCCTGTGAGCATGACACAGCAGCTGTCTGACACAATAAGCATGCATCATTCGTTGTACAATGCACCGCATGCAGCCGCCTACCTCCGCACCTTGAACCGAACTACTCCTCATGGAAGAGGGGATGCACCATCTTTATGCTGCAGCATTCGCGTGTGTTCCTCTTCGAACAATTACAGACTACCGTCCATGATATCAAGTATTTGCTCGACCAAGCAGTCAACTGCCTTGCTCTGAAGGTCAACCCTCCAATTCTGATGAACCTTGATGTGGAAGTTTTCCTCAACTCTATCCCGTATCTTTCTCTCTTTTGGGATGCGTCGGACATGCCGACGCCATGATTAACTAATAATACTAGTAAGTTTAGGGGAACATGTAATTAACTTATTCTGCTGAAGATATATTGCAACACGACCATGGAGGAGGGATGGGGGAGGGAAATTTCACAAACACTTGGTAGGCAAATGTTCCGAACCCACTTAATATAACTGGATAAGGCAAACCAAACAGCAAAAAGAATACAAGAGAGAAAACCACACTGCAAAGGTATTCATTTATATGCACCAAACCAAGCAGGAGAAGAAATTTGCAACTGTTCACGTCAGAGCACAGAAAAGCATAAACATGTGTAAGCAACTCAAAGGTTAGCAATTACGCCTCCCAAAGGATTAACTAGAGATCGTCATCACCCTATGGCATGAAGCACAGAGAGTTGGAGAACGGCGATCTACAACGCCAGTGACTAGAGAAATTAGTACTCACCTGTAGACATGATACGGAAGGCGTTGGCCGATGTGCACAAGCAAACCAAGGGAAACTCCTATCTGTAGTTGCACCAAATATTTGAAGTGCACAATAATCTTAAAAACAAAAATACACAGATTAAATGGTAAAAGCACTCATGAGGTCAATGTTCCATGACATCTTGTCTCCACCTCCAATTCATTATTTCCTCTCTCTCCTCTATTTCATGTTTACCACGCAGAAGAATTAAATTAATTTCTAGGAAGTCTGCTTT
Organism: Ensete glaucum; assembly: GCA_021527575.1. NCBI lineage: Eukaryota > Viridiplantae > Streptophyta > Magnoliopsida > Zingiberales > Musaceae > Ensete > Ensete glaucum. Next base: position 38,788,447 of record CM038552.1, read on the forward strand.
TTCTATGGAGAGTTGTGGCAGATCAGACATCACTATAAATTTTAACTTTAATTGTCAAATTTAAATTCATCAAAATGCGTGGGTGCATTGGTTCATTATTTAAAATTATTTTATGACATTTTTTATCTATTTAGTGATGTTGTTACAGTTTAACTTTTAACTATAGTTTGGAAGCAGCTTTCAATCATTGATCCATTTGGTGATGTTATTACAATTTTTTTTAATACAAGAAAATTCATCAAATGATAATATTACAATTACATGAAATTAAACAAATCATATACTCTTTCAGTATTTGGAGGAGGATTGATTTTAGGATACAGTTTGGAGTATGGTCTTTTTCTAATGTTATTCTTAATTGGATTTATATTTTTATAAAGTTGACATCTTCCTTACCAAGATAACATTTTCGTTCAATCAAAATAAAAAAATTTTTATTTTTTCAGCATTTGATTTATTTTTAAAATTAATTTTAAAATTAACTAGAAATATTGAAGATGTTACCGTATGTATGACAACTTATAACGTATCTAAAATACTCGTAAACTAATCAAAATTATTTAAATAAAAAATAGACAAAATGATCCTATATCAATAACTTCTGCAAATAATTGGTACCACCAAATAAGATGTGCTATTAATCTTAAATGTATTATAATTGAGACACACCATTATCTCTCCACCTTGATCAATTTCTTAATGTATGTTTAGCCAATATTTTACTCAGATATATGATCAATAATTAAAATTGATAAATGTTGAATTAAATGAGCAAGAATTCAAAGTGTTTAACCTATTAAGGAGATACTCCATATACAGTAAGTTCTAACAAAAAAAGAAATATCCATCATAATATTGTTTTAAGTCCCAGAACGTCCCCAAACTAGTGATATAGTATGTTATCCACCAACTACACTTAAAATGCTTCAAATTTTCTTTTTATTACTTAACTATCTAGTGAAAATAAGAAACATTGATTATTAAAATTATTATTATTATTTTTGCCTTAGTTATTTCAAACATTTATTTATTATCTCTTTGAACTAAAATAAATCATTTATACATGTCTTAAATTTTTTCTTACACCATTTACCTCTAAAAAAATTAATTCTTTTTTATATATCACTTGCCACCAGGAAAAACCTACCTACCTTTATAAGTTATATAATCATTTAATATGTAAAATATAAAATAAGAGAAAATTAGAAATTTAGTCAATAACTATTATTTATCCCTTTAAATTTAATTTTAGTAAACCCTAAAAACTTATATAGATAGAAATTAGTGCTACTGTAGAGACATTTAAACTCTAAATTAGATTTTTATATTTGGCAGTGAAATATTATGATGAGAATATTACAAATTCAAATTAGTTAGTAAACATAGTGCTTAATCAAAATTTTGGGTGGATGTTAAGACCAAGCACAGAGGTGAAAGATTTTAATAGTTGAAATCACATTGCATTAATACATTAATATATATTATATAAAATTATTATATATTAAATTTTACATAAAAATTAATTTATTGAAAAACTCTCTAATAATAGGCTTTTAGCATATGACACTTCTCTATTTGGTTTTTACTAAGGGCGTCTCTTAATTTAGACCTTGATCAAAATAGAAATCATTAAATATTATCCTTGATTAAGTTTGATTTACTTTTTTTAGAACTGAACTATTTTTTTTTTTTTAAGACGAACCGAATTACAACGGTTCAACTAAATCTTAACTATTTAGTTTGATTTAATTAAATATTAAATTACTCTATTTTTACAAATAACCTCTCACCTCCCTCACGTCCACTCTACCTCGTCCTTTACCACCATTTGTACCTATCTCGGCCCCCTCCCTAGCTTTTTCATTCTTCACCTCCACCTCATCCCTCTATCCGCCACCCAGTATTCTTTTTTTACTTCCGCTCCTCCTCCACTAGTCCCGCCCTCCCATCCTCCTTACATTTACATTCGATTTATACATTCACATACTACATTGAAAAATATCATTTTTATATAAAAATTCTAAATATATTAATTTTTATAGCATAATTTTTATATCCAATTATCTTTAATTATCCTAAAAATTATTATGCTCGGGCTATTACACAAATTCACAGAACATATTAAAAATAAATAAATTTTATGTAAAATTATCATAAATTCATCATAAAACCAAAAAACTTGAGTTATCCTAAAAATATATTAATTTTTATATAAAAATATTAAATTATCCAAAAAATTTGTTATACTCGAGTTATACTGAGGTTACATTCAAGTTAAACTCATTCATAAAATATATTAAAAAATATATTAATTTTATATAAAATTATTTCAAATTTATCAAAAAAACTAATCATAAAATTTTTACATTTCCTATATTGACTTAGTTACACTCGAAATTGAAATAATTTAAACTCAATTATCAAAACTTTAAGAATTTTATTAATTCTAACAAAAAATACACTATTTTTTATTTATGATAATTTTAAAATAAATTTATATTTAATTAATTATGTGAATAAGTATAACTCGATTTTAACATGAATGTAAGGGATCGTATCCGACCCAATTTGATCCGAAGGAATTCAACTCGAATCGATCTGATTCGAATCAAAAAATTTCGATAGGATCGAATCGACTCGTGGATCGATGAGATTTGAAATAACTCGGATATTATCGAGATTAAAAAAAAAAACGCCACCAGTTAAAAGTAAATATAGGCAGACCGCTATCGGATACAAAGCCCATTAGAGCTTTTTCTTCGGTAAACTGCCCCGAATAAATCTATTCGGCTTCCGATCAGCAGATCTCAACCATTGACACATCTCAGCCCTCCGACGAGCATGTATAGTTTCGGTAAGCTCACCGCGATACGGAGATCGGAGCAACGTCACTATAAAATGGTGCTCCAGATCGGGAGATCCTTCTTCCCCCCCTGTTCTCCCACTCCGTCGGCGTCCCGAAACCTAACCCTAAGACGCGATCCAGCGAGCGGCGGCGGCGGAGAAGATGAGGGAGATTCTCCACATTCAGGGTGGCCAGTGTGGGAACCAGATTGGGGCCAAGTTCTGGGAGGTGATATGCGATGAGCATGGTATCGATGGCACGGGTAAGTATTCCGGTGATTCTGACCTCCAGCTCGAGCGGATCAACGTCTACTACAACGAAGCGAGCGGCGGTCGCTACGTCCCCCGCGCCGTGCTCATGGATCTGGAGCCTGGCACCATGGACTCCATCAGATCCGGGCCCGTCGGCCAGATCTTCAGGCCTGACAACTTCGTCTTCGGCCAGTCTGGCGCTGGGAACAACTGGGCCAAGGGGCATTACACGGAAGGCGCCGAGCTCATCGACTCGGTCCTCGACGTTGTCAGGAAGGAAGCCGAGAACTGCGACTGCTTGCAGGGTATGGTTTTCTCCTTCGAAATATCGTAGTGCTTTGTGATCTTCCACGACCTGAGAATACATTACTGCTTTGAATGTAACAAATGCAGAATGTCCGCTAATGTGATGAATCATCTTCTATTCTTTAGATCTTTAATGGACATAGACTGATCTCCTTTTCTCAGTCATTTGACATGTACTTCATTAACGTTCCCTGGTTAAGTAGCGTGATTATCTCAGCCCACCTTTTTATTTTTTTATTAACGTAGAGGTTTTCGATGTGATAAATAAGAATGTATTGTGCAAATATTTTTGTTTTTTTATATATCGTGTAATTTTGGAATTTATAAATAATTGAATTTTAATTAATAACTAATAGTAGTTTGTTAGTCTTTGCATTTGTTTTTCACATTGAGTTATACTAGCAGATATCTACTTCATTGTTCAGTGGTTTGTGTACTTTTAGTTTCCAGCACGAATTCTCTTAGATTTGTAGGCTTTAAAACATTCATATATAATCATCTATACATATTGTTCCATGATACTACGAAATTATATGACTCGCACAGTTTTGTATGTCTAGTATGTTTAATTTATTGATTGTATATATTTTACACACTGGCTAGTTAACTATTTGTTTCTTGTATTTTGTTGAATGTCATGTAAAATATTGCAATGCAACAACATGAATGTCCCAGTGTGGATGTTTGAAATCACAATAATACCGGATGCAGATTGGGAGTAACCACGTGATGGAATGAGAAACATGTTTGGACTGAAATACAAAATGTAGATAGTTGTTTGCTGAAAAATGAAAATCTTACAAATATTGTAACAAGCAGATCTTAAGGATGCAAAATGTTAACACAATATAATAATATTCAGAGTAATATGGGTTATAAACTTTCATGGTTTTGGACATGGTATGAGAATAATTAACTTTTGTATGTATTTCTAATACTTGATGGTATGTTTTGCAGTAGGCAGTTGTTTATGTCTCGTAACCAATAACAGGTTAGAACTTTCAGATTTTCAAGTATTTCAACATTTATTGCAGGTTCTTCTGTTATCATGTAGGCAAGAAACTTATGGCATAGTTTTATACTTTTTATGTGCCTTGTTCCTCCAAAGAAATAGGAACAGTGTTCAGGTTGATATATAAAATGGTCTTTCCATTCTATGAGTAGGCTGCAGAATGTCTTCATTGATTACGAATGCATTTCCCTGATGATTATTTCATTTAAAATGATTAGAAATTGAAACGGCAATCATAATCAGCTGATAATTGTGGTACATCAAGCTGGCATTTGTTTTTTTGGGGCCTGTTCTTGTGTGGAGTTTGTTGATGTTACCTTCTGGCCAAATTTCATCAGTGGGAACTGGGGTTCTGTGATCTTGGTCAATGCAAGTTCATAGCCAAACCAGAGAAGTAGTATGCGAGATAACCATTAATCTCTTCATTTGTTTCCTGCCAGACTTTTGAATCTTTTAGACTAAAAGTAGTTTGTCACATAAACGACTGTAGGCTCCAGGTAACATGTGGGAAATGCTGATATTTATTCTATGGAATACACAATTTTACTGGGAACACCTGACAATTATCCAATTATGTTAGTCTCAAAAAGATTGCAGCTCAATTACAATTTATGTTGCCATTTTGTGATAGGGAACATGAACCTTCAATGTGCAGTTCATACTGTTAATCCATATGTTCATTGGAGTCTGTTTCACCAGATACTTGGTGGGTAAATTAGACTGTCCTTGTTAACAATAGAGGTGATTGCTAGTTGTGATGTTGTGACTATGGTCTTTTAATATCCAATTTTGTTGATTTCAGCTGTAGAAGAATGCTGTGGCATCCACATTTTCAACAATATCTGGTCCTTGTTTACATGCTTTGAAATGTTTTTGCCCTCTATTATTCTTATTTTGCCTTTTCTTCTGAATCTTTATTTTTCTCTGTTGTTCTGCAGGCTTCCAAGTGTGCCATTCTTTGGGAGGAGGAACTGGGTCTGGCATGGGCACCCTTCTTATCTCTAAGATCAGGGAAGAGTACCCCGATCGAATGATGCTCACCTTCTCTGTTTTTCCATCGCCAAAAGTATCTGATACAGTTGTGGAGCCATACAATGCTACCCTCTCGGTTCATCAGCTTGTCGAGAACGCTGATGAGTGTATGGTCCTTGACAATGAAGCCCTGTATGATATCTGCTTTCGCACTCTGAAGCTTGCTAACCCCACTTGTGAGTACTACTTTTTTCTTCATTCAAATTATTTCATGACCATTCTATATTTGAAGATATTATGGTTCAGAATTTTTATGACCATTTCTATATTTTATTATTGTTACTCTGTTATTCTTATCTTTCGGCTAAAATTTAATTTTGTAATGCTTTCTTTCAAACCTCCCAAGTTCGATAAAGCTTTTGTGTGGCAGAAGTAATGTATGGTTGTTGATTTGTTTGATCCATTTCTTTGTTTCCTTTTTCTGTTAGTCCTGGGTGGAAGTCCTTTTTTGCACTAGAACATGTAATTTTTTTCATATAAGAATCCAAAATGCATGCATTAAAAGATTTTTTTCCATTTAGCTCCTTGAATCTTGAATAAATGTTTCCATTCCTTGAGTTCAAAATGTTCTTTCAATTTGCATTGCAGCTTTGTTGTTGCTCATTGATCCTAAGACATTGACTTATGTCAAATTTAATTTTGTAATGCTTTCTTTCAAACCTCCCAAGTTCGATAAAGCTTTTGTGTGGCAGAAGTAATGTATGGTTGTTGATTTGTTTGATCCATTTCTTTGTTTCCTTTTTCTGTTAGTCCTGGGTGGAAGTCCTTTTTTGCACTAGAACATGTAATTTTTTTCATATAAGAATCCAAAATGCATGCATTAAAAGATTTTTTTCCATTTAGCTCCTTGAATCTTGAATAAATGTTTCCATTCCTTGAGTTCAAAATGTTCTTTCAATTTGCATTGCAGCTTTGTTGTTGCTCATTGATCCTAAGACATTGACTTATGTCAAATTTAATTTTGTAATGCTTTCCTTCAAACCTCCCAAGTTCGATAAAGCTTTTGTGTGGCAGAAGTAATGTATGGTTGTTGATTTGTTTGATCCATTTCTTTGTTTCCTTTTTCTGTTAGTCCTGGGTGGAAGTCCTTTTTTGCACTAGAACATGTAATGTTTTTCATATAAGAATCCAAAATGCATGCATTAAAATTTTTTCCATTTAGCTCCTTGAATCTTGAATAAATGTTTCCATTCCTTGAGTTCAAAATGTTCTTTCAATTTGCATTGCGGCTTTGTTGTTGCTCATTGATCCTAAGACATTGTCTTATGTTACAGTTGGCGATCTTAATCACCTTATCTCTGCTACAATGAGTGGTGTCACATGCTGCCTTCGATTCCCTGGCCAGCTTAATTCTGATCTCCGGAAGCTTGCTGTAAACCTCATCCCTTTCCCCCGCCTCCACTTCTTTATGGTAGGGTTTGCACCCTTGACCTCCAGGGGCTCACAGCAATACCGAGCACTGACTGTACCTGAATTGACCCAACAAATGTGGGATGCCAAGAACATGATGTGTGCAGCTGACCCTCGCCATGGCCGGTACTTAACTGCCTCCGCCATGTTCCGTGGGAAAATGAGCACGAAGGAGGTTGATGAGCAGATGCTCAATGTCCAGAATAAGAACTCTTCGTACTTTGTGGAGTGGATACCAAACAATGTCAAGTCCAGTGTTTGTGACATTCCACCAAGGGGGGTGAAGATGGCTTCCACATTCATCGGGAACTCAACTTCCATCCAGGAGATGTTCAGGAGGGTTAGCGAGCAGTTCACTGCCATGTTCAGGAGGAAGGCTTTCTTACACTGGTACACAGGAGAGGGTATGGACGAAATGGAGTTCACTGAGGCAGAGAGCAACATGAATGATCTGGTGGCCGAGTACCAGCAGTATCAAGATGCAACAGCAGATGAAGAGTACGAGGAAGAATACGAGGAAGAGGAGTTGCCAGAGTGAGTCATTTCTATCTTGACAAATGCTATTTCTTAAAATCACTTGGTTTGTGCATGATTTGGCGTCTATCTGGAGACACATGAACCTTTTGTTGTTTGGTTGTTATTCGTCTTTATCAATGGCGTCTGTTGTGTCACCAGTTGCATGGTAATGAATCTGCCTTCTCTATTCCCCCCAAAAAAAAAAGGCTCCACAAAAAAAAGCTGGAAGCTTGCATCTTTTTCCAGTTATCCTAGAAATTATTGATGTCCATTGTTAAGTGTGATGATGGTTGTTCAGTAAATCATATTTCAAACATCATCATGTAGTGAAGAAAGGTGAGGAGCTCGGGAGAGCCTCAAGCTGCATGTTTGTCATCGCTTGATGCATATCCATGACACAAAAAGCCTTGCATGCTCAAGAGATAGATTATTTAACGCCGCATCTGCTACCCTCTGCAGCTCTGCATCTGCTACATTATTCATGATTCATTTGCAGATTTAGTGTTGTCGCCGTTGTGAACGCAATTGTTAATGAGCTCCAGAGAAAATTTGAGACTGGTATTTTATATGGTCTCAACATGGAAGAGAACTAACAAGCAGAATATTATCATTCTCTTCTGCTACTGGTATCATTTAGGAGCAGGCAAGTTCCACCAAATGTTACATTGGACAATTAAAATTTTAGATTGAGTTATTGATGATATTATTATTAATTTTGATTTAAGTTAATTGAAATGATATTAGAATCGTAAAAATGAGGATTTGAGTATCAAATTAATAGATATTCTATTAAGAAAAATAGTATATAAGATGTTTATAAATATTACTTCCTTTGTTTCTTAGGCTTTTATTTACCCTACTATTTTTCAATTAATTATTTAAATATTTAATAAAGTAATAATTTTTTATTATTAGATGTGGTTACTATAACGATATCTCATCAATACTCTCAACCGACTAACACCCTTTTCCTGGACCCTTAGAAGCATCTGTAATGACACCCTTAATATAGACAAAGTTGTCAATGTTCTAAACTGAGTTTATATTATCATTGCAACATTACTTTTTTTTTTTTTTTTTTGATCCTTCTCCAGATGAGGAGCAGGTTGTATTTTTGAGGGACTTGCAAGGTCCCGGGTAATCCATAGTAAATTTTTAAAAATCAATATTTAATATTTTTTTGCTTTATTGAATGATTTAATGGTTTTATAATTTTATCATAATTTTGATTTTTATAATATCTATATTCTTAATTTTAAGGTCAATATTAGATACTCATTTTTATTTTATAGAATACAAATACATATATAAATATTACTTAATTTTGTTAATCATTGTCGACTGGGCCGATCTAAGCATTTGGTTAAGTTAAACTGATCCAATTAATTGAATTTAGAAAAAAAAAGAAAGAAAGAAAATGACTGGAGGACACCACTACTAAATGGGGTGAAAAGTCAAAACCAAGGCTCAATGCAGGAAAAAACTGAAACTAGGGGCTTCTTTCGAAGCTTTACCTATGGTTTTCAAAAACCAAGCCTGTCACATGCCGCATCTTGAGCTGCTCTAGTAGAATCTCAACTATCTTTACATAAATATGATCAACTTGGTATGAGTATGATCGGTCGGGTATAATTACTATCGATCTTAAGTAAATATGATTGATATGATATAGATATCATCGATCTGGCATAGGTATGATCGATCTTGTATGGGTACAATCAACCTGGCACAGATATGATCGACCTAGCGTAGCAGCAACATGAATCCCACGTACGACATCATTAGATGCAGGTTCGACGAGAGCCTTGGAACCATACAGAGTCGTACGATATCACAACAAAGGAAGCCAACAACATTAAAGAACCTGATACAATCAATCTCTGATAGGCAGGTATAAAAGCCACCTCTGAGACAATGGAAGGGGACTTCTTTTTCGGACTCTCTCTCTCCCCTTCTTGGGAATTCTCTCTACACACTAAACATCTAAGACTATTTCAGGTCGAGGATTAACTTGATCGTCGAAAGAGCCACATCGGGCATCCCACCCCGACGAGGCCTTTGTGCAGAAGCTTCGGCCGACCCGAGATGAATCCTAGAGTGATCGTCACTGACCCGAATCGAGTCTAGGAGCGCTCATCGCCGACTTCCTCCGAGCTCCACCCCCCCTTAAAGGCTGACGTTGATGAGCTTGCGTACATGGGCGAAACCAAGCTGTGTTGACTCCTCAGCCATGGCATAAAGTTTCACAATATTTTTGACACTAGAAGGAGGACCCGATGTCGCAAGAGCACTTGTAGAATGATATAAACACATAACATCCTGATGAAGAGATTCACATGCCCCCATCGACTTTCTGGCCCAAGGGACTAAGCCCTTTCCCCGTTCTCGGGAAAATGAACCCACTGGCACCTACTCTGAACTGTTATTGAAGATTACTCGATGATCCGAGATTTCTCCCCTGACAGTGAATCTCAGGCCCCCGATTGTCACTACCGAGGCGTTCCTCGGTTCACCCATAAGTTCAAGCACTAGCCGGAATGATGCAAGCCATTATCCCATACATCCCACAACTTAGGCCCATGATGTTGCCCCCACAACCTGCCCCCCGCTTGGTTCTTAAATAGATACAACCTGAGTTGCCCTGCTCTTGGGAGAATCAACCCACACTTCAACCCAACTATGATAGCCAATGACACCCCCTTAACGAGGTGAGATCGGGGACCTCAAGCATAATTGCAGCCCGGTCGACAAGCCATCCCTAAGGTTTTGCTCCCCGGGCTCCCAAGCTAGACACTCTTTCCTCCGACTCAACAACTCGTTAAGGGTGCAACTATGCCAAGTAAACCAAAGACTGGATGAGGTCCAAAAAGAGTTTGTCAAATCCAAAGAGGAGCTCTGAGAGAGCTCCAAAGGCGGCTCCCCATTTACTCTCGAGATACAAGACAAACCTGTTCTGACCCACCTTTGCCTGCCTTCACTCGAGTCTTATGATAGCCGCTCAAGCCATCCTCAATCTCGTCATTTGACCAGCTTGCAAAGGAATTTGAATTGAACTTCCTAGCGATTGCTCAGCCCAGGCCCACCGCTGCGTCGCTCCTCGGACTGAGCCATGGAACTGATGAACCCCTCGCCCAATTCATAGGATGCTTTGTGGCAGAGATTCGAGGGGTACCCGACGAGCATCTCTCTCTGGCGATATAAGCTTTCTTAATAGGGCTTCATCCCTCTCTGGCGATAGTGCCTGAGATAATACAATGGGCAAACCGATACATTACGATTGAGGCTTTAGTGATTGGGAAGCGATATGCTCATAAGCACCCTCGCACAGAACAACCCTGAGGATAACCCTCGGGACCCTTAAGGAGAAAAATTGATAGGCCCGAGGCCACCCCGACCCATCTTAACTATACTCGGGCAAAGATTTTTCTCCAAATCCGAGAGAAATAACTTCTTACACTCCCTAACCCAATCAAGACTTGCCCTGAAGGATGGGACAAGAAAAGATATTGTCGTTTCCATCGGGAGTATGGACATGACTCTGAGGAATGTCATGACCTTAAAAATCAGATTGAAGACCTTATTTGTCAAGGACACCTTCGCCATTATGTTCGAGACTAGCGACCAACTCCCGAAGCCCAACATCATAGAAATCCTTCACCTCACCCGAAAGGGCCCATAGAGAAACAAATCAATGTTATTGTCGATATGCCTACTTCTGGAGGTGACAGCTCCTTTATGCGCAAAGCCTACGCGCGATCCATAATAGAGAAGAGACTGAAATGTGACAGTGACCCCGGGATCACTTTCAGATCAGGGAATGAGGAGTACCTAGACCACGACGATGCTTTAATGATATCAGCACGGATCATGAATACCCGGGTCAAGAAAATCATGATCGACATGGGAAGTTCAGCCGACATCTTATACCTTAATATCTTTCAAAAATTGGGACTGACTAATAAAGATATTGTTTTCATGACATCTGCATTGATAGGATTTATGGGAGACTCCATCTCTCCCCTCAGCATGATGACCCTTCCAGTCATAGTTAGAGAAGAGCCAAGGTCAAAAATACTGAAGATCTCATTCATGGTGGTCGGACTCCCGTCAGCATACAACATAATTATCAGTCGACCGACACTCAACAAACTTAGAGCCATCATTTCAACATACCATTGTACCATGAAATTCTTGACTAGAGCGAGAGTTGATGAGACAAGAAGAGATTCTTGGGAATCTAGGCAATGCTACCTGACGACAATGACATTGCCCAAGAAGCTTAAAACCCCGACAACAGCTGTCGACCCCCAGGATCTGGACAAGACTACCTTAAACCCTGAACCAGTCGAAAGAGTGTTGGAGGCTCCCCTCGACCTAAAACATCTAAGCAAAATTGTAAAGGTCAACTTGGCACTCCCAGAGGAACAACGAGTCCAACCGGTGGAGTTTCTCGAAAGGAATGCCGACATCTTCACTTGGTCCCCTAAGGATATGCCTAGTATCAGTCCAAAAGTAGCCCAGCACCACCTCAACATATCACCTAATGCCTGTCCAATGAAGCAATGGCCCTGGAAGTTTGCTCCCGATTAACAGAGGGCCATTGAGGATGAGGTTGCTCGGTTATTGGATGCAGGATTCATCACAAAAGTCAAGTACCCGACCTGGCAGTCCAATATTATACTCGTTAAAAAATCTAATTAGAATTAATGTATGTGCATTGATTATACCAACCTCAATCGGGCTTGCTCGAAAGATTGCTATCCCCTCTCGAGAATCGACTAATTGGTAGATACTACATCGGGATATGAGTTGCTCTCGTTTATGGATGTATTTTGAGGTACAATCAGATCCAAATGACATCGAGAGATCGAGAAAGCATAGCATTCATCACCCACCATAGCACATATTATTACAAGGCCATGCCATTCGGACTGAAGAATGCCGGAGCCACCTATCAACGGATGGTGAACTGCTTGTTCAAGGACCAAGTCAGAAAAATATGGAGGTCTATGTTGATAATATGATATTTAAAAGCCAAAGAGTCGACGCTCATCTCTTGGACCTAGCCAAGTGTGTCTTCGATGTCGCATCAGATAAGTTTCTCGGATTTGTCATACATCTACGAGAAATCAACGCAAACCCCGAAAAGGTGGAAGCCATCTCACAGATACAATCCCTCGAATGATTAAAGAGGTCTAGCGACTTATTGGAAGATTGGTGGTGTTAAGCTGATTTATCTCCCGAGCTAGAGACAGGAGTTTCCCCTTCTTCTGAGTATTAAAATAGGCAAAAGACTTCAAATGGATGCCCTATTGTGAAGAAGCATTTCAGTAGCTAAAGACGCACCTCACCCATCTACCATAGCTCACATCAATCACTCTTAGAGGACCTCTCAGGCTATATCTCGCGGTGTCGGAGGCAACGATCAACTCGATCTTGGTGAAGCTTGGCAAGGATGGGCAGAGGCTAGTGTACTACTCCAGCCATATCCTAAATGATCCTAAGGAATGCTACCCCCCAATTGAAAGCCTAGCTCTAGCACTGGACCTAGCATCAAGGAAGCTAAGACCATATTTTTAGGCACACCTCATCAAGGTAATTACTGACCAAACCCCTACTCTAAATCCTTTCAAAAATCAACACTACAGGTCGGATGCTCGAATGGTCGATTGAGCTCAGGGAGTTTGACCTCGAGTATGTTCCAAAGATGGCAAAAAAAGCTTAAGCAATAGCCAACTTCATCTTGGAGCTCGTGATTTCGGAGAGCCCGTCGAACCCGAGCTCAACTTAGATGTTGCATATTGATGGATTGGCCAATGTTGAGAGGGGAGGAGTTGGCCTTGTTCTCAAAGGCCCTTCTAACCAAGTCTATGAGCATGGCCTCTGGCTAGAATTTAAAGCTACGAACAATGAAGCCGAATATGAAGCGTTGCTGTTCGGACTAAAACTAGTCGTCGAGCTCGACATGGAACATATCAAAGTTTTTATTGACTCCCAATTTGTGGCTGGACAAATTAATGAGGAATTCAAAGTTTGGGAAGAGTCGATGATCAAATACGTGGCCAAGGCACAACGACTAATCAATGCTTTTCATAACTTCTCCATCACCAAAGTACCCCGAGCTGAGAACTCGCAGGCGGATACCTAGCCTAGTTGGCCTTGTGAATGAGCAACCACCATGGATGGCCAGGATTGCTAAACCAACCATCAACTCGACCGAAAATGGCCATGATGGAGGTCGACCATACTTGGGTTGATGAACTTCGTCACTTCAAAAAGAAGAATATCATCATCAGGTTCGGCCTCCTGAGGGTCATCATCACTGACAATGGAACAAAGTTCAACAACTCAAAGTTTAAGACGTTTTGCCAAAGCTATCAAATTCAATTGAAATTTAGTTTAGTTGCTCACCCCAAGCTAACGGACTTGCCAAGGTCACTAATCAAGTGATCCTCAAAGGATTAAAAAGGAGGGTCACTAACACCCGAGGAACTTGGGTCGACGAGCTCCCGAATATACTTTGGGCATCGAGGACAACCCCAAAGACCTTGACTAGGGAATTGCCCTTCAACCTAGCCTTTGGCACCGAGGCAATACTCCTTCCCGAGGTTGTTTACCCGACACTCTAAGTTGAATTATACGAAGAGGAAGCCTTGGGCAAGCAAGTGTGCGAGAACCTTGATCTATTGGAAGAAAAGTGTGGCGAGGCCCATCTCAGGACACTGGGTTATAAAAGAGCCATCACAAGGCTCTACAATTGCAAAGTATGCCCTCGGTAGAGTGACCTAGTCCTGTGGAAGGTTGAAGTTAGCGACCCAAACTGATCACGAGGCAAATTGGCACCAAACTAGGAGGGTCCCTAGTGAGTCATCAAGGTCATATGAGAAGGAACTTACACCCTCGTAAGGCTAAACAATGAATAGTTGTCGAGGACATGGTATATATCCAACCTCAGGAAATTCTATGCATGATAATTCCATATTTGAGATGAAGAAAAAGATTCTATTAATATAAGCACTTGAATATAAAGTAAGTCAGTTACAAAATATAGAAGGCCTCATCCGACCGAGACACTAAAAATGGCCGAGAGACCAACCTACAAAACGTCACTCATCTTACAAAAAGGAGAAACAAAATTACAAGTCAAGACTCAAGCACAACCAAGTCATCAAAAGGTTGCTTCATTTTCATCGGCAACGAATCATCCTCGGGCCGCATGGTGAACGGGTTTTCTTCTACCTTCGAGTCTAGGTGCCGAGCCTGGAATTGGGCTAGTTCGACCCAATACCCATATTCATAGGAAACTCGGCCCATTCTGTCATGGACTTAGCTGAATTTGCCTAAGCCGTATGGCACCCTAGCGGCAAACTTGAAGACTTAGCTGAAATTGTCTAAGTCATAAAGCAACCTTCCTCAATGTTCTGAACTTAGCTGGGATTGCCTAAATCATGAAACACCAAAGAATTAGTTGTCTGCAAAGGGTCAACCCACTTACAACCTCATGTGGGTCCCGAAGGACTTGCAAAATAGAAGTTAATTAGTTTTAAAGACGAGAAATGGATAAGTCTCGACATCTCACAAAAATGGTAGCTCTTATAAGCAATTCATTAAACACCATGATTACAAAAGAGAAAGAAGAGAAAGAGAGTGAAACAAGACTTTAGAGGGCTGCAAGAATAGTGGTAAGTCCACAAATGATGGTTCTCAAGGTATCAGACACAAGTCGAGTTCAGCTATTGATGAATGCTCATGTCCGATACTATCCTAAAGCCCCATCCCCCTTGTGCCACCCGGGTGGTACCAAGGGGCTGAGATGGCTAACACTCTACATCACTCAAAATGCATGTCGAAACATATGAAAATGGCCCAAAACTGGGCCGTTTTAAGCTATTTTGGTTTTGCATAGTGAACGATCATTTTGTAGCATTCCTGACTATTTTTGCTCATATTTCTTAGGTAAAAACACATACAAATAAGGCAAAATAGATTGTCAAATATATATAAAAGTAAGCAACGGTGACAAACAACCCATTGAGCGAAAGTGTTGTGATTGAGTGATGACCGTCTGTAACATTCTCCCCCACTTAAACTGTCGATGCTCTCGTCGATGCTTATTAGTAGGCTTTGACTTGGGCTTCTTCATTTCATAGGGCATCTTCTGGCTCCCAATTAACTTCTGTTTGAGGAAGCGTTTGCCACTTCACTAAGTACTCATTTTGCTTCGCTCCATTAGGTGGCTTAGTCTTGTGATCGATTAGAATGGTCTAAACTCACTTCTCGTAGGAGGCTTTGATGGGAGGTAGTCGAGTTAAAATATTTCAGGAAGCATCTTACAAATCTGAATGGTAGGCTTTCAAGTTACTGGCATGGAAAATATTATGAATTATAAGCCATGCCGATAGTTGCAACTTGTAGGAGACTTTGCCGACCCTGCTGTTAATTGGGAAAGATCCTTCATATTTGCATACCAATCCTTTATGCACTTTATGCCTAAAGAACTGGAGTGATACTGGTTGGACCTTCACTAACACTAAGTCACTAACTTTAAACTCTTACGGTCGCCTTCTCAAGTCTCCCCACTTCTTCATCATTTTGGCCGCCTTCTCCAAGTAGGCCCGAGGAATATTTATATTTCGATGTTATTCCTTTATGAAGTGATATGCTGATGAGCTACTCCTTGTATAACCAATGGCCAAGGTATGAGGAGTCGGTGGCTATTGTCTCATAATAATCTCAAGGGGCTCTTGTTGGATGTAGAGATTTACTCTTGTTGGATCCAACAACTTCACTCAATCTCACTGATTGGCACTTATGTAGTGTCAGAGATATTGATCTAAGAGTGAGTTGATTCTTTTAGTTTAGACAACTGTCTAGATATAGAGGCTTGCGGAGAAGTATAACTTAGATCCCAGCAGCTTAAATAGCTCGGTCCAGAATAATCCCAAGAATCGAGAATCTCGATCACTAATGATGTTATGTCAGACTCCCCAATACTTCACTACATTATTCATCATCAACTTAGCTGTCTCTTCTGCTAAACAATATAGGGGTGCAACAATGAATGTTACGTACTTCGAGAATCAATTAACAACCATGAGTATTGATCTCAATCCCCCTACTGTGGGCAAGCTTGAAATGAAGCCCAAGGAAATGCTCTCCCATGACCTTTTTGGTATGGGTAGTGGCTCCAAAAGTCCCACTGACTTCCGTTGCTCTACCTTATCCCATTGGAAAGTAAGACATATTCAAATGTATGCCTCCACATCTATCCCTATCTTCGGCCAATAGAAGGCCCTCTCTACGAGAGCCATTATTCGGTGGATGCCCAAATATCTTGCTCAAAGAGAATCATGACACTCTTTCAAGAGTTCACGCCTTAAATTATCTGCTTGCGGAACATAAACGTTGTTCCATTTTATATAGATGAGTCCCTCCTGGACCCAAAACCATCATGTCTTTCCCTTTTTAATGAGTTGCATTAGGGTTACTACTTGAAGATTACTGTACAGTCCATCCCTGATCCTAGAAAGGAAGTTAAAGTGCAACTGACTTACTTGGCCTTCACTCTTTAACTGTATAGAATTTACTAATTCCACTTTGTGGCTTAATACATCGACTATGACATTTGCCTTTTTGGGCTTGTACTCAATTACTATGTTGAACTCGGCCAAGAAGTCTTGCCATCGTGCTTGTTTCGCAGAGAGTTTCTTTTGAGTCTAGAAGTAACTCAATGTGACATTGTTCGTCCTTAGCACGAATGGTGCTCCTAAAAGATAGTATCGCCATGCTCGTAGATAGTGGACCACCACTGTCATCTCCTTCTCATACACGGGGCATCGCCTCTCATTTTTGTTGAGGTTGCAACTCTCATAGGCCATTGGATGACTCTCTTGCATAAATACTCCCCTAATAGCAAAGTCGAAAGCATCTGTATGGACTTCTAAAGACTTCCTATAGTTTGATAATCTGAGTACTAGTACCTCCACTACAATAGTCTTCAGTTCTTAAAAAGTTGCTTCACACTTATCTGACTATCTCCAAGACTGCTCCTTCTTTAGCAACTCCATTAGTGGAGTTGTGCACTTTGAGTATCCAACTATGAAGTGTCAATAATAGTTGATGAACCTAAGGAAGGATCTCAACTCTGGTACATTTTTTGGTGTCCACCAGTCTACCATAACTTACATCTTTGATTTATCCATCCAGATAGAACCATCTCTGATTCGATGCCCCAAGAATAGAATCTTCATATGAGCAAAGTAACATTTCTCTTTCTTTACAAACAAAGTATTCTCCCTTAGAACTTTGAAGATTATCCGAAGGTGCTCAATATGCTCCTCAAGTGTTTGACTATAGATGACTATATTATCTACATATATGATCACAAACTTATCTAAATATTCCTTGAATAATTGGTTCATTAGAGTACATAATGTAGCTAGAGCATTGATTAAGCCAAAAGGCATCATGAAGAATTCAAATGCTCCATACCTGGTCATATAGGTAGTTTTTGCCTTGTCACCTTCTGCAATACGCACCTGCTAGTACCATAACTAAAGGTCGAGTTTGGAGAAATACTTGGCCTTGCCCCGTTGATCGAACAGATCCATGATGAGCAGGATAGGGTATTTGTTCTTTACCATCACTTTGTTCAGGCTCGATAATCGACACATAATTAGAGGCTCCCATCTTATTTCTTCTAGAAGAGGACTGGAGCTCCGAATGGTACTTTTGAACTGCGAATGAGACCATCCCTCAGCAGTTCATCTAACTGCTTCCTAAGTTCTACTAGCTCATGAGGGGCCATGCTATATGGTGGTCTCAGTAGAGGCTTAACTCCTAGCTCCAGCTCAATAGAGTGACTCACACCTCTCCGTGATGGTAGAGTTTTTGGTAATTCAATCGACATCACATCTAAAAACTCCTTCAAGATATTTTCCACCATGGCAGGTTCTTGAATGGCCTCCCCGTTAAGTGTCTCTAGCTTTATGGCTACTACAAAGGTTGATTGATCTTTTCGTACCCTTTTCTTTAATTGTAATGCTGATATTTATTGTGGATCCTTGGTTCCTCCTCGAAAAACTAGAACCACATAGGGGTCATCATCTCCTATTAGACATAAGGAGTTTAAAAATAGCATAGGCACCAACTTTGCTGCGTACATGAATTTTATTCTAAGAATCACTTGGTAGTCATCCAAGGGTACCGCCATCATGTTCGTGCTCCCAATCCATGTTTTGATCTTAATGAGGACCCCCTTCGCTAGTCTGGAGATTCGCTGGCCTCCGAGTTCACAGCCTTCATTCGACTTGGGTTCTTCTCTATGATTAGTCCAAGTCGCTTAGCTTCTCTATCGGTAATAAAATTGTGGGTAGTGCCCGTGTCCATCATTGCCCAAGTTGTTCAGTCATTTAGCTTAATGTCCACATATATCAGCTCACTACTCACTGCCTTCAATGGCTTTGCCTTTATGTTCTCCCTACTTGACCCCATAATGCATTCAACAAACGCATTGCTCCTATTCAGGGTCCTTGCAACTCCTCGTCGCTACTGGATTTAGAACTGATTGAACTAAGGGTGATGACTTTGCCCTTGTCTAACTTGTGGGGGTGCATCAATGCAGTTAAAGCATTGAGTGCCTGCTTTTGCAAGCACTCCCTCACCATGTGCCTTGCAAGCCAATCACGTGAGTGATGGCATGTGTGATATGCTGCGTGATCTTTTTGCTTAAGATTATTACTGGCATATTCTCACATTATATTATCTATTATAAATATATATTGTGATGCCCTTGGTTCTGTGCAATAGTAATCAGATCGTGATGAGATTACAATAATGAGATTGATTCACCTTTAAATACAGATCCTAAATAATCTTGGTTATAGGTTATTCGAGAGGAACATCGAGATAATAGGACAAACCAATGTATTATATACCCATCTATATGACAGAGGTGGCTGGTCTCATAGCCACTTATGTGGAGACACTAAGGATATAGTATATATGCTCATTAGAGAATAAATTCATCGATTAATCCACTTATGGAATGTTATATGGCTAATGATACATAATATCAAATAGTGATTCTATAGTCTCAGTTATGTATCTAGTCCTTAGACTTGAGACACCAAGGATGTCTTATTTGAGTACTCCTTTTTTTTACGCCAAACTTATAGGTTTGAAAAGTTTTAGATATAGTACAACTGGTTATCGGGATTGGTAGCCAATCTTGCGAAGGTAATTGAGTGTCAATAAAGTATTATCTACTCTCGGTATCATGAGATAAATATCTCGTGTGTGCTTGCTCAAATAAATCTTTGGCCAGGGTTATTCAGATTGAGAGAGAAGGAGTTCTCCAGGAGAATTCGATTAGAGTTAGACTTAGATAGATTCCGTAAGTAACCTAACAATACTATGTCCAATATACAGTCTCTGAGATGTTAGTTGGATGAGGGATTATAGATACATGATAATTATGGACAGACAGGTCCGATGAATTCGATTCCCCTATACCGTCTAGGGACTATGGCGTAGTGGCCTAGTATATCCATAGTCGACGAGTCGAGTAAATTATTATAAAGATAATAATTCACTATATCAAAAGGAGTTATGATGGGAGCGACTCACGGCCAGCTCAATATCAGGCCTAGAGGGCCACACACATATGGTGGATGCTTTAACAAATAGAGGATTGGATGAAGATCCAATTAGCCCCTATTCTCATTAGATGAGATCCTATTCTAATGGGCTCCTTACATGAGGTCCAATTGAAGGCCTAAGTAGATTATTAGATAGAGATCCAATAATACAAGGTTAGTGGATAATTAGCTGGAGATCTAATACCCACTAAGCAAGAAACCCTGGGGTTTTTCTTGTGACTCTCTATAAATAGGAGGGAGTTTTATGGTTGATAGCATGTAGCTTTGGCTACCCCCTCCTATTCTCCTCCCTCCCTCTGTGCAAGAGTTATGAGATCAGAGTGGAGGATTTTCACTGTAGAGATCCATCATGTGGATATCGCAAGAGAGGAAGACGCTTGACTTCATTCATCCTCTTCATTCAGATCTGGAATACAGAGATATACGATCTCTCTAGGTAATCAATCTATCATATGATGTAGTTTTCTTTTTTTGATTTTTGTAGCTTTCTCGCAATCCAATCTTTTGTATGATGATTTGATCGAAACCTGTTTTTGTTTTGATTTTCACTATGCGTGTGACGCTCCCACTAAAGTTTCCCAATAGTATGGTCCTCTGCATAAGAAGCATCTGCTAGACTTTGGGGCTTTGCCTTTTAAGCTTGGTCCCTTATAGAAGTTCTTCTTTTATTCACCCCAGACTCCTTCGTTGGAGAGTATTTTGTTAGGTGATTTTCCAAAGATTGTTTCTTCTTACCTAAGTCCTCTAAAGAATCAAAGTCAGTTAGTCTTTCTGCAACTGCAATTGTCCTGATCATGTTGGTGACATTCCTCCAATATAGTTTTTGTTATGCCCATGGCTTTATGCCATCGAGGAAGCTTAATAGTTTGTCCTTCTCGGACATGTCTTGTATATCCAATACCAAGTCCAAAATTGCTTCACATAGTCTCTAATAGATGTACTTTAGCGGAGTTGTCTCAGTTTCCTTCTTGCTACAAATTCTGTGTTATCGGGCAAGAATTGAGTTCTCAACTCTCACTTCAAATCTTTTTATGTATCCACATGACATCAACCTTGCTGGATCTCTTCCCAACAGGTTTCGCCACTAAAGTTTTGCATCTCCCTTTAGATACATTATTGCTATAGAAACATTGATTTCCTCCAAATCGGGCCTCGTAGCACGAAAATACTATTCCATGTGGAATAGAAAATTTTTGAACTCCTTGGCATCTCTAGTACCCCTATAGTAATGCGACTCTGGTGCCCTGAAGCTTTATGGCAGTGTAGCATGAGTATTGTTTCCTCCTGTATTAAGAGTTTTTTTTAGTAATATCACCTTTGCTATGAGTTTAGCCACAACTCATGTAGATGTCATACCGAGTCTTTTGTATCCTCTGTCAGTTGGTCAACTAAAGACTCAACCTTGTCTATCCGAGATTTAGCTTCTTTTTATGAGCTCTCTACCCCAAGGAGTCTTCATTGCCTTTGATAGAATTCCTCCAAGCTCGCTTTAAGAACATCAAGGTGGGTTTCCACCATTGTAAGTCTCTCTTTATGGCTCCTTATCCTAGTTGGCGCACCAGATTGGGCCTCCTTTACTCACGGAGAGTACCCAATTTCACACTCATCTTGTTCGCTATTGCGCTCCTCATGAGCGACTCCAATAGTTTATGAGTGAGTTACACTTGCAGCCCACCTGCTTGGGGCAAGGGTCCGACTTGCCCCATCTTGCTCGATTCACCACGGTGCTTCGCTATGGCGAGATTGTAAATCTTCTTCGCTGCTTGTTTGAATTGCTTGCCTGCTCTGATACCACAATGTCATGGACTTAGCTGAATTTGCCTAAGCCGTGTGGCACCTTAGTGGCAAACTTGAAGAGTTAACTGAAATTGCTTAAGTCGTGAAACAACCTTTCTTAATATTCCAGACTTAGCTGGGATTGCCTAAGTTATGAAATGTCGAAGCATTAGTTGTTCATAAAGGGTCGGTCCACTTGCAACCTCATTCGAAGGACCAACAGAAAGAGAAGTTAATTAGTTTTGAAGATGAGCAGTGGACAAATTCCGACATCTCGCAAAGAGGGCAACTCTTACAAGCAATTCATCGAACATCTTGAGTGCATCAGAGAAATGAGAGAAAGAGAGCAAAATAGGCTTTAAAGGGCTATAAGAATGGTCATAAGTCACAAATGACAGTTCTCAAGGTATCGATGATAAGACCTCAGAAGGAGCCCTATAGATTTTGATCCTCGAGGGGGATCAACCCTTGGAACGCTATAGGGGTTCCTCCCTCCTAGACTCGGCACAAAGGTTGAATTGAAGATGATAATTACTTGATTAAAAGAGGGGGGGCAGATACATCTTAAATAGGGATCAAAGTCCTAGCCTAAGGGGGTACTTATCTAAGTAAAATTATTCTTTTGCCCCTCCTATAACCATCCTGCCTTAATAGGAACAAGGGGCGTCTAGGTTGGCTCTATAGTCGACCTAAGCAGGGGAAAACCCTGGCCGACTTGCCCAATAAGGGGGACGGTGACTACTAAGACCTAAGGGCTAATCCAAACCCTGGCCATACTCCTTTATAAGATAGGAGAGGTCCTATTACAATCTAGTAGAGTTTTTATTGACTTATACTGAAATGATTAGGACTCAACCTTGTTGGAGTCCTATCAAGTCTACCCTCTCAGAATCAGTCTTATCCTCAAGGCTGAAGATCCATAAACTCTGGGAACGGGGTCTTCAGCTCTTCGTGTGACTCCCATATTGCATCTTCAGATGGTAAGTTATTCCACTTCATAAGTACTTCAGTGGAGGGGCTTCGTCGGTGCATCATAATTCTTCGATCAAGTATAGCCTCAGGTTGGGCTTGGATTTCACCTTCAATTGTAGTGCACGACAACTGAGTCTGAGCCAGTTCATATTTACCCAATTTTGGCTTCAGTAGGGATACGTGGAAGGCGGGATGAATTTTGGCATCATCTGGAAGTTTAAGTCGGTATGCCACGGCCCCAATGCGTTCCAAAATCTAATATGGTCCATAAAATCATGGAGATAGTTTCATCGATGCTCTGGAGTTGATGGATGGCTGCTTGTATGGTTGTAAGTGGAGGTAAACCCAATCTCCTACTGAAAATTCTCACTCACTCCAGTAATTGTTTGCTTGTTGCTTCATGCGGGCTTGAGTGGCAGTTAGGTTGTCCTTTAGCAACTGTAGTAGTTTATCCCTGTTAATTAGGTCTTGGTTAACCTGATCCACTTTGGCCAAACCAAGTACATATCTAGGAATTACAAGGGGCGATCGGTCATACAGTGCCTCGTAAGGGGTACATTTAGTCGACAAATGAACAATTATGTTGTACCACCATTCAGCCCAGGAAAGCCACCTTGTCCACTCTTTGGGTCGATCGCTAGTGAAGAATTGTAAGTAAGTCTCGAGGCATCTGTTCACCACTTCTGTTTGGTCGTCTACTTGTGGATAATAGGCTGTGCTCATCTTCAATTGGGTGCCCTATAGATGGAAGAGCTCGGTCCAAAATTTACTTGTAAATACCCTATCACGGTCGCTTATTATCGACCTTGGCATCTCATACAATTTCATAATATTTTTCATAAAAATCTAGGCAATAGTAGCAGTAGTATAAGGATGTCTCACAGCATAAAAATGAGCATACTTAGTTAGGCGATCTACCACCACAAAGATCATGCTTTTACCTTGAGATAGTGGTAGTCCTTCGACGAAATCCATGGAGATGTCTATCCAAGTCAAATCTGGTATAGGTAGTGGTTGTAGTTTACTGAGACTTGCCATTATTTCTCCTTTATGCCGCTGGCATACATCACATTTGGATACATAATCATAAATTAATTTTTTTATGCCCTTCCAGAAGAAGTTTTGCTTCACCCTTTTATAAGTCCTCAGAAATCCAGAGTGCCCTGTCGAAGGTGAAGAGTTCATTTCATACAAAAAAACTTGAATGTGAGGAGAAGAAGGAACAACAACAATTCGGTCTTTATAGCGTAAGTCCTTCGAGTCCCACGTGTAGTGCCTTACAGAATCCGGATCCTTCTCCAATTTTTCTATGATGCTTCAAATTTCCGAATCATTCTTCCACTCCTCCCTAATGTATTCGAGGAAGTCGGTGGTGGGAAGGGAGATGACTGAAATTTCTGCTTGCCCCGGGAGCTGAGATAGAGTATCTGTAACAACATTCTCTTTTCCTTTTCGATAAGTAATTTCATAATCAAAGCCAAGAAGTTTAGTTACCCAATATTGCTGCTCCAGGAAAGATATTTTCTGCTTTAAAAAAATACTTAAGACTTCGGTGCTCAGTCTTAATCTGGAAGCGCCGACCGATCAGGTAGGGTCTCCACTTTGTGATGGTGTGTACAATGGCAAATATTTCTTTATCATATACTAACATTTTCAAGTGTGAGGGAGATAAAGCCTTGCTAGTGTAGGCAAGAGGTCAGCCATCTTGCATTAGAACAGCTCCAATCCTAACTCTGGATGCGTCGGCCTCGATCACGAAGGTGCGATTGAAATCAAGCAACGCTAGGACCAGCGTCATCGTCATGGCGACCTTAACTCATTCAAAGGCTATATAATCTTGTTCCGACCATTAGAAGGAGTCTTTCTTTAGTAGGGATGTGAGAGGGGCACTAATCTTACTGTAATCTTTCATGAATTTCTAGTAGTAGCCTGTGAGTCCAAGGAAGCCATGCAGCGATTTTACATTTGTAGGTTTTGGCCATCCTTGCATTGCCTCGATCTTCATCAGGTCTACCACCACTCCATACTCTAATATAATATGCCCATGATACTCCACTTTACGTTATAAGAAACTGTACTTTGATTGTTTTATATAAAGAGTATTCTCCCGGAGAATTGTTAGAATAGTTCGTTAAGTACTGAAAATATATATCAAGCTTAGGGCTATAAATGAGGATATCATCAAAGAACATTAACACAAATTTGTATAGAAAACTCTGGAAGATGTCATTCATCAGGCTTTGGAAAGTAGGAGCATTCGTAAGTCCGAAAGGCATTACCAGAAACTTGTAGTGGCTGTTATGCATGCAGAATGCAGTTTTTGGAATATCTTCAGTGCATACCCGAATATGGTGATAACCGGAATGGAGATATAGTTTAGTGAAGATTCAAGCTCCTTTTAATTTATCCAAGAGCACATCTATGATGGGTATAGGATATTTGTCCTTGACGGTAATAGCGTTCAAGGCCCGATAATTAATGCACATCCGCCATGTATCATCTTTCTTGCGCACTAGCAACACAGGTGAAGAATAAGGGCTATAACTCGATCAAATTACCCCGATGTCAAGCATCTCTTTGACGATGTTCTTGATCTCATCCTTCTACAAGTGAGGGTAGTGATATGGACGTAAATTTGCTAGAGGTTTGCCCGACAGAATAGGAATACAGTGGTTATGCTACCGGTTATGGGTCAGCCCGCATGGCTCCTTGAAAACATCCACGAATTCATCTAGTAAGAGGGCAAGCTTAGAATCTGAAATTTATATATTCTCCCCCTTAGATGGCTGCTGCATATGTATTAAAAATCTCTCATGCACTTTGTGCAAAACTTTCTCCATCTGTTGCATCGAAACAATGGAGATATGGCTCCTGCGCTTGCCTTGATATGTGACCTATCTCCCTTTGTAATAGAATTTTATAATTAATTTAGAAAAATTTCAGGAGATATCACCTAGCATTGTGAGCCATTCAATTCCAAACATGGCTTCATAATCATCGATGGGTAGGAGGAAGAAATCGGCTATCACTTCTTGGTCTTGGAGGAGTAGCTTCACCCACGAGCATCGTTGGTCGCAATTAAGGATTCGGTCGTCGGTGACATTTATGTTAAACTTCTTGCAACCTTCGATTTGAAGTGCTAAATATGCAGCAAACTTACTATTGAGAAAGTTATTTGTGCTACCTATGTCGATGAGAATGGTGATGGGTTACTGTTTTAGAAGTCCTCCAACTTTCATTGTCTACGAATTGGAATAGCCGGCCAACACATGCACTGCGTAGTCGGCTGGTTGGGGCTCTTCATCTGTGGCTTCCTCTTCGGGTTCAAGGCCTTCTTCAAATGGTTCATTGTCCTTATCCTCCACTGGTTCAATTATGAGGAGCCGGCCCTTATTGCAGTGATGTTCGCGACTCTATGGTTCATCATAATGCCAACATAATCCTTTGGCTGATCATTCGCGAAGCTCATCTCTTGTCAATTTTTCTAGTGCGAGGGCTCAGATGGTAGTAGATGGGGCAGTAGGCCTCGGCATGGCTGGTCAGGGAGCGACCCTTGTCCTTCATGCCTCATGGTTCATTCGTTCTTTCTGGATATGCGTAAAGGAAATTATCGCCATAAGGGTGTACGATTGTCGTGCTTTGGCTTCTCCTCGGATTTCTAGCTTTAGGCCCTCAGTGAAAGTACCTAAAAGTTATTTCTCAAACTAATCTTCAGTTTGATTAGATAAACACTCAAACCCTATTTGGTAATCTTGTATTATAGAAGTTTGACGAATCTTTGCTAATTGTCCGTCGATGTTGTCGAAATCGGTCGGACCGAAGTGGTTTAAAAGAGTTTTCTTGAACCACTACTAAGAGAGTCCTTCATGGGTGTGTTCAAACCAATTTAACCACTAAATAGCATCCCCGTCGAGGTGTATAGCAGCGATCTCCACCCGTGTGGCATCGACGGTTCGATAGAATCGAAAATAATGCTACGGGTGCGAGATCTATCCGATCGGGTCTCCTTCTTCCCATCTTGGGAAGTCAACCTTCATGCATGGATTGTTGGGATCAGAGATGATGTGTCCATACTCTTGAGGATCATCTTGCCATTCTGAAGTCTCTCCATGGTGTGACTTCCTCAGACTTGATGGTCGGCCTATGCTGAATTCTGCAAATAAGGATCACATTTTCTCTTCTATGCGATTTTCAAAGGCTTCAAGCTTTGCATTGATAGCCTCCTCCGATGCCATAGTATACGCTTGAAGATCTGTAATATTAAGATCTTTTTTCTATTGTCAGGTTAGTGGCAAAGGAATTTTGGAGAAGGGTGGCTGGTTGGAAGGTGGATTGGTTTGGGTAAAAGTAGGCTACGATTTAGGGCAAATTTAAGGATACAGTTTTGTGGAGTTTAGGCTGCAAATTGGTATGGTTTTAGGGCTGTGATAGTAGTAGATAAAAGTTAGGAAAATAGGTTTTAGATCTGGGATAGATGGCAGCAAAGGTATGTGTCTCAGTAAGGAAAGTTTTCTAAAAAGGTAAGTGGATCGATAAGGAAGTAGGTTGATTTGGGGGCTCTTTGGATTCGGTTTAGGGTAATACTTGGAGGAGGTTTTAGTAAGGATGGTAGGGTTTAGTGATGAGGAAAGGAGAGTCCAAATCCCACAAAAAATAGCACTCAAATCTAATAGAATTTGGCGAAAAAAAGTGATGTGATATGCTGTCTTGCTGAACCAATTTTTACGTCAGAGAAACGATGATTTCTCAACGTAAATTCCAGGGGAAAGTTTAAGAAAATTATACAAAAACCCTTAGTTTGGATGTTGTAAATACTAGTAGGAATTTTGACAAAATTTTGGTAGTATAACGGTAGGAAAATAGGGCAAAAGATGAAAGGTTGATTCATTTATCGTAAAATTTTAGAACTACGTGATGGTGAAAGATTGTACAAGAAAACTGATTCTAGAAGGATTTTTTTTCATGAAATCAATTTCAGATGAAAGCCAACTTGATCTTGAGAATTGTGTAAAAATTCTGGTTAGAAACGATGAACAAAAGTTTGGTTTCAAGTAGCAACAATCGGCTGAAAATTTTCTATAGTGTTTCACCTTCGCAATAATGATAATGTTTGCGACAATAAAAAATTATAGCAAGAAAACTTTGAAAAAAAATTTTCACATATAATATGAAGTATCTTGCAATTGAATAGGTATAAGTTATAAAAATATACTAGAATTCTAGATCAAATGTAGGGGGTAGCAGGAAACTGATTTGATCTGCTACTGGGGTAGAAGGTGGAGGTGTGTGTCATAGCAATTGTGGGAATTACTTGGAAAGGTGGAGGTGACTGAGATGGCTACAGAGCAGTAGGAACATGGCTCTAATACCAGATGATAAGACCCCAAAAAGAGCCATATAGATTTTGATCCTTGAGGGGGATCAACCCTTGGAACGCTATAGGGGTTCCTCCCTCCTAGACTCGGCACAAAGGCTGAATTGAAGATAATAATTGCTTGATTAAAAGAGGGGGAGTGTCTACATCCTAAATAGGGATTAAAGTCTTAGCCTAGGGGCACTATCTAAGTAAAATTATCCTTTTACGCCTCCTATAGTCATCCTACCTTAATAGGAATAAGGGACGGCTAGGTTGGCTCTATAGCCGACCTAAGCAGGAGGAAACCCTGGCCGACTTACCCAGTAAGGGGGGCGGCGACTACTAAGCCCTAAGGGCTAATCCAAATCCTGGCCATACTCTTTTATAAGATAAGAAAGGCCTTATTACAATCTAGTAGAGTTTTTATTGACTTCTACTAAAATGATTAGGACTCAATCCTACTAGAGTCCTATCATACTATTACAAAGCAACCATGTGGTAGCCCATGCAAGGAAACAACTTCCCTTTGACAAACGCCAGACCAGAAGAAAGTTTCCTGAGAAAGATCAAGTCCCCCTTCATCTCCAGCTCTACCAGTATGAAATTCAAGCCTCAAGAAAGTTGTCTCCTTATTTCTTTGGGCCTTGTAAAATTGGGGATCACATTGGAGCCCTAACCTGAAGATCAGATCCATGCACCAGATTAAAATTATAGTTAATCCTCCAAGTATCCCACCTCAAATGAAAATTTAAAGACGATGACTCAGCTCAAGTTCTTCCAACTGACACCCAAGCTAATGAGGAGCTGAAGACTTGGCTCCCTGAGTTCATGGAACTTCAGCCTTGAGGACAAGACTAATTTTAAAATGGCGGGTTTGATAGGACTCTAGTAGGGTTGAGTCCTAATCTCTCTAGAAGTAGTCAATAAAATTCTACTAGATTGCAATAAAGCCACTTGTATCCTATAAAGGAGTATGACTAGGGTTTAGATTAGTGCTTAGGGCTTAGTGGTCATCGCCCTCCTTACTGGGTTGGTTGGCCGAGGTTTCCCCCTACTTAGGTCGGTTATAGAGCCAACCTAGCCGCCTCTTGTTCCTATTAAGGCAGGTTGGCTATAGGAGGGGCAAAGGGATAATTTTACTTAGGCAAGCACCCCATTAGGCTAGGGTTTTGATCCCTATTTAAAGATGTAACTGCCCCCCTCTTGAGGGAAGCAATCATCAATTTTATTTCGACCTTGTGTCGAATCTATGAGGGAGGAACTCCTATAGTGTTCCAAGGGTTGATCCCCCTAAAGGATGATAGGATTTGGTGATGAGGAAAAGAGAGTTTGACATCCCATAAAAAATAGCACTCAAATATGATAGAATTCGGTGAAAAGAAGTGTTGCCATATGCTGTCCTACTGAACCAATTTTTACACCGGAGAAATGATGATTTCTCAACATAAATCCCAGGGAAAGTTTAAGGAAATTATACAGAAACCCTTGGTTTAGATGTTATCAATATCAGTAAAAATTTTAATGAAATTTTGGCAGCATAACAGTAGGGAACTAGGGCATAAGATTCAAGGTAGATTCTTTTGTTATAAAATTCTAGAACTACGTGATGGTAAAAGATTGTACAAGAAAATCGGTTCCAGAAGGAGTTTTTCTGTAAAATCAAATCCAGATGAAAGCCAATTTGATCTTGAAAATTGTGTAAAATTTCAGTCAGAAACGATGAACAAAAGTTTGGTTTCAAGTAGCAACAATCGGCTGAAAATTTCTGTAGTGTTTCACCATTGCAACGATGATAATGTTTGCGATGGTAAAAAATTACAGCAAAGAAACTTTGGAAAACTTCTCCCACATATTATATGAAGGATCTTATAGTTTTGAAGAGGTGTGGGTTATAACAATATACCAAAATTCCATATCAAATGCAAGGGGCAGCGGTAGACTGATTTGATCTGCTGGGTGGAAGGTGGAAGCATGTGTCGTAGCAATTGTAAGAATTGCTTGGGAAGGTGGAGGTTGCTGAGATGGCTATAGGGCAGTAGGAACGCGGCTCTGATACCAAATGGCTACATCTTAAATAGGGATCAAAGTCCTAGCCTAAGGGGGTACTTGTCTAAAAGAAATTATCCTTTTGCCCCTCTTATAGCCATCCTGCCTTAATAGGAACAAGGGGCGGCTAGGTTGGCTCTATAGCTAACCTAAGCAAGGGGAAATCCTGGTCGACTTGCCCAGTAAGGGGGGTGGCAACTACTAAGCTCTAATAGCTAATTTAAACCCTGGCTATACTCCTTAATAAGATAGGAGAGGCCTTATTACAATCTAGCAGAGTTTTTATTTAATTCTACTGAAATAATTAGGACTCAACCCTACTGGAGTCCTATCAATCGCATTCAACTATTGATAAATTCTCATGTCCGATACTATCTAAAAGCCCTATCACCCTTTCTGCTACCTGAGTGGTTCTAAGGGACTGAGATGGCTGACACTCCGTACTACTCAAAATGCATGTCACAGCATGTAAAAATGGCACAAAACTGGGCCATTTTGGGTTATTTTTGTTCTACACAGTGAATAGTCATTTTGTAGCATTTTAGACTATTTCTGCTCATATTTCTTATGTAAAAAGACATAAAAATAAAGTAAAATAAACTCTCAAACATCTGTACAAGTAAGCAATAGTGATGAACGACCCGTTGAGCAAAGGTGTTGTGGTTGAGCGACGACCGCTCTGCTGGTTATAGGTGCCCTGCAAGCCAATCACGTGAGTGATAGCACGTGTGACACGCTGTATGATCTTTTTGCTTATGATTAATATTGATATATTCTCATATTATCTATTATATATATATATATATATTGTGATGTCTTTGGTTCTGTGTAATTGTAGTCAGATCGTGATGAGATCACGATACTGAAATCGATTCACCTTTAAACACAGATCCTAAATAATCTCGGTCATAGGTTACTCAAGAGAGACATTGAGATAATTGGACAGATCGATGTATTATATACCCATCCATATGATGGAGGTGGCTGGTCTCATAGCCACTTGTGTGGAGACACTAAGGATATAGTATAGGTGCTCACTGGAGAATGAGTTCACTGATTGATCCGCTTATGGAATGCTATATGGTTAATGATATATAATGTCAGATAACGATTCCATAGTGCCAGTTGTGTATCTGCTCCTTAGACTTGAGACACCAAGGATGCCTTATATGAGTACTCCTTTCTTTGACGCCAGACTTACAAGTTTGGAAAGCTCCAGATCTGGTATAGCTGGTTATCGGGATTAGTAGCCAACCTTACGAAAGAAATTAAGTGTCAATAGATGATCATTCACTCTCGATATCATAAGAGGAATATCTCATATGTGCTTGCTCAATCAAATCCCTAGTTAAGGCTATTCAGATTGAGAGAGGAGTTCTCCAATAAAATCAATTAGAGCAAGAAAAATTGATTCTGTATGTGACCTGACAGTACCATGTCTAATATACAGACTCTGGGATATTATTTAGATGAAGAATTATAAATATATGATAACTGTGTGCTAGTTACAGGTGTTGTACAATCCAATCACGCGAGTGATGGCACGTGTGACACACTGCGTAATCTTTTTGCTTATGATTAATATTGGTATATTCTCACATTATATTATATATAACATATATATTATGATGTCCTTGGTTCTGTATAATGGGAATCGTATCGTGATGAGATCATAATAATGAGATCGATTTATCTTTAAACACAGATCCTAAATAATCTCGGTCATAGGTTATTCGAGAGGGACATCGAGATAACCAGACAGACCGATGTACTATATACCCGTCCATATGATGGAGGCGACTGGTCTCATAGCCACTTGTGTGGAGACACTAAGGATATAGTACATGTGCTTATTGGAGAATGAGTTCATTGATTGATCCATTTATGGAATGATGTATGGTTAATGATACCTAATGTCAGACAGCGATTCCATAGTCCCAGTTGCGTATCTGGTCCTTAGACTTGAGATACCAAGGATGTCTTATATGATACTCCTTTCTTTGATGCCAGACTTACAGGTTTGGAAAGCTCTAAATCTGATACAGTTGGTTATCAGGATTGGTAGCCAACCTTACGAAGGCAATTGAGTGTCAATAGAGGATCATCCACTCTCGTTATCACGAGAGGAATATCCTATATGTGCTTGCTTAGACAATTCCCTGGTTAGGGTCATTCGGATTGAGAGAGAAGGAGTTCTCCGGTAGAATCCAATTAGAGCAAGACAAACTGATTCTGTATGTGACCTGATAATACCATATCCAATATATGGTCTCTGGGATATTAGTTGGATAAGGGATTATAGATACACGGTAACTGTGGACAGATAGGTCCGATGGATTTGAATCCCCCTGTATCATTTAGGGACTATGGCGTAGTGGTCTAGTACGTCCATAGTCGATAAGTCGAGTGAATTATTATGGAGATAATAATTCACTATATTAGAAGGAATTCTGATAGGAGTGACTCATGGCCAGCTTGGTATCGGGCCCAGAGGGTCACACACATATGGTGGATGCTTCAGCGAATAGAGGATTGGATAAAGATCCAATTAGCTCATATTCTCATTAGATGAGATCTTATGCTAATGGGCTCCTTGATTAAGGCCCAATTACAGGCCTAAAGAGATTATTGGATAGAGATCCAATAATGCAAGATTAGTGGGTTATTGGATGAAGATCCAATACCCAATAAGGTTGGAGCCATATGATTTTTAGTGGTTCTCTATAAATAGGATGAGAGACTCTTAGTTGACAGGCTATAGCCTTAGCCACCACCTCTTATTCTCCTCCCTCCATCTGAGCAAGAGTTGCAACATCAGATTAGAGGAGTTTCGCTGCAGAGATCCATCGTGTGGTAATCGCTAGAGAGGAGGATGATTGACCTCCTTCATCTTCTCCATCCGGATCTGGAATACAGGGATATACGATCTCCCTAGGGAAAATCAATCTATCTCGTATCGCAGTTTTTACGATTTTTATGATTTTTCTCGCGACCCCAATCTTTTGCATGAATGATTTGATCTGCATGGAAAACTGATTTTTGTTTTGATTTCCGCTGCGCATGTGATACACCCACCGTAGGTTTCCCAATAGTGGTATCAGAGCCAAGGTTTTCATGCGAAAGATTGGTTTAAAATTGTTGTGATGAGATTGAATCACATAGAATTGTTCTACGCGTTCTTGCTATGTTTTCATAGCGAAGAAAGCCCTTGCAAGGGGCAACCGAGCATGGCCACGGCTAGCCCCTTGCGGGCGAACCTCCTAAAGGAGGCTATGACCAAGGCCCCTTGCAAAGGCGGTGGGGTGACCATGCCCCTACTAGGGGCGACCGGGGCCCCTACAAGGCGGCCACTCAAGACCAGCGGCCGCACACGGCCACTCGTCGGCCGCCACAAGGACTGCTCGTGGCACGACCGTAAGGCGACAGCGCGGTGGCGGCTACCCACTACAAGGTCGCAAGGCAGCGCCACACGCGCAAGGGCGGTCAGCACGAACGACCAAGAGGGGTAGCGCCCAGTAGGGGTGGTTGCCCACGACGTCGTGCCGCCACTGCAGGCTATGGCGGCGGCGATGCGCAGATGGGGGCAAGGAGAGGGCTAGGGCATCCTTTTAAGAAAAAGAACGATCCTGCCCCTTTGATTTTTAAAAATTTTGAGGACTATCCTCATGTACAAAATTTCAAAAATGCCCTCAATAATTTTGGAAATTCTAAGGACTGTCCTCTCATCCAAAATTATGAAAATACCCTTGATAATTCTGAAAATTTTAAATATATTTTAATTTCCAGAAAAAATAACTAATTAAATAGTTTAATTAATTATTTTATATATCTAGTAATCCTACATATGATGTGATGTACATGTGATGTATGATGTAGATGGATGATCATGAGTCATGTGTCGTGATGTGTGTAATTATGATTATTATTATTATTGGGGCCTGCATGCCTCTATTTTTCTCATTTTTTGTCGAGCCTGCGTGCTTATGATTATTTGTAATTACATGGAGAGGCGTGTCAGGAACGTGGAGATGACAACGGGACCCATGATGCCATGGCGGGAGATTATGATGCATGGTGATGCAACAATCCGATGGAACCGATGATGACGAGATCAACAATCATAGGGCATGGAGATACGCCGATGCACATATAGATCCTATTGTGAGTGATTAGGCCCATTGGCTCGGGCTTAATCATATTAGGTGACGGCTCATGGTCATCCGGTGTGGCTTGCATGTGTGATGTGTTATACACCTACTAGATATATGTATATATGTATTTGCATGCGATGTAGATATATATTAAATATGTATGTGTATGACATGACATATTAGGAGACCGATAAAAAACAAAAATCCTTCCTAAGATAATATTAAGTCGATAAGCGTGAGGTAATAAGATTGACCCACGTTGTCTTCCATCATTATAGGAAGAAATTGAATCACAACATAGGTTGAGTTGGTCGAGTCCTTTGAGGCTCACCTATCTACGTGATCTAGTTCTTGCCTACGATATAGAGATGTCACCGATGATCTTAGGATATGGTATACTTGGTCGAGTCCCTCGAGGGCATATCATTGAATCAGACTCATCTTGTAACGATGGTGATGACTTAACTGAATGCTATAGTTGGTTGAGTCCCTCGAGACCATGATGATTCGGAGGTTGAACGTGACGGGAATTACAAGGAGTTATGATTGGCAAAAGTTACCTACCTTTTGGGCTTAGTGCAATTGGTTAAGTCCCTCGATGTTGCACTAAGAGGCTAATTGGATCTCGATCCCCACTAGGAGTTTACCATAGACTTCCGTCTCACGTGTCGAGGATGTCGCGTGATTCAGTAAGAAAATAGTGGGAGCACATTAAGATAGAAGTCCATATCTTAATTAGTATTTTCTGTAAAATCTCCATGTTATTTATTTTTGCTATATCTTGTTTTGTTAGAAACATGTCGCTCACAAATCCCCTACGTGGCATACTTGATGCCAACCGCCTCACTGGTCCAAACTATACAGATTGGCTTCCCAATTTGAGAATTATTTTCACGATGGAGAAAATCGTATACGTCCTTGATACAATCGTGCCCACACCAGAAGAAGAGGCAATCGAGGATGAGATCGCTCGCTATGTGAAGTACATAGATGATTCCATGTTAACAAAATATTATATGTTGGCTTCCATGACTCCTGAGTTACAAAGCAATATGAGAGCATGGATGCAGATTCTATCCTTCTTCATCTCCGTCAGTTGTTTGAGAAATAGGGAAGAACTCAAAGATATGAGATATCTAAGAAACTCTTTCAAGCTAGGATGACAGAAGGGACATCGATTGAGAACCATGTCCTAAATATGATAGAGTGGATCGAGAAACTCATAAGTCTAGGAATAGTCCTAGAGGATAATCTGTGCATTGATCTTATACTTCAATCCCTACTAGATTCCTTGTCTCACTTCATTATGAATTTTAACATGAGCAAGTTTGAGGTGACTCTCCCTGAGCTCCTCAATATGTTGAGGGAAGATGAGAGTGCCATCAAGAAGGAGAAGCTAGTTCTTTATATTAGTGAAACCAAAAAGAAAAGAAAGGCCAACAAGATTCTTAAGAAGGGCGAGGGCAAAGAAAGACCAGGTAAGGCAAAGGTTGCATAGAAATACTTGACAAAAGATAAAGGACAATGCTTCCACTATAGCTAAGATGGACATTAGAAGAGAAACTGTAAGGACTACCTTGCAGAGAAGGCGAGACAGAAGCTTGGAGAAGCTTTAGGTATATTCATGATCAGTCTCCACTTGTTAGATTTTCATGATAACACATGGGTATTAGATACTGGGAGTGTTTATTAGATTTGCAATCCGTTGCAGCTTCTGCAAGACCTAGGAGATTGTCTAGAGGCGAGATGGACCTCAAGATGGACAATGGAGCAAGAGTTGCTGTAATTGTTGTTGGAGAGGTCACCCTACATCTGCCTAGTAGAGCTATCATTACATTAGATGCATGCTATTTTGTTCCCTCTATTATCAAAAATATTATTTCTATCTCTTGTTAGATAATTAGTAGATATAAATTAGTTTTTGAGAATAATAGTTATTCAATAATTATGGATGATAAGACTATCACTAGAGGGACCCTAATAAATGGATTATATGTGTTAGACAATTCTTCACATATCATGAATATAAATATGTCTAAGAGGAAAAGAGATAAGGTGAATAATGTATACCTATGGCATTTTAGGCTAGGTCATATACATGAGGGAAGGATTCAGATGTTGCTGAAAGATGGATACTTAGAACAATTTGATATGAGACATATGCAATTTGTGAACCTTGACTTCGTGGGAAGATGACAAACTCTCCTTTTAGTGGATGAGAGAGAGCCACCGAGTTATTGGAACTCATACATAGTGATATATGTGATCCCAAATCGACTCAAGCTATAGGTGGTTACTCATACTTCATTACATTCACTGATGATTTCTCTAGGTATTGACACATGTTAATAATACAAGATTAGTGGGTTATTGGATGGAGATCCAATACCCACTAAGGCAGGAGCCATAGAGTTTTTAGTGGCTCTCTGTAAATAGGAGGGGAGACTCTTGGTTGATAGGCTACAGCCTTAGCCACCACCTCCTATTCTCCTCCCTCTATCTGAGTAAGAGTTGCAAGATCATATTAGAGGAGTTTCGCTGCAGAGATCCATCGTATGGATACCGCTATAGAAGAGGATGCTTAACCTCCTTCATATTCTCCATCCGGATCTGGAATACAAGGATATACGATCTCCCTAGGTAAAATCAATCTCTCTCATATCCCCATTTTATTCATTTTTGTGATTTTTCTCGTGACCCCAATCTTTTGCATGACGATTTGATCTGCTTGGGAAATTAGTTTTTCTTTTGATTTTCACTGCGCATGTGATGCACCCGCGATAGGTTTCCCAACACTGTGGATAGACAGGTCCGATGTATTTGATCTCACCTATACCATCTGGGGACTATGGCGTTGTGGCTTAGTACGTCTATAGTCGATAAGTCGAATGAATTATTATGGAGATAATAATTCACTATATCAGAAGGAGTTCTAATGGGAGTGACTCACGGCCAGCTTGGTATCGGTCCTAGAGGGTCACACATATATAGTGGATGCTTTAGCGAATAGAGGATTGGATGGAGGTCCAATTAGCCCATATTCTCATTAGATGAGACTCTGTGCTTATGAACTCCTTGATGAAGGCCTAATTAGATGCCTAATAAAATTATTGGATAGAGATCCAATAATGCAAGGTTAGTGGGTTATTGGATAGAGATCCAATACCCACTAAAGTAGGAGATCTAGGGTTTTTTGGTGGCTCTCTATAAATAGGAGGGGAGACTCATGGTTGATAGGCTGTAACTTTAGCCACCACCTCCTATTCTCCTCCCGCCCTCTGAGCAAGAGTTGCAATATCAGATTGGATAAGTTTCACTGTAGAGATCGACCGTGTGATATCGCTAGAGAGGTGGATGCTTGACCTTCTTCATCTTCTTCATCCGGATCTGGAATACAGGGATATACGATCTCCCTAGGTAAAATCAATCTCTCATACATTACAGTTTTTTCGGTTTTTGTGATTTTTCTCATGACCCCAATTTTTTATATGACGATTTGATCTGCGTGGGAAACTAATTTTTGTTTTGATTTCCACTGCGCATATGATGCACCCGCTGAGGTTTCCCAATAGTAGTATCAGAGCTAAGGTTTTCGTGTAAAAAATTAGTTTTAAACTACGTGTGATAAGATTTAATCGTATAGAACTATTCTACGCGCTTGTTGCGATTGGCGAAAGCGGGCCCCCTATAGGGAGGGCCACATGCATGTTGTTCGCATATGATGGTGTGGCCACGCGGGTGAGGATAGTCACCAGGCGTAGCTCACAAGGCGCACCACCCAGACACGGCCGTGCTAGCTGTGAGGCGGGCCCAGACGACCCGCCGGAGGGAGGCAAGACCGCGTAGGGTGGCCGCTCGTTGGCCCTGGGCAATTGCCTCCCACGCAGGGGCAATGGCGATAGTGGCGCAATGAGGCTGAAGGAGGGCTAGGGCATCTTTTTGAGAAAAAGATGGTTATGCCTCTCAGAATTTGAGAAATTTTAGCTCTATCCCCTTTATACATAATTTCTTAAATGCCCTCAATATTTCTAAAAATTTCGAGGACTGTCCTATCATCCAGAATACTGAAAACACCCTCAATAATTCTAGAAATTTCGAGGACTGTCCTCATGTATAGAATTCTTAAAATACCCTCAATAATTTTAGAAATTTTGAGGACTGTCCTCTCATCCAAAATTATAAAAATACCCTTGATAATTTTAAAAATTCTAACCATGTCCTGATTTTTAGAAAAATAATTAATTAAATAGTTTAATTAATTATTATATATCTAGTAATCTTATATATGATGTGATGTACATATGATGTATGATGTGGATGGATGATTATGAGTCATGTGTTGTGATGTGTGTCATTGTGATTATTATTATTATTGGGGAATGCGAGCCTATGTTTTTCTCATTTATTGTTGGGCCTGCGTGCCTGTGATTATTTGTAATTACATAGAGAGGTGCAACGGGAGCGTGAAGGTTATAGCGGGCCCCACGATATCGTGGCGGGAGATCACGATGCATGGTGATGTGACGATCCGACAAAATCGATGATGACGAGATCAACAATCACAGGGCATGGAGATGCGCCAATGCACACATAGATCCTATTGTAAGTGATTAGGCCCATTGGCTCCGGCTTAATCATATTAGGTGATGGCTTATGATCATCCGATGTGGCTTGCATATGTGATGTGTTATACATCT
This sequence comes from Ensete glaucum, assembly GCA_021527575.1. Classification (NCBI taxonomy): domain Eukaryota; kingdom Viridiplantae; phylum Streptophyta; class Magnoliopsida; order Zingiberales; family Musaceae; genus Ensete; species Ensete glaucum. The sequence goes on from CM038552.1 coordinate 38,827,476, forward strand.
ACTAGATATATGTATATATATATATATATATATATATATATATATATATATATATATATATATATATATATATATATATATATATATATATATATATATATATATTTGTATACGATGTAGATATATATTAAATATGTATGTGTGTGACATGACATATTAGTAGACCGATACAAAAAAAAATCCTCCTAAGATAATATTAAGTCGGTAAGCATGAGGCAATAAGATTGATCCACGTGGCCTTCCATCATTATAGGAAGAAATTAAATCACGACATAGGTTGAGTTGGTCGAGTTCTTCGAGGCTCACCTATCTATGTGATTAAGATCTTGCCTATGACATAGAGATGTCAAAGTGACCTGAGGACATGATATGCTTGGTCGAGTCCCTCGAGGGCATATCATCGAATCAGACTCATCTTGTAACGATGGTGATGACTTAATTGTACATTATAGTTGGTTGAGTCCCTCAAGACCATGATAATTCGGAGGTCGAACGTGACGGGAATCACAAGGAGTTGTGATTGGCAAAAGTTGCCTACCTTTTGGGCTTAGTGCAATTGGTTGAGTCCCTCGAGGTTACACTAAGATGCCAATTGGATCTTGATCCCCACTAGGAGTCTGTTCCGTGTTACATGTCGAGGGTGTCGCGTGATTCGCTAAGAAAATAGTGGGAGTATATTAAGATAGAAGTCCATATCTTAATTAGTATTTTCTGTAAAATCTGCATGTTATTTAATTTATACTATATCTTGTTTGTCGCTTCCAAAACCCCTATGTGGCATACTTAATGTCAACTGCCTCATTGGTCCAAAAGCTCTGCAATTTGATGATTGTTCTCACAGAAGAGAAAATCGTATATGTCCTTAACATGATTGTGCCCACACTGGAGGAAAGGATAAGCGAGGATAAGATCACTTACTTTGTGAAGTGTATAGATAGTTCTAGAGGATAACCTGTGTATTGATCTTATAATTTAGTCCCTATCAAATTTCTTTTAATAGTTCATTATTAACTTTAATATGAATAAGTTTGAGGTGACTCTCCCTGAGCTCCTCAATATGTTGAGGGAAGCTGAGAGTGTCATCAAGAAGGAGAAGCTAGTTCTCTATATTGGTAAGACCAAAAAGAAACGGAAGGCCAGCAAGACCCCTAAGAAGGGCAAGGGCAAAGAAAGACCAGGCAAGGCAAATGTTGCTAAGAAATACCTAGCAAAGGACAATGCTTCTACTGTGGCCAAGATGGACATTAGAAGAGGAACTGTAAGGACTACCTTGCAGAGAAGGCGAGACAGAAGCTTGGAGAAGCTTCAGGTATATTCATGATCAGTCTCCACTTGTCAGATTTTCATGATAACACATGGGTATTGGATACCAAGAGTATTTATCATATTTGTAATTCATTGCAGGTTCTGACAAGACCTAAGAGATTGGCTAGAGGCGAGATGAACCTCAAGATGGGCAATAGAGCAAGAGTTACTATTGGAGAGGTCACCCTGCATCTGCTTAGTGGAGCTATTATTGCATTAGATGCATGTTATTTTATTTTATCTATTATTAAAAATATTATTTCTATCTCTAATTTGATAATTAGTGGATATAAATTAGTTTTTGAGAATAATAGTTGTTCAATAATTATGGATAATGAGATCATCACTAGAGGGACCCTAATAAATGGCTTATATGTGTTATACACTTCTTCACATATCATGAATATAAATATGTCTAAGAGGAAAAGAGATAAGGTGAATAATGCATACCTATAGCATTGTATGCTAGGTCATATAAACGAGGGAAGGATTCAAAAGTTAATAAAAGATGGATATTTAGATCTATTTGACTATGAGACATATGTAACTTACATATCTTGCCTTCGTGGGAGGATGACCAACTCTCCTTTTAGTAGAACTAGAGAGAAAGCCACTAAGTTATTGGAACTCATACATAGTAATTATGTGATCTCATATCAACTCAAACTATAGGTGGTTACTCATACTTCATTACATTCACTAATGATTTTTGTAGGTATGGATATGTGTACTTTATAAAGTACAAATCTGAGGCCTTCAAGAAATTCAGGGAGTATAAGAATGAGGTAGAGAACCAAATTGGAAAGAGTATTAAGACTCTTCGATCAGATCGAGGAGGAGAGTACTTGAGTACGAAGTTCACCCATTTCCTCAAGGACAATGGGACTCTATCCCAATGGACACCTCCTTATACACCTCAGCTCAATGATATATCAGAAAGAAGGAATCACACACTATTAGACATTGTATGATCCATGATAAGTTTTGCTGACCTACCCGTTTCATTCTGGGGGTATGCCCTAGAGACTATAGCTTACCTTCTAAACAGAGTTCCATCAAAATTGGTAGTGTCTACACCATTGAGATATGAAAAGGAAAGAAGTCCAATCTTAATATTGTTAAGATTTGGGACTGTCCTGCCTACATCAAAAGACACAACCCCGATAAGTTAGAATCAAGGATAGAATGGTGCACATTGGTGAGATACCCAAAGAAAACTTGTGGGTATTATTTCTATTATCTCGATGACCGAAAGGTCTTTGTTGCCAAGAGAGCTATGTTCCTTGAGAAGGAACACATTCTTGGTGGAAACAGTGGGAGTGAGATAGAATTGAGTGAGGTTGGAGAACCTAGCTCAAGCACCATTCTAGAGTCCGAGTCTGTTTAGGTACCTAACACACAAGTTCTAACTTTATGTAGGTCTAATAGAGCATCTCACCCTCCTGAACGATATGTAGGACATATCAGTAGAGATGACTCTCAGGATGTTGATCCTCAGTCCTACGAGGAGGCTATTATGAGTATAGACTCCAGGAAGTGGCAAGAAGTCATGAATTATGAGATGGATTTCATGTACTATAACAAGATTTAGAACCTTATGGATGCACCTGAGGGTATTATACCCATCGGCTGCAAATAGATCTTCAAGAAGAAGATCGGATTGGATGAAAAGGTATAGACCTATAAAGCAAGGCTGGTAGCTAAAGGATATCGTCAAAGACAAGGAGTTGACAATGAGGAAACCTTTTCACCTGTAGTCATGCTTAAGTCCATTAGAATTATTTTGACCATTGCAACACACTATGACTATGAGATCCGGTATATGGATATCAAAACGACATTCCTTAATGGCAACCTAAAGGAAGAGGTATATATGATACAACTAGAGGGATTCATATCCAAAGAGAGTCCAGTTAAAGTGTGCAGGTTGCTTAGATCCATTTATGGATTGAAGCAAGCTTCCTAAAGTTGGAACATAAGATTTGATAAGGTGATCAGATATTATGACTTCGTTAAGAACGAAGATGAGCCTTGTGTATATATGAAGGTAAGTGAAAGCACTATCACCTTTTTGGTGCTATATGTGGATGACATCCTAATAATTGAGAATGATGTATGAATGCTCTCCACAGTAAAGGCTTGGCTATCCAAAAACTTCTCCATGAAAGACTTAGGGGAAGCATCTTATATTTTAGAGATTCAGATCTATAGAGATAGATCCAAAAGGATACTTGACTTATCTCAGTCTAGGTATATAGATTCCATTGTTAAAAGGTTTAACATGGAGAATTCCAAGAGATGTCTCATACCGATGAGACATGGAATATCACTTTCTAGTAGTATATCCCTAAAGACTCCTGAAGAAAGGGCAGACATAGATAAGATACTTTATGCCTCAACGATAGGGTCTATCATGCATGCGATGCTATGTACTAGGCCTGATATAGCACATGCTCTGAGTGTCACGAGCAGGTATCAGGTAGATCCAGGTTTAGAACACTGGAAGGTAGTAAAGTGTATCCTTAAATACTTGAGAAGTACGAAGAATCTTTTACTGATATATGAAGAAGGTAGCCTCCAGGTTGAGGGCTACATGGACTCAAGTTTCCACCCTGAATGGAGAAGCAGTAAGCTGGAAGAGTTCCATGCAAGATACTACTGCTGACTTGACCATAGTAGTGGAATACATAGCTACAGCAAAAGCAGCAAAGAAAGGGGTTTGGATGAAGAAGTTCGTCAAGGATTTGAGAGTCATACCAAATAGCGTGGAGCTGACTCTCATATATTGTGACAGCGATAGGGCGATAACAAAGGAACTCAGGTCTTAACAGAATTGTTCTGAGGAGGTTCCATCTGATTAGAGCGATCATAACTCGAAAAGATATAGCAATGGAAAGAGTTCCATCCGAAGATAATAATGTAAATCCACTAATGAAGCCACTGGCTTAAATTATATTTGAGCATCACAGAGGTCTGATAGGGATCAGACACATAGGTGATTGGCTTTAGGTCAAGTGGGAGATTGCTGGTTACAGACACCCTATAAACCAATCACGTGAGTGATGGCATGTGTGATACATTATGTGATCTTTTTGCTTATGATTAATATTGACATATTCTCACACTATCTGTTACATATATATTGTGATGTCCTTGGTTCTATGCAATAGGAGTCGGATCGTGATGAGATCACGATAATGAGATCGATTCACTTTTAAATACAGATCCTAAATAATCTCGGTCATATGTTACTCAAGAGGGACATTGAGATAACCAGAGAGATCGGTGTACTATATACCCATCCATATGATGGAGGCGGCTGGTCTCATAGCCACTTGTGTGGAGACACTACGGATATAGTACAGGTGCTCATTGGAGAATGAGTTCACTGATTAATCCGCTTATGGAATGCTATATAGTTAATTATACATAATATCAGACAGTAATTTCATAGTTTCAGTTGTGTATCTGGTCCTTAGACTTGAGACACCAAGGATGCCTTATATAAGTACTCCTTTCTTTGACGCCAGACTTATAGGTTTGAAAAGCTCCAGATCTGGTACAACTGGTTATCGGGATTGGTAGCCAATCTTATGAAGACAATTGAGTGTCAATAGAGGATCATCCACTCTCAGTATCACGAGAGGAATATCTCATATGTGCTTGCTCAGACAAATCCTTGGCCAGGGTCATTCAGATTGAGAGAGAATGAGTTCTCCAGTAGAATTCAATTAGAGCAAGACAAATTGATTCTATATGTAACCTGACAGCACCATGTCTAATGTACAGTCTATGGGATATTATTTGGATAAGGGATTATAGATACACGATAACTATGGATAGACGGGTCCGATGGATTTGATACTCCTTATACCATCTAGGGTCTATGGCGTAGTAGCCTAGTACGTCCATAGTCGATGAGTCGAGTGAATTATTATGGGAATAATAATTCATAATATCAGAAGGAGTTCTGATGGGAGTAACTCACAGTTAACTCGATATCAGGCCTAGAGGGTCACATACATAAGGTGGATGCTTCAAAGAATAGAGGATTGGATGGAGATCCAATTAGCCCCTATTCTCATTAAATGAGACTCTATGCTTATGAGCTCCTTAATTAAGGCCCAATTAGAGGCCTAAGGAGATTATTGGATAGAGATTCAATAATATAAAGTTAGTGGGTTATTGAATGGAGATCCAATACCCACTAAGGCAGGAGCCATAGGGTTTTTTGGTGGCTCTCTATAAATAGGAAGGGAGTCTCATGGTTAATAGGTTGCAGCTTTAGCCACCACCTCCTATTCTCCTCCCTCCCTTTGAGCAAGAGTTACAAGATCAAATTAGAGGAGTTTCGTTGTAGAGATCCATCACGTGGATACCACTAGAGAGGAGGATGCTTGACCTCCTTCATCTTCTCCATCCGGATCTGGAATATAGGGATATATCATCTCCCTAGGTAAAATTAATCTCTCACACATCGTAATTTTTTTAAATTTTTGTGATTTTTCTCACGACCCCAACCTTTTGCATAACGATTTGATATGCGTGGAAAACTGATTTTTATTTTGATTTTTACTACGCATGTGATGCACCCACTGAGGTTTCCCAACATGCTTGTGATAATTCGTTGAAGGCCTTGTTTGAACCCGACTGACCCCTTGTAGTCTTCAATCATCTTCTTTGGCAGCTCAATTCAAAGGGCTTCAAGTTCCTTGATGACTTTTAATAGGTTATCATCTACCTTCTGACGATCAGCTTGTTGTTCCTTCAGCTGCCTCTAGGCATCAGATAAATCAGCCTGAGTGTTGTTTAGCTCCTTGTCCGACAACTCCAACCATTGAGTCGCATCAATCAGCTAGGCCAGCAACTTTTTGCTCTTGGCGAGAAGGTCGGTTGCCTGTTGCTCGACCGTAATCGCCCATTGCTCGGCTGCAACCACCAGCTCTTGACCGCCACTTGACTTTAGGTCCTCTATCTCTCGCTCGAAGTTGGTGGCTCAGTGGTCCATGATGGTTATGAGCCAACCCGCATCGTGGACACGATCTAGCAGAGCCATATGATAGTAGTGGACCTGAAAGCAAAGCCAAGCAGTCGAGATGGTTAAGCCATCCGTGCATATGAGAAAACTAATACCGAGGGGTCGAGATTGGACTTACCAGGACAATTTGCTTTCTGCCTAGGCCATGAGCACCTCGGATGGCAACACATACAACTCCTTCACTAGTTATGGGTGTAGAATCCCCCTCCCAAATTCAATCGTCACTCGAGGATCATCCCAAACTCACACCAAACTCTTCAAAGCCCTCCGTCGGGCTTGCATCTCGGAGTTGAGGTCCCATGGAGGAAGATCAGTCACTATTAGGGTATGGTATCTCTCGTCATTCTTGCGCATGATTGTCCCACATAGCTCCTTTATCGACTTCGACCAACAGTAAGTGGGTGGCGTGGGCTCTCCACCTAGTGCGACTGGCTCCTTACCCTTGAGTACATCCAAGAGCTCTCTTCATCACGTCGGGATTTGTGCTTCCCCACAGACACCTTAACTCGCTTGTGTGCTCGACCGAAACCTTCATGGTGCGACATCAACCCCTCAGTTGGCCTCTACGGGGTCGGGGTTGAAGCAATCCTCGATGCGGTTTCCATTGAAACTTCTTCAATCTCAAATGAAGAGGCAGTAGCCCGATTGCTTGTGTGGGCTTCCCAGCAGACACCTTTGGCATTCCATGAAGTCCAGCCAAATTCATTATGCCAGCATCCCTGCCAACAGGTTAGAATATTAAGAACTCCGTAATCAAAGCAGTAGACACCATCAAAAGAAAGCCATACCTCGAGGGGCTGGGCTGAGACCTACCTCGACTAGCCACAAGTCGGTCATATCCCAGATCGCCCGAGAAGATCCCCTACAATCTATCAACCAGGGTGGACTCCTCCTCGGATAGGTTTGGGGGGACATTGCTGATCGGATGGACTGACCATTAAAGTTTGAACCCCCAACTTGGGCCACTAACAAAAAGGTAACGAATCTTCCAACCCTTAATATTGGTAGGGGCCCTGCTAACCTTAAATCTGGTTCGAGCAGTCAAGTAGTAAACAATCCCCTCATCGCCCCGACTCTTATAAAGGCGAAAGCATGTCATGAACAAATTGCATGATGGAATAATACTCGATTTGCAACATTCCCCAAGGAATGTGACTAAGTAGCGCCACGAATTAGGCACCACCTAACTCGACAAAATCCTCCAACACCTAAGGCATTCCTCAGTGACAAGGTGGAGAGGGAAGCGAAGACCTGCTTTCAGGGCATTAACCGAGATGCTCAACTTGGAAGAGCTTGATTGTAAGGTCACTGCTCGGGCAACGGAGCATGCAGTGCATACGCTTCTAGAATGTTGTAACACTTCTGAATCGCGACTAGTGACCCCTCGATCATAACCGAATCGAAGTCATGACATGCTCTCATGACTTCTAGATCCCTGAGAGCCTTGGTATCTATCAAGGATGGAACCCCTAACGATGTCTCTGAGGTACGGACCTCGGGGCTTTCCAGACTCGTTTCTCCCGACCTAATGAAAATAATCGACCTGATGCAATTAGAGGATTCTGAGGAGGTCATCCCGACTTGACGAACGAGAGACCAACCAAAGGAGCTAGGCGATTGAGGGTGATGAGATCCAAGGAGGCTAAAGAACAGGGCTGGGAGTAAGAGCAGCGTAAGTGACGATTCGCCACCCCGCAGTAGTGCAATGACTTCACTTGGGGAACTCGTGAACCATAATAATGCAAAAAAAAAAAAAAGCAAGGAACATTATAACACCGCGACGGCCCTAAATATCGAATTCCAGCTTAGCAATCCACATGGGCAAGCCACAAAACTCCAATTCAGCAACCAACATGGATCAGTCACCAAATGCCAACTTAGTGATCCATGTGGACAGATCTTAAACTCATTCCTTTCCCACGTGCAACCACTGACAAGCGTGAGCATCGACCACACCATTATGCCCGAGTTACGTACCTAAGCCAGATTGCTTCCCTATGCTCGAGTTGACCCTCTCGGCCCAAGTAGCCAATCTGTGCTTGAGTTGCATGGCTAGGCCAGATTATCCCCTCCCTATGCTCGAGTTTGTGCCCGAGTTGACCCTTTCAACCTAGGAAGCTAGTCCTGCCCGAGTTACGTACCTCGGCTGGATTATCCCCTCCCTGTGCCTGAGTTAATCCTCTTGTCTCAGGAAGCCAGTCTGTGCCCTTGTTGACCCTCTTGGCCCAAGAAACCAATCTATGCCCAAGTTGCATAGCTCGGTCGAATCATCCCCTCCCTATGCTCGAGTTGGCCCTCTCAGCCTAGGAAGCCAGTTAATGCCCAAGTTACGTACCTCGGTCGGATCACATTCCTTGTGCCCGAGTTGAACCTCTTAGCTTAGGAAGCTAGTTTGTGCTCAAGTTACATACAATGGCTGGATCATTCCCTCTCTATGCCCGAGTTGATCCTCTCAGCTTAGGAAGCAATTTAATGCCCAAGTTGACCCTCTCAGCCTAGGAAACTAATCTGTGCCTGAGTTACATACCTCAGTTGGATCACATTCCCTATGCCCGAGTTGACCCTCTCAGCCCAGGAAGCCAGACCTTGCTCAGGTTACTTACCTTGGGCGAATCACATTCCCTATGCTCGAGTTGACTCTCTCGGCCTAGGAAGCTAGTCTGTGCCCGAGTTACGTACCTCACCGAAGCTAGTCTGTGCCCGAGTTACGTACCTCACCCGGATCATCCCCTCCTTATGCCTGAGTTGATCCTCTCGGCTCAGGAAGCTAGTCTGTGCCTGAGTTGACCCTTTGGACCTAGGAAGTCAGATCGTGCCAGAGTTACTTACATCAGCCGGATCACATTCCCTGTGCCTGAGTTGACCCTCTTGGCCTAGGAAACCAATATGTGCCCGAGTTGCATACCTCGGCTGGATCTCATTCCCTATGTCCGAGTTGACCCTCTAGCCTAAGAAGCCAAACCATGCCCGAGTTACTTAACTCAGTCGGATCATATTCCATATGCCTGAGTTGACCCTCTCAACCCAGGAAGCCAATCCATTCCCGAGCAACAATGCTCGACCATATTAAATCTCAGATTTTGATGATGAAATCAATTGATAGGTTTGTCGATCTAACATGGGTGTTAGAGATGATTGATACAAGACTAACTACAACAGAGAAAGAAAATTATAATCAGATGTTGGGCCAGAGTCAAGTCTGGGCATCGGACCGGGATTCGGACGATGTAGTGGGAACTCGTCTAGAGACTCATTAGAAGCTCGCTGAAGGTATTGGGGGCTTGTCGGGAGTTTATCAAAAACTCACAGAAGGTATCGGGGGCTTGCTGCAAGTTCTCCAGGAGCTCGCCAAAGGTATCAACGGCTTGTTGGAAGTTCGCTAGGAGCTCGCTAAAGGTGATCAGGAGTTTGCCAGGAAGGGGTCATGAGTTCATCAGAGGAAGATCAAGAGACTCGTTAGAAGATTGTCAGAGGTTACCGAAAAGCTTGTCAGGAGTTATTAGGGTCTTATTGGACTTGACGATCATAATGATCATAATTAATTAGTCATAGTTAGCATTAGTTAGGTTTGAGTCATACTTTAATTAGATTTAGAAGGAATTCAAATTAACTTAAGTAAGGCAAACTGGGTCCACACTTGGGTTTGAATTAAGCTCAAGTTGAACTCAATTGATTGACTTAGAAAGGGATCAATTGAAGGTACAAGTCGAGATAGGAAAAGTAGAGGAATTACTTTTCTAGGATTCTCGACGATTGTAAGGTGGATGATGATCGTACCACCGACGTTGGCTATTGTACCATCATCATCCTATTTTTCGGATAGCTTTTCACGATAGTACCGTAGGCACAAGCGGTTATACCACCTGTACTTAGATTTTTCGGATACGTTTAAATTCTTTACTTTAATTTTTAAAGTCAATTGAGGTCTATTAATACATCAAGTCTTCTTGCATTTAGCATAATAATTGGGCTGAAAATTTTGTGAAAAATTATTTGCTAACATTGTGTAAGAAAAAGAAAGAGGCAAAGGAGTAAAAAAAGAATTATAATTTTTGTAAAAGTCTCCGTTACTTACAAAGCTTGTAATGTTTGGATGTGGCTTGGGCGTTGGTGGTATCAATCTTCTAGGGATTGATTAGTGAGGATGACGGTTTCATTTCGTTTTGGTTTCGCCTTCCTGTTCTAGGCGGCCGGATTCATTTGATTTGAGTGTTCTCTTGATTTGCTCGTCTCTTCTCGATCTTGTCATTTCCGCTATGCAGAGGGTTCTTGGTTTTACCGACCTCAGCTGGTTTCCTCCCTGGCATGTAGAATTATGATGCATCCTGAGTTCGAATCTTTTACTAACTTGTCTCCAACACGGAGATTACTAATTTCCAAAGCTTACCCACCACAATGATAACTGTTCCCACTTCCTTCTGTCCCGTTTACATATACAGTATATACAAAAGAGACGAGCTTTTCCTTGATTTTAGAGCATAAAGGAAAGAAATGGGGCCGCTACAGAACACACAGAGAGAGAGAGTGAGAGAGAGAGAGAGAGATTACAAAGGATGAATGCATTTGCACAAGTCTCCATATCTCATGTAATTTCGTTCCGACACTGGTCGTTACAATTACTATGATCATAAAAAATAAATTAATTAATTAAATATAATAATTTGGTAATATAATTAATTGTCGCCGTCTGTGGGAATCGAACCCACGACCACGTGGTTAAAAGCCACGCGCTCTACCGGCTGAGCTAAGACGGCTTAGATAAACAAGTGGGTAACATGAACTATAATACATGTACTCTTAGGGGTTTCGCTTTCTCCGCGGAAGAAGCTTTCTTGAGAAAGGAATCGCCGGGCGTCGACGTTCCCCTCCGGGAAGGATGTCGAGGTTGCACTCCCGACTGTTCTCGACGACTTGTCTTTTTAGATCAACGATCGGATCTTCTCGAGGAGATTGGAAGAAGGAAACAAGTCTGCGACATGACATTGGTTTGCTTCTTGCAGGCTATGATTCGGCGAAGAAGAAGAAGAAAAAGAAAACGAATCGGTGCGACGGTTTTGTTGCCTGATTCAAGTTATTCCTATGCAATCATTTCCATTCATGTTGCGTATCTTCTGGAGCTCCTGTTCTTCTTGTCGTCATAAGTTATTTATTACCTTATGGTTGGTTGTCTCTATTGGAATTAAACTTGTTCAAGTATCATAAAGAGGTTCATTTCATCAAAAGAGGTTCATTGCATCAAGAGAGATTTATTACATCAAGAAGAAAAAATGAATTAAAAGACTATAGAAGTATAAGTCAAATTGGTTATTGGTTCTTGAAGGGGTTTCTTGAAAGAGAATGATTCATCTTGAATACAATTAATATAATGTATCTTTGGGGACTATATAAACCCCATATGTTGCGTCATGAGAGTAAGAGAGTTTCTGAAATTTGTAAAGAGTTTTTTCTTGAGAGAAATATAGAAGATTGAACCTTGTCCTACTCTTCCTCTGTTTCATATCTCTATTCCCTCTTCCTATCAACATCAACATCTGGTATCAGAGCATAGGTTAAGTTATGACCTCTTCCTCAAGTGCCATCCAATTTCAGATCCCCAGATTAACAAAAGAAAATTATGACATATGGTGCATCCAAATGAAGGTTCTTCTAGATGTATGAGAGTTTGTAGAAGATGGATTCGCTGAACCAACTCTAGCAGAAGAAGGAGCAATGAATGCAGAAGGAAGAAAGCAACTCAAAAAAAGAAGAAAGAAGGAGAAAAAGGCTTTGTTCACAATCTACCAAGGGCTTGATGAAACAATGTTCGAGATCATCGCTCCAGCAAATACTTCAAAGGAGGCTTGGGAAATACTTCAAAAAGCATTCGATGGTGTTGATAAGGTAAAGAAACTTCGTCTACAAGTTTTACGAGCCGAGTTTGAAAAACTACAACAAGGTACTTCTGAAACTATTTCTGATTACTTTTCAAAATCATTTCTATTGTTCATCAAATGAGACGAAATGGTGAACAAGTAAATGATCAGAGAGTAATAGAAAAAATATTGAGATCTCTAGACTCGAAATTTGATTTTATTGCTGTTGCGATTGAAGAATCTAAAGATTTGAAAAAAATGTCTTTAGAAGAACTTACGAGGTTCCCTTCAAGTTCATGAACAAAGAATTACAAAAGGAGGAGAAGACAAAACTATGGAGCAAGCACTACAAGCTAAGTTTGCTCTTGAAAATAAAGGAGAATCAAATTCTCAAAGAGGAAGAGGACGAGGACAAAGAGGAAGAGGAGACAGAAATCAGACCAATCAAGAATCTCCATATAGTGAAGAGGCTAGAGAAAATTCTAGCCAAAGAGACCGAGGTTATGGTCGAGGACGTGGCCAAGGCCGTGGACGTGGCAGAAACTCTAAAAGGTCTGAAATACAGTGTTATGTTTGCAAAAGGTATGGACATTACTCTTATGAATGTTATTATAATCCTAACAATCAAAGTGATGAGGCAAATTTTGTTGAGGAAGAAAAGAAGGAAAATCAAGTTTTGCTAATGAGAAAATTTGAAAAATGATCAATCTATGACATGGTATCTAGATACAGGAGCCTCAAATCACATGTGTGGCATCAAAGAGCTATTTTCAGAAATGGATACAAGTTATTCCGGGAACATTACATTTGGTGATTTGTCTCAAAGACCAGTAAGAGGCAAAGGTAAAATTCTCCTTGAACTTAATAATGGCAAGGAATTATGCATTTCAGATATTTATTATGTTCCTAATATGAAAAATAATATTTTAAGCATGGGACAATTACTTGAAAAAGGTTATGAAGTTGAGATGAAAGATATGACTCTCTCAATTCGTGATAAGAATAAAACATTGATATCACATGTGAAAATGGCAAGGAATAGAATGTTTCCTCTACATTTGAGTATTTTTGATCAATCAAATTGTTTTAAAGCTGATATTGAGGATATTTCTACACTTTGGCATCTTAGATATGCTCACTTAAATTTTGAGACTTTGAAACTTCTACAGAAGTATAATATGGTGACAGGAATACCAAAAATTGATCACCCAGTAAAATTATGTGAAGTATGTGTCATGGGTAAACAAGAAAGAAAACCTTTCAAAGTGAGAAGAACAAAAAGAGTATGGCATCGACTCGATCTGGTGCACTCGGATGTTTGTGACTCTATCAATCCAGTATCACTTGGAGGAAGCAGGTATTTTCTTACATTTACTGATGATCATAGTGGCAAAACTTGGGTTTACATGTTAAAAGAAAAGAAAGAAGTTTTAAGCAAATTCAAAGAATTTAAGGATTTGGTTGAAATACAAAGTTGTTGTAAGATTAAATGTTTAAGAACAGATAGAGGTGGTGAATATATATCAAATGAATTTGAAAGTTTTTATAGAAATAATGGAATTCTACATCAATTCACTATGCCATACACACCTCAACAAAATGGTGTCTCGGAAAGAAAAAACAGGACTATCCTTAATATGGTCCGATGCATGTTAAAGAAAAGAAAAATTCCGAAAGAATTTTGGGGTGATGCTGTTGCTTGTGCAGTTTATTTGCTTAACAGGTTTCCGACAAAGCGAATTGGTAATATTACACCAGAAGAAGCATGGAGCTTACAAAAACCAAGAGTTGATCATTTGAGGATTTTTGGAAGTGTTGCATTTGCCAAAATACCAGAAGAAAAGAGAACGAAATTGGAGGATAAAAGCCAAAAATGCATTTTGCTAGGTTATCTAGAGAATTCCAGTGGTTACAAACTCTACAATCCTATCACAAATAAAGTTGTGATGTCAAGAGATGTTGAGTTTGATGAACAACAGATTTGGAATTGGAAAAGTGATGAGCAGCATAAGAAAGAGCTTCGAAGATGATATAATACAAGCAAACACAAGTGACTTTGCGAATCATCACCTAGATCGCTAGGTTACATGATTCAAGAAGTCCAATTATAAGAAGGACAAGACCGATTCGGGACCTATATGATGTGACTCAAGAATTGATCGACAATGATGAACTTTCTTTATTTTGTCTTTTGCAGATATGATCCATTAATCTTGAAGAAGCTTATAGAGATGAAAAATGGCGACAAGCTATGAATGAAGAGATTCATGCCATTAACAAAAATAATACATGGGAGCTTACTACACTTCCAGAAGACCACCAAGCTATCAGTGTTAAGTGGATCTTCAAAACAAAAAGAAATGCAAAAGGAGATGTGGAGAAATACAAGGCTAGATTAGTTGCAAAGGGATATAAACAACAATATGGAATTGACTATGAAGAAGTATTTGCGCCAGTTGCTCGATTGGAGACAATAAGATTACTTATCTCTCTAGCAGCTCAAATGAAATGGAAGATTTTACAAATGGATGTGAAATCAGCATTTCTTAATGGAGTTCTTGAAGAAGAGGTATATATTTCAACAACTTCGAAAGAAACTTGGCATGCTAGATGGAACAAGTTTAAGGGGGGAAAATATTGGAATTAAACTTGTTCAAGTATCATAAAGAGGTTCGTTTCATCAAAAGAGGTTCATTGCATCAAGAGAGAGATTTATTACATCAAGAAGAAAAAATGGATTAAAAGACTATATAAGTATAAGTCAAATTGGTTATTGGTTCTTGAAAGGGTTTCTTGAAAGAGAATGATTCATCTTGAATATAATTAATATAATATATCTTTGGGAACTATATAAACCTCATATGTTGGGTCATGAGAGTAAGAGAGTTTCTGAAATTTGTAAAGAGTTGTTTTTAGAGAAATATAGAAGATTGAACCTTGTCCTACTCTTCCTCTGTTTCATATCTTTATTCCCTCTTCATATCAACATCAACGGTCTCTGCTATTTAACTTTAGTTCATTATCATCATCGATCTTCCTGCCATACTCTTTTTAGTCATAGTTGAATGAATTGGCAGCTCATAGCGGAAAGTCTTTATTTTTTTTTATTTTTTATGCCACTTATCCTCATCAATCTTTTCAAAGTGGGACGAATGACTGTCTTCAGACACACACACACATCTATCAGTAAATCGTGAAAGATGAGATTTTCCAAATGGGGTTATTGTCTTTTGAGTGGACTTACTAGTAGCAAGTGTGCTGCAAAATGTGCACTCTACTTGCCCCCCATGCGGGCCATAGCACAAGCAAAATGAATCAGATTTAGATTGCATTGGCATGAAGTGGTGGTAATGAGTTTCCTTTATACTATATCAGATAGGCCCATAGAGTCATTCTCATATACCAACAAATTAATGTACCGTTGATTGATATAAATTGTTGTTGTTGTTGTTATTATAATTATTATTATTATTATTATTATTATTATTATTATTATCATTATCATTATCATATCATTATTATGTATGATCAGATTTATCATTATTACTGTCTCTATCACAAAAGAAAAATTAGTTAAATTATTTTCGTTTAGTTAAAGCAAACGCTTCTCATATGCCTTTAAATATTAATGTACAATTAATCGATATAATATATTATTATGATCATTATTATATTTTATCATATTTATCGTCAATATTATTACTAGCATTAGAAAAAATTCATCGAAATTTTGACATAAAAATTTATTAAATTAATTTTCTTTTAATTGAAAAGAAAAAACGCCGTCTGTGGGAATCGAACCCACGACCACGTGGTTAAAAGCCACGCGCTCTACCGGCTGAGCTAAGACGGCTTTTCGTGTCTATGTTATAATATATTTTATTTAATTCTTTGGGTCCTTTGGACGCCTTCACCGTTCGCCTCCGCGAAGGATGTCGAGGCTGCGCTCGCGACTGTTCTCGACTGCTCTTTTTGGGTCAAAAATGGAATCTTTTCAAGGAGAATGGACGAAAGAGAGGAATTTGCCAGATGACATTGGTTGTTCGAAGCAGGCTATGTTTCGGAAGAAGAACCAAACTGCTGCTAGGTTTGCTCTCTCGATCTGCGCTACGGTTTTGTCGCCTGATTCAAGTTAATCCTATGGCATCAGTTCCATTCATGCTGCGTGTCTTTTGGAGCTCCTGTTACACACCAACACTTAATTCCCTAATGGTTGCCTCTGCTATTTAGCTCCTTCACGGTGGTTGGTTGATTCTCTGAATCGTTCATGTTTCTTCCTGCAATCTTCAGGTCATAGTCGATTGAAATGGCAGATATCAGACAAGACTCGAGAGGGAAGTCGTAGTATTTAATCTATCATATATCTTAGACAGGACTCCGATGGGAAATAGTGTATACTCTGTCATCCAAATTGTTTCACTTTGCCTTAAAAGAGGCTGTGAGGAGGGAAGCTGGTTCCATTTGTCAGGGTGCTGAACTGGGTTTCTTTTTTGTCAACCTATCATCATCAGTCTCTTCAAGTAGAATTGCTCACTATATATGCAATCCAAATGTAAGGTAGCATGAGGGGGGGGGGCAAGCCTTGGTAAGATTCTCCTTCTCGACTTGAGTGATCACAGAGTTTTTGAGTCACGGAGATAACCTCTCTTTCCGGACCTCCTGCTATGATGTGCTTCGGCTGCCCTTTTCACAATTTAGATAGCACATCTTTTACCTTTGTATTATGACCTTGTTTCTATTATTACATAAACTACTACACGAGAGACATTTGGTGTCTCCTTTGTGATATAGTAGAGACTCCTCTCATTTCCCGAGTCCAGTAAATTGAATTCCAGGCTTTAATAAAAACTATCTTGATTGGCCTCGCCCCGTTTTCCTCTTTGCACTTGTTGCATTTCTATATGGTTTTTGATGGAAGTGTATCAGATTCAGTCCAGACATAGTTCAAGTTTCATGGGAGAATTGGGAGGATCAAACTGAGTGTTGTTTCCGGATGTTGTGCTTGGATTCGATCTCATATGATTTGAGCTATGCATGTTTAGATGAACTTATGTAGTAATTTTTTTTTTTTTTTTGTATGTCTACTGCACCAATATACCGTTAGTTCTAAGGATTAGTGTGTCTCCTAGTGCACACGAATGGTTGTTTTGTGGGGTTGATGTTGCATAAGATGATGACTTGGAGACATGGTACACTATAAGATCTGGTATTTATAAGATAAATCGTTCTAAAGTATTTCTAATGATTGCACATGAATGAATTTTTTTTGTTATTATTAAAGAACCGGCAATTGTTCATTAATGTTATATTCCATGTCAAAACCAAATTGTGCAAGTTGTGTGTTAAAGAGTTTGTATGCATAAAACAATTTGCCTAGTTGAATACAATTAAGGCCCAAAATTGTCCTGAAACTTGAAAAACTGTTGGACAGAGTATGATTCTTGTCAAAAGAATAATAATAATAATAATAATAATAATAATAATCAAACCCCCTTTGGTATTAATTTAAACTTTGAAGACCTGTGAATCTTATGATGTGTGATTGAACATTGTTCATATAACATAAAAAATGGATGACACAGAATTAGTATGATGTGATAATTTTCATCAATTACTTGTTCTGGTCGATTATATCTCGACAAAATGAACTATCATATTTAACAATGATTGTTTGAAACTGGTTGCCATCTTGTGAAATACTAAATCCATATATAAAAAATTCAACCACTTACTTTAATATGTCCCACCAAATATATTAACTAAATACAAGATTGACCAATTTATATGATTGATATATTGATCATAATTTAAGATGTTCGACTACTTCAGTAAAAGATGATTTCATTTCATATTAAATGTGAATCTTCCTAAGCATCTTAGCATCATATAAAAGGATAGCTTAGTATGCAACCTTGCCATGCAAATGAAGAGGTTGTTTCCCTTATCAAACTTTGATCAGCCAGTTTGAAAATAATACAAAAATTATTATGAGACCAAAAAAAAAAAAAAAACTTGCCCGCTTTACATATTTATTTCATCAGTTGTAAACAACTGTATATTATTGCACATAGCTTGTGTCAAACAGTCTTTTGATGAAGCTGTTTCTTATTTGTTTCCTCCCCAATCCGACAGAGATTACACTCAATTTTATAGCACAACTTGTTGGATTATATCACAAGTAGCTATGTGCTAGATGCCATTGCAACTGAAGCTTTATGCGAGTGCAGTTGTACAAAAAGCCTGTCCTTAATCAAGTGTTGGAAATAAATGACCTTCCCTGCTTGCTATAGCCACTAATCAATCTAGTGTTTTCTAGAGGATGGTGCTTTATGTAGTTCTAAAACCAGTTTCTGTTCATACTGATCTATCCTTATTCTGCCCATTCTCAATGTCTTCATGGTTTGTTTGTGGATGTAGTAGCGCGTCGAGGCACAGAGAAACTAAGACCTTTGAGATGTGCAACCCTCATTGCTTCTGAATTCTGATACCACCTAATGTTCTAGCTCATTGTGTTGCTATCTGAATCCACTTGTCACGGTTCCCAGAGGTGCTTGGGTTGTTCAAGTAAAAGTAAAAGAGACTCTCCATGTAACAACATCTAGCACTAGGTTAATAGCAGTCACATTTGCCTTTAATTTTCATTAAAAAAGAATAAACAATATATAATTCCCTATTTCTCAAAATCATGATCACATCAACAACACAAGCCTGAAAGATATTAAAAAGTGTATTTGGAGGCACAATAAAATTTAAAAAAATTTAATACTTCAAATTCTTCGATATGAATTCGAAAATCTTATGATGAAAGATTTTGAATCGATCGTTGATTTATTTTTAAAACTTTCTTCTATTGTGAATCAAATGAGGTCTTATGGTGAAAATCTAAAAGATCAAACTATAGTAGAAAAAATAGTATGAATTTTATTTCCAAAAATTGATATGATCCCTACTGGTATAGATAGAAGAAGCTAATGATACATGTATTTATTTAATGAATTAATGAGATCTCTTTTAGTTCATGAACAAAAGGTAAATAGATCTTCATATGAAACTTTAGAACATGTTCTTCAAATTAAGATAGATCAAAAGAAGAATCAGAAGAATTCAGAATTCAAATCTCAATGGAGAGATCAAAATGATAGAGGTCATGATTGATCAACTAAAGGTCAAAGGAACACAAACGAAGGTAACAAAGAAACTTATTGATGTTTTTGTTATATTGAAAAGATTGCTTGTACAAAAATAAAAATCTAAATATTCCTCTTTGTTATCATTGTAAAAAATATCATCATCTTGAAAAAAACTATTGGAATAAAAATCAAACAAAATATCATGAGAAAAATAATGATGATAAAAGAGATGAAAAAATATTTTCTTTATAGTATCTGATAAAAAATATTCTAGATCTGTTTGGTTTTTGGATAGTAGATGTAGTAATCATATGACAAGGGATAAAAAATTATTTCAAAGGCTTGATGATTCAGTCAGATCTATTGCACATATAGGAAATGATAACAAGATTCACATAAAAAAAAAAGAACAATTGCTATTAACACTAAATCTGGTCAAAAAATCATTGATAATATGTTATTTATTCCTGATTTAAAATAAAATCTTATTAGTATAAGATAACTAATGAGAAAAAAAAATTATGTTATTTTTTATAATGAAAAATGTATGATTTATGATAAGAAAATTAAAAAATAGATATCAACTGCAAGGATGACAGAAAACAAAATGTTTCCCTTATTATTTTCAGATTTTACTACTATTAACGATGAACCAACATTATAGTATAAAAATTATGATACTCTAAATTTATGTGGATTTATACAAACTATCTCAAATGGTACATATTATGATAATTTAAAAATTATAGTTGATAAAACATATACACAGAAAAAGAATGAGATCTCAAACTTCAAGTTATAGACATAGGCAGAAGCATAAGACAACCATTGCAACATCAAAGATCAACTCATTGATATCTTCATAAAAATTTTAGCGAAAAAGATAATATTTCTTTGAAGATAATTTTAAATTATAACTACTTAAATTAAGAGGGTGTGTTGGAAATCATTCAAGTAGTTATAATTAATTGAAGTAGTTAGGATTAGATAAAATAAAAATTTAGATCTAATTTAGTTTAGATGAGGATGAGAGATATGATAGATTTTTTAATATTTTAAAATATTTATATTTTATCTTTTAATCAATATAAATAGATGCTTTTGGATGTATTGTATACTATATATTGAAAGTACTCCTACTTTCTCTACTCTTCCCCTACACCCATAAGTTTTGTATAAAAGCCAACACCACTATTTATATTGATTAAAAGATATGATATAGATTTTTAAAAGTACTAAAAAATCTATCATGTCTTAATAAATCCCACCCTCATCTAAATTAGATTTTTATTTTTATTTTATCTAATCTTAACTACTTAGCTAATATTAACTACTTGAATTATTTTTAACACACCCCCTTAGAGAAATATTTTTCTTCACCAAAGTTTTTGTGAATATGTCGACGAGCTGATCTTAGGTGTTGCAACGATTGTATTATGCTTTTGCTTAGGTTTATAACTTAATATTTTTATTTTTGACATATATCTCTAATGATATGATGGAGGCATCAAATCTCATTGGATGTGGAGGCTTCCTCTTTCTTTTCTTTCTCTTAATTTTCTTCACATCATCATAAATTTCTGTCATCCCTATATATTTAAGATCTTATCCTTTTCCTATAGATTTTATCAACTCTAGTTTTTAAATTATCGTTACCTACACCATTTGAGATAATTTGCATAGTTTCACCAAAATTTAAATGATCATAATTTTTATGTCATAATATTAATTATTAATAAGAGTCGTAAAATCATAAAATAATAAAGAAAACACTTTGTTTTCTGTCATCCTTGTCGTTGCTATCAATTTTTTAATTTTTATCATAAATCATATATTTTTCATCATAAAAATAATATAATATTTTTTCTTATTAGTTGTATTATACTAATCAGATTTTATTTTAAATCAGAAATAAACAATAGATCATCAATGACTTTTTTTATTGGATTTGGTGTTCACAATAATGGTTCATTTTAATTTCACTTGAATCTTGTTATCTTTTCCCATATGTACAGTAGATCTGACTGAATCATCAAGCATTTGAAATAAATTTTTATTTCTTGTAATATGATTAATACATCTACTATCCAAAAACCAAACAGATCTAAAATATTCTTCATCAGATGCTATAAAGAAAATATTTTTTTCATCTCTTTTGTCATCATTATTTTCTTGTGATATTTTGTTTGATTTTTGTTTCAACATTCTTTTTTAAGATGTACATATTTTTTGCAGTAAGAACAAAGATGAATATTTGGATTTTTATTTTTGTACCATTAATTTTTTTCAATATATCTAATTTTTTATAATAAAAACATCGATGGGTTTTTTTGTTACCTTCGTTTGTGTTCCTTTGAACTTCAGTTGATCGATTATGACATCTGCTATTTTAATCTCTCCCTTGATATTTGAATTCTGAATTCTTTTGATCTATCTTTATTTGGAGAACATGTTATAAAATTTCATCCGAAGATGTATTTAGCTTTGTTCATGAACTAAAAGAGATCTCATTAATTCATTAATAGATAATGTATTTGTATCATTAGCTTCTTCTATACTAGTAGAGATCATATTAACTTTTAGAGATAAACATCGTAAAACTTTTTCTACAGTTTGATCTTTAAGATTTTCACCAAAAGACCTCATTTGATTTATGAAAGAAACTTTTGAAAATAAATCAGGGATAGATTCAAAATCTTTCATCATAAGAATTTCAAATTCACAAAATCTTTCATCATAAGCATTTCAAATTCAAATCTAAGAATTTGAAGTTTTAAAATTTTTTATATTTTCTGTGACTCCAAACATACTTTTTAATATCTTCCAAGCTTGATATAATTATAATCGTAAAAAATAAAAAATCATCTATTGCTTGTTATAGCATGCAAAAGTATTTTGTATCTTCTAAGCTTGATGCAATTATGATTGTGGAAAATACTAAAAAAAAATCTATCGCTTAACCTCATCTAAATTAAATTAAATCTAAATTTTTATTTCGATTAATCCTAACTACTTCGGCAATTAGTTGGAAGGGGTACCGAAGGAATCTGATGTTTGTCTTATCAACATTAATTAATCCTGACTACTTCAATTATTTTCAACAGTTTCTACACAAGGGAATCAGCTGGAAGGAGTGCTCAAGGAATCTGATGCTTGTCTTATCAAGATGGCAGCGCGGCAGTTTGATTCCTGCAAATGAGAAAAGCTTTGGTTTTTTTTTTTTTTTCTTTCTGGTCAACTTTAAGCTGTCAATGAAATGGTAGAGATTGGCACTGCATCGGATTCTCGCTCAGCTGGGGGAGAGGGGGGTGGGTATGTACTTGGAACAATACAAATGAAGCATGGACACGATGCAGGAATCTTTGAAACCTAATACAGAAAGAAAGAACCTCATAATCAATCTCCCAGTGTTGGATGAATGCAGGATGTTGACTGTGTCCTGTCCGAGAAGGGAGTTCTCATTGTGGTTCATCATCAGTAGTCTGGAGGAGAACTTGTGGCGGCAGCAGAGAACGTTCATGAAATGACTGTGTTTATTTTGTGCAGCAGCAGCTGAAAATTCAGGGATTTAGAATAACAATAATGTATGTGACATGAAAACTCAAAAAGTGATGAGTTTTCATACTCGTTTAATCTATAGTCAGATTGTTCATAAATATGAAAAGATAAATCATGAGAAGAAGAAAAAAAAAAAGAAAGAAAAGAGGTGGCTTGATGGACGTGTAAATAAGAAACTGGAAGGAAAGGAAAAGAAAAGAAAAGAGGGAGAGAGAGAGAAAGTTGCATAGCTTTATTCGTCACTTGCTTTGTGATCTCACTAGATTCTTCAATGTGTGGCTTGAGGGCAGAGCAATCCTACTTAGTAATCCTAGTAATCTCATAATTTGCTTCATCTCAATAATACAATATATATATTATAATAATAATAATTTTATATTTTTTAAATTAAAAGATAACGGAGGATCACACAAAAAATTCTTGATAATATCTTCATTATATAATTCATTTACATCGTATAAGATGAGAAAAAAAATATCGATCTAAAAGATGATATTATATTTCTTAACCAAAATATTTAAGTGATGGAAAACTCAGTAAACCCAATTCTCATCCCTAAATATATTCAACTGAAAAGGTAGAAAAGTTGGGACCGCTTTCGGCCCAAGATGTCCACAAACGTACCACCAGAGGATGCTGACGTTGATGGGAACACATAGAGAGAGAGAGAGAGATGCTTTGCGTCGCTCGTCCATTCGATTCTACAAAGAAGGATTCCGACGATGGACGGCTTCCGAAGCCCCCACATCAAATACCATTCGAGTTCTATATTCTTTCTCTTATCTATTTAAAGGCTTCCCCGACTCAGAAGCCCCTTCAATGTTCACCAGCTCTCAATTCATCCCCTGTATCACCACCGCGGCTGCTGCTGCTTCTTCTTCTCTCTCGCTCTCTCTCAAATGTCGACGTCTCCACACTACAAGGGAGTGAAGAATAATTCGACCATCGAGGTAATTCCTTTCACAGCAAAAGTAATGCACGGTCAAGTCTCCGGGTGCCATTAGTCCTGCATCAAGGCGACTCGATCGGAGTTCCAGTTTGCACTCGGATGCTCTTCTCATGCATGCATGTAACTTGTGTGTGATGTGATTGCTTATGACAGAAAACTGGAGAGGGCGTGCTGGAAATAAAACCCACCGCACTCGACGTCACTTGGGGCAGGGATTCCCGCTACTGGTCCATCAACAACAACGCGTAAGGCTTCTTTGATGGTTGGAAGGAGAAGAAGGCTTTGATCTTAGCATCATTGATGATGTCTTCCCAACCACTTCATGTTCTTCGTTTGATTTCCTACCCGTATTCTTGGTTCCTTTTTCTTTCTTTCCGATAAAATCATTCGATTGGGTGACAAATGGTCTCATGATTAAACTTTTGAACCGAAATCTATTCCGCTTTAATCCCTTAAGTTTCATCCCAAGCCTCCATAAACTAATGAATGAATGAATGAATTGTTTTTACATGCCGCTGGAAAACGATGAAGCACATCTGTCTATAGAGAATGAATATATACATACATACATATATAGTTCGACTGGAAGAATCTTCTTTGCTTTATGTCTAAAAAACCAAAAAAAAAAAAAAAATTCTGTTTGATAAACGACCATATTTTGTTTATGATTTGCACATGAATAAATGAACTAACGGGCTAAGGAATTATTTGTTTGTTGTCTTGTTTCATGTTATATTCAATAAATAAATATATGAACGAATGAGTAAATGATTTCCGAAAACTCAAAAAAGGATTTTATATCGTTGTGCTAAGTAAGTATGCTTTTAGATAAATTAAATGAATGGGATGATCTGGAACAAACTACAGAGAATCGACAGGAGTCATATCGTTGCACCAAGTGTCGTGGCTCGAAGTTGCCGGCAGATTTGACATGGACGTATTGAAGCTCGACAAATCAAAAAAGTATTCATTGAGGTTTCGAGTGAAGATGAAGGCGGACGCCTTCGGATGGAATGGCTGCCCGGTGTACCTGATGGTCAAGGATGCCGACAGCAGTAAGTTGAAGTGGAAGAAGGTTGACCTAAGCCAACTACCTGTCGAAAGGGAGGTGGAAATTCCAGAATCTCCCGCGGAGTTTAAGCCCCCTCCTGATGGCAAAGTCATGTTCGGATTGTTTGAGATTTGGAGGGGCAGATGGAAGGGAGGACTCGAGATCTCAAAAGTCATCATCCAAGAGGTCCGATAAGCAAAACCTACACTTTCTTATGCTGCGAGCTTATTATGCCTATTACGTGTTCAGATTGTATACGAATAAAAAGTCTTTGTATTGATGTGGTGCAAAGCAGCAACGAGGGTTCTCCGTGGCTTTGGCATGTCATGTAGTAGTTACTTACTTTATGTTTGCGTAACACGAGCATTGACTAAATGAATAAACATGTTCTCCTCCGGTGAAAGCCAAAAAGCAAAAAAAAAAAAAAAAAAAAAAAACCTCCTCCTCCTCTTCTGTGTCAAATGTGATAGAATGCTAAATTTATGTGATCGAATGATGATGGCAAAGGAATATGACTCGTACCGTAGTACGACACCGTCGTTGGACGCTCATCACCCCGACGGAGCCCCGATCCAAAGAGCTAACAGCGCCCACCGACTCAAGTTAGCAGCAGCTATACTTTTGTTCACCATTTGATCTCAAAAAAACGACTCCAGAAATCCATGGATAAAGGATTGCTAATTCACCAAAAACTTTTAGCGTCAGCAGAATCTCTAGTGCAATTTTATGGAGTAGGAACGAAGCAAGGTATTGTTCTTAAAGCAGCCTGAGACTTTGTTCCCTACTTCCGTGGTGTTTGCGTTCCTAGGGTGAGATTTTTTTTTGCCGACAAGCAATAAGGGTGAGCACTTACCCGTGGCAAGAATCCCTTTTGGATGGGGATGGCGGCCTCGTGGCTTCCGAATAATTTCCAACTTTTTTTGTAGCTGGTGATGATACTGCTTGGAGATGCTTGGTTTTTATTTTTCCTTCTTTTCTTGCTTTGTGACGAACATACGCAGCCTGGTGAAGAAGAACACTGTGCCCTGTTTAGACGTGGTGCATGGTTTCATCATCAAGTACCTGTACTGCTTCGAGCACTTCCAGCACCATGAGCAAAAAGAATTGGGGTTGATCCATTTATGGACTCGAGTCGATGGATTGCCTTCTGCCCAGTATACTTACTTCCTTCCAACTTTGATCTGATCTCGGAGTAGGATGGCTCCTTTTCTTCCAAATTCTGGTTTTGCAGGAATGGGTTTTGTCTTCAAGTCTTATCTCCGGGGAATAAATAGAGTATCACCGCCGGAGGCGATATCACCACCACAGGAACCTCGCTGCTTGACGCTGACTCCAAAAAGCAATTTAAAGACAGATTCCTTGTGCCATGTCAAGATTAATTTCCTACCGCTTGGTGGATGTAGAATTCTTATAAACTTTGTCTTCTTTAATCCTGCTAATTTTGTAAAGGGGGTTGGTTGGCTGGCTTCACATTTCCAGAAATAATAACTGGATACCTCATAGCCTCGCTAACACTGTTAGAACCATGCTTTGTTGGATGGGAATTTTGTAGCTTCCATGCTTTCTTATTTAATGAACAGATATATAGTCATTCCCCACTTTTTCTTTTCTTTTTTTATTTGACTGCTTTGAGAATAATTGCTGTAGACTTCAGAGAAAGAGGAACAAAAATTTTATTTCAACAGCGTTCATATACACATCCAGACTTGAATGAAGGAACAGAATATTGTAGTCTCTTTAGGTAATGGAGTAAAAAAAACATTGATTCTAGGACACCCATGGTGACATCTCTTTCTATTGCATGGACAGTCCTAAGACTTACAGGTGCCAGAAAGAAGCAAAATAAAAAGATAAGCATCACTATGAAAAGATAAATTGACAATCTGGAAGAATTTTGAGAGATAGATACTGCTCTTGCTCCGGCTTCAACTGAGTGGAATAACACCTTGTTCTTACATATTGATGTTGCAGATGGACGGTGGCTTACTCACCAGCAGTCTCCAAACTTGAGGGAGGGCAGCAACGCGTCTCTGCACGCGTAAGCTGAACTGTAACACAAAGAATAATAAACTTCACTGATTAGATCGTGGATCAAGTTTTCTTTGGACGATAAATTGGCAAAACATGCTCACCTTATGCAAGGTCACCAAGAATAAATGACATTTGAAGCAAAGCAAGATAGATAGTCTTGGTCACTCAAGGATGGTTGAGGCGAGAGATACTTGGATGGTTCGAAACTTGAAAGTGATGCGTCCTAAAAAGTCCAATAAGAAATTGACATCATAATAAATCCAAATTACTTGCTTATGCAGATCATTATGCGAAACAAATGCATATTGTATGTACGTAACCTGTGGTGCAGTCTTTCTTCAGAAAACAAGGATGAGGTCTGAGGTTACCAACCGGTGCAAACAGCCACAAGAGTTTCTACAATGCATCCTGATTTTATTGTGGCTAATATCTAAATTTCTATGATAACAACAGAGAGCTTTTTACTATGCATACGATTTAGATCAATATGCGCATAGATCATCTTGCTGATAAGAAAGACATCATGGTGGCATGACTACTTACACTGTACATCGATGTCATATGTTTTTTTTTACTTCTGTATGACTATGAACCCCTGACTGCTCTGACCTCAACTTGTTGCCTGCCTTCACTTGGAGAGTGCACATCCTCGTTATCTGAGCCTTCTCCATCACCGCAAGACACTGATGAAGAGCCCATAATAGTTGCAAGATCAGCTGGTCTTTTATTGCCGTTCGTGTCAGTTGATAATGATCTCCCATTCTTCCCTTCAGATTGGTCACCTTCTTACTTTTCTTGGCATGCCTCTCGATCTCAAATGCCGTGGGAAAAATTGCATGATTATTGAGAGGATTATAGGAAGGATCTGGCTCCCCAGGCTTCAGCCACTGCTTCTGTATTCTGAAACATGTTGACGCCAAATTGTGTTCCTCTATGTTTAGCAGGAACTCCATCAGCCTGCAAGATAGCAGCATATTCGCCATCATATTTTAACAAATAATCTTATCCTGTGGTTTCTCATATAATAACAATAAATTCTGGCCCTGTTCTTTAAATTTCAGCATAGCATTCGAATTCGTCACATTCTAGCACCTGCTTAGAGTTTTGCAAAACATGAAAATAAAAGAAAAAAAGAAATTCGTGTCACAATGTACAGATAGTGCTCAGATGACACTTAAGTTAAGAGCTGAATCAAAATCTTTTCCCAAGCTTCAACTGAGAATTCTATAAAGTTAAAAGAAACTTGAGAAGACTTCAGAAACCAGAACCAACCCAATCAATTTTATGTCCTTGAGCTATGTGGATCCCAACTAAAGCTACATTCATCCAATATCACCAGCCTCGTCCAGTAACATTCAGGATTAGCTCATATCACCTTAATTTTTGGAGCAACCTTAACAGTGGTGAAATCCCTTCCAATTGATGTTGACAGTATAAGCCATCGATTACCAATTGTGCAGGCGATGTCTTCAAAAACTGACCATACTGCTTTTCCGATCAGGTTCCAGCGGGTGGAGCAAGAGATGAATCTCCATAAACATATTGAATGCTTCTAACAACTTAATGGCCGCTTCTCCCTTTATGCCATTGTCTGATGTTACGAGGACAGCTTGTCAAGACATAATGTTATATGGATACAGGATGGAGAAGGGGATACGAATGCATGTCCAGGTGACCATTTAGGATAAGGGCAAAAACAAAATATGAGGGACATTATATATATATATATATATATGATCATCTCCAAGTCCCTTAAGGTGCAATTTATCAATTCTCCACAAGGCAGTACAAAGAACATTGCCATTGATTTTCTCTGTTCATATTTTCTTACTGAATTGCTATTGTTTAGACAATGGCGTGACAATGAACATAACAGTCATGCAATATGATTTTTTGCAATTACAAGTTGGCATACCTTAGCTAATTCAACATGAAATGCTCCATCACCATCAATGCTAATGTACTTGGTCTGCAAATGGTAGAACATGAGACTTATGAATGGTTTATCATGATAGTTTGCTGCAGCAATAAAAATAAAACTAGTAGGGAATTACAGTAGCATAAATAGCAAACAATACTAATATGTTTAGAATAAGTACAGAAAGGACAATCACATGGACATGATAGTGAGTACACAGAACAAACATATAAATGTGGTGAATAGATATAGCATGCTCAATGAATAGTACAATACTAATGTGTTCAGAATAACTATAGAAAAGAACAATCACATGGACACGATAGCGAGTACACAGAAAATACATATAAATGTGGTGAATAGATATAACATGCTCAATGAATAGTACAAAACTGAGAAAGGTGAAAGCTGCTGATGAGGAACAACACCATCAACTGGTTGATTCTTAAGCAAGAGAAAGTAACAATTCAGAAAGTAATGAAGGCATGTTGAAGGTTTGCAAAACTCTATTCAGTCAAAATAACAAACATACAAAAGCCCAAACTTCTTCTAGATATGTAGCAAATACTTCGCTAAATCGTCGAAACTATGAAATAGTTGTTAAAGATAGTAGTGTATAGTAGGATATTCTTTTACAAGAATATTTGTATGCATGTAAAAACTTGATTAATACATTGCCAACATTTCATGGATGCTCCATGGGAAGAACTTGGTTGTTCTTGAAAGCTGATAAAGACAAAACCGATTATATTTTATATCATATATAGATTGAATACCAAATGAGAGTAATAAAATTAAAATTATATTTTATATCATCTTATTCATTTAAATTCTGGCTATCAACGGACTCTATCCATATCCAGGCAACTCAATCGGCATGTGCAGACCAAGCTTTTTCGGCTAATACAAAGTACTTCAGTCAAACTAGACAACCAAGGTTCATAACTCCGCTCTCATAACCATACCTCTATTTCTCGCCACTGCACTAATCATCATCTATCTTTCTGAACTCACTGCATCCCTTTTTCCCTCTCGCCAAAGCCCTATACAATAGCTCACTGATCAACATGGACAAAATCATGATGCCTGCTCTTTTGGCTCAGACTCTCACCATGATTCACTGTTTCTATATGCAGACTAGCTAAAAGTTGGAACCTCCAAAAACCCAATCTCGAACTTCATATTTTTATTTCTACCATACATAAGCTGCTCCTGAGAAATCCAATTCTATAGATTATCTACAGAGCTCATGAAAATAACTTCAAAGGTTTCTAAGAATGTAAAGTTTCTATAACTTAAATATATCACTAATTCATTATTCCAACCACAAAAATTCACTCAGTATCTTTTCCATTTAATGGCTATTAGTGGGAAGTTCTATTGATTCCAGAACCATGATCAAAGTTGTATCTACACCGAAACTAAGCATTAAAAATATACAAAAATAATGGCAAAATTTCTTTTATCAGTGCATTTGGGTCTTGCGATTCCTTTCAATCTCAAAAGAATTCATATTTGCCGAAGCAAACTTGGTTTTCATGTTTTCTCGAAGCATTAGTCATCAGATTTCTAAAATTAGCTGGCTAGAAAACTCTAGCAGTACCAAATTGTTAGGGGGTCACTTAACAAGTATGAGGATTTTCTCAATATGAAAATTGCATTCGACTAAATAGCAAACTCAAAACATCAAATCCGGAGAACATGCAGTGATAAAAACAATCTCCCTTGTTTGACTTGGGTGTCCAGGCAAAAAATTGTCTAGAAGGCATTCCAAACTGCCTTAAATTGTCACCATTTTAAATTCAGTTTAGCAATTCTTACAGCAAGAGTGTTTATGGAAAACATTTAATTTAGTCTTTTTCCTTTTGTTTAGATAACTTAAGATTGGTAAAATCCTTGTGTTTTGATTAATTTACCTTATAGAGCAGCATTTTCTATGTTGCCGTAAAACTCAACAACAAAAATTAAATCTGATTCGGTCAATAAAATAAAAACTAACAATAATTAGAAATCACCTAGAATAATTATCAGTTGTCCTAAGAATAATCACATCCCTTTGTGCAAAATTATGGTTGAATCCATTCTCCAAGAATTGGACTAGTATTCCTCGGTTACGAGCACAACCATAGGATGTTGACGTAGTATCACGAGCAAAGAGAACCACATCAATGAAAAAGAAGAATCGAGAAAAAATGTGAAAAATTTTAAAGGAGACTTTTTGAAGAAAAGAATCTTAAAAGCGATAAGAAGGGACTCTTCCACACCTAAACGAAGCAGCAAATCCTCAATAACATCCAAATGGCTGTGTAATCATAGCCAATAATCGACAAATATGGCTATGTGTCATCATAGCGAATATCCAATTAAAACATCAAATAAATCAAAAAAATAATCAACACAATTAAGTAATTAAAAGAAAATAAATAAATAGATAAAAGATAAACAAAATAAAATTTGAGATTTCTATTTTAAAAATAAAATCTCTAGCGATTCCCCATGGAGCTCAAAATTTCTAAATAATATAATTATTAAAATAAATATAATTATGGAATGGGTGCAGTGTCTTTAGACTTAAACTTGAAGGAAACAGAGTGAATCAGTCTTGAATCACATTTCTTTAGTCCATATCAAAGTTTGACTTATCGATCCGTACTAGTGTACCGACATATCGTTGGTATCGATATGGGACTGATACCGTATAGTATGCACAATGCATACTGCCTGATATTAGTATAATATGATATTTTTATAATATAGTATTATATAATATAATATTAATATATTAAAATATTAAAAAAAAAGGGGCGACGTCGCCTCAATCTTTCTCCCCGCACGGGGAGACGTCCATCTCCTCGCGTGGGAGAAAAAGCGGTTGCGATCGCGGGCAACCCATGGGTGACAACGATGCGCAGGAGACCCGCGGGCGGTGACGACAAGTGAGCGAGGACAGCGCATGGGCGAGGTATTCTTTCTTCTCTACTTCTTTTCTTTTCTTCTTTTCCTCTTCTTCTTCCCTTTTTCTTCCTTAATCGACTGCCGACGATCGATTTCTCTCTTAATCGACCGTCGACGATCGATTTTTGGTGGAACCACCCGGTAGCGGGTGGTCCGTGTACCGATAACTTGGTGGACCGGTATATACCACCCATATCGGACGGTACAAGTCGAAATTATAAACCTTGATCCATACTTCAATCACCACACATACAGTATTGATATTTGCATCGTGGTATTACGTATTTTTGGTCATGCACTAGACTTTAATTATGAGAGTTTTTAGGGATTGCCCAAGTCTCTATCCATGGCTATATACGATTACACTCTTATATAGGAGAGTTTGGATATGTACAGTTACATCTCATGAAAAATACCACTCGCGCCTCTTTAAGAGCTATACTCTTCTTATACCTCTACAAAGGAGTTAGTAAACAATCACCATAGGGATAGGGGTTGGAGTTAAATTCTAGCACTAATATCATTTTTATTTTTTTATTTTTTAATATGTTCCTTAGCTAACTAATCAGTGTGTTATTACCGCATTCAATTTCGTTCAAAGGATATCCTATCACATAGGTTGGGTTCCCACCGGTGGAAGAACTATTATAGGTTAACCGATCCCCTTCGATAATACTAGGACCAAGGTTTGACTTATCGGCCCGTACCAGTGTACCGAGTTTATCTCGGTACTGGTATCAGGCGGTACATATAGTGCATACCGCCCGATATATTAAAATATAATATAATATTAAAAAATATTAAAAATATAAAAAAAAGGAGAAAAAGGGTCGATGTCGCCTCAACGACGTCGCCTCGATCTTTCTCCCCACGTGGGAGAAAGAGCGCCCGCGACTAGCGAGTGGCGAAGACGTGCAAGCAATGGCGCCCCGTGGGCGGCGACGGTGCGCGAGCAGCGATAGTGCACGGGTGAGGACCGCACGCAGGCGATAGGTCTTTTTTCTTTTTTTTCTTCTTTTTCTTTTTCTTCTTCTTCTTCCTCCCTTTTTCTCGCTCAATCGATCGTCGATGGTCGATTTCTCCCTTTAATCGATCGTCAACGGTCGAAATCGATTATCGATGGTCGATTTTTTGTGAAACCGCCCGGTAGCAAGCAGTCCGCGTACCGGTAACCCGACGGACCGGTATGTACCACCTATACCGAGCGGTAAATATCAAAATTACAAACCTTGATTAGGACAATAGTCCTTTCTATATACGTCTATATAAAAAAGATAATTGATAATGAATACACTATATATATAAATATATTTCATGAGTATGATCTTAATCATAAACAAATTCAATTTGCTTAGATGATAATACAATAAATAAAATAATAAATATCATTATTTTTATATATTTACTCCATATTTCTAATATTATAAGAGACATAACACATTCATTACATATTCTAATTTTATTTCACTTGTTTTACAGTTAAAAACAAATGTCTGATGTATTATGAGTATCATTCATGATTTTGCCCTCTATTCATATTAATATGTTTGTTGTAAAGAAAAATAGTGACCACTCTTGGAAGTAATATTTTATGATTAGTATTTCATGTACAATTTAGGCCAAAATTATTATTAGCCCTTCGTACTATACTTTAAAATAAGTTACCCCTCATACTTTAAAACTTGTCTAAGTGATCCTCGTACTTTGATTTCACATTAAAGTCACCCCCGTACTTTAAAACTCGTCTAAATGACCCCTCGTACTATGCCTCAAAATTAAATTTAACCCACGTAGTTTAAAACTCGTCTAAGTGACCCCTATACTATACCTCAAAATCAAAGTTACCCACTGTACTTTAAAACTCGTCTAAATGACCTCCCGTACTATGATTTCGCATCAAAGTGGCCCCCTCTATTAGAAATAAGGTTATGCCTAAAACAATTTAAGAGATTATTTTTATTTGAGGATTACAACTAATCCATTTTACCCACTGTATTTTAAAACTTGTCTAAATGACCTCCCGTACTATGATTTCGCATCAAAGTGGCCCCCTCTATTAAAAATAAGGTTATGCCTAAAATAATTTAAGAGATTATTTTTATTTGAGGATTACAACTAAATAGTCCCAAAGCTCTAATCCATTTTCCCCTCTCTTTTTTTCTTCTCCAACCTCTATTGGCGGCGTTCTTTTCTGCAACTTTGATCTCTGCCTTTTTTCATCAACCTCTGTCGACATTAGTTTGTTCGTTTTTCTGCTATCTTTATACCTTTCGTATTTTTTTTTCGACGTTATTTTGTTCGTCTTTCTACTATCTTTCTGCCTTTCTATTTTTTCTTTACTTGAGATATGTGATTTTTTGAGGTTTAAATTATTTTATTAAAAATTAATCCCCTAAATTATTTTACCTACTAGCGTAACTTTATTTTTAACAAAGGGAGCTACTTTGATGTAAAATCGTAATATGGGGGGTCACTTAGATTAGTTTTAAAGTACGGAGGTAATTTTGATTTTGAAGCATAGTATGAGAGGTCACTTAGATGAGTTTTAAAGTACGGGGGGTGACTTTAATTTTGAGGCATAGTACAAAAGGCACTTAGACGAATTTTAAAGTAGAGGGGATGACTTTGATTTTGAGGTATAGTACGGGAGGTTAATAAAAATTTTGGCTTACAATTTAATATAAATTTTGCTAGTAATGGAGAAATATTTTTCATATAAGTTTCCAATAAAAATGTTGTATCTTTATTTTCATAGCCCCCACATTTCATACTCATACCGAGCGGTATTGTTAAAATCGATCGTCAGCGATCGCTTTTGACCATCGACGGTCGATTAAGGGAGAAATCAACCATCGACGGTCAATTGAGGAAGAAAAAGGGAAGAGGAAGAAGAAGAAAAAGAGGAAAAGAAGAAAGAAGAAGAAGAGGAGAAGAAGAAGAAATACCTCGCCCGTGCGCCCTAGCTGATGGTCGCCGCCACCCCACGCGGGCTACTTTTCTCCCCGCGCGGGGAGACGGAAGGTCTCCCACACAAGGAGAGAGATCGAGGCGACGTCACCCATTTTATTTTATTTTTTAATATATTTAATATTTAAATATTATATAATATTATATTATATATAAAAATATTATAAAAATTTATTATATCGGGTGGTACGTACTGTGCATATCGTCCGGTACAGGTACCATACCAGTACCGACAAAATATCAGTACACCGATATGGACCGATACTTAAAATATTATTTCAAACATTAGTCCAAGTATAAAAGATTTGTCATAACAAATATATTACTTTATACATCATGAGATACAAACAGAAGCATATAAACATCATAAGATTTGATTTTCTTTTAAAGCATAGCTTTGTCTTTAAGCCCCCACTAGGCTTATGCTATTCTGAGAACCTGATTTTTGTTCACTTGAATAACATCAAAATGGATTAAATAATCTAACATGACTAATAATAATAATTTCTTCAATGGTCAGAGCATATACGTACTAAACGTACTTTACCGATAACAAAAAAAAAACTTTGTTCTTCTAATCATACACTAGAAGCTATAAGAAGCATACCAACCAGAATTAAAACAAAAGAAACCAGAGACAATGCATACATTATCATGTCTGTTGGGTTTAGATGTTTCAAAGATTATTTATTGGAATGTAAGTTAAATAGTAAAGGTCTGTTACCTCTTAGCTTAAATAGAAAAGCAATAGCATTAGCGTGTGTGTCTTAGTTACAAGAATAACAAGTTACTTTAGAGGTTGACAAGTCCAATATGCAACTGTAAGTAAAAAAAATAGACATATTATATGCATAGACTTTTATCTCCAGAATGAATCTACCTAAGGCATGCTAACAGCCTTAGCTGCAAGCCTAGCAATATCTCGTTAATGTTAGATCATGATAGGTGGTGATAAATAACAAATTGCCCCCAGGCAATAGCGTTTACAAACTCTTTTAGTGAAATTCAGCTACGTATACATTAAGTAACTTTCTAGTTCAGCATCTCCAATTCAAATGTAAGCTTCAGACTATTTCTATTTTTTTGTCAAACAAAAAAAGAAATATGTAATCTCATCTTGTTAGGATGTTAAAACAAGTACAGGAAAAAAGAAAAAAAAGAGGATGCTACTTTAACATGCGAAAAAGTCATTATGTGCAGTAGAAAGACAAAAACTTCATTCATTATTAGGCAACACCAATAATGTTTTCTCCAAGTATAAAGGAGAAGGGCTAACAAGTAAAATGAAATAAGTTTGGGAATAAGAAAGGGAGATAAATAAACTCAACAGATACCAGCACTAAGGAGTATTGAGAGAATATGAGAAAGTAATTCTGCATATCTAATACTTATTATAACAATGAGAAATAGATATACAAAATATGTTATACATAGTCTCAACATTTCCTTTGTTGATCTTTTATCAATTTATTTATTTCCTAATTATGTTTTTTTAGTTTATTTGACATTTTAATTGGATTTATTGACTATGATTACACAGAACCATTTGGATGTTGATTGGTTTAGGCGTGGAGGAGTCTTCTCTTCTTCTTTCTATGATTCTTCTCTCTAAGAAATCTCCTCGATGATTTTTCATAATATTCCTCGACTCTTCTTTTTCTTTGATCTAAGGAATGAAAAATCATATGCTCCAATATCTTAGCTTTCAAGGGCAAAGACAATCACATTATTTACATTAAGGGTAAAGAGATGAGATTTTCAAATTGAACTGTAGACACCCATTAGTTCAAAGTCGAAAAAAATCGGTATAAAGAGGAACCCTATCTGGTGAAATTGGACTTTCATTCTTTAGATTGTTGGGATAAAAAATCAACAATAAAAATTAAATCCGATTCGATTAATAAAATAAAAAATAATAAGAATCAGAAATCACTTGGAATTGCTATTAGTTGTCCTAAAGAATGATTCCGTTACTTCGAGCAAGTTTGATTGAATCCATCCCTAAGAATAAGATTGATATTCCTCCATTACGAGCATGATCATAGGAGATTGATGCAGTATCACGAGCAAAAGGAGAAACATCAACGAAAAAGAAGAATCAAGGAATATTTTAAAAAAACTTAAGAGGAGATTTATTCAAGACAAGAATCTTAGAAACAATAAAAAAAACTCTTTGATAACTAAATCAAGTAACAGATCATCTCTATATAAAAGAGTTAAGCTCCAGCAATAATCATCCAAATGGATATGTGTAGTTATAACCAATAAATTTAATTAAAAAATCAAGCACAAATACTGCCTTCAAATTATTGCAGTTTATTGCCTCATTTAAAAGAACTGGGGAGAAAGGAAAAGCGGAAATATCAAAATTTTACCGGTGTAAGGATCAAATTCCGACCAGAGCTTCGCCCCAAACTCATGATCGGCGCCAATAATAATCCGCACCCACATCCGCTCCTCCTTCCCATTATCGTCGGCCATCAGTATCGACCTCGGGATCCCGGGAACGAGCAGCACGGGGTCAAGATTAGGGTCGACGAGCGGCTGCTGCTTCTTCACCAACCTCAACCACAACTCGATCGACCGGATCCGATCCTCCATCATCACCATCCGCACCGAGACCGGACTAACCAGATTAACCTAAATGAGTGCAGAAACCTAGAGTGAGAAGCAATCTTGGGGAGAGAATTGGGTGTAAGATTTAGGCTTCGGGGAAGGGAAGAGCAAGGTGAAGGGGATTGAAGAGGCCGACATATGAATTTGATTTGATCTCAGCCGTTGGATAAGTCAGTCCTCGTTGATGCAGGTCGTTATTCGCAGGTTACACATAACGGCCCTGATCCGAGCGGTCGCACGACTGTCAGTAACGTCACCGACAGAAGGAGCGACACGAACAAATGATGACGTGAGGAGGTGACCGGAATCATCTCTAGCGGTCGGTTCAACGACAGCCACAAGTTGCGGCGGATCAAACACAGGATTCGATTTGGGTCAAGCTCGGGTCCGTATCATAGTCCAAATGTTGTAGCTCATGTTGCAAATGATTGATGCCACTGGATCGGATTTGTATAGAAATATATGTGCCTAACTGATCTAAGTTATATTAGATTATATTACAATAAATCGGATTAAGGTATGTGTTAACTGATTTGGAATAAATATTCAAGTCGGGTTTGAAATTGAGTCAAATATACGGTAGTCAAATTCGCTAATAATAATAGATGTGGCAATTGAACTTTATTATGTTACAGCATAATTTTTTTCCTAGTTATCAATATTCATGCTTATTGAATTACTAATTATAATGTATCGTTTCTTGTTATATATTTGACTTTGATTTATTTCCAGTAGCCACGTGAGAAGCACGTGTGTAAAAAAAAAAGCAAACTGCTTCTGGACCATGGGATACATCACGTGCATAGCACCTGCGCCGGTCGGCCCTCTAATGTCCGGTCTGAGTGCGGCATTAGATCGCCCGACTCCGGGTTGGTGAGACTAAACGAAAGCAGCACGCCGGAGAAGGCCAAGGCATCTAGGTTGCTGTGGGCTTCGAGAGCCGCCTCCTGCTTGAGGATCTCGATCTTTCAAAAAGGTTTCTCCACTGCTGTATCCATAATCTTCGAAATCTTCTCTTTTGGTCGTTCTTGGGGCTTATGTCTGTTTGTGGATGGCGAACTTGGGTGGTTGCGTCTTGTTAGATCTTTCCGAGCGAAAGGTTGGATTTTTCTTGATGGGTTTTGCGTGCTCTTGATTGGATCATCGTATACCCGTCAAAAATGAGATTCTTTTACTGATGACCTTGGGATTTTGGTTGTATTCGATGATCGATTCGTGATGTTTTCTCTTGTTCTTCCTTGTGTTTCGCTTGATTTGAGTTTTTTTTTTTTTTTTTGTTGTTGGTGTTGACTGATACACACCCTTGGAGTGAAGGTGATGGATGATTTGGCCTCTTGTGCGTTGGTTAATTATTGTTACAGTGAGGGTGGTAGAGAGGCTGAGCAAAATAAAGTATAAGACCATCGGTCTATGGTGAGATTGCAGTTATCACAGTTGTTAACTGGTGGTCTATGTGAAGTGAGATCGACAAGTATTAAGATGAAAAGTGATAGTAAATTTCCCGTTATTCAGCATTATGTGAATCACTTTATTCAGTAGTTTCTGATGATCCGAAGAGAATGTATTCGACCTTTATTCATGTCATGGGTGGGAAGGGCTGAGGTTGCTCCCACCCTGTAATAGCTGAAGTGTTGTTCATCCAACATTTTAGTTAGATGGAGCAATACTAAGATCTTTAGAGAAATGACTGTGCCACTTAGTTCTTGGTGTTCGTCTATTGTAACATTTGTTTATTGTTCAGGTCTTAACTTCCTTGCTTAGTTGTAAAGCAACATGTATATTGAGTAACTACGGACAAATTCATATTATATAACTTTATAGTGCAGGATTTGGAGTACTGATTTTGGAAATAGTTCTTTGATCTTAGAAGTTTTATCAATATTTTTGGGTAAATCTAACGATTACCATCCTAACTGTGAGTCACATGCCATCCAAATCTCTCCTTGTGTTAAGTATCGTAATGGTAGCTGATGAAGCCTTTAATCTTTAGAAAAACTCTCTAATGGTGTAATATATATATGAATTTGTTCATTGTGACGTTTAAGCAAATACGTTGGTTGCATTGACCGATGCTAATTCAAACTTAAGTCTAAGACTATCCATGTGGTTGGATTTATTGGTTCTGTATCTACAAGTGGGAGGGTTCACTTAATCTATACTAAGCAATCTTCTTGTAGAATTATCTGCCGTCCAATGAAAAGGGGTTAGGATTACAACGCCCTTGTAGAGCATTCTCTTAAGATCAAGGAACTCAACCACTATCATTATAATACTTAACAGAAGGAGAGATTTGTATAGCATGTGACTCACAATTAGAATGTTATTTAGACTAGGTTGAGTGAATTTTAGCAATGGAAGTAGCAAGCTTGTGCAGAATGAATCTTAGAATCATCATGCACTCAGAATCTTCTGGTAACTTGTGTTTCTATTTTAACAAGACTTTTTCCTAAAAAAAGGTATTTTCCGTGTTAGGTATGACAATTTAGTTTGCATGTAAGTGTCCATTGAACTGGACTAATCTATATTTCTCATCAAATCTCCTTTGCTGGATTCTGTTGGACTTGTAGGCACCTCCCTATCCATCATCGGAAGTATGCATCTTTGCATATACATTCCATCTGAATTCTGTCCATAAGGGACATCATGGTTGATGACTTAGCCAAGGGTTTTGGTTTAGCAACTTTCCCAATCTGTCATCTGTCCATTAAAACTGCATTGTTTTGCACCGGGAGAGGGATCTCAAGTTGGTTGGTTTCCATTTGTTGTTTTTTTTTTCTAAACATTTTTTCTGCTCGCTAAATTTTTTTCCCAAGGATTGTATATTGTTGTGTCAATTACTGATTAATGTGGATTTCTTCTCCAAATTTTTTTGCTTCATGTATTAATTTTACAGGGCTTCCAGTGAGTCTACTATTATGTTGGTTTAAGGAGTAGTAATTTTCTTCTTCAACTCTTTGTAGAAGGCAGTTGCACAATTAGAATGGCAAAAGGATTAATATGGGCAACCACTGAAGACTTGGCAAGGAACCGAGCCAAGGTTTTGTCATTGTACCGTCAGATCTTGAGAAGCCTCAACTCCCCAGAACTCCCACTCACCCATGTGGCTCGTCTCGCCAAGAAAGCAGAGGTCCGCAGCATCTTCTTGTTCGGAGCTGAAGAACGTTCTCTCCACAACATTGCTGACCTCATTGATGCTGCTAATTACTCCCTTTCCATCCTTAAGCAGGGCCGCCTCCCATAGTGTATAAATGTCCATATGAACTCTTGTTTGTCTTTTCACTCTAATCCTTGGAACTATCTTATGGCTTCATAGTATTATGACCTTCGAACCAAGTGTTGCGGAACTTGTTAAAATATGCACTTAAGTGAGGATTATTAAGCTGTAAGTTGATATCAGTTATGCTTTGTGGTAGATCCATCAGAGTCCGACGAAGTGGTCCTGAAGTTCAACATGCAAGAGCATTTTTTTTTAAAGATAAACATAAAACTAAGCAATTTGACTAGATTAAAGCCAAGATTGCTAAAACTGTTTATTCTTTTTGCTCTATCAGTTTCCTGTCTCTGAAACTATCATGTCACTCCTGGATTTGTTTCCAAACTATTTTCACAGCTGACATTTTGATGCTTTGTTCGAGTACTGCTCTGTGGGCTTGTAGTATTTTGTTGTCAATCAATATTTTTATTTGGTGGCGGTAAAAGGTCAAAATACTTCGCATACAATATAAGGTTTGCTTGTCTCTGGAATTGTTAGCGTCTAGCCTTTAACTACACTGCTAACAAATACCTTTGGAAAATATAGTACTGATCATATTCTTGATCATTTATTTTTCTGTGCAGTTATTGAGGATTTGAAGTTATGCTGATGACACGCATGAGTGGGTTAAAGTTGATAGCTCTTCTGCAACGGTAGGAATAACCCGAGTATCCTCAGGTGATTTTATTTTCTGGATGAGCTCCATTACTGCCGTCTGAATTGTCTCAACAATGTAGCAGCCCCTGGCCAAAATTTTCTTCTATAGTTTAATTATTCATATTATGGTTTCACCCCATTAATTTTTCTTCCTACTGCAAACCTAGTTATTGTTCTGTTGTTACATTAGTTATGCACATTCTTATGCAGCTTCTACGTTTGTTCTCTTCATTGAATTATTTGCATTATTTCCTTCCAGGATCACTTGGGTGATGCTGTACATGTTGAATTGCCGTAAGCTTTTGGAGCTGTGGGTCAGGGAAAGAATTTTGGTGCAGTTGAAAGTGTCAAGGCAACCGGGAAGGTCAATTCTCCAGTTTCTGGACAAGTGGTTGAGATCAAAACTGAGCTAAATGGTTCTCCTGAATCGATGAGTTCTTTAGACCAAGTTGTCTTCCACCAATACTTTATTTAAGAGAAACAATGTCTTCACCCAGGTGTGATGTTATTTTTGGGAACCATACACATATGAGCAAGCCAGAATGCCTTTTCCCAGTTTATACAGTATTCTTTTGTATCATAAGCTAGCTTTACTAACAGTTATTCCATCAGTCTATGTTGTGATAGATATTATATATATTCTTCAAAGGTGTTTCTGAGTCGGAACCTAACTCACCATATACTTTCTACATGGGTGTTTAATTTTCATTTCAAGTCCAGTAACCATCACCAAGGCTCAGTATTGTGACATAAAAGCCAATGCAGAACTACTGCTGCCAAGTCGTCAGTGTTGCCATTGGAGCTGATAGCATAAAACTCCCATGACTTTTTCTGTCTCATCGCATATAAAACCACATAGAGATGCCTTCAGATGCAATTGATGCAAACCTTCAATTGTAACCTTCCTTTTTCATGATGAGAAAACTCTTTACTATGTTAAAGAACTATACTAGTGGTAGTTTATGTCCGGCATCAAAATCCAGCCCTAGAACAATGTCTTCGATAACAAGGGGCACCACTACAGCTTGCTGGCTGGAAAACCAACAGGTGACTTCCTCGACTTCATCTCTACGACCTTTGATAACCTTTTCACTTCTTCCTTCCCAATGTGCCGAGGATGGCTCAGCCAAAGTCCTCCATCAACGACCATCGTAGTCCCGTTGATGTATTTACCTTAAACAAGTAGCAAATGAGGACAATTGTGAAATTTTGGCATTACATTGACAAATAGCAGGCCGATACAAGAAAAACTTTACATAAATTGCTTGGTGAGTATTAAATAAAGCATAAGCCAGTCTCTCTCTATTGAGACATCTAGTGAGGTTAGTTCATTATTGCATTAGTGATGTTTCTCAGGTTTGAATCCATGTTTGAGAGTTTGATTAGTGTAATGAAACTTTCTGATTAATTAAAAAAAACATAGGATCAAGAACAAGCTAGAATATAAACCTTTCAATAACAATCAGACACAATCAGCCCTAACAATTGCCAGATTTTGATGGTGGATTTTCTTAATACTACTAAGCTAGACTTCGCTATTCAAAAATTGATGTGATAGGATAATGAAGAGCAACACTAGCTAAAGTGACAATGATGACAATATCAACTGAACATATCTGCCTTTGTAAACCCTGTTTACCAACTATTAGTTAACTTATGGTTCATAATGATAACAACCCAAGGCATTGCACAGTTCATGACACTAAGAGTCCAAATTTTAGCCAATGTAGGATGAAAAATAAGGTGTCAGTAAAATATTCAGCTATTAATAATCAGCCATACTAACAAGTAACAACATCATAATGCATACAAACATATGCTCCATATATTCACATCATACTATGTAGTTCATCTACAAACCACCACAGGTGAATACCATATAATAGAATAAATTAAACAGATTATCCATATATGATCTGTCAATGACCAAATGTTGGCAGGTTTAGAAAACTTTTCACAAATGTACCCAAACCTCACCACAAATAGTTCTAAATACTGTCTGGTAAACAGGGACAATTTCTCAAGCATCTGATGACAAACACCACCTGATGAAGCACCAATAGATACTAAGAAAGCAGTACATGAGGTACACTGCGATGTAAACAGATGGCTAGAAATACCAGGAACAAATACAGAATGATTTGCACATCTTATCAAGGATTAGCATGGGGCTCATCTTTGTTCTGCATCTTTCCAATCCACTGAACTGTTTTGTCCAATCTACCGATTCCTATCCAATCTACATTTTTTTTAAAGTCTAAGGAGGGTCAATGTACATAGTTTTATGGTTGTATGCAAAAAGGTGAATTTGCAATTTACACCTTACCTAGATTGTAATTGAACAATCTTATCCTGGTGCCAATCCTTGTCCTCTCCAATTTACATTCCTTTACTGACATTAAAGCATGATCAAAGTCCCATTTTTGAGTCTTCGTCAATAGGTGAAAATATACACAGGCTGGTGAAGGGCAAATCGGCAACATAACATGTATGCGTATCCTCACGCAAGGTCGGAAACTGCACTCTTTCACTAGTCACACCCATTTTCCATCATACATAATGAAGATGGAAGTTCCCCATGGTACAAAGACATTCATGAGATGGCATTTTTT
Organism: Ensete glaucum; assembly: GCA_021527575.1. Classification (NCBI taxonomy): domain Eukaryota; kingdom Viridiplantae; phylum Streptophyta; class Magnoliopsida; order Zingiberales; family Musaceae; genus Ensete; species Ensete glaucum. The sequence continues at coordinate 38,871,368 of CM038552.1, forward strand.
TTTAAGCATTTTGAAATAAGAATAACAATATTGGAGATTGAAGAAATACCAACCTATTATCAGCAACAAGAAAGTTCACAAACCTGCATCAGAAGCCAAATATAGGGCAGCCATTGCAATATCCCATCTCTCCCCCAGCTTATACAGAGGCCTGTATTCCCTAGACTTGCTCTGCATTTCTCCTGGTGCAAGCTTCCTCATTCCAGGAGTGTCTGCTATTGGTCCTGGTGCAATACCATTGACCCTTATATCATAGTCAGTTCCCCATTCTAGGGCTAATGACCTTGTGATACTGTCAACTGCTGCCTATTGATAATAAAAGGGGCACAAGTTACAGGGAAGTGTACCAAATGCACCAAGAGCTGAAGTTTGTTTAACCATACCTTGGCTGCAGATACATGGAGCTGGTACCAAGCAGCTGTGTAGTGCAAAGTTGCACTTATGTTTAATATAAGGCCACCTGTAGAGGGACCTTCTCCTTGTCCTCCCTTCTTCAGATACTTTAGGGCTTCATGACACATAGTGAATGTGCCTACTGAATCAATGTCCATCACTAGAAAATTCAAATGAAAGAAGCTTTGATTATTTAGCAGCAAGAATCTGTAAGAAATTCAAACTCAAAGCAATAAGAAACGATAAGCTAATGAATGCCAATCATATTCAACAAGGAATGCATTATGGTAAATGAGTTCTTACAAGAATTACACCATAAATTTGATTTGTAGGTATACATGTATGGGTGAAAGTCGGAAATGTTCGAATCAAGGTATTGTACCATCAAACATCCTGCGAGAAATACAGATACCTGTTCTGAAACCATTTGGTGATAAATCTTCTGGTGACACAAGAAAATTGCCTGCTGCCCCATTTACAAGAATATCAAGTTTTCCAAAATGCTTAGTTGTTTCTTCTAGAACCCTGGCCGCATCTTCCTGCTTGCGAACATCTCCCTCAAGCCCAATTGCCTGTGATCAATACCAAACAATATCTCTCATGTAGTACAGACAATATACATGAGATATATATTTCAAAAATTCGTCAACCAAACTTGTAAGCCAATTGAGTTAACTCGCTAAGATTTTGAGTTGATTTGATGCCCAACTTGATTTGGTTGAAACTCGGAAACAAACTTGGTTGGAATTAATGAGCTTCGCAAACATTGAACTCATCTAAGTTAAAAAGGTTAACATCAGACTACTAGTTTCTTAATGAAGACAACATTATCTGGATGGTTGCTGGATTATTAGGGAGTTTAGTGTACTACGTTGGAATGATTCTCTGGTTTCATTATGAGACAAAAAAAAAAGCTGTAATCCCTTCTTTTGTTGAGGCTTCAGACCATCGTCGATGATTCACGTTAGGAAATTCTTGTATATTCTTTTAACTTTCTTCCATCTGTGCATGGTCAATTAATTTGTCAAAATAACTCAACCCAGATGACAGTTTAGAGTTTTTGAGCATTTGAACACTGATTGATCCAATCAAATAACATCGGTCCCTTCAAAATTACAGAATATGCTACATAATCAAAGACGAAAAAGAAAGGCTTCAAAAGCTCTAAAGAGAACACATAAAGCAAAGCAATTTAACATGTCATTAGGGTAATCAGACACAGAGGAAAACATCAATTTCTCGTTTCGAAGACCGAATAGGAGCTCAGACACGACAGTCGAGTGAAAGGTCGAATCTTTGGCGCAGAGCGGGCTCACCCGGATCCCCTCCGACCGGAGGGCGGCGACGGCCGCGTCGAGGACCTGGCGGCGGCGACCCATGATGGCGACGGCGGCGCCATGCCTCCCGAACTGGGTGGAGATCTCCAAGCCGATCCCGGAACCGCCTCCCGTTACGACCGCCACCTTCCCCTTCAGGATATCCGCCTTGAAGGGAGACTCCATTTGCTCTCTCTCGCTCTCTCTCTCTCTCCTTTAGACGGCTGTAGCCACAGATTTTTGACGGTCTCATTTCTAATTATTTATAAATATTAACAAAAACACTCACAGATGGTAATATTATTATGTGATAAGAGGATTGGAAAACAAAATTATGCGATAAGAAAAAGTCGGCGGTGGAGAACTCGACCATTGTTGACTTTGTTTCTGTTTCGACTTATATTAGAAATTTACTTCCGATATCTGAAGTGGGGTCATCTCTCTGATAAGTAAATTAGGTTATATGTATAGAATTATTTTAGGGTTGACAACTGTGCATCGAGTTATCCTTTTTAATTGATTGATAATGAATATTTCTTATATCATTTGACTCAGTACGTTGATCCTTAGTGAGGCTTGTAACTATTGAATGGATACTGAGTCATCGTGCATGTTTCCAATATTTAACCCGAGGAGAACGTAATTAGACGGTTGACGATGTCTAGCCCAAGGAGGATGCATCCAATAATTTTTTATGCTGAGTTTGAAGTGGACACATATCACAACCTCTTAATACTTACCCCGAGAAAGGAGCATTAGGCTTCATGCTTAGCCCGAGGAGAGTGTATTAGCGAGATATGTGATATTTAACCTGAGGATGTATCAAGTAATTTTCGATACTTAGTTCAAAAAGAATGCATTGAACAACACCTTGATGCTTAGCCCGACGAGGGAGCATCGAGCAGCTCTTTGATCCTTAGCCTAACGAGAGCTCATCAGGTAGATCTTTAATGTTTAACCTACGGAAGACATATCAGATAGATCTTTCTATGCTTAACCCGAACGCGTTGAGTAGATATTTGATTATTAGCTCGAAGATGATATATTAGATTGAGAAGGGCACATCGATAGATCCTTGATTCTTAGCCCTAGAGGAGTGCCTCAAAGAGATCTTTGATGCTTAGTCTGAGGAGAGAGCATCAAGCGATCAACAATGTATATCTTGCGGATGACACATTGGGTAGTCTTTGATTGAGTAGTCCGAAGAGAAAATATCAGACAATTTGATACTTAGGCCAAGGAAAGAGCATTAGACAACTCTTTAGTACTTAACATAAGGAGGATACATTTTGTAGAACTTTGATGCTTAGCCCAAGAAGAGCGTACCAAGTAGATCTTTAACGCTTAACCCAAAAAGGGTGCATCGAATATATTTTCAACATATGTTTCTGTATTGCACTCATTTTAGGGTTTGGATATCCAATTCAACATTCTCTAATATATTGTACTTATATTTTTTAATTCAAAGGACATGGCCTCATAATATTACGTGCCTTGGTCGATAATAAAGAAAGTATATTATCGATCTTTCAAAGCCATCTTGATTTGGTTATAACCATAAAGGTTAGTAATTCATGGCCTAAGGTGATATTTACCAACTGATATACAAGATAGCAAATAACTATCTTTCCAGCAAGCTTTATACAATTTGGTATAGTCAACACATATCCTATAATTTTTATTTATTTATTTAACGAGTACAACATTTACAAGCCATGATGTACCTCTAGCATTTTTTTATAACAGTTATAGAATATGCCTTATAGCATAAGGAGTTACCTCCTCTCAAAACTAGTCCCTAATAATAACATCAATTTGTCTCTCGATTGGTACTTCCAGCTAACATGATGGTTCTTGACACTTATGTAGGAAATGCTTGAGATGCTCGACAGATGAGTTTCTATATATATTTTTCAAATAAAAATATACTTAGGTATTATGTTTAGAGTCTTGGTGGATTCTAATATTTCACTTTATCATGTCTTCCTATTGGTGATTTCATGGTATATGGCTCTCACAACAGTCCATTTTCAATGATATAAAAGAAAGATCTTCATGTAAGTCACATAGAGGGGAATTAACTCTAGGCATAGTTCAAAGGATCCCTATTAGTTGAATCCTTAATCTGGATAAAGGTTGGTCGACTTGGTTTCTTGCATTTGCATGATTGGCCGCCTCTCAAGTGCACTAGCCAAACATGTCAGGAAGAGGTTGGCTGCCTCTCAAACACAGACCAAATGTAGTGCTTGCTGGTTACAGGTGCCCTGCAAGCCAATCACATGAGTGATGACATGTGTGACACGCTGTGTGATCTTTTTGCTTATGATTAATATTGACATATTCTCACATTATATTATATGTAACATATATATTGTGATGTCCTTGGTTCTGTACAATGGGAATCAGATCGTGATGAGATCATGATAATGAAATCAATTCACCTTTAAATACAGATCCTAAATAATCTCGATCATATGTTATTCGAGAGTGACATTGAGATAACCGGACAGATCAGTGTACTATATACTTGTCCATATGATGGAGGTGGCTGGTCTCATAGCTACTTGAGTGGAGACATTAAGGATATAATATAGGTGCTCATTGGAGAATGAGTTTATTGATTGATCTACTTATAAAATGCTATATGGTTAATGATACCTAATGTCAGATAGTGATTTCATAGTCCCAGTTGTGTATCTGGTCTTTAGACTTGAGACACCAATGATGCCTTGTATGAGTAATCTTTTCTTTGACGCCAGACTTATAGGTTAGGAAAGCTCCAAATATAGTATAGTTGATTATCGGGATTAATAGCCAACCTTACGAAGGCAATTGAGTATCAATAGATGATCATCCACTCTCGATATCACGAGAGAAATATCTCATATGTGCTTGCTCAGACAAATCTCTAGCCAGGGTCATTCGGATTGAGAGAGAAGGAGTTCTCCGGTAGAATCCGATTAGAGCAAGACAAACTGATTCCATATATGACCTGATAGTAACATGTCCAATATATGGTCTCTGAGATATTATTTAGATGAGAGATTATAGATACATGATAACTATGGACAAACATGTCTAATGGATTTGATTCCCCCTGTACCGTTTGGGAGACTATGGCATAGTAGCCTAGTACGTCCATAGTCGATGAGTCGAGTGAATTATTATGGGGATAATAATTCACTATATCAGAAGAAGTTCTGATGAGAGTGACTCACAGCCAGCTCAGTATCGGGCCTAGAGGGTCACACATATATAATGGATGCTTCAATGAATAGAGGATTGGATGGAGATCCAATTAGTCCTTATTCTCGTTAGATGAGACTCTATGCTTTTGAGCTCCTTGATTAAGGTCCAATTAGAGGCCTAAGGAGATTATTGGATAGAGATCCAATAATGTAAAGTTAGTGGGTTATTAGATGGAGATCCAATACCCACTAAGGCAGGAGCTCTAGTTTTTTTTTTGTGGCTCTTTATAAATAGGAGGGGAGACTCATGGTTGATAGGCTGCAGCTTTAGTCACCACCTCTTATTCTCCTCCCTCCCTCTGAGCAAGAGTTGCATGATCAGATTGGAGGAGTTTCGCTGTGGAGATCCATCGTGTGGATACCGCTAGAGAGGATGACGCTTGCCTTAGTGGAGATCCAATACCCACTAAGGTAGGAGCCCTATGGTGTTTTTTAGTGGCTCTCCGTAAATAGGAGGGGAGACTCATGATTGATAGGCTGTAGCTTTAGCCACCACCTCCTATTCTCCTCCCTCCCTCTGAGCAAGAGTTGCAAGATCAGATTAGAGGAGTTTCATTGCAGAGATCCATCATGTGGATACCGCTAGAGAGGAGGACGCTTGACCTCCTTCATCTTCTCCATTCGGATCTAGAATATATGGATATACTGAGCAAGAGTTGCATGATCAGATTGAAGGAGTTTCGCTGTGGAGATCCATCGTGTGGATACCGCTAAAGAGGATGACGCTTGCCTTAGTGGAGATCCAATACCCACTAAGGCAGGAGCCCTAGGGTGTTTTTTGGTGGCTCTCTATAAATAGGAGGGGAGACTCATGATTGATAGGTTGCAGCTTTAGCCACCACCTCCTATTCTCCTCCCTCCCTTTGAGCAAGAGTTGCAATATCAGATTGGAGGAGTTTCGTTGCAGAGATCCATCATGTGGATACCACTAGAGAGGAGGACGCTTGACCTCCTTCATCTTCTCCATTCAGATCTGGAATACAGGGTATACGATCTCTCTAGGTAAAATCAATCTCTCATACATCGTGATTTTTCAATTTTTTATAATTTTTCTCGTGATCATAATCTTTTGCATGACGATTTGATATGTGTGGAAAATCGATTTTTGTTTTGATTTCCGCTGCGCATGTGATGCACCATGAGATTTTCCAACAGTACTCGAGTTTCATACACATTAAATATTAACTAATATGTCAATAGAAGCATAAATAATATATATATATGTTACCCTTATTTAATGATATTATTTGTGATATCTATACATAAATAACATACTTATGTTTTTGGTTTGTAAAGTAAAATAACATGCTTTTCAAAAATATTATTCTCAATATTCTACAAAATATTAATTAAGCATTAATAAGCATCAATGTTTAGTTTAGACATATTTTTACAGTAAAAAAGCATGGCCTTTGCAGTGCAACAAGCTTAAGTATGCTAGCGGATTTGAGTTTGAGGTGAAGTTACAGTAATAATATATGACTAGAAGTAACAATTGAATTGTAATTGATCTTGAATGAATCTCAAGAGTTAAATAAGTTTGATCATGATTAGAGTAAGAAATTTTGAGTTTTAAACATCATATATCTGTAGGATAATAAGCTATTTAGGTATGAATGAAGTAATAAAATTTTAAATAGAGATAAAAATCAAATAGGAGTGTTATACTAAAAATATTGAGATATGTAAGTGAGATTGAAGAATAAGTTTAGACTAAAAATATAATTTTTATCAAACCAAATTAGACTCAATTGAAGTTGCTATAATCTTATAATATTAGTACAAAAATAAAAAAAAACTTAAAATAAAACTCAACATGATTTAACTATAAATCTCAAAGTAACTTTGTAAGCACCTCTATCTTATTTTGCCCTCATTCTTTTTACTAACCTAATAACCTATAATTCTTTTTCTCTTTCTTTTAACTTCTCTTAGTTTTTCTCGTAAAGGTCATGAAACTCTAGCTCTTGGGAAGGTTAATATGTGTGGCTCCCTAGCATTCTCGATCATTAAAGAACGTGACATATCATTCGTATCATTATTTTTGAGTTAAATTGGATATGTATAAATTTAATTTACTATAAAATAGTGGTCATATAAATCTTGTCTACTTTGGATGTGAGATTAATCAAAGGTATTACACTATATATGCATATAATATTTTGAATTATTTCGACATAGAATTTTACCTCTTTATTTGACATATGCTATTTTGTAAGGTGTTGTTTACTAAAGAAATCATAAGATGAGATGTTTATCGTTTAAATGTTATATGTCATTTTAAAATATTATATATATAACATGATACATGCTTATCTAAATAAAATTATAAAGCTTATACTTACTGAGAGATTACTTAATATAAACCTTATTTTATAGGTAAAAATACTAATATCTCACCCAAATGATTGGACAAGGAAGTGAGCACATGTGAGCCTCTACTAGTGCAGATATGGATGATGACTTATGGGCATTTTTGTATGTATAACTATTTGTACATGTTATGTGGGTGCATTTTTCTTTTGATCGGAGGTTATCATTACGTATGTGTCAAAATTACTGTGCATAGGAGAAACCCTATGATTTTGTTTAGTAAATTAGTATATTTGACTTTCAAAATTATCTTTTTTTTTTTCTACACTCCATTCCTGTTAACAACGGTAAAAGAACTAGAATATAACATTTTACTTTTATCATATACATAGGGTATGAGTGGGGTTAGGAGTAGGATATTATACCAAAAGAATCAAAATAACTTCAATTCAACATGAATGCTTGAATGAGGACTAATAGGTGTGTGTTAGTAATTCCTTGACTCTTATTTGTGAATCTGAATATAAAACTAACTAGTGGCTCCTTCTCGACTTGACAGATTGCTCGTAGAGCTATAGTCGTACACTTGGAACGCATATTCCCAATAAATCATTCCTCAAAATCATTAGCAAGTTGAGCAAAAGAGACCACCAAAAATGTTTTAAGTGAGAATACCACTCATGAAGCATTATAATGTTGTATAAGAGATATAACACATCAAGGCATCCGACCTATCATAGAGTGATATTTGAGCATGGAAAGTCGATATATGTTCTATAGGGTCTACACCTCTATTTGAATACTACCAAGGTATGAAATCAAAAGCCTAGAGAGATCATTTCTTGCATTTTCTGGATGAAGGGAGATTTAGTCAAAGCAAGCTTTATTAGTTTACCTTCTTTTGCATGACAGAATTCTCCACACATGTCCATCCCTTGAATTTGCACTCATATGATATAGTCAGTGAAATTCACCGATTTAGCCTTTGATTCACATGTAACTAACTAAGAGCGATGAGGTCCATTAACTCGATCATAGGATATTGTGAAGCATTATTCATAGGATGATTAATTGATTTTGAGTGCTATGGAGATATACTTATTATAAACTAAGCTAGTTATAAGACTAAATCATCTCTATTAATGTCTAGACCTATTGGGTGAGGCTCAAGACAACCCTCATGAGAACCATAATATGGGTGGGAGATCCCAATAGGGAGAGAGATCAAAGTCATTGAATAATTATTAGTATTGAATGAGAGTATATACGAGGTTGAAGAATCAAGAGAAAACAAAGGAGGTTAGCTAGTTTGGGTAAATGTACTATAAGTGAGAGGTGGGACATCCCTATTGGATTGCTTGTTGGGAGTGTCGATGGCATAGTACTCCTATGATATATAGGCCCTCCTTTTAGCACTAAAATGCCAGAGAAAAAATCGATGGTGGAGAATTGCTAGAGTAGCCCGATTCGATTCTAGTTCACTTATGATAGAAGTTCCTTGGTACATCCAACATGCTCTTGATATTCGTTGTGGAGTCTGACTTGTACTCAAGACCAATGTGATGTTAGGGCACCCAACGTGATCCTTCTAATGCCCAAGTTAGGTTTAAGATGAATTAAGAGAAGTTTTAAAGTAAGATAGATCAAATCTTGATATTCATGCTCCTAGGTTACCTTTTATAGCTGATATTCATTTGGAGAATATTCGATGTTATAAAAAAATACTCTTCAAATATTTACTATTTAGGTGGTAGACACTAGAATTGTTTTTTTTATCATTTTAGTTTATTAGAGTCAGTTCATAATTAAATTTTTTTTCTTATCTTATGAACATATATTTAATTTAATTTTTTATAATTATCTTATATATATATATATATTAATGGACTTTATATGACAGCTGTATTATATGAATATATCCAAATTTTCCATTAAAAAAATCTTCCTTATATAATTTTTTTCATCTAGCTTTGATTGACAAGATTAAGTGTATTTACATCCCACTCGATCTCTATAATGGCTATTAGATTTGGACCAGTACTCCTACAATCCTATTACCTCAAGTAGTGCTTGATACTTATATTGGTTCTTCATCATAAGAAGAATATGTGGCCTGGCTGGAAGGTTAATTTTTTTTTATGAAAACTTCTTTTTGGATTGTTTAAGTACTTCTGTCCCATTGATTATAACAGGTTTTGCATTCTTACCCAACTTGTTGTCTAATTTATAAACTTATTTCTGACTCCCTTCAACATTTTTTTTTGGGTATGCGTTTTGTTTATGATTTTTGGCAACTTGTGAGCAACCAAATGCGCTACAATTTTTAGTTTCTGATGGTTATAAATAATACACAAAGGTAAGAAGAATGATTGGTAATATTCTTTAGTTTCTTTTTCATAATGATAATTATTGTCTATATCGTATCTCGCAAAGTCAATCACTTATCACGGTGTAAAGTGGTTGCTCTGACTATCGACTTACGTGATCTCGAGCCACACACCGAGGGAGCTTCTCAGGGAAGAAAAGCTTCTGACTCATTATAACTTTCAAACTACGATTACAGTATTGAACATGATAGGTTTTTTCATCGATTTTTCTTTGATACAAACACTGGATACATGATTAAAGGACAAATTAGGTCATGTTGTAGCTGTCGGATGGGCAACTTAATAATCTCATAACACCTATGAGATTGTGTCCGGTGATTCTGAATGTGATAGAAGAATGATTGAAGAACGAATGAACTGTATATGACAGTGCGAGGGGGGGGGGGGGGATGTAATAATGATTGAAGAATGATTGAAGGATTTTGAATGTGATAGAAGAATGATTGAAGAACAATTCTCTCCAGGACTCCCTGTCTCCTACTTTACCGTAGAAGCCATAGAGAAGTTAGTCGTGGAGGATGACTCCGATGCTGGTGAGAGGCCAACGTTTGATAGCAATGAAATAAAGAGAATTTCTCTTAAAGAGAGATGACTTTGATACCATGATAAAAAATAAGAAAAATGATTAAAGAAAAAAATGAACATTATAGAAAGAATGTTACTAAGGTTAGGAAATAACAATTTCCCTCAGCTCCCTGAACACACTTTAAGAAAATCTATAATGCACTAACTATGGTAGAACAAGATGGCTTGAAAAGAATATATAGCTTCCATCTGATATGATAGATGTCGTCAATTTGTTTAACGTAATAACAAAGTCTATCGTTGCAGACATCGTATCTTTGGCACATAGATCATCTGAGTCTTCTTTACAGTAACAAAAAAAATTTCAGGTAACAATGGCATTCGTCTACGAAATTAACAATACATGATCATAGTTTATTAGGTCAGGGATAGTTGATAATGTCTAAAGGAGGGTGTTTTTTTATTGCCAAAATAATTTTGATTCTAGAGTGTGCTTTGTACGTAATGGTTGGTACAATGATAAGATTATTCTTTTATGATTTAAACAGTCAAAGTTTTATGCACGTTACAAGATCATAATTTTCCATTGATATGGGATTGATTTGATGAACCTTTTTTAAGTCATTGAGTTTTGGTTAAGACTAAAATGAATAACCTTATTATGCAATTGTGGCTCGTTATCATCAATACGAAAAGCAATTATAAAACATAATAATAGACAGCTCTTATTTTTCTTATTTGAACCTCATGGGCTCTCCATATTCCAATTACTTCAATTGTGCCCTTTACGACCACATATACATTAATTTTCGTTTAGATAAATAACACCACACGAATGCATAATATAATTATCAAATTCATGAACCCATTAAAGAGACACTAATCTATATGAAATTGTAACCTCGTATGGATCCATACGAAGACAATGGGAATTTGTTTATGGATTTCTGATGTCCAAATTGAGTTTTGAATCATCAATCTTTTGGCATTTAATAGCGATTGTCGATTATTAAAAGGTCATTCTAATTATATATATATAAAGATCTTTGTCAACATCTCCCATCACTTAACAAAATTACAAAGAGAGAAGAAGAGGGAAGTTACATCACGAAACGCTTTAAAGCATCAATTAGACGGATTATGATCTTAAATGTGCTTGATCCCATTTTCTCACTAATTAATTAATTTATCTATTTGGTTGTAACATTTTTTGTTTATTCGGTCATTCCACGAGATCTTAATTTTCCAAATGAATCTCCAAATATATATATATATATATCAAAATTTATAGATACAACTAATAGTAAACATCCAATTGATTTGGTGGGCGTCGGCATTGGGAACATGTGAATCATAGATGGGCGATCGAGATGCAGACTTAACAATAACAGCAACAGCGGCAGCGATGCGCTTCTTCAAGCGCTTAGGCACTCCGCCATGAATAGGGAGATGGATGATGGCCTCTTGTTTGCCGGCATGTCAAGCCAGATGACGATAAGGCCAACCTCCGTTAACACCAGGGTTGATGGTTACTTATGGTTTGCTTCTTGAGGAAACGGCGCGCGCGCGCGAAAGAGAGAGAGAGGGAGAGGGAGAGAGAGGAATTCACAATATCAACAAAACTATCACTTGACCTCCTACTATATGATCTAAATATTGTCCTTATTGTTTAACCTCAAATCGTGCAGGCAAACAATATCTCTGAAATATTTAGCCGCATCTAATCACTGAAGCAAAAAAAAAAAAAAGACTCTGGTGAGCAAATTCTCTCTCTACTTGGAGTACTGATCCACCGACACCGAGACACCGCCGTCGACGACACGGTCGGCCTCCACCACCACCTTGTTGTTGCTCGTGCTGGTCACCGCATGCAGCGGAATGCTCTTCTTTCCATTCACGTACAGCGAGTACTGCACGTTCTTGATCCGGTCAGGGAACAGCAGAATCGGTGAGAAGTCGGCCACCCACATGTCCGCCTTGCCGGCCACCGTCAGTTTAGCAGTCGTCGACTTCACCGACATGCCTCTCACGTTGTTGCGATCGATCACCACTTGGTCCACCTGGTTGAACGTGCCCTGCACCTCCACCACTGCCTTCCCGTTGCTGCTCCCCGAGAACATGTTGTCGACGATGGTCAGCCCCGAGATGACCCCCTTCACTGACTTGAGGACGACGTTGGCGTCGCCGAGGAAGAAGGCGTTAGTGACGTGGACCTGCACCGGGTCCTCGAGGACGATCCCGGTGTAATCCAAGTAGCAGTTGTCGATGCGAGTCTGGCTGTAGCCCGGCAGCTTCACGTAGATGCCGACGCCGCCCAAGGCGGTGGCCTTGTTGTAGCAGTGCACGCCTGTCAGGATGTTGGCCTGTCCAGAGAGGATGATCCCCGTGCCGGCAGAGAAGATTACAACGTCGGTGACGGCGTTGTCGTTGCTCGCAAGGTTGATGGCAGTGCCCGAGAAGCTCTTCTCGTCGGGGTCGCCGCCGATGGTGACCTGCTGGCCGAGAAAGGTGCTGGAAACGAAGGTCTCGTGGCCGCTCTTGACGTGGATGCCTTCGGTTCCGAAGTGGATGAAGAAGCAGTTGTCGACGCGGGTGCGAGCCGAGTCGATCACGAGGAGCCCACCGCCACGGAAGCCCGAGTCGAAAAGGATGTCGCGGAAGGTGATGTCCTCGTAGTAGAAGCCGCGCTTCTTCATATCAGCTTTATCGGAGGACGGCGAATGCAACTCGATCAAGTATCCATCGGTAGGAAACTGATCAGCTGCCCGCAGAGTTCCACCACGGATCTGAACGAAAGATTTCAAGGCTGAGGAACTCATACAGTGCATGCAAGGTGAACGCCACAGATTGGGAAGGAAGCATAGAGATCAAAGAGGCTTCGATTACCACAACATTTCCACCGCCGCTGGGCAAACGGATGGGCTTGCTGATCTTGTAGTTGCCACCTTGCAAGTCCACAACCGCGCCACCCAAGTCATTGATCCCCGGCAGCAACTCCTTGCCCTTCTGAGCTTGGAAGGCGGCATTGATAGCGTTCACGATGGCGTTGCTGCTGTCTGCAGCACCGGTCGAGTCGGCTCCAAAAGAAATGGGGTTGAAAACCTTCGACACCTGCATACACAAGAGAGAGTCTCATTGCAACAACAACGTTAGGTAAAACATTACATCAAGTTCCTTAATCTTACTGCATGATTGAGTGAAGGCCGAGAAGAAGCCCTCTCCTGGAACTTAGCATAGTGCTGCTGCAACGTGAGGCGCTGAGGGAGGGCAGCATCATTGCCGTGAACGCAGCACCAGAAGGCTAGGAGAAGCCACAGAGACCTTAGGGGCGCCATATGAGATGGAGATGTAGAAAATTTTGGGGTTTGGATAGCTCGAAGATGGAGATATAAATAGGATTGGAAGTATCTTTTTGTGATAACTTGTTCAACAATTTTGGATTCTAAACTGATCCAATCATTCTGTTCCCGCTGATCATTGGATCATTATGATCTTGTGACAATCCAACGATACTTGCAGTCTGCAATCTGCATTCTCTTTCAATGACAGACGATAAAAAGAATGTGTGTGCAATACGGCAGTGTTTGATGGCGAAATTTATACCGGTGATTTGGGTGTTAAACCAATAAAAACTATGGAAATTAAAGTTAGCCGACTCTTGGTTTGCACGTGTCATTCAAGTCACCCTCCATACAAAATTTTTGTTTTTTAAAACAAAGATAAGCATTCTTGTTTATTATGGTTAGGAAGACAATCATAAATTTTATTCTTTTTTTTTAATAAAAAAATAATAATATTAAACTTCCTTCTCTTCCATTATAACAAAAAAGATAAAACCAAACTTTATTCTTATCCTTTGAGGTATAAAAACATATCCCACACAAGAGAAAAATGATTGACTCTTTCTTTTTAGGAACTAATTGAATCCTTATTTAAAGATATAGAATTATTAATTTGAGTATCGAATAGACTAGGTTGGGAAACCCTCTCGACCTCGACCTTCATGCAGGTAGGACCTTAAAGGCACGATATTTTCACCTCTGAAGCATAGTATTTCCACCCTAGAGACATTACGAACATTTCTGTATATACGGGTCCTGATTATATCGGGCTAACCAAGACATCGATAATATTTTCACCTAATATTTTAGCACTAGAATAAGGAGAATATTTGTTTTCTAATCCCCTCAATGAACACTCCTATAAGGAGGCCCCACCTCTAACCTATAAGACTTTTACTCAATAAGAGCAATTGTCATCCTTCCAAAATGTGGATGCATCCACATCAACATAGATGCCAATGGGGTATTATCATTTATTTAATGATCTAGGCTTCTCAACCTCAATGATGAACATGATCACTTGTTGGTTCTTGTCGAGGTGTTTCTGAACCTCGTCCATTAGGTTCAGACGCTTATAGGCATGTTGGAAGGTATTTTTTGGCTCATGCTTCAGTTAGCCTAACAAGTGATGCCACAATCTCAATCACAGTTGATGCCTCAACCACCATTAGCGCTAGCACCCCATCAGAATCCCCTCAACCGATATGATGCAAATACCTTAGGATCGATCAAGGTCTATCGAATTACTAGACAAAGGAGCCCCCCCCCCCCCCCATTCCCAATGGTAGAATTTAGTACATTGCCACACCATCGCTTTGCTCCACTCGATTCAAAGACTCAATTGGTGAATTCAATGGATAACTCCCTGAAGGTTCGATTGAGTCAAATGGACCAATGAATAGACTAGATGTAACAGGAGTTCTAACAGTCCAAGGGGGAAAATATGATTGATCCTATCTTGGGTCGATCCTCATTCATCCAGAACATTCAAGAGGAACCAATCTCGACCAACTGTCTCCCATTGCTGAAAACCTTCAGTAGTAGTAATGACCCGGTTGAACACATTACCACTTTCTGCACCCAAATGTCTCTTAATGGTACCTCATATGCTCTAATATGTCATATATTCCTAATGACACTGAGAGGCCCAATGCAGGAGTGGTATACTCTCCTGAAGCCACTCTCGATCAGCTCATTCGTTCAACTCACAAATGAGTTCAAGCTCTACTTCCTTGGGATATATGCCCAAAGCCCTTGGTGGTAATACTTTTTAGGCTAAAGTAAGGGGAGGAAGCAACACTCTCTAATTTCATCGCTCGATTCACCAATGAGATTCGTGGCATGCAAGAAGCTCATTAGTCACTCATGATTCAAGCCTTCATGATGGGGTTCAGATCCTCTTGCCTTTTCTAAACATCGGTGGAGAGGTCACTAGCAATCATACTCAAGGTCTTCAAAAGGGTCAATCAATTGATAGCAATCGAGGTGATGGTCTCCAATAATTGCAACGAGACACATAAAAGGCTACAACTAAATCGATCATGATTAGTCTCAACCACGAGGTCACCTAGGTGAAGAAAACAAGACCGATCGGAGCTGCCTCGCTTGAGATCCAAGTTGAACTCCCTTAACATGACAAGAACTGATATCTTCTTATAAGTAAAGATGAAAAAGAGTTCTTGAAGGACCCTTAACTGATGAAGACACCATTGGAAAGGAGGGATAGATCCAAGTATTATAGCTTTCACCATGACTATGGCCATGACACGGAATAATGTTATGATTTGAAAGGAGCAAATCGAGAATCTCATTCGTTAGAGGCAACTTAGGAGATTCATCATGAGACCTTAAGAACCTTTGTCATGACCTTAAAGCTTGTTGGAGAGGCAGATCGATGTCATCATCGAGGAACCTACCTCGGAAGGAGACAACACCTTAGGTTGTAAAGCCTATGCTCAAACCACCATTGAGAAGCGCCCAAGATCAAAATCTGACTAAAAAATAACCTGGTCGTGGTGGTCTTTGCAAGAATGATTAACATATGAGTAAAGAGGGTCAAAATTGACACATGTAGTTCCACCGATATCCTTTATTTTGATATTTTTCAAAAACTTAGGCTGTTGGATAATGATCCAACTCTTATGACTTCTTCACTGATATGGTTTGTGGCTGATCCCATCTCCCTTCTCGGGACTATACCAATATGCCATATTCGGTGATGAACCTGCTCTAAAATGGTGATGACCAAGTTTATGATGGTTGATATCCCTTTGGCATGCAACTTGATCATAGGTCGACCCACACTCAATAGGTTAAGGGCTGTGGTGTTGACTTATCATATGATGATGAAATTTCCAGTAGGAACTAGTGTTGAGGAGCTGAGGAGCGATTTGAAGGAGTCTAGCCAGTGCTATCTGTAGTAGTCTCATTATCAAAGAGGGCCCAACTCGAGACACCATCATTGGACCCTCGAGATTTTGCTATGCCCCTTCCATTTCTAGAGCCAATGAAACCACTGGTTGAGGAACCTCTAGACAAGGCCCGTCTTGATCAGGTCATCAAGGTTGGGGTGACACTCCCCGAAGAGAAGCAAAGCAGCTTATCGACTTCCTCAAGAACAATGTTGAGGTGTTCACAGAGTCACTAAGAGACATGCTAGGAATAGATCTCAACATGACACTGCACCACCTAAACATATCCCTCGAGGTCCAACTAGCAAAGTAAAAGCCTTATAAGATCACTCCTAAATGCCAACAAAGTGGATAAATTACTATGGGCAAGATTCATTGCCAAAGTGCAGTAACCCAAATGGTTTGGTAATGTTGTATTAGCTAAAAAAAATAATAAAAATTAGAGAATATATGTTGATTACACTGATCTTAATAAAGCATGACCAAAAGATAGCTACCCTCTCTCTCAGAATGATTAGTTGATTGATACTACCTCAGGTCATAAGCTTCTCACCTTTATAGATGTATTTTTAGGATATAACTAAATAAGGATGGAGCCTCTGGATCAGAAACATACATCCTTTATTATAGATCAAGGTATATATTGTTACAAAGTCATGTCATCTAGATTGAAAAATATGAGAGCGATATACAAAAGGATGGTGAATAAAAAGTTTAAGTATCAAATTAGAAGGAACGTCAAGGTGTATGTGGATGACATGATAGTCAAAATAAAATAGCTAACTCGTGTCTGGTGAACTTGGCCAAGACATTTCAAGTTTTGAAGAGATACAACATGCACCTTAACCCATCCAAGTGTGCTTTGGGAGTCAGCTTGAGTAACTTTCTTGGATTCATTGTTTATTAGAGAGGAATAGATGTAATCTAAAAAGATTCATGCTATATTAGAGATGCATCCACCTCGATTATTGAAAGAAGTACAATAGTTAACAAGACGAATAATGGTGCTTAACTGATTTATATCCTAGTCTAGTGACATGTGACTACCCTTCTTTCAGGTACTAAAAAATCTAAAAGGTTTTATGTGGATCGAGAAGTGGTAGGAGACATTTGAAAAGCTAAAGCACCAACTCATCCAATTGTCACGACTCTCCTCCATTTTGGGTAAGGCTCTTAGCCTCTATCTCACTACCACTGAACATGTAATTAGCTCGGTATTAGTGTGGGATGACTCAAAATTCTAAAGACCTATCTACTATTTTAGCCATGTACTAAGTGAAGTACTAATTAGCTTGTTAGCAATACAAACCCAAACCCCCACCCCCCCCCCCCCATCAAGAGGTTGGCTTGGTAGTAAAGAAGCTTCGTCCCTATTTTCAAGCACATCTCAAATAAGTGATCTCCAACCGATCACTCAAGTAGATCCTTTCATGATTTCATGTCTCGGGTCAAATCCTAAGGTGGTTAGTAGAGCTAGGCAAGTTCGACATCTAATATATATCGATAAGCGGATTAATAGATTTTATATCGGAGCTGATCCCCTTGCTTGAGGTTGAAGCCGATGAGTACATCCCTCAACATGGACTCTACTTGTAGATGGTTCTGCCACATTGGAAAGGAGTGGTCTGGACTTGTCCTAAAGGGTCCGAATAAGTAGGCTTACAAATAAGCTCTATAGTTCGAGTTCAAAATGTCCAATAATGAGGTCGAATATGAAACACATCTCTTAGGGCTCCAACTCGCCCGAGAGCTCTAGGTGGAGGACTTGACAGTGTTCAATGACTCACAACTAGTCATGAGCTAAGTTAACAAGAGCTATAAAGCTCAAGATAAGATCAGAATGAAATACCTTGCTAAGGTGTGGTAGTTAGCTTGAAGCTTCTCTCAACTTAACATGTTGCAGGTACCTCATGAAGAAAATACCCAAGTTGACACACTAGTCAGGTTAACCTTCACTCAGGCTTTGTGGGAAGGCTAGTTGATAGTCAAGACATTATCGACTCAAACCATTGAAGGGCACAATGTGGCCGTGATCGATGAGAAACCGAGATGGATCGATGAGATCATGCACTACAAGAGAGATATGACACACCCTGTTAATCTTGCAATGACTCGAAGGGTTAGGTATCATCAAGCATGATATTATGTAATTAATGATTATTTATATTTCAAATCTTTCAACCAACCCCTCCTCAGGTGCCTCGCACTATTGAAAGTCGAGAGGGTGCTCATCGAGGTATACAAAGGTATTTGTGGAAGCACATAAGCAAACGAACCCTTGCATTCAAGGTGCTTCGACAGGGATTTTATTGACCAACATTGTGCAAGGTTGCAATCACCTTAGTTTGGAGGTGCCACTAGTGTTAAAAGTTCACTTTGATACAGTACCAACTAGTGATCCCTCAATGCATGATTGACTATGTATGGCCCTTTGCCCAGTGAGGCATGGATCTTCTAGGTCCCTTTCTACCAACTTCCAACTAGAGAAGGTTTCTTATCATTGGAGTAGACTACTTCATGAAGTTGGTAAAAGCTGAGTCACCAATGTCGATCACCGAGAAGCATATTGAGGGGTTTATTTAGAAGTCAGTAGCTCGCCTCCAAACCAATAATCTTGTTGAGGTTATCAACTGAACCAACCTTGAAGGACTAAATAAAAGGGTCATTGGGGCAAAAGGTACCATGGTGGACGAGCTACAAAGTATTCTGTGGGCCTTATGGATAACACCGAAGGTCAGCTTGAGAGAGTCACTATTCACCCTGCGTTCGGCACCGAAGATATCATATCACCTGAGATAGTCTTCCCAATGCCTTGGGTTGAGAACTTCAACAAAGAAATCTTCGAGGAGGGACTTTGAGCTGAACTCGACCTAATCGGTGAAGTTAGAGCTAAAGCACATTTGCGGGCTCTATAAAAGGGCGGTGGCCAAGCTCTACGATCGAGGAGTTTGCCCTAAGAGGATTAGACAAGAGGACCTAATGCTCTGAAAGGCTAAGATTAGTGACCCAATTAGGTCTCAGGAAAAGTTGGTAGCAAATTATGAAGAGCATTACCAAGTCATCAAAGTTGTTTGAGGAGAAATTATCACCTCGAGATAATAAAGGATGTAATATTGTTGAGAATATGACACATCGCTAACTTAAAAAAGTTCTCTCTAAGGCCTTGGATGTTGCATGCTGGAAAGGCCACTTCCTAGCACCGAATGTTGGCCAAATAGCCCGGGTTATTAGTCGATAGATACATTTATAAAGTACTAGTTGTGAAGTAAGAAGAAAGAATTGCATTGCTCCTGTAAGCACTTACATCCACTAGATCAGGGTTTTACATTGGAGATGAAGCCTGGACCCATCAAAGTAAAACACTAATAAATTAGGCAAAAAGGAACAAATCATATATAGAGTGAGATAAAGTGACCTAATGACCAAAAACAAAAAGGGATAGATAAACAATTATAGGAAGTAATTCAGATGGCAAGGTAAGAAGGGGGGTCAACACTATTGTCGAAGGGCATCTTAGTCGCCATCGAAATGTTTTGGTCCTTAGGATAATCTATAAACGAATCCTCCTCAAGTTCTAACTTAGGATACCTCACCTTGAAGTGGGCCAGGGTGATTTGGTACCCAAATTGGTATGAAACCCGCTTTGCCCTCTGCAAACGCTTTCAGAACCCGATGGATGCTTTGTAATTAGTCCTCTTGGTGCATCGGTATGTGACTCTGCTTGCTCTCTAGTGCTTCCTTTAGCTTGTGAACCTCTCAAATGGCCATGACAACCTCCTCGATGATCTCTAAGTTATGCATCTTCACCATGCCTAGCTCTTGGGAGAGCCCCAAGCTATGCACCTTCACTGTGTTCGACTCTTGGGTGAGCTATAGAAACTCATCCTCCATCGCATGAGTATGACCTCAGACTTCCTTCAATTGCTTGGTCAGGCTAGCCAAACGGTGCTCAGCGTCCTCTAATTGATATATCAGTTTGAATATTCGAGCCTTTGCCTCGATGATAGCAAAGGAGGCTCTCTCTTTCTTTAGCTCCTAGACCTTGGCCCTAAGGTCATCAACCATAGTAGTTTGCTAGTGAATGATAGCACCAACATCTCAGACATGATCAATAATGTAAATCAAAAATAAATAAGTTAGCAAAGGAAAGTCAAAGGAGCTAGTAACAACCTAACTTACACCACTTCATTTTGATAGTAGGTGTTGATTAGGACCTCCAAGGGGGAGCAGTAGAGATGTTTTACTATCCCTGAGCAATAGGACCCATGACAATTCTGCTTTATAACTGGCCTTTGGCCCATACCTTTTGCATCTCCCTTAAACCTTTCCACTGAGCCTACAATGATGTCTTTGAAGTCGGTTTGATATGACGGCCATCTATGAGGTCATGAAGGGCAAGAGCTTCTCCTTACATAGGTCTAGCATCGACCTTGGCCTACTCCCTCTTTTCTTTAAGCCTGACCTGGAACTATAACCTAGAGGCACTAGCATTGTAGTCGAAAGGGGCAACGTTTCCCGAGCTGACTCTTGAGGCATATCATCCCTTTGAGGGTGCGAGGTCCTCTTTGTTAGAACTTTGTGTTTCTTCTTTGGTTGATCATTGCTCCTATGATAGCCAGACTGAAGCGAAGCTAACTCCTCTACCGACAGCTCACGGGTGACTGTTAGGACTGTACCATGCCCAACAAAGAACCGAGCTCCTTCCTTTTCAAGGCATGTAGATTCATGCCTATAGAGAATCTAAATCATAAAATTAAGGGTTAAAATGAAACATCAAGCAAAGCAAGGGGAAGTTTGAGTCATACTCCAAAAAGCCGGACTAAGACCCACATCGATAAATCATTCCTCATCCATCTTTTGAATTGCCTTAGAGGAAGAGAGTATGTCCCTTAGTTGAAGTACTTGATCCACCTCCTCATCAGATAGGAAGGGAGGGGTGTTATCAATGCAATCTACTAATTATATAAGGTTGAACCCCCAGTCTTGATTTGAACTCACAAAGAAGAAAAGCTCCTCCCAACTATTGTTGTTGGAAGCACCCAAACCCAAGACCTTGAAGCCCTCTTGGCCAGCTAAGTAGTAGTCACTTCTCCCTTTGTACAACTAAAAATAAGCAGCAAAGAGGGTGCAAGTCAAAGTAATGTTAATACATTGGTATTCCTCGATAAACACTATTAGATAACATCACTGATTGGGCACTATTTATAAAGGTAATATTCCCCACCATTGAAAGTAGGACACTATCACTAGATGAAAAAGAAGAGGAAGGCTCACCTTAGGGCATCACAAGGTAAGTAGAAAGGCCCTTGGTCAGGATCGAAAGGCTAATGATTAGGTCGGGAAACTTACAAGTCAGATTTAGTCGAGATAAACTATCTAGTTCTCAAACAATCCAAGAAAGATGCACTCATTACTGAATCATAGTCATAATAACTCATGGACTCTAAGTCCCAAAGAATCCTAAGGTCCACTAGAGAGGCCCCTTTTGATGAAGAGGACTAGACCTTCTCTACTCTCGAATCGTCTGAATATGGAACACAAATCTTGATCGATTGGCGATTAGAGGATCAGAAAGAACTTGTACAAGAGAGGAGAGACATACTGACTTGAGATAGAAGAGCAAAATTGACACCAGAATAAATGATCAAAGATCGACCCACCTTTTCAAGAACCTAGGTGAAGAGGGAGATGCTCCTAGGAGGTCGAAAGCTCCCGAGGCTCTGAAGACTTTAGACTCTGAGGAATAAGTCCTACCCTATAGGAGGAGGAGATTTATAAGAAGAAGATTAGTCTCTCTCCTCCTACAATCAAGACAAGTATCACTTTAGGGGCAAATCCTAAGAGGTCTGCCATGATACGAAGGTCCAAGACTTGTCACGATAGAGGGAGAACTTAAAATCTACCATAGCAAAGAGAGAACTTGAAATCCACCATAGCAAAGAAAAGATTTGAAGCTCACCACAGTAGGAGGATTCAAGATCTGCCATGGTGGAGAAGGGATTTGAATCAGTCACGATCGAGAGAAGATTTTTTGAAGCTTACCATGGTGGGAAGTTCTGAAATCCATTATGGCAGAGAAGGTACTTTAAATCTACTATGGTGGAGAGAAGATTTGAAGCCTACCATAGTGAAAAGATTCAAGATCGACAATGAAGAGAAAGTACTTGAAATTCACCATGACGAAGAGAAGATTTAAAACCCACTATGATGGCAAGATTCAAGATTTGTTGAGACAAAGAAGGAACTTAAAATCCACCACAACCGAGAGAAGATTTTCAGCCCACCATGGTGGGAAGATCTGAGATCCACTATAATAGAGATGAGACTCAAAATTTGCTATGACGGAGGTACAAGGTCAAATGTGCCAAAGCATATGAGTTAGGAAACCTGATCAGCATTGAGTTAAATCAGTTATGCCAAAGGCAAAGGTCAAATGTACCCAAGGTGTGTGATTCAAAAAACTTGACCAATGCTACGCTATATCCACTACGACAAAGACACAACAACAAATATCCCCAAGCTGTGTGAGTAAAAAAACCTGACCAGTGTCGAGTTAAATCTACTATGGCAGAGGTGCAATATCAAATGTGCCTAAGGTGTACGAGTTAGGAAACTCGATCAACGTCAAGTTAAATTTACTATGACAGAGGTATAAGGCAAATGTGATCGAGGAATATGAGTTAAAAGTCCTGATCGATGTTGAGTTAAATCCACTATGGTGGAGGCATAAAGTCAAATGTGCCTAAGGCATATGAGTTGAGAAACCTAACCATCACCGAGTTAAATCTACTATGGTGGAGGCACAAGGCCAAATATACTTGAGGCATGTGAGTTAGGAAACCCGACCAGTTCGAGTTAAATTTACCACAATAGAGGAACAAGGGCAAATGTGCCAAGGTACTTGAGTCAAAAAATCTAACCAGCGCAGAGTAAAATCCATTATGGTGAAGTCAAAAATTAAATGTGCTCAAGGCATATAAGTGAGAAAACCTGATCGACACCTAGTTAAATCCATTATGGTAGAGGTATAAGGTCAAATATGCCCGAGACCTATGAGTCAAAAAACCTAACTAACATCGAGGTAAATTCACTATGGTGAAGGCACAATGTCAAATATATTCAAGGCATTGAGAAACATAATCGATGTCAAGATAACTCTGCTACGACAGAGCTATATAGCCAAATGTGTCCGAGATGTGTGAATCAAGAAAATCTAACTCATGCAAGAAAACTTGTCATGGCAGAGACACAGGGCAAAATGTGCTCGAGGCGGGTAAGCCAAAAAATTGAACCTACACCAAAAGGCATCTGCTATGATAGAAATATAGGCTCAATGTGTCCAAAACACCCGAATTGGGAATATTCGACCTGTAAAATAAGACCCCAAACCCATGCAAATTAAACAACGTGCTTTAAACCCTTCCCACAAGAGCCTCGAAGCATACCTTCACCGTTAGTCAACATGTGGTTGCCATGTAGTATCTAAATTACTATCCACCCATCCACCTATGTAGTGATAGAACCCTAGGGTTCTATCGTGGAGGAAGAAGGTGAAAAGGAGGATAATTGATCTCTTCGAGGGGATCGAGCCTCCTAGATCGCTTCGAGGGGATCTGCCTCCTAGGGTTTCTACCTATTGGCTAAAACTAAGATTCTTAATTGATTAATTTTCATGAAAGAGTTTACAGCCTTATTTATAGGGCTTTGTTAAAAATCTCGCTAATCTTCGACTCTTAACTAACTTGATAAACTCGTAACTGAAAATAGTAATTGACTCCATCCTTGTTGGAAAACCTCAGTGGGTGCATCACATGCATAGCAAAAATCAAAACAAAAACTAATTTCCCACGTAGATCAAATCATCATGCAAAAGATTGGGGTATGAGAAAATATAAAAATAAAAAAAATCGTGATGTGTGAGAGAGGGATCTCTGCAGCGATGGATCTCTGCAGTGAAACTCCTCCAATATGATCTTGCAACTCTTGCTCAGAGGGAGGGAGGAGAATAGGAGGTGGTGGCTAAAGCTGCAGCTTATCAACAATGAGTCTCCCCTCCTATTTATAGAGAGCCACCAAAAACCCTAGGGCTCCTGCCTTAGTGGGTGTTGGAGTTGGGAAACCTATAGCAGGTGCATCACATGAGCAGTAGAAATCAAAACAAAAACTAATTTCCCACGCATATCAAATCGTCGTGCAAAAGATTGGGGTCACAAGAAAAACTATAAAAATCGATAAAACCGCGATACAAGAGAGATTGATTTTACCTAGGGAGATCGTATATCCCTGTATTCCAGATCCGGATGAAGAAGATGAAGGAGGTCAAGCATCCTCCTCTCTAGCGATATCCACACGATGGATCTCTGTAGTGAAACTCCTTCAATCTGATCTTGTAACTCTTGCTCAAAGGGATGGAGGAGAATAGGAGGTGGTGGCTAAAATTGTAGCCTATCAACCAAGAGTCTCCCCTCCTATTTATAGAGAGCCACCAAAAAACCCTAGGGCTCCAGCCTTAGTGGGTATTGGATCTCCATCCAATTATCCACTAACCTTGCATTATTGGATCTCTATCCAATAATCTCCTTAGGCCTCTAATTAGACCTTAATTAAGGAGTCCATCAGTATAGGGTCTCATCTAATAAGAATATGGGCTAATTGGATCTTCATCCAATCCTCTATTTGCGGAAGCATCTACCATATGTGTGTGACCCTCTAGGCTCAATACCAAGCTGGCCATGAGTTACTCTTATCAGAACTCCTTTTGATATAGTGAATTATTCTTTCAATAATAATTCACTCGACTCATCGACCATGGACGTACTAGGCCACTATGCCATAGTCCCCAAACGATACACGGAGATCGAATCCATCAGACCTGTTTGTCTATAGTTACTATGTATCTATAATCCCTCATCCAACAATATCACAGAGACTGTATATTAGATATGGTACTGTCAGGTCACATACGCAATCAGTTTGTCTTGCTCTAATCAGATTCTATCGGAGAACTCCTTCTCTCTCTCAATCTAAATGATCCCGGCCAAGGATTTGTCTAAGCAAGCACATATGGGATATTCCTCTTGTGATACCGAGAGTGGATGATCCTCTATTGACACTCAATTACCTTCGTAAGATTGGCTATTGATCCCGATAACCAACTGTACCAGATCTGGAGCTTTCCAAACCTGTAAGTCTGGTGTTAAAGAAAGGAGTACTCATACAAGCATCCTTGGTGTCTCAAGTCCAAGGACCAGATACACAACTAAGACTATGGACTCGCTGTTTGACATTAGGTATCATTAACTATACAACATTCCATAATCGGATCAATCAGTGAACTTATTCTCCAATGAACACCTATACTGTATCCTTAGTGTCTCTATACAAGTGGCTTTGAGACCAACCGCCTCTATCATATGGATAGATATATAGTACACCAGTCTGTCTAGTTATCTCGATGTCCCTCTCGAGTAACCTATGACCGGGATTATTTAGAATTTGTGTTTAAAGATGAATCGATCTCATTATCGTGATCTCATCACGATCCGATTCTCATTATACAGAATCAAGGACATCACAATATATATGCTACATATAATATAATGTGAGAATATATCAATATTAATTATAAGCAAAAAGATTATGCAGTGTGTCACATGTGCCATCACTCGCGTGATTGGTTTGCTGGGCACCTGTAGCTAGTAATCTTCCACTTGACCTAATGCCAATCACCTATGTGTCTGATCCCCATCACACCCCTATGACACTCAAATACAATCTGAGCTAGCGGCTTTGTTAATGGATCTGCAATGTTATCTTCGGATGAAACTATTTTCATTACTATATTTTTATGGGCTATGATCTCTCTTATCAGATGGAACCTCCTCATAAAATGCTTAGACTTCTGATAAGACCTGAGTTCCTTCGCTTGAGCTATCACCTTATTATTGTCGCAGTATATGAGAATTGGTTCTACACTACTTGGTACGACTCCTAAATCTTTGATGAACATTTTCATCTATACCCCTTCCTTTGTTGCTTTTACTGCAGTAATATATTCTATCTCTGTGGTCGAGTTGGCAGTAGTATCTTGCTTGGAACTCTTCCAGCTTACTGCTCCTCCATTTATGGTGAAAACATATTCTGAATTTGACTTGCTATCATCAATATCAAACTAAAAACTTAAGTTTGTGTAGCCCTCAACCTGGAGGCTACCTCCTCCATATACTAGTAAAAGATCCTTAGTCCTTCTCAAGTACTTAAGGATACACTTTACTGCCTTCCAGTGTTCTAAACCTGGATCTGTCTGATACTTGCTCGTGACACTCAGTGCATGTGCTATATCAGGCCTAATACATAGCATCGCATACATGATAGATCCTATCGCTAAGGTATAAGGTATCTTATCCATGTTTGCCCTTTCTTTAGGAGTCTTTGGGGACATACTCTTAGAAAGTGATATTCCATGTCTCATCGGTATGAGACCTCTCTTGGAATTTTTTATACCAAACCTTTTGACAATAGAGTCTATGTACCTGCATTAGGACAAGCCAAACATCCTTTTGGATCTATCTATATAGATCATAATCCCCAAAATATAGGATATTTCCCCTAAGTCTTTCATGGAGAAGTTTCTAGATAGCCAAGCCTTTATTATGGAGAGCATTCTTACATCATTCCCAATGATTAAGATGTCATCCACATATAGCACCAAGAAGGTGATAACGCTTCTACTTACCTTCCTATATATATAAGGCTCATCTTCATTCTTAACGAAGTCATAAGATCTGATCACCTCATCAAATATTATGTTCCAACTTCGAAAAGCTTGCTTCAATCCATAAATTGATCTAAGCAACCTGCACACCTTATCTGGACTCTCTTTGGATATGAATCCGTGTTGTTGTATCATATACACCTCTTCCTCGAGGTTGCCATTGAGAAATTATGTTTTGACATCCATCTGCTAGATCTCATAGTCATAGTGTGCTATAATGGCCAAAATAATTCTAATGGACTTTAAGTATGGCTACAGGTGACAAGGTTTTGTCATAGTCAACTCATTGTCTTTGACAATATCCTTTAGCTACCAGCCTTGCTTTATAGGTCTCTACCTTTCTATCCACTCTGATCTTCTTCTTGAAGATCCATTTGTAACCAATGGTTAGAATACCTTCAGGTGCATCTATAAGGTTCTAAACCTTGTTAGAGTATATGGAATCCATCTCAAAATTTATGGCTTCTTACCACTTCCCAGAGTCTATACTCATAATAGCCTCCTCGTAGGTTTGAGGATCAACATCCTGAGAGTCATCTCCATTGATATATCCCACATATCTTTCAGGAAGGTGAGATACTCTACTAGACATGTAAATTTGGAATTTGTATGTAGGTACCTGAACAGACTCAGGCTCTGGAATGGTGCTTGAGCTAGGTACTCCAACCTTGCTCAATTCTATCTTACTCCCACTGTTTCCACCAAGAATATGTTCCTTCTCAAGGAACACAACTCTCTTGGCAACAAATACTTTTCAGTCCTAGGGATGATAGAAATAATACCAAAAAGTTTCTTTTGAGTATCCCACGAATGCACACAATTCTGTTCTTGATTCCAACTTATCGGGGTTATGTCTTCTAACGTGGGTAGGACAGCCCCAAATCTTAATAATTTTAAGATTAGGCTTCTTTCCTTTCCATATCTCATATGGTGTAGATACTATCGACTTTGATGGAACTCTATTCAGAAGGTAAGCTATAGTCTCCAGGGCGTACCCCCAGAATGAGATGGGTAGGTCAACGAAACTCATCATCGATCACACCATGTCTGATAGCGTGTGATTCCTCCTTTCTGATACACCATTGAGCTGAGGTGTATAAGGAGGTATCCACTGGGATAGAATCCCATTGTCTCTAAGGAAATGGGTGAACTCCGTACTCAAGTACTTTCCTTCTTGATCTGATCGAAGAATCTTAATACTCTTTCCAATTTGGTTCTCTATCTTATTCTTATATTCCTAAATTTCTCGAAGGCCTCAGATTTATACTTTATTAAGTACACGTGTCCATACCTAGAGAAATCATCAGTGAATGTAATGAAGTATGAGTAACCACCTATAACTTGAGTCGACATGAGACCACATACATCACTACGTATGAGTTCCAATAACTAGGTGGCTCTCTCTCCAGTTCCACTAAAAGGAGAGTTGATCATCTTCCCATGAAGGTAAGGTTCTCAAGTTGCATATGTCTCATAGTCAAATGGATCTAAGTATCCATCTTTCAACAACTTTTGAATCCTTCCCTCATGTATATGGCCTAGCATATAATGTCATAGGTATTCATTATTCACCTCATCTCTTTTCCTCTTAGACATATTTATATTCATGATATGTGGAGAAGTGTCCAACACATATAATCCATTTATTAGGGTCCTTCTAGTAATGATATTATCGTCCATAATTATTGAACAACTATTATTCTCAAAAACTAATTTATATCCACTACTTGTCAAACAAGAGATAGAAATAATATTTTTGATAATAGAGGGAACAAAATAGTATGCATCTAATGCAATAATAGCTCCACCAGGCAGATGTAGGGTGACCTTTCTAATAGTAACTGCAGCAACTCTTTCTCCATTGCCCATTTTAAGGTCCATCTTGCCTCTAGCAAATCTCCTAGGTCTTGCCAAAACCTACAATGAATTACGGATATGATAAACACTCTCGGTATCCAATACCCATGTGTTATCATAAAAATTTAACAAGTAGAGACTGATCATGAATATACCTGAAGCTTCTCCAAGCTTCTATCTCACCTTCTCTGTAAGGTAGTCCTTACAGTTCCTCTTCCAATGTCCGTCTTGGCCACAGTAGAAGCATTGTCCTTTATCATTTGTTGGGTATTTCTTGGCAACCTTTGCCTTACCTAGTCTTTCTTTGCCCTTGCTCTTCTTAAGGATCTTATTGGCCTTCCTTTTCTTTTTGGTCCCACCAATACAGAGAATTGGCTTCTCCTTCTTGATGGCACTCTCAGCTTCCCTTAACATATTGAGGAGCTCAGGGAGAGTCACCTCAAACTTGCTCATGTTAAAATTCATAATGAGGTGAGAAAAGAAATCTGGTAGGGACTGAAATATAAGATCAATGTATAAATTATCCTCTAGGACTGTTCCTAGACCTGTGAGTTTCTCGATCTACTCTATCATCTTTAGGACATGGTTCTTAACTGATGTCCCTTCTGTCATTCTAACTTAGAAAAGTTTCTTAGATATCTCATATCTTTGAGTTCTTCTCTGTTTCTCAAACAGCCGACGGAGATGAAGAAGGATAGAATCTGCATCCATGCTCTTATGTTGCCTTTATAACTTAGGAATCATGGAGGCCAAAATGTAACATTTTACTAACATGGAATCATCTATGTACTTCACATAGAGAGCGATCTCATCCTCGCTTGCCCCTTCTTCCGGTATAGGCATGATTGTATCAAGGACCTATGCGATTTTCTCCGTCGTGAGAACAATTCTTAAATTACAAGATATAGCAAAAATAAATAACATGCAAATTTTACAAAAAATACTAGTTAAGATATGGACTTCTATCTTAACGTGCTCCAATTATTTTCTTAGCGAATCACGTGATACCCTCGACACGTGAGACGGAAGTCTCCGGTAGACTCCTAGTGGGGATCAGGATCCAATTGTCGTCTTAGTGCAACCTTGATTGACTTGACCAATTGCACTAAGCCTAAAAGGTAGGCAACTCTTGCCAATCACAACTCCTTGTGATTCCCGTCATGTTCGGCCTCCGAATCATCATGATCTCGAGGGACTCGACCAACTATAACGTTCGATTAAGTCATCACCATCGTTACAATATGAATCTGATTTAATAATATGCCATCGAGGGACTCGACCAAGCATACCATGTTCTCAGGTCACCGGTGACATCTCTATGTCATAGGCAAGAACTCGATCACGTATATAGGTGAGCCTCGAGGGACTCGACCAACTCAACCTATGTCGTGATTCAATTTATTCCTATAACAATGGAAGGCCACGTGAGTCAATCTTATTACCTCACACTTACCGACTTAATATTATCTTAGGAGGGGTTTTTATTTTCTATCGATCTCCTAATATGTCGTGTCACACACATACATATTTAATATATATCTACAACGCATGCAAATATATATATACATATATCTAGTAGGTGTATAATACATCACACATGCAAGCCACACCGGATGATCATGAGCCATCACCTAATATGATTAAGCCTGAGCTAATGGGCCTAATCACTCACAATAGAATCTATGTGTGTATCGACGCATCTCCATGCCTTGTGATTGTTGATCTCGTCATCATTGGTTCCGTCGGATCGTCGCATCACCATATGTAATCTCCCACCATGGCATCGTGGGTCCCGCTATCATCTCCACGCTCCCGACGCGCCTCTCTATGTAATTACAAATAATCACAAGCACGTAGTCTTGACAAAAAATGAGAAAAACAAAGGCACACATGCCCCAATAATAATAAGAATCATAATTACACACATCACAACATATGGCTCATGATCATCCATCAACATCATACATCACATGTACATCACATCATATGTAGGATTACTAGATATATATAATATTTAATTAAACTAATTAATTAATTATTTTTTGGAAATCAGAATATGCTCAAAATTAACAAAATTATCAATGGTATTTTTATAATTCTGGATGAGAGGACAATCCTCGAAATTTTCAGAATTATTGAGGGCATTTTTAAAATTCTATACATGAGGACAATTCTCAAAATTTTTGAAAATTAGAGGGTTAGGATCACCCTTTTTCTTAAAAGGATGCCCTAGCCCTCACCTTGCCCCCATCTGTGCCGTCGTTGCCCTGCGTAGGTGGCGGCACTACACGCCATCGGCGTGGGCAAGCGCCGCTGCCTTCGGGTAGCACCTTGCGGGCTGGCAGCATCGCCTCACGTGGGCGCTGCCCTTGTTGGAGGCCGCTCCTGCGAGTGGCCACCCTTGCAGTGGCGCCCAGCCGTAGGGCTACCCTCACGCCTGGGGCAACCGCTACTTGTGGCTGCCGCGGCCGCCGCCGGGCTAGCCGTAGCTGGTCGTGCCCGCGAGGCCGCCGCCTGTGGTCGCCTGCAAGGCCTAGCAGCCGACGCCCCTGTGGGGCTGCGCACCGACCGCCCCTTACAAGTGGTCGGCTGCCCTTGCAAGGGGTTGGCCATGCCCGGCTGCCCCTTGCAAGAGTTTCCTTCACTACGAAAATGTAGCAAGAATGTGTAGAACGATTCTACGCGATTCAATCTCATCACACGCAGTTTAAAACCAATCTTTTGCATGAAAACCTTGGCTCTGATACCACTGTTGGGAAACCTACAGTGGGTGCATCACATGCGCAGTAGATCTCTGTAGCGAAACTCCTCCAATATGATCTTGTAACTCTTGCTTAGAGGGAGGGAGGAGAATAGGAGGTGGTGGCTAAAGTTGTAGCCTATCAACCAAGAGTTTCCCCTCCTATTTATAGAGAGTCACCAAAAAACCCTAAGGCTCCTGCCTTAGTGGATATTGGATCTCCATCCAATTACTCACTAACCTTGCATTATTGAATCTCTATCCAATAATCTCCTTAGGCCTTAATTAAGGAGCTCATCTGCATAGGGTCTCATCTAATGAGAATAGGGACTAATTGGATCTCCATCCAATCATCTATTTGTTGAAGCATCCAGCATTTGTGTGTGACCCTCTAGGCCCGATACTAAGCTGGCCATGGGTTACTCCCATTAGAACTCCTTTTTATATAGTAAATTATTTTCTTCATAATAATTCACTCGACTCATCGACTATGGACGTACTAGGCCACTATGCTATAGTCCCCAAACGGTACAAGGGATAGAATCCATCAGACCTGTCTGTCTATAGTTACCATGTATCTATAATCCCTCATCCAATTAATATCCTAGAGACCATACATTGGATATGGTACTATCAGGTCACATACGGAATCAGTTTGTCTTGCTCTAATTGGATTCTATTAGAGAACTCCTTCTCTCTCAATCCAAATAACTATGGCTAGGGATTTGTCTAAGCAAGCACATATGAGATATTCCTCTCGTGATATCGAGAGTAGATGATCCTCTATTGACACTCAATTGCCTTCATAAGATTGGTTACCAATCCCAATAACTAGCTGTACCAGATCTGGAGCTTTCTAAACCTGTAAGTCTGATGTCAAAGAAAGGAGTACTTATACAAGACATCCTTGGTGTCTCAAGTCTAAAGACCAGATACACAACTGGGACTATAAAATCACTATCTGATATTAGGTATTATTAACTATGTAGTATTCTATAAGCGGATCAATTAGTGAACTCATTCTCCAATGAGCACGTGTACTATATCCTTAGTATCTCCACATAAGGGGCTATGAGACTAGCCACCTCCATCATATGGATGGGTATATAGTACACTGGTCTGTCCGGTTATCTCGATGTCCCTCTCAAGTAACCAACCTATGACCGGGATTATTTAGGATCTGTATTTAAAGATGAATCAATCTCATTATCGTGATCTCATCACGATTTGATTCCTATTGCACAGAACCAAGGACATCACGATATATATGCTACATATAATATAATGTGAGAATATGCCAATATTAATTAATAAGCAAAAAGATTACATAGTATGTCACACGTGCTATCACTCATGTGATTGGCTTGCAGGGCACTTGTAACTAGCAATTAGATCTTCATCCAATAACCTACTAACATTGCATTATTGGATCTCTATCTAATAATCTCCTTAGGCCTCTAATTGGGCCTTAATCAAGGAGCCCATCAGCATAGGGTCTTATCTAATGAGAATAGGGGCTAATTGGATCTTCATCCAATCCTCTATTTGCTAAAGCATCCACTATATGTGTGTGACCCTCTAGGCCCGATACTGAGTTGGCCGTGAGTCACTCGTATTAGAACTTCTTATGATATAGTGAATTATTATCCTCATAATAATTCACTCGACTCATCGACTATGGATGTACAAGGTCACTACGCCATAGTCCCCAGACGGTACAGGGGGATCAAATCCGTCGGACTTATTTGTCGACAGTTACTATGTATCTATAATCCCTCATCCAACTAATATCCCAAAGACCGTATATTGGATATGGTACTATCAGGTCACATACGGAATCCATCATAGTCTCGTTCTAATCGGATTCTCCTGGAGAACTCTTTCTCCCTCAATCCGAATGACGCTGGCCAGGGATTTGTCTAAGTAAGCACATATGAGATATTCCTCTCGTGATACTAAGAGTGGATGATTCTCTATTGACACTCAATTACCTTCATAAGGTTAGCTACCAATCCCGATAACCAATTGTACCAGATCTGAAACTTTTCAAACCTGTAAGTCTGGCGTCAAAGAAAGGAGTACTCATACAAGACATCCTTGGTGTCTCAAGTCTAAGGACCAGATACACAACTGAGATCGTTGTCTGACATTAGGTATCATTAACCATACAGACTTAAATCTTCGTTATATATGCCAAATTAACTTATTAAAGAATAACGTATTTCATAATAAAAAATATATATATAAACTGAACAAGAAAATGTAACCCTAATTCTCTTTATTATATTAAAGTATCATTGACTTTTAACATTATGCTTATATCTTAAAATCACTTTAGGAATGTTTTTAAATAATACATTAAAAATTCTCTTTCATCTCTTTCGCGTGCACAAATATGAGTGAAAAAATGAATGAGTATCTTTCTAGGGAATTAGTTAGTAATACACGAATGATTCAATATGTGATATTCTTTTTGATATAACATATAACAAATATGATTAAATCTTATTTTGAAAAGTATATCAAATTATTATCTCCAAACCCCAAATTAGTATTCCTATATAATGAGAAAATCTAAATGTGATAAAGAAATGTAAACTCTTAAAATTTATAATTCGTGTAATCACTAGTGTTTGATATTTTAATATTTCATTTTCTCATCAAAATTTCCGAGCATCACTTTATTATTTAATATCGTGTGCTTAATGATACTAAAATTTTAAATGAACTTTTAAAAAAATGAGTCCTCAAGGATAATCTGATGAGCACATACTTTATTGAGCACCTATAAATAAAAATATTTCATGTTTATACTATTATATAAAATGATATATTTATTATCCGATAATAATAATTAATATTCGAATAGAATAGTTATCTATTAAGCAATTACATTACCATATAATGATTATATTATTTTCTAAATATTTCATAGATATATTATTTTTAGTTTTCTATATTACAAGATGTACTTAAGTTTAGTTATAGAATTTTTATTTCTTACATCATTTGATTAAACTAGGTTAGTGGATAATAATTTTTTTACTTTACAAAACCAAGATAAAAAAATAGGCTAACAAATTACTCCAAAAGTGGTTAAGTGATGTAAATATTAGAATCTTCATATTGAAATTAAATTATTAGTTTATATTTTTTAAAGTAAATTTATAATATTATAAATTTTGATATTATACATCATTACATTTTTGTAAATATCTAAAATATTTTTTATTTTTCATTAAAGATTCTTTTCCTTCCTTGACATCACCTTGAATTTCATCACTTTATGTTTGATATTTAGATAATTATTTATGTCATAAGATCATACACAATGTCATATCTAAAAGAAATATGATAAGATACATAACTTAGTAATAAATACCATATCTTCTGATATGGTAGAATTTATATAGTTAAAAGGAAGGTCGTGACATATTTATTCGAGTCTGCACCACCATTAAATATTTCTAAGATTGATAATCAAACATAAGGATAAATTTTTTAATATTAGAATCTTCATATTTAAATTAAATTATCAGTTTATATTTTTTGATGTAAATTTATAGTATTATAAAATTTTAAATTATACATATTTGTGTTAATATCTAAAATACTTTTTATTTTTTTAAAAAAATTATCTTTCCTTGATATCACGTTAAATTAATTACATTATATTTAATATTTAGATAATTATTTATGTTATAACATCATACATAATATTATATCTTAAAAAAATATATGATAAGATCCTTTTATTAGTAATAGATAGCATATCATATGATATGCTAGAATATATATTTAAAAGGAAGGTTGGGACATGTTTAGTCGAGTCTGCACCGCCATTAAATATCTCCAAGATTAGTAATCAAACATAATAATAAATTTTTTTAAATATTTTATATAAATGGAGATTGGCCCTTGGTAAGGTTGGCTAGACCATTACCCAAAGCTAAATAAAACTCTAAACAAATATCTAATAAGCATTGGTCTTTCTATTATAGTTATGTGTGGAGGGCGTATTATGTGAATACACAACAATTCAAGTGAATGCATAACATAATATAAGATGATTGAATGCAAAAGTTTAAGCATTAGAAAAGTGATATTAAATATCATAATTTGAATCAAATTAGATAAGTCATATAATATGAGTTCTAAAAGGGGTAAAAAGGACCTTATGATTATGATTAACTTATTTTGTAAACATGCTTTAAATTGACATACCTTAGAGTAACACTACAGGAAGATCCCTTTAATACCAATCTCAAGAACCTTATAATATTGACGGCTCTCAAGACATCACGCAATGATGATCTCCATCCTGACTAGTGTCCCCTGCCTCCCCTCTCAAACCCGTTGGTACAAATATTTACAAAACATGTGCTATTGTGTACACTTTTTCTTATGTCTCATATATCAAATTATTTTTGATATACACCTATATATTTTTGTTTTCTAGATAATAAATCATGGTATTATTCAAGAATCATCTTTGAAATATAATATTATATAACCGAGTAATCAAGTATTTTCTTAGGTTGTATAGTTTCATTAAAATCATTTCATTAAAGGCTTTATACACTTTAGATATGAAAGGATACACAAAACTTATGAACTTATCAGATTTTATTTTATTAATTTTTTATTATTCATGGAGTAATAACAATGCATAGGATACAATGTAACGATAATATAATAATATATTATAATTTATTTCCAAAAATATAAAGAAAAATAACTTAATAATTGAATCGGTGATAAGGAGGTAAACAAGTTTAAGGGCAGGCGAGAAGATAAAAGGTTTAACTTCAAATGGTTCGCTGCCATCACCAACTAGGGCCTCTTTAATAGTAGTGGCTAAAAAACATAAGTAACTCAAGTTAATGAAATATTTTTAAACTAAAAGAAAAATCATATAAATCTTTACAATAAAGGAAACCAACTAAAACATAAATTAATATATCAAAATTAGTAAAAGAAACAAATTGTTTAGTAACATATACAATAGCTAAAGATAATTTTATACTTCTACTATTATATACATGATTCTCATCTTATAAAACTTACTATCACTTATCCTTAGTTTCACTTTCAAAACTACAATGATGGTAGCAAGCATGTTATTCCAAATTCTAAATGCAATTGGAGAAAAATTGTTGCTGACCTAAAATTTTAGTCAACTCTTCTAGAGCAAGAGATGATATGGGAGCAATCTCTTCAGATGCTATAATAGAAACTTTAAGTGTCATCAAAAGAAGGAAGATTACTAGGCTGACGAGGAGTTGCTTTGTAGTCATGATAGTCTAACATTTAATTATTTGTAGTAAAATAGATTTTGCAATCTTAAACTTATATCTGGATTTTTGAATTGTTTATCATCAATGAGACAATATAAAGATCGGGAGCTAATTGAACTGTTGCATAATGGTTTTAGCTTTAATACTGACTTTGTTCTACTAAAAACTTAAATCTTCATTGTATATGCCAAATTACCTTATAAGTTAATAACGTATTTCATAATAAAATAAATATACACAAACTGAACAAGAAAATATAACCCCAATACTTTTTATTATATAAAAGTATCATTGGCTTTTAACATTATGCTTATATCTTAAAATCACTTTAGGAAGATTTTTAAATAATATATTAAAAATTCTCTTTCATCTCTTTCTCGTGCATAAATATGAGTAAAAATTAATGACTATCTTTCTAGTGAATTAGTTAGTAATTCTCAAATAATTCAATATGTGATACTCTTTTTGATATAACATATAATAAATATGATTAAATCTTATTTTGAAAAGTATATCAAATTGTTATCTCGAAACCCCAAATTAGTATTTATATACAATGATAAAACCTAAATGTGATAAAGAAGTGAAAACTCTAAAAATTTATAATTCGATTAATCACTAGTTTACCTCATTTAGCAAATTAATTGATAATCCTCATTTACAAGATAAGATTATTCCAAATTTAAATCAAATGATTATTAACATAACGTTTTTGAAGCCATTGTTATTTATTTTATGTTAAAAGAATAAAGTATTATAATTAAAGATTAAGTATCTGACTATAATTTGAATCGACATATATTGTTATCATGATTGTACTAAATTACTAGACATACTTGTAACAATTAAATTTTTTTTAGTGTAAAATTTTTGAATCTATAAAAATTTTTAAGAATAGATTATATAAAAAATAATCTAATAAATCAGACATATTAAAAATCTTAAACTTTTATATATATTTAATACGCATCAAATTGTCATTATATTATCGATCTAAACTAAAGGAAGTTAAGCCAAGTATCGGTAAAGAAATTTTAATAAATTTTTAGCAAAGAGTATTTGATATTTTAGTATTTTGTTTTCTCATCAAAATTTTCGAGCATCACTTTGTTATTTAATATCGTGTGCTAAGTACACTAAATATTTAAATTAACTTTTAAAAAAATAAGTCCTCAAGATTAATCTGATAAACGCATACTTTATTGAGCACCTATAAATAAAAATATTTCATATTTATACTATTATGTAAAATAATATATTTATTATCAGATAATAATAATTAATATTTGAATGGAATAGTTATATTTTAAGCAATTACAGTACCATATGATAATTCTCTTATTTTTTACATATTTAAAAGATATGTTATTTTTATTTTTCTATATTACAAGATGCACTTGAGTTTAGTTATAGAATTTTTATTTCTTGCATCATTTGATTAAACCAGGCTAGTGGATAACAATTTTTTTACTTTACAAAATCAAGATAAAAAAATAAGCTAACAAATTACTCCAAAAGTGGTTAAGTAATGTAAATATTAGAATCTTCATATTGAAATTAAATTATTAGTTTATATTTTTGAAGTAAATTTATAATATTATAAATTTTGATATTATACATCATTGTATT
Organism: Ensete glaucum; assembly: GCA_021527575.1. Lineage (NCBI taxonomy): Eukaryota > Viridiplantae > Streptophyta > Magnoliopsida > Zingiberales > Musaceae > Ensete > Ensete glaucum. Next base: position 38,910,100 of record CM038552.1, read on the forward strand.
TTTATAAATATCTAAAATATTTTTTATTTTTCATTAAAGATTCTTTTCCTTCCTTGACATCATATTGAATTCATCACTTTATGTTTAATATTTGGATAATTATTTATGTCATAAGATCATACACAATATCATATCTAAAAAAAATATGATAAGATATAAAACTTAGTAGTAAATACCATATCTTCCGATATGGTAGAATTTATATAGTTAAAAGGAAGGTCGTGACATATTTAGTCGAGTCTGCACCACCATTAAATATCTCAAAGATTGGTAATCAAACATAAAGATAAAATTTTTAAATATTAGAATCTTCATATTTAAATTAAATTATTAGTTTATATTTTTTAAAGTAAATTTATAGTATTATAAAATATTCATCACTATATTTAACATTTAGATAATTATTTATATTATAACATCGTACATAATATCATATTTTTAAAAAATATATGATAAGTTCCTTATAAAAGTATAGTGCCCCCTGCCTCCCCTCTCAAACCCGTTGGTAAAAATATTTACAAAACATGTGTTATTGTGTACACTTTTTCCTATATCTCATGTATCAAATTATTTTTGATATACACATATATATTTATTTTCTAGATAATAAATCATAGTATAATTCAAGAATCATCTTTGAAATATAATATTACATAACCGAATAATCAAACAGTTTCTCAGATTGTATAGTTTCATTAAAATCATTTTATTGAAGGTTTTATACACTTTAGTTATGAAAGGATACACAAAAATTGTGCCCTTATCTATTTTTTTTATTTTTTTATTATTCATAGAGTAATAACAAAGCATAAGATACAATGTAACGATAATATAATAATGTATTATAATTTATTTCCAAAAATATAAAGAAAAATAACTTAATAATTGAATGGGTGATGAGGAGGGTAAACAGCTTTAAGGGCAGACGAGAAGATAAAAGGTTTAACTTCAAATGGTTCACTACCATCACCAACTAGAGCCTCTTCGAAAGCAGTGGCTAAAAAACATAAGTAACTTAAGTTAATGAAATATTTTTAAACTACAAGAAAAATCATATAAATCTTTACAATGAAGGAAACCAACTAAAATATAGATTAATATATCAAAATTAATAAAAGAAACAAATTGTTTAGTAACATGGACAATAGCCAAAGATAATTTTCTACTCCTACTATTACATGCATGGTTCTCATCTTATAAAACTTACTATCACTTATCCTTAGTTTCAGTTTTAAAACTGCAATGATGGTAGCAAGCATGCTATTCCAAATTCTAAAGACAATTGGAGAAAGATTATTTCTGACCTAAAATTTTAGTCAACTCTTCTAGAGCAAAAGATAATATGGGAGAAATCTCTTCAGATGCTACAATAGAAACTTGAATTATCATCAAAAGAAGGAAGACTGCTAGGCTGACGAGGAGTTGCTTTATAGTCATGATAGTCTAACACTTAATTATTTGTAGTAAAATGGATTTTACAATCTTAAACTTATATCTGAATTGCTGAATTGTTTATCGTCAATGAGACAATATAAAGATCGGGAGCTAATTGAAACTGTTGCATAATGGTTTTAGCTTTAATACTGAATTTGTTCTACTAGAAACATAAATCTTCGTTATATATGTCAAATTACCTTATAAGAGAATAATCTAATAAATCAAATATATTAAAAATCTAGTATAATATAATTCACATTATATTAGAATATCTTAAAATTTAATATGTTTTTAATACGCATTAAACTGTCACTATATTATTGATCTAAACCAAAGGAAGTTAATTCAAGTATCGGTAAGGAAATCTTAATAAATTTTTAGCAAGGAGTGTTTGATATTTTAGTATTTTATTTTCTCATCAAAATTTTCGAGCATCGCTTTGTTATTTAATATCGTGTGCTTAAATATACTAAATTTTTAAATTAATTTTTTTAAAAAGGAGTCCTCGAGGTTAATCTGATAAGCGCACATTTTATTGAGCACCTATGGATAAAAATATTTCATATTTATACTATTATATAAAATGATATATTTATTATCCGATAATAATAACTAATATTAGAATGGAATAGTTATCTTTTAAGCAATTACATTACCATATGATAATTCTCCTATTTTCTAAATATTTAATAGATATGTTATTTTTAGTTTTTATATTATAAGATGCACTTGAGTTTAGTTATAGAATTTTTATTTCTTGCACTATTTAATTAAACCAGGTTAGTGTATAACAATTTTTTCTCTTTACAGAACCAAGATAAAAAATAGGCTAACAAATTACTCCAAAAGTGGTTAAGTGATGTAAATATTTGAATCTTCAAATTGAAATTAAATTATTAATTTATATTTTTTGAAGTAAATTTACATCATTGCATTTGTGTAAATATCTAAAATATCTTTTATTTTCATGAAAAATTCATTTCCTTACTTGATATCAACTTGAATTCATTACTTTATTTTTAATATTAAGATAATTATTTATGTCGTAAGATCATACATAATGTCATATCTAAAAAAAATATAATAAGATACATAACGTAGTAATAAATACTATATCTTCCGATATGATAGAATTTATATAGTTAAAAGGAAGGTCGTGACATGTTTAGTCGAGTTTGAATCACCATTAAATATCTCTAAGATTGGTAATCAAACATAAGGATAATTTTTTTTAATATTAGAATATTCATATTTAAATTAAATTATTAGTTTATATTTTTAAAATAAATTTATAATATTATAAAAAAATTTAAATTATACATCATTGTATTTGTGTAAATATCTAAAATATTTTTTATTTTTTAAAAAGATTCTTTTTTTCCTTGACATCACCTTAAATTCATCATATTATATTTAATATTTAGATAATTATTTATTTTATAACATCATACATTATATCCATATATTAGTAATAGATAGCATATCATATGATATGCTAGAATTTATATATTTAAAAGTAAGGTCGAGACATGTTTAGTCGAGTCTGCACCACCATTAAATATCTCCAAGATTGGTAATCAAACATAAGGATAAATTCTTTTGAATATTTTATATAAACAGAGATTGGCCCATGGTAAGGTTGGTTACACCATTACCCACGGCTAAATAAAACCCTAAATAAATATCTTTTAAGCATTGGTCATTTTATTGTAGTTGTGTGTGGAGGGCATATTATGTGAATACATAACAATTTAAGTGAATACACAACATAATACAAGATGATTGAATACAAAAGTTTGAGCATTAGAAAAGTGATATTAAATATTAGAATTTGAATCAAATTAGATAAGCCATATAATATTAGTTCTAAAAGGGGCAAAAATGACTTCCTCTTATGACTATGGTTAACTTGATGTGTTAACATGTTTTAAGGTGAGGTACCTTAGAGTAATACTACAGGAAGATCCCTTTAATAATAATCTCAAGAACCTTACAATGATGGTAGCAAGCATGTTATTCCAAATTCTAGAGGCAATTGGAGAAAAATTGTTGCTAACCTAAAATTTTAGTTAACTCTTCTAGAGCAAAAGATGATATGGGAGCAATCTCTTCAGATGCTATAATAGAAACTTGAATTGTCATCAAAAGAAGTAAGATTGCTCGGCTGACGAGGAGTTGCTTTGTAGTCATGATAGTCTAACACTTAATTATTTGTAGTAAAATAGATTTTACAATCTTAAACTTATATCTGGATTGTTGAATTGTTTATCGTCAATGAGACAATATAATGATCGGGAGCCAATAGAAACTATTGCATAATGGTTTTAATTTTAATACTGACTTTGTTATACTAGAAACTTAAATCTTCGTTGTATATGCCAAATTACCGTATAAGACAATAACATATTTCATAATAAAATAAATATACACAAACTGAACAAGAAAATATAACCCTAATACTCTTTATTATATAAAAGTATCATTGACTTTTAACATTATGCTTATATCTTAAAATCACTTTAGGAAGATTTTTAAATAATATATTAAAAATTCTCTTTCATCTGTTTCTTGTGCACAAATATGAGTAAAAAAATGAATAAGTATCTTTCTAGTGAATTAGTTAGAAATTCTCAAATAATTTAATATGTGATACTCTTTTTGATATAACATATAATAAATATTATTAAATTTTATTTTAAAAAGTATATCAAATTATTATCTTGAAACCCCAAATTAGTATTCCTATACAATGAGAAAACCTAAATGTGATAAGGAAATAAAAGCTCTAAAAATTTATAATTCGAGTAATCACTAGTTTGTCACATTTAGCAAATTAGTTGATAATCCTCATTTACAAGATAAGATTCTTCCAAATTTAAATCAAATAATCATTAACATAACATTTTTGAAGCCATTGTTGTTTATTTTATGTTAAAAGAATAAAATATTATAATTAAAGATTAAGTATCTAACTATAATTTGAATCGACATATATTGTTATCATGATTGTACTAAATTAGTAGACATCTTGTACTAATTAAATTTCTTTTTAGTGTAAAATTTTTGAATCTAAAAATATCAATTTTAAGAATAGATTATATAAAAAATAATCTAATAAATCATACATATTAAAAATCTAGTATGATATAATTCATATTATATTAAAATACCATAAACATTCATATATTTTTAATACGCATCAAACTATCATTATATTATCGATCTAAACCAAAGGAAGTTAAGCCAAGTATCGTTAAAGAAATTTTAATAAATTTTTAGCAAAGAGTGTTTCATATTTTAGTATTTTGTTTTCTTATCAAAATTTTCATGCATCACTTTGTTATTTAATATCATTTGCTTAAGTACACTAAATATTTAAATTAACTTTTAAAAAAATAAGTCCTCAAGATTAATCTGATAAGCGCATACATTATTGAGCACCTATAAATAAAAATATTTCATATTTATACTATTATGTAAAATGATATATTTATCATCCGATAATATTAATTAATATTTAAACAGAATAATTATCTATTAAGCAATTACATTACCATACGATGATTCTATTATTTTCTAAATATTTAATAGATATATTATTTTTAGTTTTCTATATTACAAGATGTACTTAAGTTTAGTTATAGAATTTTTATTTCTTGCACCATTTGATTAAACTAGGTCAGTGGATAACAATTTTTGTACTTTATAAAACCAAGATAAAAAATAGGCTAACAAATTACTCCAAAAGTGGTTAAGTGATATAAATATTAGAATCTTCATATTGAAATTAAATTATTAGTTTAAATTTTTTTGAAGAAAATTTATAATATTATAAATTTTGATATTATACATCATTGTATTTTTATAAATATCTAAAATATTTTTTATTTTCATTAAAGATTCTTTTCCTTCCTTGACATCACCTTGAATTCATCACTTTATGTTTAATATTTAGATAATTATTTATGTCATAAGATCATACACAATATCATATAAAAAAAAATGATAAGATATATAACGTAGTAATAAATACTATATCTTCCGATATGATAGAATTTATATAGTTAAAAGGAAGGTCGTGACATGTTTAGTCGAGTTTGAATCACCATTAAATATCTCTAAGATTGGTAATCAAACATAAGGATAATTTTTTTTAATATTAGAATCTTCATATTTAAATTAAATTATTACTTTATATTTTTTGAAGTAAATTTATAGTATTATAAAATTTTAAATTATACTTCATTGTATTTGTGTAAATATCTAAAATACTTTTTATTGTTTATAATTTTTTTTCTTTCGTTGACATCACCTTAAATTCATCACATTATATTTAATATTTAGATAATTATTTATGTTATAACATCATATATAATATCATATCTTAAAAAAAATGATAAGATCCTTATATTAGTAATAGATAGCATATCATTTGATACGCTAGAATTTATATATTTAAAAAGAAGGTCGGGACTTGTTTAGTCGAGTCTGCACCACCATTAAATATATCCAAGATTGGTAATCAAATATAAGGTTAAATTCTTTTGAATATTTTATATAAACGGAGATTAGCCCATGGTAAGGTTGGTTAGACCATTACCCATGGCTAAATAAAACTCTAAATAAATATCTTTTAAGCATTGGTCATTTTATTGTAGTTGTGTATGGAGGGCGTATTATGTGAATACATAACAATTTAAGTGAATACACAACATAATATAAGATGATTGAATGCAAAAGTTTGAGCATTAGAAAAGTGATATTAAATATTAGAATTTGAATCAAATTAGATAAGCCATATAATATGAGTTCTAAAAGGGGCAAAAAGGACTTCCTCTTTTTATTATGGTTAACTTGATGTGTTAACATGTTTTAAGGTGAGGTACCTTAGAGTAACACTACAGGAAGATCCCTTTAATAATAATCTCAAGAACCTTACAATGATGGTAGCAAGCATTTTATTCCAAATTCTAAAGGCAATTGGAGAAAAATTGTTGCTAACCTAAAATTTTAGTTAACTCTTCTGGAGCAAAAGATGATATGGGAGCAATCTCTTTAGATGCTATAATAGAAACTTGAATTGTCATCAAAAGAATTAAGATTGCTAGGCTGACGAGGAGTTGCTTTGTAGTCATGATAGTCTAACACTTAATTATTTGTAGTAAAATAGATTTTGCAATCTTAAACTTATATTTGGATTGTTGAATTGTTTATCGTCAATGAGACAATATAATGATCGGGAGCTAATTGAAACTATTGCATAATGGTTTTAGTTTTAATACTGACTTTGTTTTACTTGAAACTTAAATCTTCGTTGTATATGCCAAATTACCCTATAAGACAATAACATATTTCATAATAAAATAAATAGACACAAATTGAACAAGAAAATATAACCCTAATACTCTTTATTATATAAAAGTATGATTAGCTTTTAACATTATGCTTATATCTTAAAATCACTTTAGGAAGATTTTTAAATAATATATTAAAAATTCTCTTTCATCTGTTTCACGTGCACAAATATGAGTAAAAAAATGAATAAGTATCTTTCTAGTGAATTAGTTAGAAATTCTCAAATAATTTAATATGTGATACTCTTTTTGATATAACATATAATAAATATTATTAAATTTTATTTTAAAAAGTATATCAAATTATTATCTAGAAACCCCAAATTAGTATTCATATGCAATGAGAAAACCTAAATGTGATAAGGAAATAAAAGCTCTAAAAATTTATAATTCGAGTAATCACTAGTTTGTCGCATTTAGCAAATTAGTTGATAATCCTCATTTACAAGATAAGATTCTTCCAAATTTAAATCAAATGGTCATTAACATAACATTTTTGAAGCCATTGTTATTTATTTTATGTTAAAAGAATAAAATATTATAATTAAAGATTAAGTATCTAACTATAATTTGAATCGACATATATTGTTATAATGATTGTACTAAATTAGTAGACATACTTGTAATAATTAAATTTCTTTTTAGTGTAAAATTTTTAAATCTAAAAATATCAATTTTAAGAATAGATTATATAAAAAATAATTTAATAAATCATACATATTAAAAATCTAGTATGATATAATTCATATTATATTAAAATAACATAAACATTCATATATTTTTAATACGCATCAAACTATCATTATATTATCGATCTAAACCAAAGGAAGTTAAGCCAAGTATCGTTAAAGAAATTTTAATAAATTTTTAGCAAAGAGTGTTTCATATTTTAGTATTTTGTTTTCTTATCAAAATTTTCGTGCATCACTTTGTTATTTAATATCATTTGCTTAAGTACACTAAATATTTAAATTAACTTTTAAAAAAATAAGTCCTCAAGATTAATCTGATAAGCGCATACATTATTGAGCACCTATAAATAAAAATATTTCATATTTATACTATTATGTAAAATGATATATTTATTATCCGATAATAATAATTAATATTCGAACGAAATAATTATCTATTAAGCAATTACATTACCATACGATGATTTATTATTTTCTAAATATTTAATAAATATATTATTTTTAGTTTTCTATATTACAAGATGTACTTAAGTTTACTTATAGAATTTTTATTTCTTGCACCATTTGATTAAACTAGGTTAGTAGATAATAATTTTTTTACTTTACAAACCAAGATAAAAAAATAGGCTAACAAATTACTCCAAAAGTGGTTAAGTGATATAAATATTAGAATCTTCTTATTGAAATTAAATTATTAGTTTATATTTTTTGAAGAAAATTTATAATATTATAAATTTTGATATTATACATCATTGTATTTTTATAAATATCTAAAATATTTTTTATTTTCATTAAAGATTCTTTTCCTTCCTTGACATCACCTTGAATTCATCACTTTATGTTTAATATTTAGATAATTATTTATGTCATAAGATCATACACAATATCGTATAAAAAAAATATGATAAGATATATAACTTAGTAATAAATACCATATCTTCCGATATGGTATAATTTATATAGTTAAAAGGAAGGTCGTGACATGTTTAGTCAAGTCTGCACCATAATTAAATATCTCTAAGATTGGTAATCAAACATAAGGATAAATTTTTTTAATAGTAGAATCTTCATATTTTAATTAAATTATTACTTTATATTTTTTGAAGTAAATTTATAGTATTATAAAATTTTAAATTATACATCATTGTATTTGTGTAAATATCTAAAATACTTTTTATCGTTTATAATTTTGTTTTTCTTTCGTTGACATCACCTTAAATTCATCACATTATACTTAATATTTAGATAATTATTTATGTTATAACATCATATATAATATCATATCTTAAAAAAAATGATAAGATCCTTATATTAGTAGTAGATAACATATCATATGATACGCTAGAATTTATATATTTAAAAGGAAGGTCGGGACATGTTTAGTCTAGTCTGCACCACCATTAAATATATCCAATATTGGTAATCAAACATAAGGATAAATTCTTTTGAATATTTTATATAAACGGAGATTGGCCCATGGGAAGGTTGGTTAGACCATTACCCATAGCTAAATAAAACTCTAAATAAATATCTTTTAAGCATTGCTCTTTTTATTGTAATTATGTGTGGAGGGCGTATTATGTGAATATATAACAATTCAAGTGAATACACAACATAATATAAGATGATTGAATGCAAAAGTTTGAGCATTAGAAAAGTGATATTAAATATTAGAATTTGAATCAAATTAGATAAGCCATATAATATGAGTTCTAAAAGGGGCAAAAAGGACTTCCTCTTATTACTATGGTCAACTTGATGTGTTAACATGTTTTAAGGTGACGTACCTTAGAGTAACACTATAGTAAGATCCCTTTAAAACTAATCTCAATAACCTTATAATACTGATGGCTCTGAAGAAATCATGCAATGATGATCTCCATCCTGACTAGTGCCCCTTGCCTCCCCTCTCAAATCTGTTGGTACAAATATTTACAAAACATGTGTTATTATGTATACTTTTTCCTATGTCTTATATATCAAATTACTTTTGATATACACATATATATTTTTATTTTCTAGATAATAAATTATGGTATTATTCAAGAATCATCTTTGAAATATAATATTACATAATTGAGTAATTAAGCATTTTCTTAGATTGTATATTTTCATTAAAATCATTTTCTTGAAGGCTACACGAAAATTATGCCCTTACAAATTATTTATTTATTTATTATTATTTATGGAGTAATAACAAAGCATAGGATATAATATAATTATAATATAATAATACATTATAATTTATTTCTAAAATATAAAGAAAAATAACTTAATAATTTATTGGGTGATGAGGAGGGCAAACAAGTTTAAGGGCACGCGAGAAGATAAAAGGTTTAACTTCAAATGGTTTGCTGCCATCACCAATTAGAGCCTCTTTGATAGCAGTGGCTAAAAAATATTAGCAACTCAAGTTAATAAACAATTTTTACACTAAAAGAAAAATCATATAAATCTTTACAATAAAGCAAACCAACTAAAACATAGATTAATATATCAAAAATAGTAAAAGAAACAAATTGTTTAGTAACATGGACAATAGCCAAAGATAATTTTCTACTCCTACTATTACATGCATGGTTCTCATCTTATAAAACTTACTATCACCTATCCTTAGTTTTAGTTTCAAAACAACAATGATGGTAGCAAGCATGTTATTCCAAATTTTAAAGGAAATTGGCGAAAAATTATTGTTGACCTAAAATTTTAGTCAACTCTTCTTGAGTAAAGATGATGTGGGAGTAATATCTTAAGATGCTATAATAGAAACTTGAATTATCATCAAAAGAAAGAAGACTGCTAGGCTGACGAGGAGTTGCTTTGTAGTCATGATAGTCTAACACTTAATTATTTATAGTAAAATTGATTTTATAATCTTAAACTTATATCTGGATTATTGAATTGTTTATCGTCAATGAGACAATATAAAGAACGAGAGCTAATTGAAACTGTTGCATAATGGTTTTAGCTTTAATACTAACATTGTTCTACTAAAAACTTAAATCTTCATTGTATATGCCAAATTGTCTTATCAGAGAATAGCATATTTCATAATAAAAAATATAGACAAACTGAAGAAGAAAATATAACCCTAATACTCTTTATTATATAAAAGTATCATTGGCTTTTAACATTATGCTTATATCTTAAAATCACTTTAGGAAGATTTTTAAATAATACATTAAAAATTCGCTTTCATCTCTTTCACGTGCACAAATATAAGTAAAAAATGAATATCTTTCTAGAGAATTAGTTAGTAATTCTCGAATAATTCAATATGTGATACTCTTTTTGATATAGTATATAATAAATATAATTATATCTTATTTTGAAAAGTATATCAAATTATTATCTTGAAACCCCAAATTAGTATTCCTATACAATGAGAAAACCTATATATGATAAACAAGTACAAATTCTTAAAATTTATAATTTAAGTAATCACTAGTTTACCTTATTTAATAAATTAGTTAATAATCCTCTTTTATAAGATAAGAGTCTTCCACATTTTAATCAAATGATCATTAACATAACCTTTTTGAAGTCCTTATTATTTATTTTATATTAAAAGAATAAAATATTATAATTAAAGATTAAGTATCTTACAATAATTTGAATCGACATATATTGTTATCATGATTGTACTACATTACTAGGCATACTTGCAATAATTAAATTTCTTTTTAGTATAAAATTTTTGAATCTAAAATATCAATTTTATGAATAGATTATATAAAAAATAATCTAATAAACTAGACGTATAAAAAATCTAGTATAGTATAATTCATATTAAATTAAAATATCTTAAAATTTTATATATTTTTAATATGTATTAAACTATCACTATATTATAGATCTATACCAAAAGAAGTTAAGTCAAGTATAACAAAGATTGTTTGATATTTTAGTATTTCATTTTCTCATCAAAATTTTCAAGCATCATTTTGTTATTTAATATTGTGTGCTTAAGTACACTAAATTTATAAATCAACTTTAAAAAAAAAAGTACTCAAGGTAATATGATAAGTGCATACTTTATTGAGCACCTATAAATAAAAATATTCAATATTTATACTATTATATAAAATAATATATTTATTATCCGATAATAATAATTAATATTCGAATGTAATAGTTATCTTTTAAGTAATTACATTACCATATGATGATTCTCTTATTTTCTAAATATTTGATAGATATGTTATTTTTAATTTTTTATATTACAAGATGCACTTGAGTTTAGTTATAGAATTTTTATTGCTTCCACCATTTATTAAACAAGGTTAGTAGGTAACAATTTTTTCATTATACAAAACCAAGATAAAAAATAGGCTAACAAATTAATCCAAAAGTGGTTAAGTAATGTAAATATTAGAATCTTTATATTAAAATTAAATTATTAGTTCATATTTTTTGAATTAAATTTATAGTATTATAAAATTTTATATTATATGTCATTGCATTTGTGTAAATATCTAAATATTTTTTATTTTTCATTAAGGATTCTTTTCCTTCCTTGACATCACCTTGAATTCATCACTTTATCTTTAATATTTAGATAATTATTTATGTCATAAAATCAGACAGAACGTTATATCAAAAAAAATATGATAAGAAACATAACTTTATAATAAATACCATATCTTCTGATATGGTATAATTTACATATTTAAAGGAAAGGTCGTGACAAGTTTAGTGGAGTCTGCACTACTATTAAATATCTAAAAATTGGTAATCAAATATAAAGATAAATTTTTTAATATTAGAATCTTCATATTTAAATTAAATTATTAGTTTATATTTTTTGAAACAAATTTATAGTATTATAAAATTTTAAATTATACATCATGGTATTTATGTAAATATCTAAAATATTTTTTATTTTTTTAAAAAGATTTTTTTCTTTCCTTTTAAAGAAACAAATTGTTTAGTAATATGGACAATAGCCAAAGATAATTTTCTACTCCTACTTTTACATGCATGGTTCTCATAATTTCAGTTTGAAAACTACAATGATGGTAGCAAGCATGTTATTCCAAATTCTAAAGGCAACTAGAGAAAGATTGTTGCTGACCTAAAATTTTAGTCAACTCTTCTAGAGCAAGAAATATAATTCTAAAGACAATTATGTTTCTTGCATTCAACCATAATATGCATAAACATAAACACAAACAGGATAGCAGAAACAAATAACTTTAATTATACAAAAGGAAATGTCAATAATAGCATCCACTTAAACATGCATCACCATATCCTTTATGACTTGCTCACAAGCCTCATTTTAAGAACATGTTCTTTAGATATTTTATATTGCAAAGCTTTAGTAAATGGATCAGCAATCATCATAGTGATGCTTAAATTTTCAATTAACACCTGTTATTTCTGGACTCTTTCTCTAACCACCAAGTATTTTATCTTAATGTGCTTGGAACCACTAGAGTACTTATCATTTTTAGAGAAGAAAAATGCTGTAGTATTATCATAAAATATCTTTAACGGCTTGGCAATTGAGTCGACCACACCAAGTCCTGAGATAAAATTCTACAGCCATAAAGCTTGATTTGTAGCCTCAAAGCATGCCACAAATTCAGCTTCCATCATAGATAATGCAATAAGTGATTATTTTACACTTTTTCAAGAAATTGCCCCACCAGCCAGCATGAACACAAATCAAGTGGATTTCGCTATCGAGGTAATTTACAAAATCAGATCAATATCCGTTACTTTGATCGACTTCCTATATATGGATATAATCTTTTGTCCCTTGTAGATATTTCATTACTTTCTTTGCTAATGTTCCATTCTTGGATTACTCGTATCTACCAAGATTGATCAAAACGATATATGCATATGAGCATATAATAGACTTCCAATTGCACCCATAAGGAATATTCTTCATTTGATCCATTTCTAAGTCATTCTTGAATCGGTTTTGGCTGAATTTTTCACCTCTAGTAATAGGTGTATTATTGGCTTTACAAAGCTACATATTAAACCTTTCTAAGATACGATTAATATAACCTTTCTGAGACAATCCGAACAAACCTTGAGATCTGTCCCTGAATATCTCAATGCCAATAACATAGGATGCCTTATTCATATTAACCATCTTAAAGTTCTTGTTGAGAAATATCTTGGTTTCATGTAACAAACCAAGATCACTACTGGCAAGCAATATATCATCCACATATAAGACCAATAAAATAAACTTACTCCCACTAACCTTTAGATATATACATCAAAGATTTTTCTTAAATCAAGGAAGTAATGATATCATGAAACTTTATATATCATTGTCTGGAAGCTTGTTTAAGGCCATAAATGGATTTATTAAGTTTGCAAGCCCAACTTTCCTTTCCTTTTTCTATGAATCCTTCAGGTTGTTCCATATAAATTTCCTCATCTAGATCTCCATTCGAAATGCTATTTTCACATCCATATGATGTAACTCAAGATCATAATGAGCTACTAATGCCATGATGATTCTTAATGAGTACTTTGAGAATCAATGCCCTCTTTAGAAAAACATTTGGCCACAAGTCCGGCTTTATATCGTTCGATATTGCCCAGAGTCACGTTTAGTCTTAAAGACCCATTTACAACCGACTTTACAATTATTGGGCAATTCAATGAGTTCCACACCATTCGGTCCATTGATTTTAACTCATCTTTCATTGCATCATACCATTTTTTGAATCATTACTTTTTATAGCTTGTGAAACGATAAGGGTCTCTTTTCATTCCTATATCAAAATCCGATTCTTGTAGATATACCACATAATCATCGAAATTGCATGTTTCCTTTTCTTTGAGATCTTCTCAAATAATTGTGATTGTTCTACAAGACTATCAGCGGCGACATCAACATCATGTGAGAATTCATCAATGTTATTTTGTTGTTTACCCTCATCAATTCTATCATTGATTTGAGGAACAATAATTTCTTGAATAGGGGATAATATAGGAGAAGAAGCCTGAATCTCCTCAATATCAAAATTAATCCTTTGAGATTTTTGACTCCCACTGATTTCACCATTTTCTATGTATTTTGCATTACCAGATTCTACTATCCTCATATTATGATTAGGGCAATAAAATATGTATCCCTTGGATCTTTCTGAGTAACAAATAAAATATTCAAAAATTGTTCTTGGATCCAATTTCTTTTCATGTGGATTGAATACTCTTATCTCTGCAGGACACCCCCAAATATGTAAATGTCTCAAATGGATTTTCTACGATATAACTCAAATGGAGTTGATGAAACGATTTACTATGAACCTCAGATATACATAGTCTAAGAGCATCACCCCACATTGACTCAGTATAAGAATAACTCATCATGCTCCTAACCATATCCACAAGAGTACGACTTTTAATAAGCTCATGTGGCATAGTAATACAGAGCACAAATATGTTCAAGGAATCTAGCAAAGGACCAATATTCTGACCGGATTCATCATATATGCCATAAAATTCACCACCCATGTCAGATCTGACAATTTTAACTTTTCTATCTAATTATCTCTCGACCTCATTTATGTACACTTCAAGAATGTCAACGGCCTAAGACTTTTCATATATTAGATAAACATAGTCATATATGGATAGGTCATCTATAAATGTGATGAAATACTTTTCTCCACTAAAACAAGGAATATGGAGTGGTCCGCAGATATCAAGATGAATAATATCAAGAAGTTCTTTACTTCTTGTGGCATTTTTCTTTGTATGCTTAGTTTGCTTTCCTTTAGTGTAATCTATATAAACATCAAAATCAGTAAAGTCTAAATTTTTCAAAATATTATCCTTCACTAATCTCCCAATTTTTTCCTTGAAGATATGCCATAAACGTCTATGCCACAATATAGAAGATATTTCATTATTGGAATTACATTTCATTCCAATACTTGATTACAGGGTCAATAATGTATTCGCAAACTCAAGATTCAAATTAATTATGTACAAACCATCACACAGAATTTCAGAACTAATTTTTATTGAATCATAAAATATGCTGAGTTTACCATTACCAAAAGAAACACAATATCCTAACTCATCAATTCTAGACAGAAAAATTAAATTTCTAGAAATTGTAGGAACAAAACATGTGTCTTCCAGATCCATAAGATGACCCGTCTCTAGGCGTAAGCGATAAGTCCCTACTGATATCACTAATGCAATCTATATAAACATCAAAATAAGTAAAGTCTAAATTTTCCAAAATATTATCCTTCACTAATCTCTCAATTCTTTCCTTGGAGATATGCCCTAAACCCATGCCACAATATAGAAGATCTTTCATTATTGGAATTACGTTTCATTCTAATACTTGATTACAAGATTAATAATGTATTCAGAAACTCAAGATTTAAATTAATTATGTACAAACCATCACATAGAATTCTAGAACCAATTTTTATTGAATCATAAAATATGCTGAGTTTACCATTACCAAAAGAAACACAATATCCTAACTCATCAATTCTAGACAGAAAAATTAAATTTCTAGAAATTGTAGGAACAAAACATGTGTCTTCCAGATCCATAAGATGACCCGTCTCTAGGCGTAAGCGATAAGTCCCTATTGATATCACTTTTGCTTTGAGACGATTTCCCATAATTATGAATCTTTCATGTTCTTTTGGTTTCCGGATTGAAAGAAATCCCTACATATTATTAGTAACATGAGTTGAAGTGCCAGAATCAATCCACCATATATTAGAATGAACTTCTGCAATGTTTGATTCAAAACATACAAAGGTTGAGTTTATATCTTTCCTTTCAACCAAGTTCTATTAATGCAATCCTTCTTTACATGTCCTTTTACAAAAGAAGCACTTTACTATAATAGCTCTCTTTTCAATAGTTTGTCTAACACTTTTAGACCAAATATCTTCGATGGATGATGATTTTCTTTTCTTGTTACTAACTTCTTGAGATATTATATGAACTTTCCTACTTTAATCTTAATTCTTCCGAACACACATACTAGTTAACTCATTCAAGTCCCACTTATCCTTATTTATATTGTAGTGAATCTTGAATAGGCCAAATTGAGAAGGAAGAGAATTAAGAATGATAAAGGAAAGATTCATCAACATTCATTCAACGTCTTAAGTTTTGCTTTGTTACCATATTGAGGATGTGATCCTGAATTCCTCGAGTACCATCATACTAAGCTATAGTCATCTTTCATTAATGTGCTAGCCAATGACTTATCAATTTAAATCTATCTTCAATAACCTTTAAATATTCACGATGCAATAAATGAAATCTTTACATTATTTACAATTGTCATCCTTATGAACATTAAAGAGCCTATCGATCTCTCCCAAGCCTTCATTTCATTGACTTGTTCCATAGTACTTTTATCGATTAATTAAGCTTTACAACAAGCAATACCAAATCAAGATCTAGTATGCCCAATGTAAATATAAATGGACACTAGAAGCATGAGAATATATACGGAATACCATGTAATATAAAATAACATTAATGCTTTGAGTTTTACCAAAATATGATGAACTATTGATATCATCAATATTTAACATTTGGGTAAAAATATTAACATATCTAGTGTTTATACAAGATCATTTATGGAGGACTGATATCATCCTTGTGGAATAGTTTTGCTACCTTTGGGTATACAATTCTAAACTGTAAGGATATCTAAAACAATATCATCCTACCCCATCACATAATTATTTGAAATAGATTATCCTTTGGGATTATCTAATCTCCTAATTATGCATGTAATTTTGAATATTATTTCCTTAATGTTATTGAGGACTTGCTCCTTAATGTAATTTTATAAATAATTGATCTAGGCCACTTTGGTGACTACAAGACCAATGTAGTAATATAAAATATAAATTAAATTATCCTATGAATGAGAAAACTTTAATTGTATTTCATATCCTACAAGCCTACCATATTATAATGTATAACTTAAGGAGATGAACTACAAATAATATTCGTCAAGTTCATTTAAACTAATTCATGCCGAGACAGTTTAATAATAGGATAACAACAATAATAATTATTGTCACTTAATCAGCAGGAAACAACTCATATGATAACTGTAATCATGATAATACATAAATCATGTATTTATGTAAAAATAAATATTATTTCATAATTACTAATATTTGTAAGTAAATAACTGAATAAATATCCAAAAACCAATAATTAGATTTAACACATGTAATTATAATTTATATGAGAAAATTGTAAAGAAATAATAATTTATAATTTTTAACGGATTAATTTTATTTAATTAGAGAAGCCCATAAGTCCAATTAAATAAATTGATCAAAAATAAAATATAATCATTAAATAATCAAAAATATAATCATAATTAAATCTTATTAGATTATATATTGATCAATTTTATAATTGAGAAAATAACCAAAATTTCTCAATTTTATAATGATAGAACTATAATTCAAAAAAAAATATATAAAAGAATTACAGATTTTTTTAAGATTATAGGATTAATAAATCATAAGGGTAAAATTATAAATAATCCTATTCAACTGAAGGGTAAAACTATAATTTCTACGAATGACAAAACTATAATTTGAGCAAAATGGTAAAATTGTAATTTTCTGATTCAATGGTAAAACTGTAATTTTGTTAAGGAAAACCCTAGCCTTTATTATAAAAGATAGGTCTGTCTATTTATAGGCGAGAGCAAAGGGTCTAGGGTAAGTTATTAGGAGAGTTCCTTCCATCAAGGGTATCCCGTAAAATATCCCAATATAATATGGACATTATTTAATATTAGCTAATATCTTTTATTAAAATTCAAATAATCCATAATATATCTTATTCAATTAATAAAGGGTCACATAATCATATAATAATTGAATGCAAAATTTTGAGCATTAGAAAATTGATATTAAACATCAGAATTTGAATCAAATTCGATGAGCCATATAATATAAGTTCTAAAGGGGGCAAAAAGGACTTTCTTTTATAACTATGGTTAACTTATTGTGTTAACATGCTTTAAGGTGATGTACCTTCGAGTAACAATATAGGAAGATCCCTTCAATAACAATCTCAAGAACCTCACAATACTAACGGCTCTCAAAACATCATGCAATGATAATCTCCATCCTAACTAGTGTCTCCTGCCTTCCCTCTCAAACCCGTTGGTACAATTATTTATAAAATATGTGCTATTATGTACACTTTTTCCTATGTCTCATATATCAAATTATTTTTGATATACACACATATATATATTTGTTTTCTAGATAATAAATAATGGTATCATTCAAGAATTATCTTTGAAATATAATATTATATAACAGAGTAATCAAGCATTTTCATAGATAGTATAGTTTCGTTAAAATTATTTTATTAAAGATTTTATACACTTTAGACATGAAAGGATACACAAAAATTATGCCCTTATCAAATTTTTTTTAATTTATATTTTATTATTCATGGAGTAATAAAAAAGCATAAGATACAATATAACGATAATATACTAATGCAGTGTAATTTATTTCCAAAAATATAAAAAATAACTTAATAATTGAATGGATGATGAGAAGGGTAAACAGGTTTAAGGGCAGGTGAGAAGATAAAAGGTTTAACTTCAAATGGTTTGCTGCCATCACCAACTAGAGCCTCAATGATACCTGTGGCTAAAAAACATAAGTAACTTAAGTTAATGAAATATTTTTAAACTAAAAAAATCACATAAATCTTTACAATAAAGGAAATCAACTAAAACATAGATTAATATATCAAAATTAATAAAAGAAACAAATTGTTTAGTAACATGGACAATAGATAAAGATAATTTTCTACTCCTACTATTACATTCATGGTTCTCATATTATAAAACTTACTATCACTTATCCTTAGTTTCAGTTTTAAAACTACAATGATGGTAGCAAGCACGTTATTCCAAATTCTACAGGCAAGTAGAGAAAGATTGTGCTGACCTAAAATTTTAGTCAACTCTTCTAGAGCATAAGATGATGTGGGAGCAATCTCTTCAGATGCTACAATAAAAACTTGAATTGTCGTCAAAAGAAGGAAGATTGCTAGGCTGACGAGGAGTTGCTTTGTAGTCATGATAGTTTAACACTTATTTATTTGTAGTAAAATATATTTTATAATCTTAAACTTATATCTGGATTGTTGAATTGTTTATCGTCAATGAGACAATATAAAGATCAGGAGCTAATTGAAACTATTGCATAATGGTTTTAGCTTTAACACTGACTTTGTTCTGCTAGAAACTTAAATTTTCATTGTATATGCCAAATTACCTTATAAGATAATAACGTATTTCATCATAAAACAATATAGACAAACTGAACAAGAAAATATAACCCTAATACTCTTTATTATATAAAAGTATTATTCGTTATTAACATTATGTTTATATCTTAAAATCAATTTAGGAAGATTTTTAAATAAAACATTAAAAATTCTCTTTCATCTCTTTCACGTGCACAAATATGAGTAGAAAATGAATGTCTTTCAAGAGAATTAGTTAGTAATTCTCGAATAATTCAAAATGTGATACTCTTTTTGGTATAATATATAATAAATTTGATTAAATCTTATTTTGAAAAGTATATCAAATTATTATCTTGAAAACTTAAATTAGTATTTCTATACAATAAGAAAACCTAAATATGATAAAGAAATGCAAACTCTTAAAATTTATAATTCGAGTAATCACTAGTTTGCCTCATTTAGCAAATTAGTTGATAATCCTCTTTTATAAGGTAAGAGTCTTCCAAATTTAAATTAAATGATCATTAATATAACCTTTTTGGAATCATTATTATTTATTTTATATTAAAAGAATAAAATATTAGAATTAAACATTAAGTATCTGACTATAATTTGAATCTTCATATATTGTTATCACGATTGTACTACATTCCTAGACATACTTGCAACAATTAAATTTCTTTTTAGAGTAAAATTTTTGAATATAAAAATATCAATTTTAAGAATAGATTATATAAAAAATAATCTAATAAATCAGATACATTAAAAATCTAGTATGATATAATTCACATTATATTAGAATACCTTAAACTTTAATATATTTTTAATATGCATCAAACTGTCACTATATTATCGATCTAAACCAAAGAAAGTTAAGCCAAGTATCATTTAGGAAATTTTAATAAATTTTTAGCAAGGAGTGTTTGATATTTTAGTATTTATTTTTCTCATCAAAATTTTTGAGCATCGCTTTGTTATTTAATATTGTGTGCTTGAGTACACTAAATTTTTAAATTAACTTTTAAAAAAAGGAGTCCTCAAGGATAATCTTATAAGCACATATTTTATTAAGCACCTATAAATACAAATATTTCATATTTATAATATTATGTAAAATAATATGTTTGTTATCCGATAATAATAACTAATATTCGAATGGAATAGTTATCTTTTAAGTAATTACATTACCATCTAATAATATGTTATTTTTAGTTTTCTATATTATAAGATGCATTTGAGTTTAGTTATAGAATTTTTATTTCTTGCACCATTTGATTAAACCACGTTAGTGTACAACAATTTTTTCACTTTACAAAACCAAGATAAAAAATATGCTAACAAATTACTCCAAAGGTGGTTAAGTGATGTAAATATTAGAATCTTTATATTGAAATTAAATTATTAGCTTATATTTTCTGAAGTAAATTTATAATATTATAAATTTTTATATTATACATCATTGTATATTCATAAATATCTAAAATATTTTTTATTTTTCATTAAAGATTCTTTTCCTTCCTTGACATCACCTTGAATTCATCACTTTATGTTTAATATTTAGATAATTAGTTATGTCATAAGATCATACACAATATCATATCTTAAAAAAAATGATAAGATATATAACTTAGTAATAAATACCATATCTTCGGATATGGTAGAATTTATATAGTTAAAATGAATGTCGTGACATGTTTAGTGGAATGACATATTAAATATCTCTAAGATTGGTAATTAATTATAAGGATAATTTTTTTTAATATTAGAATCTTCATATTTAAATTAAATTATTAGTTTATATTTTTTGTAGTAAATTTATAGTATTATAAAATTTTAAATTATACATTATTATATTTATGTAAACATCTAAAATACCTTTTATTTTTTAAAAAAGATTTTTTACATTCCGTGACATCACCTTAAATTCATCACATTATATTTAGTATTTAGATTATTATCTTTTTATAACATCATGCATAACATCATATCTTAAAAAATATATGATAAGATTCTTATATTAGTAATTGATAGTATATCATATGATATGCCAGAATTTATATATTTAAAAAGAAGGTCAGGACATGTTTAGTCTCCCCACCATTAAATATCTCCAATATTTGTAATCAAATTCAATGATAAATTCTTTTGAATATTTTATATAAACGGAGATCGGCCCTTGGTAAGGTTGGCTAGACCATTACGCATGGCTAAATAAAACTCTAAAAGAATATCTTCTAAGCATTGGTCTTTCTATTGTAGTTGTGTGTGAATGGCGTATTATGTGAATATATAACAATTCAAGTGAATGCACGACATAATATAATATGATTGAATGTAAAAGTTTGAGCATTAGAAAAGTGATATTAAATATCAGAATTTGAATTAAATTAGATAAACCATATAATATGAGTTCTAAAAGGGGCAAAAAGGACTTCCTCTTATGACTATGGTTAACTTGTTGTGTTAACATGCTTTAATATAACGTACCTTAGAGTAACACTACAGGAAGATCCCTTTAATAATAATTTGAAGAACCTGATAATACTGACGGCTCTCAAGACATCATGCAATTATAATCTCCATCCTGACTAGTGCCCCCTGCCTCCCCTCTCAAACCCGTTGGTACAAATATTTACAAAACATGTGCTATTGTGTACATTTTTTCCTATGTCTTATATATCAAAAATTTTTGATATACATTTATATTTTTATTTTCTAGATAATAAATTATGGTGTCATTCAAGAATCATCAATGAAATAAAATATTACGTAACCGAGTAATCAAGCGTTTTCTTAGATTGTATAGATTCATTAAAATAATTTTATTAAAGGCTTTATATACATTAGATATAAAAGAATACACAAAAATTATGCCTTTATCAAATTATTTATTTATTTATTATTATTCATGGAGTAATAACAAAGCATAGGATACAATATAATGATAATATAATAATGCATTACAATTTATTTCGAAAAATATAAAAAAATAACTTAATAATTGAATGGGTGATGAGGAGGGTAAACAGGTTTAAGAGCAGGCGAGAAGATAAACGGTTTAACTTCAAATGGTTCGCTGCCATCACCAACTAGAGCCTCTTTGATAGCAGTGGCTAAAAAACATTAGCAACTCAAGTTAATAAAAACAATAAACTAAATAAAAATCATATAAATCTTTACAATAAAGGAAACCAACTAAAATATAGATTAATATATCAAAATTAGTAAAAGAAATAAATTGTTTAGTAACATGGACAATAGCTAAAGATAATTTTCTACTCCTACTGTTACATGCACGGTTCTCATCTTATAAAACTTACTATCACTTATCCTTAGTTTCAGTTTCAAAACTACAATGATATCAGAAAGCATGTTATTCCAAATTCTAAAGGTAATTGGAGAAAAATTATTGCTGACCTAAAATTTTAGTCAACTCTTCTAGAGTAAAAGATGACGTGGGAGCAATCTCTTCAGATGCTACAATATAAACTTGAATTGTCATCAAAAGAAAGAAGACTGCTAGGCTGACGAGGAGTTGCTTTGTAGTCATGATAGTCTGACACTTATTTATTTATAACAAAATAGATTTTACAATCTCAAACTTATATATGGATAGTTGAATTGTTTGTCAATGAGACAATATAAAGATCGGGAGGTAATTGAAACTGTTGCATAACGGTTTTAGCTTTAATACTGACATTGTTCTACTAGAAACTTAAATCTTCATTGTATATGCCAAATTGTCTTATAAGAGAATAACGTATTTCATAATAAAAAAATATAGACAAACTAAACAAGAAAATGTAACCGTAATACTCTTTATTATATAAAAGTTCATTGGCTTTTAATATTATGTTTATATCTTAAAATCACTTTAGAAAGATTTTAAAATAAAATATTAAAAATTCTCTTTCATCTCTTTCACGTACACAAATATGATTAAGAAATGAATGAGTATCTTTCTAGAGAATTAGTTAGTAATTCTTCAATAATTCAATACGTGATACTCTTTTTGTTATAACATATAATAAATTTGATTAAATCTTATTTTGAAAAGTATATCAAATTATTATCTCAAAAGCTCAAATTAGTATTTCTATACAATAAGAAAACCTAAATGTGATAAAGAAATGCAAAATCTTAAAATTCAAAATTCGAGCAATCACCGGTTTACCTCATTTAGCAAATTAGTTGATAATTATCTTTTATAAAGAGTCAAATCAAATGATCATTAACATACTCTTTTTGAAGCCATTGTTATTTATTTTATATTAAAAGAATAATATATTTAAAGATTAAGTATCTAACTACAATTTGAATAAACATATATTGTTATCACGATTACTACATTGCTAGACATCCTTGCAACAATTAAATTTCTTTTTAGAGTAAAATTTTTGAATCTAAAAATATCGATCGTAAGAATAGATTGTATAAAAAATAATCTGATAAATCAGATACATTAAAAAAAATCTAATATGATGTAATTCACATTAGAATACCTTAAACTTTAATATATTTTTACACATCAAACTTTTACTATATTATTGATCTAAAGCAAAGAAACTTAAGCCCAGTATCGTCATAAAATTTTAATAAATTATTAGCAACTAGGGTTTGATATTTTAGTATTTTATTTTCTCATCAAAATTTTCGAGCATCGCGTTGTTATTTAATATCGTGTGGTTAAGTACACTAAATTTTTAATTTAAATATTAAAAAAAGGAGTCCTCAAGGTTAATATGATAAGCACATATTTTATTAAGCACCTATAAATACAAATATTTCATATTTATAATATTATGTAAAATAATATGTTTGTTATCCGATAATAATAACTAATATTCGAATGGAATAGTTATCTTTTAAGTAATTACATTACCATCTAATAGATATGTTATTTTTAGTTTTCTATATTATAAGATGCATTTGAGTTTAGTTATAGAATTTTTATTTCTTGCACCATTTGATTAAACCACGATACAACAATTTTTCACTTTACAAAACCAAGATAAAAAATAGGCTAACAAATTACTCCAAAAGTGGTTAAGTGATGTAAATATTAGAATCTTTATATTGAAATTAAATTATTAGCTTATATTTTCTGAAGTAAATTTATAATATTATAAATTTTTATATTATACATCATTGTATTTTTATAAATATCTAAAATGTTTTTTATTTTTCATTAAAGATTCTTTTACTTTCTTGACATCACCTTGAATTCATCACTTTATGTTTAATATTTAGATAATTATTTTTGTTATAAGATCATACACAATATTATATCTGAAAAAAATGATAAGATATATAACTTAGTAATAAATATCACATCTTTTAATATGATAGAATATATATAGTTAAAATGAAGGTCGTGACATGTTTAGTCGAATGACATAGTAAATATCTCTAAGATTGGCGATTATAAGGATAATTTTTTTTAATATTAGAATCTTCATATTTAAATTATATTATTAGTTTATATTTTTGAAGTAAATTTATAGTATTATAAAATTTTAAATTATACATTATTATATTTATATAAATATCTAAAATACCTTTTATGTTTTAAAATAGATTTTTTATATTCCGTGACATCACCTTAAATTCATCACATTATATTTAGTATTTAGATTATTATCTTTTTATAACATCATGCATAACATCATATCTTAAAAAATATATGATAAGATTCTTATATTAGTAATTGATAGTATATCATATGATATGCTAGAATTTATATATTTAAAAAGAAGGTCAGGACATGTTTAGTCGAGCTGCCCCACCATTAAATATCTCCAAGATTTGTAATCAAACTTAATGATAAATTCTTTTGAAGATTTTATATAAACGGAGATTGACCCTTGCTAAGGTTAACTAGACAATTACGCATGGCTAAATAAAACTCTAAACGAATATCTTCTAAGCATCGGTCCTTCTATTATAGTTGTGTGTGAAGGGCGTATTATGTGAATACATAACAATTCAAATGAATGCACAACATAATATAAGATGATTGAATGCAAAAGTTTGAGCATTAGAAAAGTAATATTAAATATCAGAATCTGAATTAAATTAGATAAACCATATAATATGAGTTCTAAAAGGGCAAAAGGACTTCTCTTATGACTATGGTCAACTTGTGTTAACATGCTTTAATGCAATGTACCTTAGAGTAACACTACAGGAAGATCCCTTTAATAACAATTTCAAGAACCATATAATATGACGGCTCTCAAGACATCATGCAATTATATTCTCTATCCTGGCTAGTGCTCCCTCTTAAACTGCAAATATTTACAAAATGCTATTGTGTACATTTTTCTTATGTCTTATATATCAAACTTTTTTGATATACATATTTTTTATTTTTAGATAATAAATTATGGTATCATTCAAGAATCATCTTTGAAATATAATGTTACACAAACGAGTAATCAAGCATTTTCTTAGATTGTATAGATTCATTAAAATAATTTTATTGAAGGCTTTATACACTTTAGATATGAAAGGATACACAAAAATTATGCATTTATCAAATTTTTTATTTATTTTTTATTATTTATGGAGTAATAACAAAGCATAGGATACAATATATTGATAATATAATAATACATTACAATTTATTTCCAAAAATATAAAGAAAAATAACTTAATAATTAAATGGGTGATGAGGAGGGTAAACAGGTTTAAGAGCAGGTGAGAAGATAAAAGGTTTAACTTCAAATGGTTCACCATCACCAACTAGAGCCTCTTTGATAGTAGTGGCTCAAAAACATTAGCAACTCAAGTTAATAAAAAAAATTTAAACTAAATGAAAAATCATATAAATCTTTACAATAAAGGAAACCAACTAAATATAGATTAATATATCAAAATTAGTAAAAGAAATAAATTGTTTAGTAACATGGAGAAAAGCTAAAGATAATTTTCTAATCCTACTATTACATGTGTGGTTCTCATCTTATAAAATTTACTTTCACTTATCTTTAGGTTCAGTTTCAAAACTACAATGATGTTAGGAAGCATGTTATTCCAAATTCTAAAAGCAATTGGAGATAAATTATTGCTGACCTAAAATTTTAGTCAACTCTTCTAGAGTAAAAGATGATGTTGGAGCAATCTCTTCAGATGCTACAATAGAAACTTGAATTGTCATCAAAAGAAAGAAGAGCTAGGATTGAGGAGTTGCTTTGTAGTCATGATAGTCTAACACTTATTTATTTATAGTAAAATAGATTTTACAATCTCAAACTTATATCTGGATTGTTGAATTGTTTGTCAATGAGACAATACAAAGATTAGGAGTTAATTGAAACTATTGCATAATGGTTTTAGCTTTAATACTGACATTATTCTACTAGAAACTTAAATCTTCATTGTATATGCCAAATTGCCTTATAAGATAATAACGTATTTCATAATAAAAAATATAGACAAACTGAATAAGAAAATGTAACCGTAATACTCTTTATTATATTAAAGTATCATTGGCTTTTAATATTATCTTTATATCTTAAAATCACTTTAGAAAGATTTTTAAATAAAATATTAAAAATTCTCTTTCATCTCTTTCACGTGCAGAGATATGAGTAAGAAATGAATGAGTATCTTTCTAGAGAATTAGTTAGTAATTCTCAAATAATTCAATACGTGATACTCTTTTTGTTATAACATATAATAAATTTGACTAAATCTTATTTTGAAAAGTACATCAAATTATTATCTCGAAAACTCAAATTATTATTTCTATACAATGAGAAAACCTAAATGTGAAAAAGAAATGCAAACTCTTAAAATTTATAATTCGAGAAATCACTAGTTTACCTCATTTAGCAAATTAGTTGATAATCGTATTTTATAAGGTAAGAGTCAAATTAAATGATCATTAACATACTCTTTTTGAAGCCATTATTTTTTATTTTTTATTAAAAAAAATATTATATTTAAAGATTAAGTATCTGACTATAATTTGAATCGACATATATTGTTATCATGCTTGTACTACATTACTAGACATTCTTGCAACAATTAAATTTCTTTTTAGAGTAAAATTTTTGAATCTAAAAATATCGATTTTAAGAATAGATTGTATAAAAATAATCTAATAAATCAGATACATTAAAAATCTAATATGATGTAATTCACATTATATTAGAATACTTTAAACTTTAATATGTTTTTAATACGCATCAAATTATTACTAAATTATTGATCTAAACCAAAGAAATTTAAGCCAAGTATCGTCAGGAAATTTTAATAAATTTTTAGCAACGAGTGTTTGATAATTTATTATTTTATTTTCTTATCAAAATTTTCGAGCATCACTTTGTTATTTAATATCCTCTGCTTAAGTACACTAAATTTTTAATTTAATTTTTTTAAAAAAGGAGTCCTCAAGGCTAATCTGATAAGCACATATTTTATTAAGCACCTATAAATAAAAATATTTCATATTTATACTATTATGTAAAATGTTATGTTTATTATCCGATAATAATAACTAATATTCGAATGGAGTAGTTATCTCTTAAGCAATTAAATTACCATCTAATGATTTTCTTATTTTCTAAATATTTAATAGATATGTTATTTTTAGTTTTCTATATTATAAGATGCATTTGATTTTCGTAATAGAATTTTTATTTCTTACACCATTTGATTAAACCACGTTAGTGTACAATAATTTTTTCACTTTAGAAAACCAAGATAAAAAATAGGCTAACAAATTACTCCAAAAGTGATTAAGTGATGTAAATATTAGAATCTTTATATTGAAATTAAATTATTAGCTTATATTTTTTGAAGTAAATTTATAATATTATAAATTTTTATATTATACATCATTGTATTTTTGTAAATATCTAAAATAGTTTTTATTTTTCATTAAAGATTCTTTTCCTTCCTTGACATCACCTTGAATTCATCACTTAATGTTTAATATTTAGATAATTATTTATGTCATAAGATCATACACAATATCATATCAAAAAAAATGATAATATATATAACTTAGTAATAAATACCATATCTTGATATGGTAGAATTTATATATTAAAATGAAGGTCGTGACATGTTTAGTCGAATGACATATTAAATATCTCTAAGATTGGAAATCAATTATAGGATAATTTCTTTTAATATTAGAATCTTCATATTTGAATTAAATTATTAGTTTATATTTTTGATGTAAATTTATAGTATTATAAAATTTTAAATTATACATTATTATATTTATATAAATATCTAAAATACCTTTTATTTTTTAAAAATTTTTTACTTTCCTTGACATCACCCTAAATTCATCACATTATATTTAATATTTAGATTATTATCTATGTTATAACATCATACATAACATCATATCTTAAAAATATATATAATAAGGTCCTTATATTAGTAATAGATAGCATATCATATGATATGCTAGAATTTATATATTTAAAAAGAAGGTCGACATGTTTAGTAGTCTACCATTAAATATCTCCATGATTTAATCAAACTTAATGATAAATTCTTTTGAATATTTTATATAAAAGATTGGTTTTATACCATTATGGCTAAATAAAACTCTAAACGAATATCTTCTAAGCATTGATCTTTCTATTGTAGTTGTAAAATATGTGAATATATAATCAAGTGAATGCACAACATAATATAAGATGATTGAATGCAAAAGTTTGAGCATTAGAAAAGTGATATTAAATATCAGAATTTGAATTAAATTAGATAAACCATATAATATGTGTTCTAAAAGGGGCAAAAAGGACCTCCTCTTATGACTATTGTTAACTTGTTGTGTTAACATGCTTTAATGTAACGTACCTTAGAGTAACACTACAGGAAGATCCCTTTAATAACAATCTCAAGAACCTTATAATATTATCAAGCAATGATAATCTCCATCGACTAGTGGCTTTATTGTACAAATATTTACAAAACATGTGCAATTGTATACATTTCTTCCTTTGTCTTATATATCAAAATTTTTTTGATATACACATATTTTTTATTTTCTAGATAATAAATTATGGTATCATTCAAGAATCATCTTTGAAATATAATATTACATAATCGAGTAATCAAGCATTTTCTTGAAGGCTTTATACACTATAGATATGAAAGGATACACAAAAATTGTCCCCTTATCAAATTTTTTATTTATTTTTATTATTCATAGAGTAATAAAAAAGCATAGGATACAATATAATGATAATTTAATAATACATTACAATTTATTTCCAAAAATATAAAGAAAAATAAGTTAATAATTGAATGGGTGATGAGGAGGGTAAAAAGTTTAAGAGCGTAGAAGATAAAAGGTTTAACTTCAAATGGTTTGCTGCCATCACCAATTAGAGCCTCTTTGATAGCATTAGCTAAAAACATTAGCAACTCAAGTTAATAAAAAAAAATTAAACAAAATAAAAAATCATATAAATCATTACAATAAAGTAAACCAACTAAAATATATATTAATATATCAAAATTAATATAAGAAATAAATTGTTTAGTAACATGGATAATAGTTAAAGATTTTTCTATATTGTTACATGCATGGTTCTCATCTTATAAAACTTACTATTACTTATCCTTAGTTTTAGTTTCAAAACTACAATGATAGCATGTTATTCCAAATTCTAAAGGCAATTAGAAAAATTATTGCTGACCTAAAATTTTAGTCAACTCTTCTAGAGTGAAAGATGATGTAATTTCAGATGCTACAATAGAAACTTGAATTGTCATCAAAAGAAAGAAGATGCTATTGACGAGGAGTTGCTTTGTAGTCATGATAGTCTAACACTTATTTATTTATAGTAAAATAGATTTTACAATCTTAAACTTATATCTGGATTGTTAAATTATTTGTCAATGAGACAATATAAAGATGGAGCTAATTGAAATCTGTATAATGGTTTTAGCTTTAATACATTGTTCTACTAGAAATAAATCTTCATTGTATATGCCAAATCTTATAAGAGAATAAAGTCTTTCATAAAAAAAATATAGACAAACTGAACAAGAAAATGTAACCGTAATACTCTTTATTATATAAAAGTATCATTGACTTTTAACATTATGTTTTTATCTTAAAATCACTTTAGAAAGATTTCTATATAAAATATTAAAATTCTCTTTCATCTCTTTCATGCACAAATATGAGTAAGAAATGAATGAGTATCTTTCTAGAGAATTAGTTAGTAATTCTCGAATAATTCAATATGTGATATTCTTTTTATTATAACATATAATAAATTTGATTAAATCTTATTTTGAAAAGTACATCATATTATTATCTCGAAAACTCAAATTAGTATTTCTATACAATGAGAAAACCTAAATGTGATAAAGAAATGTAAACTCTTAAAATTCATAATTCGAGTAATCACCAGTTTCCCTCATTTAGCAAATTAGTTGATAATAATCTTTTATAAGGTAAGAGTCAAATCAAATGATCATTAACATACTCTTTTGGAAGCCATTGTTATTTATTTTATATTTAGAGAATAAAATATTATATTTTAAAGATTAAGTATCTGACTACAATTTGAATCGACATATATTGTTATCACGATTGTACTACATTACTAGACATTCTTGCAACAATTAAATTTATTTTTAGAATAAAATTTTTTAATCTAAAAATATCGATCTTAAGAATAGATTATATAAAAATAATATAATAAATAAGATACATTAAAAATCTAATATGATGTAATTCACATTATATTAGAATACCTTAAAGTTTAATATATTTTTAATACGCATCAAACTTGTACTATATTATTGATCTAAACAAATTTAAGTCAAGTATCATTAAAAAATTTTAATAAATTTTTAGCAAATAGTGTTTGACATTTTAGTATTTTATTTTCTCATCAAAATTTTCGAGCATCGCTTTGTTATTTAATATCGTGTGCTTAAGTAAACTAAATTTTTAATATAACTTTAAAAAAAAAAGAGTCCTCAAGGTTAATCTGATAACCACATATTTTATTAAGCACCTATAAATTTATACTATTATGTAAAATGATATGTTTATTATCCGATAATAATAACTAATATTCGAATGGAATAGTTATCTTTTAAGTAATTATATTAATATCTATTGATTCTCTTATTTTCTAAATATTTAATAGATATGTTATTTTTAGTTTTCTATATTATAAGATGCATTTTAGTTTACCTATAGAATTTTTATTTTTGCACCATTTGATTAAACCACGTTAGTGTACAACAATTTTTTCACTTTACAAAACCAAGATAAAAATAGGCTAACAAATTACTCCAAAATTGGTTAAGTGATGTAAATATTAGAATCTTTATATTGAAATTAAATTATTAGCTTATATTTTTTGAAGTAAATTTATAATATTATAAATTTTTATATTATATATCAATGTATTTTTGTAAATATCTAGAATATTTTTTATTTTTCATTAAAGATTTTTTTCCTTCCTTGACATCACCTTGAATTCATCACTTTATGTTTAATATTTAGATAATTATTTATGTCATAAGATTATACACAATATCATATCTGAAAAAATATGATAAAATATATAACTTAGTAATAAATACCATATCTTCTGATATGGTAGAATTTATATAGTTAAAATGAAGGTCGTGACATGTTTAGTCGAATGACATATTAAATATCTCTAAGATTGGTAATTAATTATAAGGATAAATTTTTTAATATTAGAATCTTCATATTTAAATTAAATTATTAGTTTATATTTCGTGTAGTAAATTTATAGTATTATAAAATTTTAAATTATACATTATTATATTTATGTAAACATCTAAAATACCTTTTATTTTTTAAAAAAGATTTTTTACATTCCGTGACATCACCTTAAATTCATCACATTATATTTAGTATTTAGATTATTATCTTTTTATAACATCATGCATAACATCATATCTTAAAAAATATATGATAAGATTCTTATATTAGTAATTGATAGTATATCATATGATATGCCAGAATTTATATATTTAAAAAGAAGGTCAGGACATGTTTAGTCGAGTCTGCCCCACCATTAAATATCTCCAATATTTGTAATCAAATTCAATGATAAATTCTTTTGAATATTTTATATAAACGGAGATCGGCCCTTGGTAAGGTTGGCTAGACCATTACGCATGGCTAAATAAAACTCTAAAAGAATATCTTCTAAGCATTGGTCTTTCTATTGTGTGTGAATGGCGTATTATGTGAATATATAACAATTCAAGTGAATGCACGACATAATATAAGATGATTGAATGCAAAAGTTTGAGCATTAGAAAAGTGATATTAAATATCAGAATTTGAATTAAATTAGATAAACCAAATAATATGAGTTCTAAAAGGGGCAAAAAGGACTTCCTCTTATGACTATGGTTAACTTGTTGTGTTAACATGTTTTAATGTAACGTACCATAGAGTAACACTACAGGAAGATCCCTTTAATAACAATCTCAAGAAACTTATAATACTGACGTCTCTCAAGACATCATGCAATGATAATCTCCATCCTGACTAGTGCCCCTTGCCTCCCCTCTCAAACCCGTTAGTACAAATATTCACAAAACATGTGCTATTGTGTACAATTTTTCCTATGTCTTATATATCAATTTTTTTTTATATACACATATTTTTTATTTTCTAGATAATAAATTATGGTATCATTCAAGAATCATCTTTGAAATATAATATTACATAATCGAGTAATCAAGCATTTTCTTAGATTGTATAGATTCATTAAAATAATTTTATTGAAGGCTTTATACACTTTAGATATGAAAGGATACACAAAAATTATGCCTTTATC
Organism: Ensete glaucum; assembly: GCA_021527575.1. Classification (NCBI taxonomy): domain Eukaryota; kingdom Viridiplantae; phylum Streptophyta; class Magnoliopsida; order Zingiberales; family Musaceae; genus Ensete; species Ensete glaucum. Next base: position 38,943,670 of record CM038552.1, read on the forward strand.
AAATTTATTTATTTATTTATTATTATTCATGGAGTAATAACAAAGCATAGGATACAATATAATGATAATATAATAATACATTACAATTTATTTCCAAAAATATAAAGTAAAATAACTTAATAATTGAATGGGTGATGAGGAGGGTAAACAGGTTTAAGAGCAGGCGAGAAGATAAAAGGTTTAACTTCAAATAGTTCGCTGCCATCACCAACTAGAGCCTCTTTGATAGTAGTGGCTAAAAAACATTAGCAACTCAAGTTAATAAAAAAATTTAAACTAAAAGAAAAAATCATATAAATCTTTACAATAAAAGAAACCAACTAAAATATATACTAATATATCAAAATTAGTAAAAGAAATAAATTGTTTAGTAACTTACTATCACTTATCCTTAGTTTTAGTTTCAAAACTACAATGATGTTAGCAAGCATGTTATTCCAAATTTTAGTAGTCAATTGAAGAAAAATTATTGCTGACCTAAAATTTTAGTCAACTCTACTAGAGTAAAAGATGATGTGGGAGCAATCTCTTTAGATGCTACAATAGAAACTTGAATTGTCATCAAAAGAAAGAAGACTGCTAGGATGACGAGGAGTTGCTTTGTAGTCATGATAGTCCAACACTTATTTATTTATAGTAAAATAGATTTTACAATCTCAAACTTATATCTGGATTGTTGAATTATTTGTCAATGAGACAATATAAAAATCGGGAGCTAATTGAAACTGTTGCATAATGGTTTTAGCTTTAATACTGACATTGTTCTACTAGAAACTCAAATCTTCATTGTATATGTCAAATTGTCTTATAAGAGAATAATGTATTTCATAATAAAAAATATAGACAAACTGAACAAGAAAATGTAACCATAATACTTTTTATTATATAAAAGTATCATTGGCTTTTAATATTATGTTTATATTTTAAAATCACTTTAGAAAGATTTTAAATAAAATATTAAAATTCTTTCATCTCTTTCACGTGTACAAATATGAGTAAGAAATGAATGAGTATCTTTCTAGAGAATTAGTTAGTAATTCTAATAATTCAATACGTGATACTCTTTTGTTATAACATATAATAAATTTGATTAAATCTTATTTTGAAAAGTAAATCAAATTATTATCTCAAAAACTCAAATTAGTATTTCTATACAATGATAAAACCTAAATGTGATAAAGAAAAGCAAACTCTTAAAATTTATAATTCGAGCAATCACTATTTTACCTCATTTAGCAAATTAATTGATAATCATCTTTTATAAGGTAAGATTAAATCAAATAATCATTAACATACTCTTTTGAAGCCATTGTTATTTATTTTATATTAAAAATAAAATATTAGATTTAACGATTAAGTATCTCACTATAATTTGAATCGACATATATTGTTATCGCAATTCTACTACATTACTAGCATCCTTGCAACAATTAAATTTCCCTTTTAGAGTAAAATTTTTGAATCTAAAAATATCGATCTTAAGAATTGATTATATAAAAAATAATCTAATAAATTAGATAAAATCTAATATGATGTAATTCACATTATATTAGAATACCTTAAACTTTAATATGTTTTTAGTATGCATCAAACTTTTTCTATATTATTGATCTAAAACAAAGAATGTTAAGCCAAGTATAGTCAGGAAATTCTAATAAATTTTTAGCAAAGAATGTTTGACATTTTAGTATTTTATTTTCTCATAAAATTTTTGAGCATCGCTTTGTTATTTAATATCGTGTGCTTAAGTACTCTAAATTTTTAATTTAACTTTTTTAAAAAAGGAGTCCTCAAGGTTAATCTGATAAGCACATTTTTTATTAAACACCTATAAATAAAAATATTTCATATTTATAATATTATGTAAAATGATATGTTTATTATCCGATAATAATAACTAATATTTGAATGGAATAGTTATCGTTTCAGCAATTACATTACAATCTAATGATTCTCTTATTTTTTAAATATTTAGTAGATATGTTATTTTTAGTTTTATATATTATAAGATGCATTTGAGTTTAGTTATAGAATATTTATTTCTTCAACTATTTGATTAAACCACGTTAGTGTACAACAATTTTTTCACTTTATAAAACCAAGATAAAAAATAGGCTAACAAATTACTCCAAAAGTGGTTAAGTGATGTAAATATTAGAATCTTTATATTGAAATTAAATTATTAGCTTATATTTTTTGAAGTAAATTTATAATATTATAAATTTTTATATTATACATCATTGTATTTTTGTAAATATTTAAAATATTTTTTATTTTTTATTAAAAGTTCTTTTCCTTCCTTGACATCACCTTAAATTCATCACTTTATGTTTAATATTTAGGTAATTATTTAGGTTAAAAGATCATACACAATATTATATCTAAAAAAAATGATAAGATATATAACTTAGTAGTAAATACAGTATCTTCTGATATGATAGAATTTATATAGCTAAAAGGAAGGTCATGATTTGTTTAGTCGAGTGTGCACCACCATTGAATATCTCTAAGATTGGTAATTAATTATAAGGATAATTTTTTTTAATATTAGAATCTTCATATTTAAATTAAATTATTAGTTTATATTTTTTGTAGTAAATTTATAGTATTATAAAATTTTAAATTATACATTATTATATATATGTAAATATCTAAAATATTTTTTATTTTTTCAAAAAGATTTTTTACTTTCTTTGACATCATCTTAAATTCATCACATTATATTTAATATTTAGATTATTATCTATTTTATAACATGATGCATAACATCATATCTTAAAAAATATATAATAAGATCCTTATATTAGTAATAGATAGCATATCATATGATATGCCATAATTTATATATTTAAAAAGAAGGTCATGACATGTTTAGTCGAGTCTGCCACACCATTAAATATCTACAAGATTTGTAATCAAACTTAATGATAAATTCTTTTTAATATTTTATATAAATCGAGATTGTCAAATGGTAAGGATGGCTAGACCATTACATGGCTAAATAAAACTCTAAAGAATATCTTCTAAGCATTGGTCTTTCTATTGGTTGTGTGAAATTATGTGAATACATAACAATTCAAGAATAACATAATATAAGATGATTGAATGCAAAAGTTTGAGCATTAGAAAAGTGATATTAAATATAAGTATTTGAATTAAATTAGATAAACCATATAATATGAGTTCTAAAAGGGCAAGAAGGATTTCTTCTTATGACTATGGTTAACTTGTGTTAACATGCTTTAATATAACATTAGAGTAACACTACAGAAGATCCCTTTAATAACAATTTCAAGAACCTTATAATATTTCTCAAGACATCATGCAATGATAATCTCCATGACTAGTGTTCTCAAATTGGTACAAATATTTACAAAACATGTGCTATTGTGTACATTTTTCCTATGTCTTATATATCAAATTTTTTGATATACACATATTTTATTTTCTAGATAATAAATTATGGTATCATTCAAGAATCATCAATGAAATAAAATATTACAAAGAGTAATCAATTTTCTTAGATTGTATAGATTCATTAAAATAATTTTATTAAAGGCTTTATACACTTTAGATATAAAAGAAAAAATTATGCCTTTATCAAATTATTTATTTTTTATTATTCATGGAGTAATAACAAAGCATAGGATACAATATAATGATAATATAATAATGCATTACAATTTATTTCAAAATATAAAAAAATAACTTAATAATTGAATGGGTGATGAGGAGGGTACATTTAAGAGCATAGAAGATAAATTTAACTTCAAATGGTAGCCATCACCAACTAGAGCCTTGATTTAAAAAACATTAGCAACTCAAGTTAATAAAATAAACTAAATAAAAATCATATAAATCTTTACAATAAAGGAAACCAACTAAAATATAGATTAATATATCAAAATTAGTAAAAGAAATAAATTGTTTATTAACATGGACAATAGCTAAAGATTTTTATTATACATTCTCATCTTATAAAACTTACTATCACTTATCCTTAGTTTAGTTTCAAAACTACAATGATAAAGCATGTTACTCCAAATTCTAAAGGAAATTGAGAAAATTATTCTGACCTAAATTTTAGTCAACTCTTCTAGAGTAAAAGATGATAGCAATCTCTTAGATGCAATAGAAACTTGAAATGTCATCAAAAGAAGATTATTTAGGAGTTGCTTTGTAGTCATGATAGTCTAACACTTATTTATTTATAGTAAAATAGATTTTAAAATCTTAAACTTATATGATTGTTGAATTGTTTGTCAATGAGACAATATAAAGATAGCTAATTGAAATTGCATAATGGTTTTAGCTTAATAATTGACATTGTTCTACTAGAAACTTAAATCTTCATTGTATATGCCAAATTGTCTTATAAGAGTATAACGTATTTTATAATAAAAATATACAAACTGAACAAGAAAATGTAACCATAATACTTTTATTATATAAAAGTATCATTGGTTTTAATATTATGTTTATATCTTAAAATCACTTTAGAAAGATTTTAAATAAAATATTAAAATTCTCTTTCATCTCTTTCAAACATCTTAGAGTAAATATGATATATAGAAATAATATCATTATTAAATCAAATATTTACAAAAAGTACATTTTTTTATGTCTTATATATCAAATTTTTATATACACAATATTTTCTAGATAATAAATTATGGTATCATTCAAGAATCATCAAATATAATATTAATCATTTCTTAGATTGTATAGATTTATTAAAATAATTATTTATACACAAAATTATGTAATCAAATTATTTTAATTATTTTTATTATTCATAATAACAATATATAATATTAAAATTAATTATCTAATAGATATTTATTTAGATTATCATTTGAGTTTAGTTATAATTTTATTTAAACAATTAAAAAAAATACAAATTAAAAACATTGTTCTACTAGAAACTTAAAATTGTATATAAATTGTCTTATATAATTTATAATAAATATATACAAAAATGTAACCATATTTATTATATAAAAGTATCATTTTTTAATATTATGTTTATATCTTAAAATCACTTTAGAAAGATTTTTAAATAAAATATTAAAATTCTCTTCATCTTATACAAATATGAGTAAGAAATGAATGAGTATCTTTCTAGAGAATTAGTTAGTAATTCTAATAATTCAATACGTGATACTCTTTTGTAATAACATATAATAAATTTGATTAAATCTTATTTTGAAAAGTATATCAAATTATTATCTCAAAACTCAAATTAGTATTTCTATACAAAGAAAACCTAAATGTGATAAAGAAATGCAAAATCTTAAAATTCAAAATTAGCAATCATTTACCATTTAGCAAATTAGTTGATAATTATCTTTTATAAGGTAAGTGTCAAATCAAATGATCATTAACATACTCTTTTGAAGCCATTGTTATTTATTTTATAAAAGAATAATATATTTAAAGATTAAGTATCTACTACAATTTGAATAAACATATATTGTTAATACTACATTACTAGACATCCTTGCAACAATTAAATTTCTTTTAGTAAAATTTTGAATCTAAAAATATCGATAAGAATAGATTTATAAAAATAATCTGATAAATCAGATACATAAAAAATCTAATATGATGTAATTCACATTATATTAGAATACTTTAAACTTTAATATGTTTTTAATAAAACTTTTAATATTATTGATCTAAACCAAATAAATTCCAAATATCAAATTTTAATAAATTTTAAAAAAAATTTTTTATTTAGTATTTTATTTTCTAATCAAAATTTTGAGCATTGTTATTTAATATTGCTTAAGTACACTAAATTTTTAATTTAAATATTAAAAGAGTCCTCAAGGTTAATCTGATAAGCACATATTTTATTAAGCACCTATAAATACAAATATTTCATATTTATAATATTATGTAAAATAATATGATAATAACAACTAATATTGAATGGAATAGTTATCTTTAGTAATTACATTACCATCTAATAGATATGTTATTTTAGTTTTCTATATTATAAGATGCATTTGAGTTTAGTTATAGAATTTTTATTTCTTACACCATTTGATTAAACCACGTTAGTGTACAACAATTTTTCACTTTACAAAACCAAGATAAAAATAGGCTAACAAATTACTCCAAAAGTGGTTAAGTGATGTAAATATTAGAATCTTTATATTGAAATTAAATTATTAGCTTATATTTTTGAAGTAAATTTATAATATTATAAATTTTATATTATACATCATTGTATATTATAAATATCTAAAATATTTTTTTATTTTCATTAAAGATTCTTTTCCTTCCTTGACATCACCTTGAATTCATCACTTTATGTTTAATATTTAGATAATTATTATGTCATAAGATCATACACAATATCATATCTTAAAAAAATGATAAGATATATAACTTAGTAATAAATACCATATCTTGATATGGTAGAATTTATATAGTTAAAATGAATGTGACATGTTTAGTAATGACATATTAAATATCTCTAAGATTGGTAATTAATTATAAATTTTTTTAATATTAGAATCTTCATATTTAAATTAAATTATTAGTTTATATTTCGTGTAGTAAATTTATAGTATTATAAAATTTTAAATTATACATTATTATATTTATGTAAACATCTAAAATACCTTTTATTTTTTAAAAAAGATTTTTTACATTCCGTGACATCACCTTAAATTCATCACATTATATTTAGTATTTAGATTATTATCTTTTTATAACATCATGCATAACATCATATCTTAAAAAATATGATAAGATTCTTATATTAGTAATTGATAGTATATCATATGAATTTATATATTTAAAAAGAAGGTCGACATGTTTATTTAGTCATTAAATATCTCCAATATTTGTAATAAAAATGATAAATTCTTTAATATATAAAAATTAATGTATTTAAGAATACATGGCTAAATAAAACTTAAAAGAATATCTTCTAAGCATTGGTCTTTCTATTGTAGTTGTGTGTAAGCATTATAATATAACAATTCAAGTGAATTGCACATAATATAATATGATTGTAAAAGTTTGAGCATTAGAAAAGTGATATTAAATATCAGAATTTGAATTAAATTAGATAAACCATATAATATGAGTTCTAAAAGCAAAAGGACTTCTTATGACTATGGTTAACTTGTTGTGTTAACATGCTTTTATAACATTAGAGTAACACTACAGAAGATCCCTTTAATAACAATCTCAAGAAACTTATAATATTATCTCAAGACATCATGCAATGATAATCTCCATGACTAGTTTTTCAATAATAGTACAAATATTCACAAAATGCTATTGTGTAAATTTTTCCTATGTCTTATATATCAAATTTTTTATATACATATTTTTTTATTTTAGATAATAAATTATGGTATCATTCAAGAATCATCTTTAAATATAATATTAAAAATCAAGCATTTTCTTAGATTGTATAGATTCATTAAAATAATTTTATTAAGGCTTTACATTAGATATGAAAGGATACACAAAAATTATGCCTTTTATCAAATTTATTTATTTATTTATTATTATTCATGGAGTAATAACAAAGCATAGGATATAATATAATGATAATATAATAATACATTACAATTTATTTCCAAAAATATAAAGAAAAATAACTCTTAAAATTTATAATTCGAGCAATCACTATTTTACCTCATTTAGCAAATTAATTGATAATCATCTTTCATAAGGTAAGAGTTAAATCAAATAATCATTAACATACTCTTTTTGAAGCCATTGTTATTTATTTTATATTCAAAAATAAAATATTAGATTTAACGATTAAGTATCTCACTATAATTTGAATCGACATATATTGTTATCACAATTGTACTACATTACTAGACATCCTTGCAACAATTAAATTTCCCTTTTAGAGTAAAATTTTTGAATCTAAAAATATCGATCTTAAGAATTGATTATATAAAAAAATCTAATAGATTAGATAAAATCTAATATGATGTAATTCACATTATATTAGAATACCTTAAACTTTAATATGTTTTTAGTATGCATCAAACATTTTCTATATTATTGATCTAAACCAAAGAATGATAAGCCAAGTATAGTCAGGAAATTTTAATAAATTTTTAGCAAAGAATGTTTGACATTTTAGTATTTTATTTTCTCATAAAATTTTCTAGCATGTTATTTATTAATTTAAATTTTAAAAAGGAGTCCTCAAGGTTAATCTGATAAGCACATTTTTATTAAACACCTATAAATAAAAATATTTCATATTTATACTATTATGTAAAATGATATGTTTATTATCCGATAATAATAACTAATATTTGAATGGAATAGTTATCTTTAAATTACATTACAATCTAATGATTCTCTTATTTTTAAATATTTAATAGATATGTTATTTTTAGTTTTATATATTATAAGATGCATTTGAGTTTAGTTATAGAATATTTATTTCTTCAACTATTTGATTAAACCACGTTAGTGTACAACAATTTTTCACTTTATAAAACCAAGATAAAAATAGGCTAACAAATTACTCCAAAAGTGGTTAAGTGATGTAAATATTAGAATCATTATATTGAAATTAAATTATTAGCTTATATTTTTGAAGTAAATTTATATTATATTATTTTTATATTATACATCATTGTATTTTTGTAAATATCTAAAATATTTTTATTTTTATTAAAAGTTCTTTTCCTTCCTTGACATCACCTTAAATTCATCACTTTATGTTTAATATTTAGGTAATTATTTAGTTAAAAGATCATACATAATATTATATCTAAAAAATGATAAGATATATAACTTAGTAGTAAATATATAGCTAAAAGGAAGGTCATGATTTGTTTAGTCGTGTATCTCTAAGATTGGTAATTAATTATAAGGATAATTTTTTAATATTAGAATTTTTATATTTAAATTAAATTATTAGTTTATATTTTTGAAGTAAATTTATAGTATTATAAAATTTTAAATTATACATTATTATATAAATATCTAAAATATTTTTTATTTTTTCAAAAAGATTTTTTACTTTCTTTGACATCATCTTAAATTCATCACATTATATTTAATATTTAGATTATTATCTATTTTATAACATGATGCATAACATCATATCTTAAAAAATATATAATAAGATCCTTATATTAGTAATAGATAGCATATCATATGATATGCCATAATTTATATATTTAAAAGAAGGTTTTATGTTAGTCTACCATTAAATATCTCCAAGATTTGTAATCAAACTTAATTTGAATATTTTATATAAATGGAGATTGGCCCTTGGTAAGGTTGGCTAGACCATTACGCATGGCCAAATAAAACTATAAACGAATATCTTCTAAGCATTGGTCTTTCTATTGTGGTTGTGTGTGAAGGGCGTATTATGTGAATACATAACAATACAAGTAAATGCAGAACATAATATAAGATGATTGAATGCAAAAGTTTGAGCATTAGAAAAGTGATATTAAATATCAGAATTTGAATTAAATTAGATAAACCATATAATATGAGTTCTAAAAGGGGCAAAAAGGATTTCTTCTTATGACTATGGTTAACTTGTTGTGTTAACATGCTTTAATGTAACAGACCATAGAGTAACACTACAGGAAGATCCCATTAATAATAATTTCAAGAACCTTATAATATTGACGGCTCTCAAGACATCATGCAATGATAATCTCTATCCTGACTAGTGCCCCCTGCCTCCCCTCTCAAACTCGTTGGTATAAATATTTACAAAACATGTGCTATTGTGTACATTTTTTCCTATGTCTTATATATCAAAATTTTTTTGATATACATATATATTTTTATTTTCTAGATAATAAATTATGGTGTCATTCAAGAATCATCGTTGAAATATAATATTACACAACCGAGTAATAAAACATTTTCTTAGATTTTATAGATTCATTAAAATAATTTTATTGAAGGCTTTATACACTTAAGATATGAAAGGATAACAAAAATCATGCCCTTATCAAATTTTTTTATATATTTTTATTATTCATGGAGTAATAACAAAGCATAGGATACAATATAATGATAATATAATAATACATTACAATTTATTTCCAAAAATATAAAGAAAAAATAACTTAATAATTGAATGGGTGATGAGGAGGGTAAACAGGTTTAAGAGCAGGCGAGAAGATAAAAGGTTTAACTTCAAATGGTTCGCTGCCATCACCAACTAGAGCCTCTTTGATAGCATTGGCTAAAAAACAATAGCAACTCAAGTTAATAAAAAAAAATTAAACAAAATGAAAAATCATATAAATCATTACAATAAAGGAAACCAACTAAAATATAGATTAATATATCAAAATTAATACAAGAAATAAATTGTTTAGTAACATGGATAATAGTTAAAGATAATTTTCTACTCTTACTGTTACATGCATGGTTCTCATCTTATAAAACTTACTATCACATATCCTTATTTTCAGTTTGAAAACTACAATGATGTTAGCAAGCATGTTATTCCAAATTTTAAAGGCAATTGAAGAAAGATTATTGCTGACCTAAAATTTTAGTCAACTCTTCTAGAGTAAAAGATGATGTGGGAGCAATCTCTTCAGATGCTACAATAGAAACTTGAAATGTCATCAAAAGAAAGAAGACTGCTAGGCTGACGAGGAGTTGCTTTGTAGTCATGATAGTCTAACGCTTATTTATTTATAGTAAAATAGATTTTACAATCTCAAACTTATATCTGGATTGTTGAATTATTTGTCAATGAGACAATATAAAGATCGGGAGCTAATTGAAACTGTTGCATAATGGTTTTAGCTTTAATATTGAAATTGTTCTACTAGAAACTTAAACCTTCATTGTATATGCCAAATTGTCTTATAAAAGAATAACGTATTTCATAATAAAAAAATATAGACAAACTGAACAATAAAATGTAACCGTAATACTCTTTATTATATAAAAGTATCATTGACTTTTAATATTATGTTTATATCTTAAAATCACTTTAGAAAGATTTTTAAATAAAATATTAAAAATTCTCTTTCATCTTTTTCACGTGCACAAATACGAGTAAAAAATGAATGAGTATCTTTATAGAGAATTAGTTAGTAATTCTCTGATAATTCAATACGTGATACTCTTTTTGTTATAACATATAATAAATTTGATTAAATCTTATTTTGAAAAGTAAATCAAATTATTATCTCGAAAACTCAAATTAGTATTTCTATACAATCAGAAAACCTAAATGTGATAAAGAAATGCAAACTCTTAAAATTTATAATTCGAGCAATCATTAGTTTGCCTCATTTAGCAAATTCATTGATAATCATCTTTCAGAAGGTAAGATTCAAATCAAATGATCATTAACATACTCCTTTTGAACCCATTGTTATTTATTTTATATTAAAAGGATAAAATCTAATATTTAAAGATTAAGTATCTGACTACAATTTGAATCGACATATAATATTATCACGATTATACTACATTACTAGACATCCTTCCAATAATTAAATTTCTTTTTAGAGTAAAATTTTTGAATCTAAAAATATCGATTTTAAGAATATATTATATAAAAAATAATCTAATAAATCAGATACATTAAAAATCTAATACGATGTAATTCACATTATATTAGAATACCTTAAACTTTAATTTGTTTTTAATACGCATCAAACTTTTACTATTTTATTGATCTAAAGCAAAGAGAGTTAAGCCAAGTATCGTCGGAAAATTTTAATAAATTTTTACCAAAGAGTGTTTGACATTTTACTATTTTATTTTCTTATCAAAATTTTCGAGCATCGCTTTTTTATTTAATATTGTGTGCTTAATTACATTAAATTTTTAATTTAACTTTTTGAAAAAAAGAGTCCTCAAGGTTAATCTGATAAGCACATATTTTATTGAGCACCTATAAAAAAATATTTCATATTTATACTATTATGTAAAATGATATGTTTATTATCCAATAATAATAACTAATATTTGAATGGAATAGTTTTCTTTTAAGCAATTACATTACCATCTAATGATTCTCTTATTTTCTAAATATTTAATAGATATGTTATTTTTAGTTTTCTATATTATAAGATGCATTTGAGTTTAATTATAGAATTTTTATTTATTGCACCATTTGATTACACCACGTCAGTGTACAATAATTTTTTCACTTTACAAAACCAAGATAAAAAATAGGCTAACAAATTAGTCCAAAAGTGGTTAAGTGACGTAAATATTAGAATCTTTATATTGAAATTAAATTATTAGCTAATAATTTTTCAGTAAATTTATAATATTATAAATTTTTATATTATACATCATTGCATTTTTTATAAATATCTAAAATATTTTTTATTTTTCATTAAAGATTCTTTTCCTTCCTTGACATCACCTTGAATTCATCACTTTATGTTTAATATTTAGATAATTATTTATGTCATAAGATCATACACAATATCATATCAGAAAAAAATATGATAATATATATAACTTAGTAATAAATACCATATCTTCTGATATGGTAGAATTTATACAGTTAAAATGAAGGTCGTGACATGTTTAGTCGAATGACATATTAAATATCTCTAAGATTGGAAATCAATTATAAGGATAATTTCTTTTAATATTAGAATCTTCATATTTGAATTAAATTATTAGTTTATATTTTTTGATGTAAATTTATAGTATTATAAAATTTTAAATTATATATTATTATATTTATATAAATATCTAAATTACTTTTATTTTTTAAAAAAGATTTTTTATTTTCCTTGACATCACCTTAAATTCATCACTTTATATTTAATATTTAAATTATTATCTATGTTATAACATAATATATAATATCATATCTTAAAAAAATATAAGATAAGATCCTTATATTAGTAATAGATAACATATCATATGATATGCTAGAATTCATATATTTAAAAAGAAGGTCAGGACACGTTTAGTCGAGTCTGCCCCACCATTAAATATCTCCAAGATTTGTAATCAAATTTAATGATAAATTTTTTTAAATATTTTATATAAACGAAGATTGGTCGTTGCATGGCTAAATAAAACTCTAAACGAATATCTTCTAAGCATTGGTCTTTCTATTGTAGTTGTGTGTGAAGGGCGTATTATGTGAATACATAACAATTCAAGTGAATGCACAACATAATATAAGATGATTGAATGCAAATGTTTGAGCATTACAAAAGTGATATTAAATATCAGAATTTAAATTAAATTAGATAAACCATATAATATGAGTTCTAAAAGGGGCAAAAAGGAATTCTTCTTATGACTATGGTTAACTTGTTGTGTTAACATGCTTTAATGTAACGTACCTTAGAGTAACACTACAGGAAGATCCCTTTAATAACAATTTGAAGAACCTTATAATACTGACGGCTCTCAAGACATCATGCAATGATAATCTCCATCCTGACTAGTGCCCCCTGCCTCCCCTCTCAAACCCGTTGGTACAAATATTTACAAAACATGTGCTATTGTGTACATTTTTTCCTATGTCTTATATATCAAATTTTTTTGATATACACATATTTTTTTATTTTCTAGATAATAAATTATGGTATCACTCAAGAATCATCAATGAAATAAAATATTACGTAACCGAGTAATCAAGTGTTTTCTTAGTTTGTATAGATTCATTAAAATAATTTTATTAAAGGCTTTATACACATTAGATATAAAAGAATACACAAAAATTATGCCTTTATCAAATTTTTTATTTATTTTTTATTATTCATGGAGTAATAACAAAGCATAGGATACAATATCATGATAATATAATAATGCATTATAATTTATTTCAAAAAATAAACTAAAATAACTTAATAATTGAATGGGTGATGAGGAGGGTAAACAGGTTTAAGAGCAGGCGAGAAGATAAACGGTTTAACTTCAAATGGTTCGCTGCCATCACCAACTAGAGCCTCTTTGATAGCATTGGCTAAAAAACATTAGCAACTCAAGTTAATAAAAAAAATAAACTAAATAAAAAATCATATAAATCTTTACAATAAAGGAAACCAGCTAAACTATAGATTAATATATCAAAATTAGTAAAAGAAATAAATTGTTTAGTAACATTGACAATAGCTAAAGATAATTTTCTACTCCTACTGTTACATGCATGGTTCTCATCTTATAAAACTTACTATCAGTTATCCTTAGTTCCAGTTTCAAAACTACAATGATATTAGAAAGCATGTTACTCCAAATTCTAAAGGAAATTGGAGAAAAATTATTGCTGACCTAGAATTTTAGTCAACTCTTCTAGAGTAAAAGATGACGTGGGAGCAATCTCTTCAGATGCAACAATAGAAACTTGAAATGTCATCAAAAGAAAGAAGACTGCTAGGCTGACGAGGAGTTGCTTTGTAGTCATGATAGTCTAACACTTATTTATTTATAGTAAAATAGATTTTAAAATCTTAAACTTATATCTGGATTGTTGAATTGTTTGTCAATGAGACAATATAAAGATCGGGAGCTAATTGAAACTGTTGCATAATGGTTTTAGCTTTAATACTGACATTGTTCTACTAGAAACTTAAATCTTCATTGTATATGCCAAATTGTCTTATAAGAGTATAACGTATTTTATAATAAAAAAATATACAAACTGAACAAGAAAATGTAACCATAATACTCTTTATTATATAAAAAGTATCATTGGTTTTTAATATTATGTTTATATCTTAAAATCACTTTAGAAAGATTTTTAAATAAAATATTAAAAATTCTCTTTCATCTCTTTCACGTGCACAAATATGAGTAAGAAATGAATGAGTATCTTTCTAGAGAATTAGTTAGTAATTCTCGAATAATTCAATACGTGATACTCTTTTTGTAATAACATATAATAAATTTGATTAAATCTTATTTTGAAAAGTATATCAAATTATTATCTCAAAAGCTCAAATTAGTATTTCTATACAATGAGAAAACCTAAATGTGATAAAGAAATGCAAAATCTTAAAATTCAAAATTCGAGCAATCACCGGTTTACCTCATTTAGCAAATTAGTTGATAATTATCTTTTATAAGGTAAGTGTCAAATCAAATGATCATTAACATACTCTTTTTGAAGCCATTGTTATTTATTTTATATTAAAAGAATATTATATTTAAAGATTAAGTATCTAACTACAATTTGAATAAACATATATTGTTATCACGATTACTACATTGCTAGACATCCTTGCAACAATTAAATTTCTTTTTAGAGTAAAATTTTTGAATCTAAAAATATCGATCGTAAGAATAGATTGTATAAAAAATAATCTGATAAATCAGATACATTAAAAAAAATCTAATATGATGTAATTCACATTATATTAGAATACTTTAAGCTTTAATATGTTTTTAATACGCATCAAACTTTTACAATATTATTGATCTAAACCAAATAAAGTTAAGCCAAGTATCGTCAGGAAATTTTAATAAATTTTTAGCAAAAATTGTTTTACATTTTAGTATTTTATTTTCTAATCAAAATTTTCGAGCATCGCGTTGTTATTTAATATCGTGTGCTTAAGTACACTAAATTTTTAATTTAAATATTAAAAAAAGAGTCCTCAAGGTTAATCTGATAAGCACATATTTTATTAAGCACCTATAAATACAAATATTTCATATTTATAATATTATGTAAAATAATATGTTTGTTATCCGATAATAACAACTAATATTCGAATGGAATAGTTATCTTTTAAGTAATTACATTACCATCTAATAGATATGTTATTTTTAGTTTTCTATATTATAAGATGCATTTGAGTTTAGTTATAGAATTTTTATTTCTTGCACCATTTGATTAAACCACGTTAGTGTACAACAATTTTTTCACTTTACAAAACCAAGATAAAAAATAGGCTAACAAATTACTCCAAAAGTGGTTAAGTGATGTAAATATTAGAATCTTTATATTGAAATTAAATTATTAGCTTATATTTTCTGAAGTAAATTTATAATATTATAAATTTTTATATTATACATCATTGTATTTTTATAAATATCTAAAATATTTTTTATTTTTCATTAAAGATTCTTTTCCTTCCTTGACATCACCTTGAATTCATCACTTTATGTTTAATATTTAGATAATTATTTATGTCATAAGATCATACACAATATCATATCTGAAAAAAATGATAAGATATATAACTTAGTAATAAATATCACATCTTCGGATATGGTAGAATTTATATAGTTAAAATGAATGTCGTGACATGTTTAGTCGAATGACATATTAAATATCTCTAAGATTGGTAATTAATTATAAGGATAATTTTTTTTAATATTAGAATCTTCATATTTAAATTAAATTATTAGTTTATATTTTTTGATGTAAATTTATAGTATTATAAAATTTTAAATTATACATTATTATATTTATATAAATATCTAAATTACTTTTATTTTTTAAAAAAGATTTTTTATTTTCCTTGACATCACCTTAAATTCATCACATTATATTTAGTATTTAGATTATTATCTTTTTATAACATCATATCTTAAAAAATATATGATAAGATTCTTATATTAGTAATTGATAGTATATCATATGATATGCCAGAATTTATATATTTAAAAAGAAGGTCAGGACATGTTTAGTCGAGTCTGCCCCACCATTAAATATCTCTAAGATTTGTAATCAAATTCAATGATAAATTCTTTGGAATATTTTATATAAACGGAGATCGGCCCTTGGTAAGGTTGGCTAGACCATTACGCATGGCTAAATATAACTCTAAAAGAATATCTTCTAAGCATTGGTCTTTCTATTGTAGTTGTGTGTGAATGGCGTATTATGTGAATATATAACAATTCAAGTGAATGCACGACATAATATAAGATGATTGAATGCAAAAGTTTGAGCATTAGAAAAGTGATATTAAATATCAGAATTTGAATTAAATTAGATAAACCAAATAATATGAGTTCTAAAAGGGGCAAAAAGGACTTCCTCTTATGACTATGGTTAACTTGTTGTGTTAACATGCTTTAATGTAACGTACCTTAGAGTAACACTACAGGAAGATCCCTTTAATAACAATCTCAAGAAACTTATAATATTGACGTCTCTCAAGACATCATGCAATGATAATCTCCATCCTGACTAGTGCCCCTTGCCTCCCCTCTCAATCCCGTTAGTACAAATATTCACAAAACATGTGCTATTGTGTACAATTTTTCCTATGTCTTATATATCAAATTTTTTTTATATACACATATTTTTTTATTTTCTAGATAATAAATTATGGTATCATTCAAGAATCATCTTTGAAATATAATATTACATAATCGAGTAATCAAGCATTTTCTTAGATTGTATAGATTCATTAAAATAATTTTATTGAAGGCTTTATACACTTTAGATATGAAAGGATACACAAAAATTATGCCTTTATCAAATTTATTTATTTATTTATTATTATTCATGGAGTAATAACAAAGCATAGGATACAATATAATGATAATATAATAATACATTACAACTTATTTCCAAAAATATAAAGAAAAATAACTTAATAATTGAATGGGTGATGAGGAGGTAAACAGGTTTAAGAGCAGGCGAGAAGATAAAAGGTTTAACTTCAAATAGTTCGCTGCCATCACCAACTAGAGCCTCTTTGATAGTAGTGGCTAAAAAATATTAGCAATTCAAGTTAATAAAAAAATTTAAACTAAAGGAAAAATCATATAAATCTTTACAATAAAAGAAACCAACTAAAATATATACTAATATATCAAAATTAGTAAAAGAAATAAATTGTTTAGTAACTTACTATCACTTATCCTTAGTTTTAGTTTCAAAACTACAATGATGTTAGCAAGCATGTTATTCCAAATTTTAGTAGTCAATTGAAGAAAAATTATTGCTGACCTAAAATTTTAGTCAACTCTACTAGAGTAAAAGATGATGTGGGAGCAATCTCTTTAGATGCTACAATAGAAACTTGAATTGTCATCAAAAGAAAGAAGACTGCTAGGCTGACGAGGAGTTGCTTTGTAGTCATGATAGTCCAACACTTATTTATTTATAGTAAAATAGATTTTACAATATCAAACTTATATCTGGATTGTTGAATTGTTTGTCAATGAGACAATATAAAAATCGGGAGCTAATTGAAACTGTTGCATAATGGTTTTAGCTTTAATACTGATATTGTTCTACTAGAAACTTAAATCTTCATTGTATATGCCAAATTGTCTAATAAGAGAATAATGTATTTCATAATAAAAAATATAGACAAACTGAACAAGAAAATGTAACCATAATACTTTTTATTATATAAAAGTATCATTGGCTTTTAATATTATGTTTATATCTTAAAATCACTTTAGAATGATTTTTAAATAAAATATTAAAAATTCTCTTTCATCTCTTTCACGTGTACAAATATGAGTAAGAAATGAATGAGTATCTTTCTAAAGAATTAGTTAGTAATTCTCGAATAATTCAATACGTGATACTCTTTTTGTTATAACATATAATAAATTTGATTAAATTTTATTTTGAAAAGTAAATCAAATTATTATCTCAAAAACTCAAATTAGTATTTCTATACAATGATAAAACCTAAATGTGATAAAGAAAAGCAAACTCTTAAAATTTATAATTCGAGCAATCACTATTTTACCTCATTTAGCAAATTAATTGATAATCATCTTTTATAAGGTAAGAGTTAAATCAAATAATCATTAACATACTCTTTTTGAAGCCATTGTTATTTATTTTATATTCAAAAATAAAATATTAGATTTAACGATTAAGTATCTCACTATAATTTGAATCGACATATATTGTTATCACAATTGTACTACATTACTAGACATCCTTGCAACAATTAAATTTCCCTTTTAGAGTAAAATTTTTGAATCTAAAAATATCGATCTTAAGAATTGATTATATAAAAAATAATCTAATAAATTAGATAAAATCTAATATGATGTAATTCACATTATATTAGAATACCTTAAACTTTAATATGTTTTTAGTATGCATCAAACATTTTCTATATTATTGATCTAAACCAAAGAATGATAAGCCAAGTATAGTCAGGAAATTTTAATAAATTTTTAGCAAAGAATGTTTGACATTTTAGTATTTTATTTTCTCATAAAATTTTTGAGCATCGCTTTGTTATTATCGTGTGCTTAAGTATTCTAAATTTTTAATTTAACTTTTTTAAAAAAGGAGTCCTCAAGGTTAACCTGATAAGCACATTTTTTATTAAACACCTATAAATAAAAATATTTCATATTTATACTATTATGTAAAATGATATGTTTATTATCCGATAATAATAACTAATATTTGAATGGAATAGTTATCGTTTCAGCAATTACATTACAATCTAATGATTCTCTTATTTTTTAAATATTTAGTAGATATGTTATTTTTAGTTTTATATATTATAAGATGCATTTGAGTTTAGTTATAGAATATTTATTTCTTCAACTATTTGATTAAACCACGTTAGTGTACAACAATTTTTTCACTTTATAAAACCAAGATAAAAAATAGGCTAACAAATTACTCCAAAAGTGGTTAAGTGATGTAAATATTAGAATCTTTATATTGAAATTAAATTATTAGCTTATATTTTTTGAAGTAAATTTATAATATTATAAATTTTTATATTATACATCATTGTATTTTTGTAAATATTTAAAATATTTTTTATTTTTTATTAAAAGTTCTTTTCCTTCCTTGGCATCACCTTAAATTCATCACTTTATGTTTAATATTTAGGTAATTATTTAGGTTAAAAGATCATACACAATATTATATCTAAAAAAAATGATAAGATATATAACTTAGTAGTAAATACAATATCTTCTGATATGATAGAATTTATATAGCTAAAAGGAAGGTCATGATTTGTTTAGTCGAGTGTGCACCACCATTGAATATCTCTAAGATTGGTAATTAATTATAAGGATAAATTTTTTAATATTAGAATCTTCATATTTAAATTAAATTATTAGTTTATATTTCGTGTAGTAAATTTATAGTATTATAAAATTTTAAATTATACATTATTATATTTATGTAAACATCTAAAATACCTTTTATTTTTTAAAAAAGATTTTTTACTTTCTTGACATCACCTTAAATTCATCACATTATATTTAATATTTAGATTATTATCTTTTATAACATCATGCATAACATCATATCTTAAAAATATATGATAAGATTCTTATATTAGTAATTGATAGTATATCATATGATATGCTAATTTATATATTTAAAAGAAGGTCGGGACATGTTTAGTAGTCCACCATTAAATATCTCAATATTTGTAATCAAATTAATGATAAATTCTTTTAATATTTTATATAAGATTGGCCCTTGGTAAGGTTGGCTAGACCATTACGCATGGCTAAATAAAACTCTAAAGAATATCTTCTAAGCATTGGTCTTTCTATTGTAGTTGTGTGTGAAGGGCGTATTATGTGAATACATAACAATACAAGTAAATGCAGAACATAATATAAGATGATTGAATGCAAAAGTTTGAGCATTAGAAAAGTGATATTAAATATCAGTATTTGAATTAAATTAGATAAACCATATAATATGAGTTCTAAAAGGGCAAGAAGGATTTCTTCTTATGACTATGGTTACCTTATTGTGTTAACATGCTTTAATGTAACGGACCATTAGAGTAACACTACAGGAAGATCCCTTTAATAACAATTTGAAGAACCTTATAATATTGACGGCTCTCTAGACATCATGCAATGATAATCTCCATCCTGACTAGTGCCCCCTGCCTCCCCTCTCAAACCCGTTGGTATAAATATTTACAAAACATGTGCTATTGTGTACATTTTTTCCTATGTCTTATATATCAAAAATTTTTGATATACATTTATATTTTTATTTTCTAGATAATAAATTATGGTGTCATTCAAGAATCATCAATGAAATAAAATATTACGTAACCGAGGAATCAAGCGTTTTCTTAGTTTGTATAGATTCATTAAAATAATTTTATTAAAGGCTTTATACACATTAGATATAAAAGAATACACAAAAATTATGCCTTTATCAAATTTTTTATTTATTTATTATTCATGGAGTAATAACAAAGCATAGGATACAATATAATGATAATATAATAATGCATTACAATTTATTTCGAAAATATAAAAAAATAACTTAATAATTGAATGGGTGATGAGGAGGGTAAAAGTTTAAGAGCAGAAGATAAAGGTTTAACTTCAAATGGTTGCCATCACCAACTAGAGCCTCTTTGATAGCATTGGCTAAAAACATTAGCAACTCAAGTTAATAAAAAAAATAAACTAAATAAAATCATATAAATCTTTACAATAAAGGAAACCAACTAAAATATAGATTAATATATCAAAATTAGTAAAAGAAATAAATTGTTTAGTAACATGGACAATAGCTAAAGATAATTTTCTACTCCTCATTACATGGTTCTCATCTTATAAAACTTACTATCACTTATCCTTAGTTTTTTCAAAACTACAATGATATAAGCATGTTATTCCAAATTCTAAAGGAAATTGAGAAAAATTATTGACCTAAAATTTTAGTCAACTCTTCTAGAGTAAAAGATTGGGAGCAATCTCTTGATGCAATAATAGAAACTTGAAATGTCATCAAAAGAAAGAAGGCTGACGAGGAGTTGCTTTGTAGTCATGATAGTCTAACACTTATTTATTTATAGTAAAATAGATTTTAAAATCTTAAACTTATATCTGGATTGTTGAATTGTTTGTCAATGAGACAATATAAAGATCGGGAGCTAATTGAAACTGTTGCATAATGGTTTTAGCTTTAATACTGACATTGTTCTACTAGAAACTTAAATCTTCATTGTATATGCCAAACTGTCTTATAAGAGTATAACGTATTTTATAATAAAAATATATATACAAACTGAACAAGAAAATGTAACCAAAATACTCTTTATTATATAAAAAGTATCATTGGTTTTTAATATTATGTTTATATCTTAAAATCACTTTAGAAAGATTTTTAAATAAAATATTAAAAATTCTCTTTCATCTCTTTCACGTGCACAAATATGAGTAAGAAATGAATGAGTATCTTTCTAGAGAATTAGTTAGTAATTCTCGAATAATTCAATACGTGATACTCTTTTTGTAATAACATATAATAAATTTGATTAAATCTTATTTTGAAAAGTATATCAAATTATTATCTCAAAAGCTCAAATTAGTATTTCTATACAATGAGAAAACCTAAATGTGATAAAGAAATGCAAAATCTTAAAATTCAAAATTCGAGCAATCACCGGTTTACCTCATTTAGCAAATTAGTTGATAATTATCTTTTATATAAGTGTCAAATCAAATTATTATAATAAATTATGGTATCATTCAAGAATCATTTTATAATATTACATAATAGTAATATTTTCTTAGATTGTATAGATTCATTAAAATAATTTTATTGAAGGCTTTATACACTTTAGATATGAAAACAAATTATGCCTTTATCAAATTTATTTATTTATTTATTATTATTCATGGAGTAATAACAAAGCATAGGATACAATATAATGATAATATAATAATACATTACAACTTATTTCCAAAAATATAAAAATAACTTAATAATTGAATGGGTGATGAAAATTAATTTAAGAAGCAAAGAAATAGTTTAACTAAATATTTATCACCAACTAGAGCCTCTTTGATAGTAGTGGCTAAAAATATTAGCAATTCAAGTTAATAAAAAATTTAAACTAAAGGAAAAATCATATAAATCTTTACAATAAAAGAAACCAACTAAAATATATACTAATATATCAAAATTAGTAAAAGAAATAAATTGTTTAGTAACTTACATCTTATCCTTAGTTTTAGTTTCAAAACTACAATGATGTTAGCAAGATATTCCAAATTTTAGTAGTCAATTGAAGAAAAATTATTTGCTGACCTAAAATTTTAGTCAACTCTACTAGAGTAAAAGATGATGTCAATCTTTAGATGCTACAATAGAAACTTGAATTGTCATCAAAGAAAAGAATGTAATTATTTGCTTTGTAGTCATGATAGTAACACTTATTTATTTATAGTAAAATAGATTTTACAATATCAAACTTATATCTATTGTTAAATTGTTTGTCAATGAGACAATATAAAATAGCTAATTGAAATTGCATAATGGTTTTAGCTTTAATAGATATTGTTCTACTAGAAACTTAAATCTTCATTGTATATGCCAAATTGTCTTATAAGAGAATAATGTATTTCATAATAAAAATATAGAAATGAACAAGAAAATGTAACCATAATACTTTTATTATATAAAAGTATCATTGGCTTTTAATATTATGTTTATATCTTAAAATCACTTTAGAATGATTTTTAAATAAAATATTAAAATTCTCTTTCATCTCTTTCATGTACAAATATGAGTAAGAAATGAATGAGTATCTTTCTAAAGAATTAGTTAGTAATTCTTGAATAATTCAATACGTGATACTCTTTTTGTTATAACATATAATAAATTTGATTAAATTTTATTTTGAAAAGTAAATCAAATTATTATCTCAAAACTCAAATTAGTATTTCTATACAATGATAAAACCTAAATGTGATAAAAGAAAGCAAACTCTTAAAATTTATAATTAGCAATCACTATTTTACCTCATTTAGCAAATTAATTGATAATCATCTTTTATAAGGTAAGAGTTAAATCAAATAATCATTAACATACTCTTTTGAAGCCATTGTTATTTATTTTATATTAAAATAAAATATTAGATTTAAATTAAGTATCTCACTATAATTTACATATATTGTTATCACAATTGTACTACATTACTAGACATCCTTGCAACAATTAAATTTTTTAGAGTAAAATTTTGAATCTAAAATATCGATCTTAAGAATTGATTATATAAAAATAATCTAATAAATTAGATAAAATCTAATATGATGTAATTCACATTATATTAGAATACCTTAAACTTTAATATGTTTTAGTATGCATCAAACTTTTCTATATTATTGATCTAAAACAAAGAATCTTAACCAAGTATATAGGAAATTCTAATAAATTTTTAGCAAAGAATGTTTGACATTTTAGTATTTTATTTTCTCATAAAATTTTTGAGCATCGCTTTGTTATTTAATATCGTGCTTAAGTACTCTAAATTTTAATTTAACTTTTTAAAAAGAGTCTCAAGGTTAATCTGATAAGCATTTTATTAAACACCTATAAATAAAAATATTTCATATTTATACTATTATGTAAAATGATATGTTTATTATCCGATAATAATAACTAATATTTGAATGGAATAGTTATCTTTAACAATTACATTACAATCTAATGATTCTCTTATTTTTAAATATTTAATAGATATGTTATTTTTAGTTTTATATATTATAAGATGCATTTGAGTTTAGTTATAGAATTTTTATTTCTTGCACCATTTGATTAAACCACGTTAGTGTACAACAATTTTTCACTTTACAAAACCAAGATAAAAATAGGCTAACAAATTACTCCAAAAGTGGTTAAGTGATGTAAATATTAGAATATTTATATTGAAATTAAATTATTAGCTTATATTTTGAAGTAAATTTATAATATTATAAATTTTATATTATACATCATTGTATTTTTATAAATATCTAAAATATTTTTATTTTTCATTAAAGATTCTTTTCCTTCCTTGACATCACCTTGAATTCATCACTTTATGTTTAATATTTAGATAATTATTTATGTCATAAGATCATACACAATATCATATCAGAAAAAATATGATAATATATATAACTTAGTAATAAATACCATATCTTCTGGTAGAATTTATATAGTTAAAATGAAGGTCGTGACATGTTTAGTCGAATGACATATTAAATATCTCTAAGATTGGAAATCTATTATAAGGATAATTTTTTTAATATTAGAATCTTCATATTTAAATTAAATTATTAGTTTATATTTTTGATGTAAATTTATAGTATTATAAAATTTTAAATTATATATTATTATATTTATATAAATATCTAAATTACTTTTATTTTTAAAAAGATTTTTTTTTCCTTGACATCATCTTAAATTCATCACTTTATATTTAATATTTAAATTATTATCTATGTTATAACATAATATATAATATCATATCATAAAAAAAATAAGATAAGATCCTTATATTAGTAATAGATAACATATCATATGATATGCTAGAATTATATATTTAAAAGAAGGTCGACATTTTTAGTACCATTAAATATCTCCAAGATTTGTAATCAAATTTAATGATAAATTTTTTAAATATTTTATATAAAATTATGTTATGGCTAAATAAAACTCTAAAATATCTTCTAAGCATTGGTCTTTCTATTGTAGTTGTGTGTGAAGAATCTATGTGAATACATAATAATTCAAGTGAATGCACAACATAATATAAGATGATTGAATGCAAAAGTTTGAGCATTACAAAGTGATATTAAATATCAGAATTTAAATTAAATTAGATAAACCATATAATATGAGTTCTAAAAGGGCAAAAATTCTTCTTATGACTATGGTTAACTTGTTGTGTTAATATAACGTACATTAGAGTAACACTAAAGATCCCTTTAATAACAATTTGAAGAACCTTATAATATTGTATCAAGACATCATGCAATTATAATCTCCATCGACTAGTCTATCTTAAACGTACAAATATTTACAAAACATGTGCTATTGTGTACATTTTTCCTATGTCTTATATATCAAATTTTTGATATACACATATTTTTATTTTCTAGATAATAAATTATGGTATCATTCAAGAATCATCAATGAAATAAAATATTACTTGAGTAATCAAGTGTTTTCTTAGTTTGTATAGATTCATTAAAATAATTTTATTAAAGGCTTTATACACATTAGATATAAAAGAATACACAAAAATTATGCCTTTATCAAATTTTTATTTATTTTTATTATTCATGGAGTAATAACAAAGCATAGGATACAATATAATGATAATATAATAATGCATTATAATTTATTTCAAAAATATAAAAATAATAACTTAATAATTGAATGGGTGATGAGGATAAAATTTAAGAGCGAGAAGATAAGTTTAACTTCAAATGGTTAGCCATCACCAACTAGAGCCTCTTTGATAGCATTGGCTAAAAACATTAGCAACTCAAGTTAATAAAAAAATAAACTAAATAAAAATCATATAAATCTTTACAATAAAGGAAACCAACTAAATATAGATTAATATATCAAAATTAGTAAAAGAAATAAATTGTTTAGTAACATGACAATAGCTAAAGATAATTTTCTACTTCTTTGTTACATGGTTCTCATCTTATAAAACTTACTACTTATCCTTAGTTTTCAAAACTACAATGATATTAGAAAGCATGTTACTCCAAATTCTAAAGGAAATTAGAAAAATTATTGCTGACCTAAATTTTAGTCAACTCTTCTAGAGTAAAAGATGAGTAGCAATCTCTTATGCAACAATAGAAACTTGAAATGTCATCAAAAGAAAGAAATAGCTATCGAGGAGTTGCTTTGTAGTCATGATAGTCTAACACTTATTTATTTATAGTAAAATAGATTTTAAAATCTTAAACTTATATCTGGATTGTTGAATTGTTTGTCAATGAGACAATATAAAGATCGAGCTAATTGAAATGTTGCATAATGGTTTTAGCTTTAATCGACATTGTTCTACTAGAAACTTAAATCTTCATTGTATATGCCAAATTGTCTTATAAGAGTATAACGTATTTTATAATAAAAATATATACAAACTGAACAAGAAAATGTAATCTTTATTATATAAAAGTATCATTGGTTTTAATATTATGTTTATATCTTAAAATCACTTTAGAAAGATTTTTAAATAAAATATTAAAAATTCTCTTTAATCTCTTTAATGTGCAGAAATATGAGTAAGAAATGAATGAGTATCTTTCTAGAGAATTAGTTAGTAATTCTCGAATAATTCAATACGTGATACTCTTTTTGTAATAACATATAATAAATTTGATTAAATCTTATTTTGAAAAGTATATCAAATTATTATCTCAAAAGCTCAAATTAGTATTTCTATACAATGAGAAAACCTAAATGTGATAAAGAAATGCAAAATCTTAAAATTAAAATTGCAATCACTTTACCTCATTTAGCAAATTAGTTGATAATTATCTTTTATAAGGTAAGTGTCAAATCAAATGATCATTAACATACTCTTTTTGAAGCCATTGTTATTTATTTTATATTAAAAGAATATTATATTTAAAGATTAAGTATCTAACTACAATTTGAATCAATATATATTGTTATCACGATTGTACTACATTACTAGACATCCTTGCAACAATTAAATTTCTTTTTAGAGTAAAATTTTTGAATCTAAAAATATCGATCATAAGAATAGATTGTATAAAAAATAATCTAATAAATCAGATACATTAAAAAATCTAATATGATGTAATTCACATTATATTAGAATACTTAAACTTTAATATGTTTTTAATACGCATCAAACTTTTACTATATTATTGATCTCAACCAAAGAAAGTTAAGCCAAGTATCGTCATGAAATTTTAATAAATTTTTAGCAAAAATTGATTTACATTTTAGTATTTTATTTTCTAATCAAAATATTGAGCATCGCTTGTTATTTAATATCGTGTGTAATACACTAAATTTTTAATTTAAATATGAAAAAAAGGAGTCCTCAAGGTTAATCTGATAAGCACATAATTTATTAAGCACCTATAAATACAAATATTTCATATTTATAATATTATGTAAAATAATATGTTTGTTATCCGATAATAATAACTAATATTCGAATGGAATAGTTATCTTTTAAGTAATTACATCACCATCTAATAGATATATTATTTTTAGTTTTCTATATTATAAGATGCATTTGAGTTTAGTTATACAATTTTTATTTCTTGCACCATTTGATTAAACCACGTTAGTGTACAACAGTTTTTTCACTTTACAAAACCAAGATAAAAAATAGGCTAACAAATTATTCCAAAAGTGATTAAGTGATGTAAATATTAGAATCTTTATATTGAAATTAAATTATTAGCTTATATTTTCTGAAGTAAATTTATAATATTATAAATTTTTATATTATACATCATTGTATTTTTATAAATATCTAAAATATTTTTTATTTTTCATTAAAGATTCTTTTCCTTCCTTGACATCACCTTGAATTCATCACTTTATGTTTAATATTTAGATAATTATTTATGTCATAAGATCATACACAATATCATATCTGAAAAAAAATGATAAGATATATAACTTAGTAATAAATATCATATCTTCGGATATGGTAGAATTTATATAGTTAAAATGAATGTTGTGACATGTTTAGTCGAATGACATATTAAATATCTCTAAGATTGGTAATTAATTATATGGATAATTTTTTTTAATATTAGAATCTTCATATTTAAATTAAATTATTAGTTTATATTTTTTGTAGTAAATTTATAGTATTATAAAATTTTAAATTATACATTATTATATTTATGTAAACAACTAAAATACCTTTTATTTTTTAAAAACGATTTTTTACTTTCCTTGACATCACCTTAAATTCATCACATTATATTTAGTATTTAGATTATTATCTTTTTATAACATCATATCTTAAAAAATATATGATAAGATTCTTATATTAGTAATTGATAGTATATCATATGATATGTCAGAATTTATATATTTAAAAAGAAGGTCGACATGTTTAGTAGTCCACCATTAAATATCTCTAAGATTTGTAATCAAATTAATGATAAATTCTTTAATATTTTATATAAGATCGTTGTAAGGTTGGCTAGACCATTACATGGCTAAATATAACTCTAAAAGAATATCTTCTAAGCATTGGTCTTTCTATTGTAGTTGTGTGTGAAGTATTATGTGAATATATAACAATTCAAGTGAATGCACATAATATAAGATGATTGAATGCAAAAGTTTGAGCATTAGAAAAGTGATATTAAATATCAGAATTTGAATTAAATTAGATAAACCAAATAATATGAGTTCTAAAAGGGCAAAAGGACTTCTCTTATGACTATGGTTAACTTGTTGTGTTAACATGTTTTAATGTAATAAGAGTAACACTAGAAGATCCCTTTAATAACAATCTCAAGAAACTTATAATATCTTCAAGACATCATGCAATGATAATCTCCATCGACTAGTCTTCTTTATTTTACAAATATTACAAAACATGTGCTATTGTGTACATTTTTCCTATGTCTTATATATCAATTTTTTTATATACATATTTTTTATTTTCTAGATAATAAATTATGGTATCATTCAAGAATCATCTTTGAAATATAATATTACATAACCGAGTAATCAAGCATTTTCTTAGATTGTATAGATTCATTAAAATAATTTTATTGAAGGCTTTACACACTTTAGATATGAAAGGATACACAAAAATTATGCCTTTTATCAAATTTATTTATTTATTTATTATTATTCATGGAGTAATAACAAAGCATAGGATATAATGATAATATAATAATACATTACAATTTATTTCAAAATATAAAGAAAATAACTTAATAATTGAATGGGTGATAAAATAGATTTAAAGAAGATAAAGGTTTAACTTCAAATGGTTCGCTGCCATCACCAACTAGAGCCTCTTTGATAGTAGTGGCTAAAAAATATTAGCAATTCAAGTTAATAAAAAAATTTAAACTAAAGGAAAAATCATATAAATCTTTACAATAAAAGAAACCAACTAAAATATATACTAATATATCAAAATTAGTAAAAGAAATAAATTGTTTAGTAACTTACTATCACTTATCCTTAGTTTTAGTTTCAAAACTACAATGATGTTAGCAAGCATGTTATTCCAAATTTTAGTAGTCAATTGAAGAAAAATTATTGCTGACCTAAAATTTTAGTCAACTCTACTAGAGTAAAAGATGATGTGGGAGCAATCTCTTTAGATGCTACAATAGAAACTTGAATTGTCATCAAAAGAAAGAAGACTGCTAGGATGACGAGGAGTTGCTTTGTAGTCATGATAGTCCAACACTTATTTATTTATAGTAAAATAGATTTTACAATCTCAAACTTATATCTGGATTGTTGAATTGTTTGTCAATGAGACAATATAAAAATCGGGAGCTAATTGAAACTGTTGCATAATGGTTTTAGCTTTAATACTGACATTGTTCTACTAGAAACTCAAATCTTCATTGTATATGTCAAATTGTCTTATAAGAGAATAATGTATTTCATAATAAAAAATATAGACAAACTGAACAAGAAAATGTAACCATAATACTTTTTATTATATAAAAGTATCATTGGCTTTTAATATTATGTTTATATCTTAAAATCACTTTAGAATGATTTTTAAATAAAATATTAAAAATTCTCTTTCATCTCTTTCACGTGTACAAATATGAGTAAGAAATGAATGAGTATCTTTCTAAAGAATTAGTTAGTAATTCTCGAATAATTCAATACGTGATACTCTTTTTGTTATAACATATAATAAATTTGATTAAATTTTATTTTGAAAAGTAAATCAAATTATTATCTCAAAAACTCAAATTAGTATTTCTATACAATGATAAAACCTAAATGTGATAAAGAAAAGCAAACTCTTAAAATTTATAATTCGAGCAATCACTATTTTACCTCATTTAGCAAATTAATTGATAATCATCTTTTATAAGGTAAGAGTTAAATCAAATAATCATTAACATACTCTTTTTGAAGCCATTGTTATTTATTTTATATTCAAAAATAAAATATTAGATTTAACGATTAAGTATCTCACTATAATTTGAATCGACATATATTGTTATCACAATTGTACTACATTACTAGACATCCTTGCAACAATTAAATTTCCCTTTTAGAGTAAAATTTTTGAATCTAAAAATATCGATCTTAAGAATTGATTATATAAAAAATAATCTAATAAATTAGATAAAATCTAATATGATGTAATTCACATTATATTAGAATACCTTAAACTTTAATATGTTTTTAGTATGCATCAAACTTTTTCTATATTATTGATCTAAACCAAAGAATGTTAAGCCAAGTATAGTCAGGAAATTTTAATAAATTTTTAGCAAAGAATGTTTGACATTTTAGTATTTTATTTTCTCATAAAATTTTTGAGCATCGCTTTGTTATTTAATATCGTGTGCTTAAGTACTCTAAATTTTTAATTTAACTTTTTTAAAAAAGGAGTCCTCAAGGTTAATCTGATAAGCACATTTTTTATTAAACACCTATAAATAAAAATATTTCATATTTATACTATTATGTAAAATGATATGTTTATTATCCGATAATAATAACTAATATTTGAATGGAATAGTTATCGTTTCAACAATTACATTACAATCTAATGATTCTCTTATTTTTTAAATATTTAATAGATATGTTATTTTTAGTTTTATATATTATAAGATGCATTTGAGTTTAGTTATAGAATTTTTATTTCTTGCACCATTTGATTAAACCACGTTAGTGTACAACAATTTTTTCACTTTACAAAACCAAGATAAAAAATATGCTAACAAATTACTCCAAAGGTGGTTAAGTGATGTAAATATTAGAATCTTTATTTTGAAATTAAATTATTAGCTTATATTTTTTGAAGTAAATTTATAATATTATAAATTTTTATATTATACATCATTGCATTTTTGTAAATATCTAAAATATTTTTTTATTTTTTATTAAAGATTCTTTTACTTTCTTGACATCACCTTGAATTCATCACTTTATGTTTAATATTTAGATAATTATTTATGTCATAAGAACAAACACAATGTCATATCTATGAAAAATATGATAAGATATACAACTTAGTAATAAATACCCTATCTTCTGATATGGTAGAATTTATATAATTAAAAGGAAGGTCATGACATGTTTAGTCGAGTCTGCACCACCATTAAAAATCTCTAAGATTGGTAATCAAACATAAAGATAATTTTTTTTAATATTAGAATCTTCATATTTAAATTAAATTATTAGTTTATATTTTTTGTAGTAAATTTATAGTATTATAAAATTTTAAATTATACATTATTATATTTATGTAAACATCTAAAATACCTTTTATTTTTTAAAAAAGATTTTTTACTTTCTTTCAACTTAAATTCATCACATTATATTTAATATTTAGATTATTATCTATTTTATAACATGATGCATAACATCATATCTTAAAAAATATATAATAAGATCCTTATATTAGTAATAGATAGCATATCATATGATATGCCATAATTTATATATTTAAAAAGAAGGTCAGGACATGTTTAGTCGAGTCTGCCCCACCATTAAATATCTCCAAGATTTGTAATCAAATTAAATGATAAATTCTTTTTAATATTTTATATAAAACGGTGATCGGCCCTTGGTAAGGTTGGCTAGACCATTACGCATGGCTAAATAAAACTCTAAAAGAATATCTTCTAAGCATTGGTCTTTCTATTGTAGTTGTGTGTGAATGGCGTATTATGTGAATATATAACAATTCAAGTGAATGCACAACATAATATAAGATGATTGAATGTAAAAGTTTGAGCATTAGAAAAGTGATATTAAATATCAGAATTTGAATTAAATTAGATAAACCATATAATATGAGTTCTAAAAGGGGCAAAAAGGACTTCCTGTTATGACTATGGTTAACTTGTTGTGTTAACATGCTTTAATATAACGTACATTAGAGTAACACTACAGGAAGATCCCTTTAATAACAATTTGAAGAACCTGATAATACTGAAGACTCTCTCCATCATGCTATTAGTTGGTATAAATATTTACAAAACATGTGCTATTGTGTACATTTTTTCCTATGTCTTATATATCAAAAATTTTTGATATACATTTATATTTTTATTTTCTAGATAATAAATTATGGTGTCATTCAAGAATCATCAATGAAATAAAATATTACGTAACCGAGGAATCAAGCGTTTTCTTAGTTTGTATAGATTCATTAAAATAATTTTATTAAAGGCTTTATACACATTAGATATAAAAGAATACACAAAAATTATGCCTTTATCAAATTTTTTATTTATTTTTTATTATTCATGGAGTAATAACAAAGCATAGGATACAATATAATGATAATATAATAATGCATTAGAATTTATTTCGAAAAATATACAAAAATAACTTAATAATTGAATGGGTGATGAGGAGGGTAAACAGGTTTAAGAGCAGGCGAGAAGATAAACGGTTTAACTTCAAATGGTTCGCTGCCATCACCAACTAGAGCCTCTTTGATAGCATTGGCTAAAAAACATTAGCAACTCAAGTTAATAAAAAAAATAAACTAAATAAAAAATCATATAAATCTTTACAATAAAGGAAACCAACTAAAATATAGATTAATATATCAAAATTAGTAAAAGAAATAAATTGTTTAGTAACATGGACAATAGCTAAAGATAATTTTCTACTTCTTTATTACATGCAGTTCTCATCTTATAAAACTTACTATCACTTATCCTTAGTTTAGTTTCAAAACTACAATGATATAAGCATGTTACTCCAAATTCTAAAAATTGAGAAAATTATTCTGACCTAAATTTTAGTCAACTCTTCTAGAGTAAAAGATGAGCAATCTCTTAGATGCAATAATAGAAACTTGAAATGTCATCAAAAGAAAGAAAGGATTTTGACGAGGAGTTGCTTTGTAGTCATGATAGTCTAACACTTATTTATTTATAGTAAAATAGATTTTAAAATCTTAAACTTATATCTGGATTGTTGAATTGTTTGTCAATGAGACAATATAAAGATCGAGCTAATTGAAATTGCATAATGGTTTTAGCTTTAATCTTGACATTGTTCTACTAGAAACTTAAATCTTCATTGTATATGCCAAACTGTCTTATAAGAGTATAACGTATTTTATAATAAAAATATATATACAAACTGAACAAGAAAATGTAACCAAAATACTCTTTATTATATAAAAAGTATCATTGGTTTTTAATATTATGTTTATATCTTAAAATCACTTTAGAAAGATTTTTAAATAAAATATTAAAAATTCTCTTTCATCTCTTACATGTGCACAAATATGAGTAAGAAATGAATGAGTATCTTTCTAGAGAATTAGTTAGTAATTCTCGAATAATTCAATACGTGATACTCTTTTTGTAATAACATATAATAAATTTGATTAAATCTTATTTTGAAAAGTATATCAAATTATTATCTCAAAAGCTCAAATTAGTATTTCTATACAATGAGAAAACCTAAATGTGATAAAGAAATGTAAAATCTTAAAATTCAAAATTCGAGCAATCACCGGTTTACCTCATTTAGCAAATTAGTTGATAATTATCTTTTATAAGGTAAGTGTCAAATCAAATTAGTTGATAATAAATTATGGTATCATTCAAGAATCATCTTTGAAATATAATATTACATAATCGAGTAATCAAGCATTTTCTTAGATTGTATAGATTCATTAAAATAATTTTATTGAAGGCTTTATACACTTTAGATATGAAAGGATACAAAAATTATGCCTTTATCAAATTTATTTATTTATTTATTATTATTCATGGAGTAATAACAAAGCATAGGATACAATATAATGATAATATAATAATACATTACAACTTATTTCCAAAAATATAAAGAAAAATAACTTAATAATTGAATGGGTGATGAGGATATTTAATAGAAGATAAAATGTTTAACTTCAAATAGTTATGCCATCACCAACTAGAGCCTCTTTGATAGTAGTGGCTAAAAATATTAGCAATTCAAGTTAATAAAAATTAAACTAAAGGAAAATCATATAAATCTTTACAATAAAAGAAACCAACTAAAATATATACTAATATATCAAAATTAGTAAAAGAAAGAAATTGTTTAGTAACTTACTATCACTTATCCTTAGTTTTAGTTTCAAAACTACAATGATGTTAACAAGCATGTTATTCCAAATTTTAGTAGTCAATTGAAAAAATTATTGCTGACCTAAAATTTTAGTCAACTCTACTAGAGTAAAAGATGATGTCAATCTCTTTAGATACTACAATAGAAACTTGAATTGTCATCAAAAGAAAGAAGCTAAATTAGGAGTTGCTTTGTAGTCATGATAGTCCAACACTTATTTATTTATAGTAAAATAGATTTTACAATATCAAACTTATATGATTGTTAAATTGTTTGTCAATGAGACAATATAAAAATAGCTAATTATTGCATAATGGTTTTAGCTTTAATAGATATTGTTCTACTAGAAACTTAAATCTTCATTGTATATGCCAAATTGTCTTATAAGAGAATAATGTATTTCATAATAAAAATATAGACAAACTGAACAAGAAAATGTAACCATACTTTTTATTATATAAAAGTATCATTGGCTTTTAATATTATGTTTATATCTTAAAATCACTTTAGAATGATTTTTAAATAAAATATTAAAAATTCTCTTTCATCTCTTTCACGTGTACAAATATGAGTAAGAAATGAATGAGTATCTTTCTAAAGAATTAGTTAGTAATTCTTGAATAATTCAATACGTGATACTCTTTTTGTTATAACATATAATAAATTTGATTAAATTTTATTTTGAAAAGTAAATCAAATTATTATCTCAAAAACTCAAATTAGTATTTCTATACAATGATAAAACCTAAATGTGATAAAGAAAAGCAAACTCTTAAAATTTATAATTGCAATCACTATTTTACCTCATTTAGCAAATTAATTGATAATCATCTTTTATAAGGTAAGAGTTAAATCAAATAATCATTAACATACTCTTTTTGAAGCCATTGTTATTTATTTTATATTCAAAAATAAAATATTAGATTTAACGATTAAGTATCTCACTATAATTTGAATCGACATATATTGTTATCGCAATTCTACTACATTACTAGACATCCTTGCAACAATTAAATTTCCCTTTTAGAGTAAAATTTTTGAATCTAAAAATATCGATCTTAAGAATTGATTATATAAAAAATAATCTAATAAATTAGATAAAATCTAATATGATGTAATTCACATTATATTAGAATACCTTAAACTTTAATATGTTTTTGTATGCATCAAACTTTTCTATATTATTGATCTAAAACAAAGAATGTTAAGCCAAGTATAGTCAGAAATTTAATAAATTTTTAGCAAAGAATGTTTGACATTTTAGTATTTTATTTTCTCATAAAATTTTTGAGCATCGCTTTGTTATTTAATATCGTGTGCTTAAGTACTCTAAATTTTTAATTTAACTTTTTAAAAAAAGGAGTCCTCAAGGTTAATCTGATAAGCACATTTTTTATTAAACACCTATAAATAAAAATATTTCATATTTATACTATTATGTAAAATGATATGTTTATTATCCGATAATAATAACTAATATTTGAATGGAATAGTTATCGTTTCAGCAATTACATTACAATCTAATGATTCTCTTATTTTTTAAATATTTAATAGATATGTTATTTTTAGTTTTATATATTATAAGATGCATTTGAGTTTAGTTATAGAATATTTATTTCTTCAACTATTTGATTAAACCACGTTAGTGTACAACAATTTTTTCACTTTATAAAACCAAGATAAAAAATAGGCTAACAAATTACTCCAAAAGTGGTTAAGTGATGTAAATATTAGAATCATTATATTGAAATTAAATTATTAGCTTATATTTTTTGAAGTAAATTTATTATATTATAAATTTTTATATTATACATCATTGTATTTTTGTAAATATCTAAAATATTTTTTATTCTTTATTAAAAGTTCTTTTCCTTCCTTGACATCACCTTAAATTCATCACTTTATGTTTAATATTTAGGTAATTATTTAGGTTAAAAGATCATACATAATATTATATCTAAAAAAATGATAAGATATATAACTTAGTAGTAAATACAGTATCTTCTGATATGATAGAATTTATATAGCTAAAAGGAAGGTCATGATTTGTTTAGTCGAGTGTGCACCACCATTGAATATCCCTAAGATTGGCAATTAATTATAAGGATAATTTTTTTAATATTAGAATTTTTCATATTTAAATTAAATTATTAGTTTATATATTTTGAAGTAAATTTATAGTATTATAAAATTTTAAATTATACATTATTATATTTATGTAAATATCTAAAATACCTTTTATTTTTTCAAAAAGATTTTTTACATTCCGTGACATCACCTTAAATTCATCACATTATATTTAGTATTTAGATTATTATCTTTTTATAACATCATGCATAACATCATATCTTAAAAAATATATGATAAGATTCTTATATTAGTAATTGATAGTATATCATATGATATGCCAGAATTTATATATTTAAAAAGAAGGTCAGGACATGTTTAGTCGAGTCTGCCCCACCATTAAATATCTCCAATATTTGTAATCAAATTCAATGATAAATTCTTTTTAATATTTTATATAAAACGGTGATCGGCCCTTGGTAAGGTTGGCTAGACCATTACGCATGGCTAAATAAAACTCTAAAAGAATATCTTCTAAGCATTGGTCTTTCTATTGTAGTTGTGTGTGAATGGCGTATTATGTGAATATATAACAATTCAAGTGAATGCACGACATAATATAAGATGATTGAATGTAAAAGTTTGAGCATTAGAAAAGTGATATTAAATATCAGAATTTGAATTAAATTAGATAAACCATATAATATGAGTTCTAAAAGGGGCAAAAAGGACTTCCTGTTATGACTATGGTTAACTTGTTGTGTTAACATGCTTTAATATAACGTACATTAGAGTAACACTACAGGAAGATCCCTTTAATAACAATTTGAAGAACCTGATAATACTGACGGCTCTCAAGACATCATGCAATTATAATCTCCATCCTGACTAGTTTCCCTCTCAAACCCGTTGGTACAAATATTTACAAAACATGTGCTATTGTGTACATTTTTTCCTATGTCTTATATATCAAATT
This sequence comes from Ensete glaucum, assembly GCA_021527575.1. Classification (NCBI taxonomy): domain Eukaryota; kingdom Viridiplantae; phylum Streptophyta; class Magnoliopsida; order Zingiberales; family Musaceae; genus Ensete; species Ensete glaucum. The sequence goes on from CM038552.1 coordinate 38,981,661, forward strand.
TTTTTTGATATACAAATATATTTTTATTTTTTAGATAATAAATTATGGTATCATTCAAGAATCATCAATGAAATAAAATATTACGTAACCGAGTAATCAAGCGTTTTCTTAGTTTGTATAGATTCATTAAAATAATTTTACTAAAGGCTTTATACACATTAGATATAAAAGAATACACAAAAATTATGCCTTTATCAAATTTTTTCTTTATTTTTTATTATTCATGGAGTAATAACAAAGCATAGGATACAATATAATGATAATATAATAATGCATTACAATTTATTTCGAAAAATAAACTAAAATAACTTAATAATTGAATGGGTGATGAGGAGGGTAAACAGGTTTAAGAGCAGGCGAGAAGATAAACGGTTTAACTTCAAATGGTTCGCTGCCATCACCAACTAGAGCCTCTTTGATAGCAGTGGCTAAAAAACATTAGCAACTCAAGTTAATAAAAACAATAAACTAAATAAAAATCATATAAATCTTTACAATAAAGGAAACCAACTAAAATATAGATTAATATATCAAAATTAGTAAAAGAAATAAATTGTTTAGTAACATGGACAATAGCTAAAGATAATTTTCTACTCCTTTTATTACATGCATTCTCATCTTATAAAACTTAATATCACTTATCCTTAGTTTTTTCAAAACTACAATGATATAAGCATGTTACTCCAAATTCTAAAGGAAATTAGAAAATTATTGCTGACCTAGAATTTTAGTCAACTCTTCTAGAGTAAAAGATGTGGAGCAATCTCTTATGCAATAATAGAAACTTGAAATGTCATCAAAAGAAAGAAGCTATGAGGAGTTGCTTTGTAGTCATGATAGTCTAACACTTATTTATTTATAGTAAAATAGATTTTAAAATCTTAAACTTATATCTGGATTGTTTGTCAATGAGACAATATAAAGATCGAGCTAATTGAATTGCATAATGGTTATAGCTTTAATACTGACATTGTTCTACTAGAAACTTAAATCTTCATTGTATATGCCAAATTGTCTTATAAGAGTATAACGTATTTTATAATAAAAATATATATACAAACTGAACAAGAAAATGTAACCATAATACTCTTTATTATATAAAAAGTATCATTGGTTTTTAATATTATGTTTATATCTTAAAATCACTTTAGAAAGATTTTAAATAAAATATTAAAAATTCTCTTTCATCTCTTTATGTGCACAAATATGAGTAAGAAATGAATGAGTATCTTTCTAGAGAATTAGTTAGTAATTCTCGAATAATTCAATACGTGATACTCTTTTGTAATAACATATAATAAATTTGATTAAATCTTATTTTGAAAAGTATATCAAATTATTATCTCAAAAGCTCAAATTAGTATTTCTATACAATGAGAAAACCTAAATGTGATAAAGAAATGTAAAATCTTAAAATTCAAAATTGAGCAATCATTTACCTCATTTAGCAAATTAGTTGATAATTATCTTTTATAAGGTAAGTGTCAAATCAAATTAGTTGATAATAAATTATGGTATCATTCAAGAATCATCTTTGAAATATAATATTACATAATCGAGTAATCAAGCATTTTCTTAGATTGTATAGATTCATTAAAATAATTTTATTGAAGGCTTTATACACTTTAGATATGAAAGGATACGCAAAAATTATGCCTTTATCAAATTTATTTATTTATTTATTATTATTCATGGAGTAATAACAAAGCATAGGATACAATATAATGATAATATAATAATACATTACAACTTATTTCCAAAAATATAAAGAAAAATAACTTAATAATTGAATGGGTGATAAGATAAATTTAAATAGAGAAAATAAAGGTTTAACTTCAAATAGTTATCAACTAGAGCCTCTTTGATAGTAGTAAAAAATATTAGCAATTCAAGTTAATAAAAAATTTAAACTAAAGGAAAAATCATATAAATCTTTACAATAAAAGAAACCAACTAAAATATATACTAATATATCAAAATTAGTAAAAGAAATAAATTGTTTAGTAACTTACTATCACTTATCCTTAGTTTTAGTTTCAAAACTACAATGATGTTAGCAACATGTTATTCCAAATTTTAGTAGTCAATTGAAAAAATTATTGCTGACCTAAAATTTTAGTCAACTCTACTAGAGTAAAAGATGATGTAGCAATCTCTTTAGATGCTACAATAGAAACTTGAATTGTCATCAAAAGAAAGAAATTATACGAGTTGCTTTGTAGTCATGATAGTCCAACACTTATTTATTTATAGTAAAATAGATTTTACAATATCAAACTTATATCTGGATTGTTAAATTGTTTGTCAATGAGACAATATAAAAATAATAATTATGCATAATGGTTTTAGCTTTAATAATATTGTTCTACTAGAAACTTAAATCTTCATTGTATATGCCAAATTGTCTTATAAGAGAATAATGTATTTCATAATAAAAATATAGACAAACTGAACAAGAAAATGTAACCATAATACTTTTTATTATATAAAAGTATCATTGGCTTTTAATATTATGTTTATATCTTAAAATCACTTTAGAATGATTTTTAAATAAAATATTAAAAATTTCTTTCATCTCTTTCACGTGTACAAATATGAGCAAGAAATGAATGAGTATCTTTCTAAAGAATTAGTTAGTAATTCTTGAATAATTCAATACGTGATACTCTTTTTGTTATAACATATAATAAATTTGATTAAATTTTATTTTGAAAAGTAAATCAAATTATTATCTCAAAAACTCAAATTAGTATTTCTATACAATGATAAAACCTAAATGTGATAAAGAAAAGCAAACTCTTAAAATTTATAATTCGAGCAATCACTATTTTACCTCATTTAGCAAATTAATTGATAATCATCTTTTATAAGGTAAGAGTTAAATCAAATAATCATTAACATACTCTTTTGAAGCCATTGTTATTTATTTTATATTCAAAAAATAATATTAGATTTAACGATTAAGTATCTCACTATAATTTGAATACATATATTGTTATCACAATTGTACTACATTACTAGACATCCTTGCAACAATTAAATTTCTTTTAGAGTAAAATTTTGAATCTAAAAATATCGATCTTAAGAATTGATTATATAAAAATAATCTAATAAATTAGATAAAATCTAATATGATGTAATTAACATTATATTAGAATAACTTAAACTTTAATATGTTTTTAGTATGCATCAAACTTTTTCTATATTATTGATCTAAAACAAAGAATGTTAAGCCAAGTATAGTCAGGAAATTCTAATAAATTTTAGCAAAGAATGTTTGACATTTTAGTATTTTATTTTCTCATAAAATTTTGAGCATCGCTTTGTTATTTAATATCGTGCTTAAGTACTCTAAATTTTTAATTTAACTTTTTAAAAAGGAGTCCTCAAGGTTAATCTGATAAGCACATTTTTATTAAACACCTATAAATAAAAATATTTCATATTTATACTATTATGTAAAATGATATGTTTATTATCCGATAATAATAACTAATATTTGAATGGAATAGTTATCGTTTAACAATTACATTACAATCTAATGATTCTCTTATTTTTAAATATTTAATAGATATGTTATTTTTAGTTTCATATATTATAAGATGCATTTGAGTTTAGTTATAGAATATTTATTTCTTCAACTATTTGATTAAACCACGTTAGTGTACAACAATTTTTCACTTTATAAAACCAAGATAAAAATAGGCTAACAAATTACTCCAAAAGTGGTTAAGTGATGTAAATATTAGAATCTTTATATTGAAATTAAATTATTAGCTTATATTTTTGAAGTAAATTTATAATATTATAAATTTTATATTATACATCATTGTATTTTTGTAAATATTTAAAATATTTTTTATTTTTTATTAAAAGTTCTTTTCCTTCCTTGGCATCACCTTAAATTCATCACTTTATGTTTAATATTTAGGTAATTATTTAGGTTAAAAGATCATACACAATATTATATCTAAAAAATGATAAGATATATAACTTAGTAGTAAATACAATATCTTCTGATATGATAGAATTTATATAGCTAAAAGGAAGGTCATGATTTGTTTAGTCATTACATTGAATATCTAAGATTGGCAATTAATTATAAGGATAATTTTTTAATATTAGGATTTTTCATATTTAAATTAAATTATTAGTTTATATATTTTGAAGTAAATTTATAGTATTATAAAATTAAATTATACATTATTATATTTATGTAAATATATATAATATTTTTTATTTTTTCAAAAAGATTGTTTACTTTCTTTGACATCATCTTAAATTCATCACATTATATTTAATATTTAGATTATTATCTATTTTATAACATGATGCATAACATCATTCTTAAAAAATATACAATAAGATCCTTATATTAGTAATAGATAGCATATCATATGATATGCCATAATTTATATATTTAAAAAGGTAGACATGTTTAGTCGAGTCTGCCCCACCATTAAATATCTCCAAGATTTGTAATCAAACTTAATGATAAATTCTTTTGAATATTTTATATAAATGGAGATTGGCCATTGGTAAGGTTGGCTAGACCATTACGCATGGCCAAATAAAACTATAAACGAATATCTTCTAAGCATTGGTCTTTCTATTGTGGTTGTGTGTGAATATTATGTGAATACATAACAATACAAGTAAATGCAGAACATAATATAAGATGATTGAATGCAAAAGTTTGAGCATTAGAAAAGTGATATTAAATATCAGTATTTGATTTAAATTAGATAAACCATATAATATGAGTTCTAAAAGGGCAAGAAGGATTTCTTCTTATGACTATGGTTACCTTATTGTGTTAACATGCTTTAATGTAACGGACCATAGAGTAACACTACAGGAAGATCCCATTAATAATAATTTCAAGAACCTTATAATATTGACGGCTCTCTAGACATCATGCAATGATAATCTCCATCGACTAGTTCTCAAATTGGTATAAATATTTACAAAACATGTGCTATTGTGTACATTTTTCCTATGTCTTATATATCAAATTTTTGATATACATTTATATTTTATTTTCTAGATAATAAATTATGGTGTCATTCAAGAATCATCAATGAAATAAAATATTAAATAGAGAATCAAGCGTTTTCTTAGTTTGTATAGATTCATTAAAATAATTTTATTAAAGGCTTTACACAATAGATATAAAAGAATACACAAAAATTATGCCTTTATCAAATTTTTTATTTATTTTTTATTATTCATGGAGTAATAACAAAGCATAGGATACAATATCATGATAATATAATAATGCATTATAATTTATTTCAAAAAATATACAAAAATAACTTAATAATTGAATGGGTGATGAGGATAACAGTTTAAGAGAGAAGATAAATTTAACTTCAAATGGTTCATCACCAACTAGAGCCTCTTTGATAGCATTGGCTAAAAACATTAGCAACTCAAGTTAATAAAAAATAAACTAAATAAAAATCATATAAATCTTTACAATAAAGGAAACCAACTAAAATATAGATTAATATATCAAAATTAGTAAAAGAAATAAATTGTTTAGTAACATGGACAATAGCTAAAGATAATTTTCTACTTTTTGTTACATGTTCTCATCTTATAAAACTTACTATCACTTATCCTTAGTTTAGTTTCAAAACTACAATGATATTAGAAAGCATGTTACTCCAAATTCTAAAGGAAATTGGAAAAATTATTGCTGACCTAAATTTTAGTCAACTCTTCTAGAGCAAAAGATGATAGCAATCTCTTATGCAACAATAGAAACTTGAAATGTCATCAAAAGAAAAGATATGAGGAGTTGCTTTGTAGTCATGATAGTCTAACACTTATTTATTTATAGTAAAATAGATTTTAAAATCTTAAACTTATATCTGGATTGTTGAATTGTTTGTCAATGAGACAATATAAAGATCGGGAGCTAATTGAAACTGTTGCATAATGGTTTTAGCTTTAATACTGACATTGTTCTACTAGAAACTTAAATCTTCATTGTATATGCCAAATTGTCTTATAAGAGTATAACATATTTTATAATAAAAAAATATACAAACTGAACAAGAAAATGTAACCATAATACTCTTTATTATATAAAAAGTATCATTGGTTTTTAATATTATGTTTATATCTTAAAATCACTTTAGAAAGATTTTTAAATAAAATATTAAAAATTCTCTTTCATCTCTTTCACGTGTAACGTATCTTAGAGTAACACTACAGGATGATCCCATTAATAACAATCTCAAGAACCATATAATACTGACGGCTCTCAAGACATCATTCATTGATAATCTCCATCTTTTTATCTTAAACCCGTTGGTACAAATATTTAAAAACATGTTCTATTGTGTACATTTTTTTCTATGTCTTATATATCAAAATTTTTTTTGATATACACAAATTTTTTTATTTTCTAGATAATAAATTATGGTATCATTCAAGAATCATCTTTGAAATATAATATTACACAACCGAGTAATCAAGCGTTTTCTTAGATTGTATAGATTTATTAAAATAATTTTATTGAGGGCTTTATACACTTTAGATATGAAAGGATAACAAAAATTATGCCCTAATCAAATTATTTTAATTATTTTTTATTATTCATGGAGTAATAACTAATATTCGAATGGAATAGTTATCTTTTAAGTAATTACATTACCATCTAATAGATATGTTATTTTTAGTTTTCTACATTATAAGATGCATTTGAGTTTAGTTATAGAATTTTTATTTCTTGCACCATTTGATTAAACCACGTTAGTGTACAACAATTTTTTCACTTTACAAAACCAAGATAAAAAATAGGCTAACAAATTACTCCAAAGGTGGTTATAGCTTTAATACTGACATTGTTCTACTAGAAACTTAAATCTTCATTGTATATGCCAAATTGTCTTACAAGAGTATAACGTATTTTATAATAAAAAAATATATACAAACTGAACAAGAAAATGTAACCATAATACTCTTTATGATATAAAAAGTATCATTGGTTTTTAATATTATGTTTATATCTTAAAATCACTTTAGATAGATTTTAAATAAAATATTAAAATTCTCTTTCATCTCTTTCACGTGCACAAATATGAGTAAGAAATGAATGAGTATCTTTCTAGAGAATTAGTTAGTAATTCTAATAATTATGATACTTTTTGTAATAACATATAATAAATTTGATTAAATCTTATTTTGAAAAGTATATCAAATTATTATCTCAAAAGCTCAAATTAGTATTTCTATATAATGAGAAAACCTAAATGTGATAAAGAAATGCAAAATCTTAAAATTCAAAATTGAGCAATCATTTACCTCATTTAGCAAATTAGTTGATAATTATCTTTTATAAGGTAAGTGTCAAATCAAATGATCATTAACATACTCTTTTGAAGCCATTGTTATTTATTTTATATTAAAAGAATATTATATTTAAAGATTAAGTATCTAACTACAATTTGAATAAACATATATTGTTATCACGATTACTACATTGCTAGACATCCTTGCAACAATTAAATTTCTTTTAGAGTAAAATTTTGAATCTAAAATATCGATCGTAAGAATAGATTGTATAAAAATAATCTGATAAATCAGATACATTAAAAAAATAATATGATGTAATTCACATTATATTAGAATACTTTAACTTTAATATGTTTTTAATACATCAAACTTTTACAATATTATTGATCTAAACCAAATAAAGTTAAAAGTATAAGAAATTTTAATAAATTTTTAGCAAAAATTGTTTTACATTTTAGTATTTTATTTTCTAATCAAAATTTTGAGCATCGCTTGTTATTTAATATTTGCTTAAGTACACTAAATTTTTAATTTAAATATTAAAAAAGTCCTCAAGGTTAATCTGATAAGCACATATTTTATTAAGCACCTATAAATACAAATATTTCATATTTATAATATTATGTAAAATAATATGTTTGTTATCCGATAATAACAACTAATATTCGAATGGAATAGTTATCTTTTAAGTAATTACATTACCATCTAATAGATATGTTATTTTTAGTTTTCTATATTATAAGATGCATTTGAGTTTAGTTATAGAATTTTATTTCTTACACCATTTGATTAAACCACGTTAGTGTACAACAATTTTTCACTTTACAAAACCAAGATAAAAATAGGCTAACAAATTACTCCAAAAGTGGTTAAGTGATGTAAATATTAGAATCTTTATATTGAAATTAAATTATTAGCTTATATTTTTGAAGTAAATTTATAATATTATAAATTTTATATTATACATCATTGTATATTCATAAATATCTAAAATATTTTTATTTTCATTAAAGATTCTTTTCCTTCCTTGACATCACCTTGAATTCATCACTTTATGTTTAATATTTAGATAATTATTATGTCATAAGATCATACACAATATCATATCTTAAAAAATGATAAGATATATAACTTAGTAATAAATACCATATCTTGATATGGTAGAATTTATATAGTTAAAATGCATGTCGTGACATGTTTAGTGGAATGACATATTAAATATCTCTAAGATTGGTAATTAATTATAAGGATAATTTTTTAATATTAGAATCTTCATATTTAAATTAAATTATTAGTTTATATTTTTGTAGTAAATTTATAGTATTATAAAATTTTAAATTATACATTATTATATTTATGTAAACATCTAAAATATTTTTTTTTTTAAAAAGATTTTTACATTCGTGACATCACCTTAAATTCATCACATTATATTTAGTATTTAGATTATTATCTTTTATAACATCATGCATAACATCATATCTTAAAAATATATGATAAGATTCTTATATTAGTAATTGATAGTATATCATATGATATGCAATTTATATATTTAAAAGAAGGACATGTTTAGTATTCCATTAAATATCTCTAATATTTGTAATCAAACTTAATGATAAATTCTTTTGGATATTTTATATAAACGGACCATAGAGTAATACTACAGGAAGATCCCATTAATAATAATTTCAAGAACCTTATAATATTGACGGCTCTCAAGACATCATGAATGATAATCTCCATCCTTACTAGTGCTCTCTCAAATTGGTATAAATATTTACAAAACATGTGCTATTGTGTACATTTTTCCTATGTCTTATATATCAAAATTTTTGATATACATATATATTTTATTTTCCAGATAATAAATTATGGTGTCATTCAAGAATCATCGTTGAAATATGATATTACACAATCGAGTAATAAAGCATTTTGTTAGATTTTATAGATTCATTAAAATAATTTTATTGAAGGCTTTATACACTTAAGATATGAAAGGATAACAAAAATCATGCCCTTATCAAATTTTTTATATATTTTTATTATTCATGGAGTAATAACAAAGCATAGGATACAATATAATGATAATATAATAATACATTACAATTTATTTCCAAAAATATAAAGAAAAATAACTTAATAATTGAATGGGTGATGAGGAGGGTAAAAGTTTAAGAGCGAGAAGATAAAAGGTTTAACTTCAAATGGTTCACGCCATCACCAACTAGAGCCTCTTTGATAGCAATGGCTAAAAACAATAGCAACTCAAGTTAATAAAAAAATTAAACAAAATGAAAAATCATATAAATCATTACAATAAAGGAAACCAACTAAAATATAGATTAATATATCAAAATTAATACAAGAAATAAATTGTTTAGTAACATGGATAATAGTTAAAGATAATTTTCTACTCTTTTACATGCATGGTTCTCATCTTATAAAACTTACTATCACATATCCTTATTTTAGTTTCAAAACTACAATGATGTTAGCAAGCATGTTATTCCAAATTTTAAAGGCAATTGAAGAAAATTATTGCTGACCTAAAATTTTAGTCAACTCTTCTAGAGTAAAAGATGATGTGAGCAATCTCTTAGATGCTACAATAGAAACTTGAAATGTCATCAAAAGAAAGAAGATATAGGAGTTGCTTTGTAGTCATGATAGTCCAACTTATTTATTTATAGTAAAATAGATTTTACAATTTCAAACTTATATCTGGATTGTTGAATTATTTGTCAATGAGACAATATAAAGATCGGAGCTAATTGAAATGTTGCATAATGGTTTTAGCTTTAATACTATTGTTCTACTAGAAACTTAAACCTTCATTGTATATGCCAAATTGTCTTATAAAAGAATAATGTATTTCATAATAAAAAAATATAGACAAACTGAACAATAAAATGTAACCGTAATACTCTTTATTATATAAAAGTATCATTGGCTTTTAATATTATGTTTATATCTTAAAATCACTTTAGAAAGATTTTTAAATAAAATATTAAAAATTCTCTTTCATCTTTTTCACGTGCTATGAGTAAAAATGAATGAGTATCTTTATAGAGAATTAGTTAGTAATTCTATGATAATTCAATACGTGATACTCTTTTGTTATAACATATATAAATTTGATTAAATCTTATTTTAAAAAGTAAATCAAATTATTATCGAAAACACAAATTAGTATTTCTATACAATGAGAAAACCTAAATGTGATAAAGAAATGCAAACTCTTAAAATTTATAATTCGAGCAATCATTAGTTTGCCTCATTTAGCAAATTCATTGATAATCATCTTTTATAAGGTAAGATTCAAATCAAATGATCATTAACATACTCCTTTTGAACCCATTGTTATTTATTTTATATTAAAAGAATAAAATCTAATATTTAATGATTAAGTATCGACTACAATTTGAACATATATTATTATCACGATTATACTACATTACTAGACATCCTTCCAATAATTAAATTTCTTTTAGAGTAAAATTTTGAATCTAAAAATATTGATTTTAAGAATATATTATATAAAAATAATCTAATAAATCAGATACATTAAAAATCTAATGATGTAATTCACATTATATTTGAATACCTTAAACTTTAATTTGTTTTAATACACATCAAACTTTTACTATATTATTGATCTAAAGCAAAGAGTTAAGCCAAGTATCGTAAAATTTTAATAAATTTTTACCAAAGAGTGTTTGACATTTTACTATTTTATTTTCTTATCAAAATTTTCGAGCATCGCTTTTTTATTTAATATTGTGTGCTTAATTACATTAAATTTTTAATTTAACTTTTAAAAAGAGTCCTCAAGGTTAATCTGATAAGCACATATTTTATTGAGCACCTATAAAAAAATATTTCATATTTATACTATTATGTAAAATGATATGTTTATTATCCGATAATAATAACTAATATTCGAATGGAATAGTTTTCTTTTAAGCAATTACATTACCATCTAATGATTCTCTTATTTTCTAAATATTTAATAGATATGTTATTTTAGTTTTCTATATTATAAGATGCATTTGAGTTTAATTATAGAATTTTTATTTATTGCACCATTTGATTACACCACGTCAGTGTACAATAATTTTTTCACATTACAAAACCAAGATAAAAATAGGCTAACAAATTAGTCCAAAAGTGGTTAAGTGACGTAAATATTAGAATCTTTATATTGAAATTAAATTATTAGCTAATAATTTTTCAGTAAATTTATAATATTATAAATTTTTATATTATACATCATTACATTTTTTATAAATATCTAAATATCTTTTATTTTTCATTAAAGATTCCTTTCCTTCCTTGACATCACCTTGAATTCATCACTTTATGTTTAATATTTAGATAATTATTTATGTTATAAGATCATACACAATATCATATCAAGAAAAAATATGATAATATATATAACTTAGTAATAAATATCATATCTTCTGATATGGTAGAATTTATACAGTTAAAATGAAGGTCGTGACATGTTTAGTCGAATGACATATTAAATATCTCTAAGATTGGAAATCAATTATAAGGATAATTTCTTTTAATATTAGAATCTTCATATTTGAATTAAATTATTAGTTTATATTTTTTGATGTAAATTTATAGTATTATAAAATTTTAAATTATATATTATTATATTTATATAAATATCTAAATTACTTTTATTTTTTAAAAAAGATTTTTTATTTTCCTTGACATCATCTTAAATTCATCACTTTATATTTAATATTTAAATTATTATCTATGTTATAACATAATATATAATATCATATCTTAAAAAAATATAAGATAAGATCCTTATATTAGTAATAGATAACATATCATATGATATAGAATTTATATATTTAAAAAGAAGGTCGACATGTTTAGTAGTTACCATTAAATATCTCCAAGATTTGTAATCAAATTTAATGATAAATTTTTAAATATTTTATATAAACGAAGATTGGTTGGTAAGGTTGGCTAGACCATTACGCTAAATAAAACTCTAAGAATATCTTCTAAGCATTGGTCTTTCTATTGTAGTTGTGTGTGAAGGGCGTATTATGTGAATACATAACAATTCAAGTGAATGTACAACATAATATAAGATGATTGAATGCAAAAGTTTGAGCATTAGAAAAGTGATATTAAATATCAGAATTTAAATTAAATTAGATAAACCATATAATATGAGTTCTATAAGGGGCAAAAAGGAATTCTTCTTATGATTATGGTTAACTTGTTGTGTTAACATGCTTTAATGTAACGTACCTTAGAGTAACACTACAGGAAGATCCTTTTAATAACAATCTCAAGAACCTTATAATAATGACGGCTCTCAAGACATCATACAATGATAATCTCCATCGACTAGTGCCCCATGCCTCTCATCTCAAACCCGTTGGTACAAATATTTACAAAACATGTGCGATTGTGTACATTTTTTCCTTTGTCTTATATATCAATTTTTTTTTTATATACACATATATTTTTAATTTCTAGATAATAAATTATGGTATCATTTAAGAATCACCGTTGAAATATAATATTGCACAATCGAGTAATCAAGCGTTTTCTTAGATTGTATAGATTCATTATAATTTATTTCCAAAAATATAAAGAAAAATAACTTAATAATTGAATGGGTGATAAACAGTTTAAGAGCAAGATAAAGGTTTAATTTTAAATGGTTATCATAGAGCATCTTTGACACTAGTGGCTAGAAAACATTAGCAGCTCAAGTTAATAAAAAAATTTAAACTAAATAAAAAATCATATAAATCTTTACAATAAAGGAAACCAACTAAAATATAGATTAATATATCAAAATTAGTAAAAGAAATAAATTGTTTAGTAACATGGACAATAGCTAAAGATAATTTTCTACTCCTACTGTTACATGCATGGTTCTCATCTTATAAAACATACTATCACATATCCTTAGTTTCAGTTTCAAAACTACAATGATGTTAGTAAGCATGTTATTCCAAATTCTAAATGCAATTAGAGAAAAATTATTGCTGACCTAAAATTTTAGTCAACTCTTCTAGAGTAAAAGATGATGTGGGAGAAATCTCTTCAGATGCTACAATAGAAACTTGAATTGTTATCAAAAGAAAGAAAGAGCTATGACGAGGAGTTGCTTTGTAGTCATGATAGTCTACCACTTATTTATTTATAGTAAAATAGATTTTACAATCTTAAACTTATATGGATTGTTGAATTATTTGTCAATGAGACAATATAAAGATCGAGCTAATCGAAACTGTTGCATAATAGTTTTTGCTTTAATACTGACATTGTTCTACTAGAAACTTAAATCTTCATTGTATATGCCAAATTGTCTTATAAGAGAATAACGCATTTGATAATAAAAAGATATAGACAAACTGAATAAGAAAATGTAACTGTAATACTCTTTATTATATAAAAGCATCATTAACTTGTAAGATTATGTTTATATCTTAAATCACTTTAGAAAGATTTTTAAATAAAATATTAAAAATTCTTTTTCATCTCTTTCACATGCACAAATATGAGTAAGAAATCATTGAATATATTTCTAGAGAATTAGTTAGTAATTCTCGAATAATTTAATACGTGATACTCTTTTTGTTATAACATATAATAAATTTGATTAAATCTTATTTTAAAAAGTATATCAAATTATTATCTCGAAAACTCAAATTAGTATTTCTATACAATGAGAAAACCTAAATGTGATAAAGAAATGCAAACTCCTAAAATTTATAATTCGAGCAATCACTCGTTTGCCTCATTTAGCAAATTAGTCGATAATCATCTTTTATAAGGTAAGAGTCAAATCAAATGATCATTAACATACCCTTTTTGAAGCCATTGTTATTTATTTTATATTAAAAATAAATTATTATATTTAATGATTAAGTATCGACTATAATTTGAATCGACATATATTGTTATCACGATTGTACACTAGACATCCTTGCAAAAATTAAATGTCTTTTTAGAGTAAAATTTTTGAATCCAAAAATATCGATTTTAATAATAGATTATATAAAAAATAATCTAATAAATCAGCTACATTAAAAATCTAATATGATGTAATTCACATTATATTAGAATACCTTAAACTTTAATATGTTTTTAATATGCATCAAACTTTTACTATATTATTGATCTAAACCAAAGAAAGTTAAGCCAAGTATCATAAGGAAATTTTAATAAATTTTTGGCAAAGAGTGTTTGACATTTTAGTATTTTATTTTCACATCAAAATTTTCGAGCATCGCTTTGTTATTTAATATCGTGTGCTTAAGTACACTAAATTTTTAATTTAACTTTTTTAAAAAAGGAGTCCTCAAGGTTAATCTGATAAGCACATATTTTATTAAGCACCAATAAATAAAAATATTTCATATTTATACTATTATGTAAAATGATATGTTTATTATCCGATAATAATAACTAATATTCGAATGGAATAGTTATCTTTTAAGCAATTATATTACCATCTAATGATTCTCTTATTTTCTAAATATTTAATTGATTTGTTATTTTTAGTTTTCTATATTATAAGATGCATTTGAGTTTAGTTATAGAATTTTTATTTCTTGCACCATTTGATTAAACCACATTATTCTACAATAATTTTTTCACTTTACAAAACCAAGATAAAAAATAGGCTAACAAATTACTCCAAAAGTGGTTAAGTAATGTAAATATTAGACTTTATATAGTTAAAAGAAAGGTCGTAAGATTGGTAATCAAACATTAGGATATTTTTTTAATATTAGAATCTTAATATTTAAATTAAATTATTAGTTCATATTTTTTGAAGTAAATTTATAGTATTATAAAATTCTCAATTATACATCATTGTATTTATGTAAATATCTAAAATACTTTTATTTTTTAAAAAAAGATTTTTTACTTTCATTGACATCATCTTAAATTCATCACATTATATTTAATATTTAGTTAATTATTTATATTATAACATCATACATAATATCATATCTTTAAAAAAATATGATAAGATTCTTATGTTAGTGATAGATAGCATATCATATGATATACTAGAATTTATATATTTAAAACGAAGGTTGGG
Organism: Ensete glaucum; assembly: GCA_021527575.1. Lineage (NCBI taxonomy): Eukaryota > Viridiplantae > Streptophyta > Magnoliopsida > Zingiberales > Musaceae > Ensete > Ensete glaucum. The sequence continues at coordinate 38,997,067 of CM038552.1, forward strand.
ACATGTTTAGTCGAGTCTACACCACCATTAAATATCTCCAAGATTTGTAATCAAATATAATGATAAATTCTTTTGAATATTTTATATAAATGGATATTGTCCCTTGGTAAGGTTGGCTAGACCATGACCCATGGCTACATAAAACTCTAAACAAATATCTTATAAGCATTGGTCTTTCTATTGTAGTTATGTGTGGAGGGCGTATTATGTGAATACACAACAATTCAAGTGAATGCACAACATAATATAAGATGATTGAATGTAAAAGTTTGAGCATTAGAAATGTGATATTAAATATCAGAATTCGAATTAATTTAGATAAGCCATATAATATGAGTTCTGAAGGGGGCAAAAAGGACTTCATCTTATGACTATGGTTAACTTGTTATGTTAACATGCTTTAAAGTGACGTACCTTAGAGTAACACTACAGGAAGACTCCTTTAATGACAATCTCAAGAACCTTAAAATGCTGACGGCTCTCAAGACATCATGCAATGATGATCTCCATCCTGACTAGTGCCCTTTGCCTCCCCTCTCAAACCCGTTGGTACAAATATTTACAAAACATGTGCTATTGTGTACACTTTTTCCTGTGTCTTATATATCAAATTATTTTTTATATACGAATATATATATTTGTTTTCTAGATAATAAATTATGATATCATTCAAGAATCATCTTTGAAATATAATATTACATAACCGAGTAATCAAGCGTTTTCTTAGATTGCATAGATTTATTAAAATTATTTTATTGAAGGCTTTATACACTTTAGATATGAAGGGATACACAAAAATTATGCCCTTATCAAATTTTCTTTTATTTATTTTTATTATTCATGGTGTAATAACAAAGCATAGGATACAATATAATGATAATATAATAATACATTACAATTTATTTCCAAAGATATAAAGAAAAATAACTTAATATTGAATGGGTGATGAGGAGGGTAAATAGGTTTAAGGGCAGACGAGAAGATAAAAGGTTTAAATTCAAATGTTCGTTGCCATCACCAACTAGAGCCTCTTTGATAGCAGTGGCTAAAAAAATTAGCAACACAAGTTAATAAAAAAATTTTAAACCAAAACAAAAAATCATATAAATCTTTACAATAAAGGAAACCAACTAAAATATAGATTAATATATCAAAATTAGTAAAAGAAATAAATTATTTAGTAACATGTACAGTAGCCAAAGATAATTTTCTACTACTACTATTACATGCATGGTTCTCATCTTATAAAACTTACTATCACTTATCCTTAGTTTCAGTTTCAAAATCATAATGATGGTATCAAGCATGTTATTCCAAATTTTAAAGACAATTTGAGAAAAATTATTGCTAACCTAAAATTTTAGTAAACTCTTCTAGAGTAGAAGATGGTGTGGGAGCAATCTCTTAAGATGCTACAATAGAAACTTGAATTGTCATCAAAAGAAAGAAGACTGCTAGGCTCATCAGGAGTTGCTTTGTAGTCATGATAGTCTAACACTTAATTATTTGTAGTAAAATAGATTTTGCAATCTTAAACTTATATCTAGATTGTTGAATTGTTTAACGTAAATGAGATAATATAAAGATCGGGAGCTAATTGAAACTGTTGCATAATAGTTTTAGCTTTAATACTGACATTATTCTAATAGAAACTTAAATCTTCAGTTTATATGCTAAATTGTCTTATATGAGAATAACGTATTTCATAATAAAAAAATATAGACAAACTAAAGAAGAAAATATAACCCTAATTCTCTTTGTTATATAAAAGTATCATTGGCTTTTAACATTATGATTATATCTTAAAATCACTTTAGGAATATTTTTAAATAATACATTAAAAATTTTCTTTCATCTCTTTCACGTGCTCAAATATGAGTCAAAAATGAATATCTTTCTAAAGAATTAGTTAGTAATTCTCGAATAATTCAATATGTGATATTTTTTTGATATAACATATAATAAATATAATTATATCTTATTTTGAAAAATACATCAAATTATTATCTCAAAACCCCAAATTAGTATTCCTATACAATGAGAAAACCTAAATGTGATAAAGAAATACAAACTCTTAAAATTTATAATTCGAGTAAGCACTAGCTTGCCTCATTTAGTAAATTAGTTTATAATCCTCTTTTACAAGATAAGAGTCTTTCACATTTTAATCAAATGATCATTAATATAACCTTTTTGAAGCCATTGTTATTTATTTTATATTAAAAAATAAAATATTATAATTAAAGATTAAGTATCTGACTATAATTTGAATCGACATATATTGTTATCATGATTGTACTACATTACTAGACATACTTGCAACAATTAAATTTCTTTTTAGTAGAAAATTTTTGAATCTAAAAATATCAATTTTAAGAAAAGATTATATAAAAAATAATCTAATAAATCATACATATTAAAAATCTAGTATGATATAATTCACATTAAATTAAAATATCTTAAACTTTTATATGTTTTTAATATGCATCAAACTGTCACTATATTATCGATCTAAACCAAAGGAAGTTAAGCCAAGTATTGGGAAGAAAATTTTAATAAATTTTTAGCAAAGAGTGTTTGATATTTTAGTATTTCATTTTCTCATTAAAATTTTCATGCATCACTTTGTTATTTAATATCGTGTTCTTAAGTATACTAAATCTATAAATTAACTTTTAAAAAAATAAGTCCTCAAGGTAATCTGATAAGCCCATACTTTATTGAGCACCTATAAATAAAAATATTTAATATTTATACTATTATGTAAAATGATATATTTATTATTTGATAATAATAATTACTTTTTGAATGGAATAGTTATCTTTTAAATAATTACATTACCTTCTCTTATTTTCTAAATATTTAATAGATATGTTATTTTTAGTTTTCTATATTACAAGATGCACTTGAGTTTAGTTATAGAATTTTTATTGCTTCCACCATTTATTAAACCAGGTTTGTGGGTAATAATTTTTTTATTATATAAAACCAAGATAAAAAAATAGGCTAACAAATTACTCCAAAAGTGGTTAAGTGATGTAAATATTAGAATCTTCATATTGAAATTAAATTATTAGTTTATATTTTTAAAATAAATTTATAGTATTATAAAATTTTATATTATACATCATTGCATTTGTGTAAATATCTAAAATATTTTTTATTTTTTTAAAGATTCTTTTCCTTCCTTGACATCACCTTGAATTCAATACTTTTATATTTAATATTTAGATAATTATTTATGTAATAAGATCAGACACAACGTTATCTCGTAAAAAAATATGATAAGATACATAACTTAGTAATAAAAAAAGGACTTCCTCTTGTGACTATGGTTAACTTGTTGTGTTAACATACTTTAAGGTGACGTACCTTAGAGTAACACAATAGGAAGATCCCTTCAATAACAATCTCAATAGCCTTAATTCTCAAGACATCATGCAATTTTATCTATTAGACTCTCAAATTGGTACAAATATTTACAAAATATGTACTATTGTGTACACTTTTTCCTATGTCTCATACATCAAATTATTTTTATATACATAAATATATTTTTATTTTCTAGATAATAAATCATGGTATCATTAAAAAATCATCTTTGAAATATAATATTATGTAACTCAGTAATCAAGTGTTTTCTTAGATTGTATAGTTTCATTAAAATTATTTTATTGAAGACTTTATACACTTTAGATATGAAAGGATATACAAAAATTATGCCCTTATCAAATTTATTTATTTATTTTTATTATTAATGAAGTAATAACAAAGCATAGGATAAAATATAATGATAATATAATAATACTTTAAAATTTATTTCCAAAAATATAAACGAAAATAACTTAATAATTGAATGGGTGATGAGGAGGGTAAACAGGTTTAAGGGCAGGCGAGAAGATAAAATGTTTAACTTCTAATGGTTTACTACCATCACCAACTAGAGCCTCTTTGATAGTAGTGGCTAAAAAACATAAGTAACTCAAGTTAATGAAATATTTTAAAATAAAAGAAAAATCATATAAATCTTTTCAATAAAGAAAACCAACTAAAACATAGATTAATATATCAAAATTATTAAAAAAATAATTTATTTAGTAACATGGACAATAGCCAAAGATAATTTTCTACTCCTACTATTACATGCATGGTTCTTATCTTATAAAACTTACTATCACTTATCCTTAGTTTCAGTTTCAAAACTACAACGATGGTAGCAAGCATGTTATTCCAAATTCTAAAGGCAATTGGGGAAAAATTATTGGTGACCTAAAATTTTAGTCAACTCTTCTAGAGAAAAAGATGATATGGGAGCAATCTCTTTAGATGCTACAATATAAACTTGAATTGTCATCAAAAGAAGTAAGATTGCTAAGCTAACGAGGAGTTACTTTGTAGTTGTGATAGTCTAATACTTAATTATTTATAGTAAAATGGATTTTGCAATCTTAAACTTATATCTGGATTGTTGAATTGTTTATCGCTAATGAGAATATATAAAGATCGAAAGCCAATTGAAACTGTTGCACAATGGTTTTATCTTTAGCACTGACTTTGTTCTACTAAAAACATAAATCTTCGTTATATATGCCAAATTGCCTTATAAGAGAATAACGTATTTCATAATAAAAAAATATAGACAAACTGAACAAGAAAATATAACCATAATACTCTTTATTATATAAAAGTATCATCGGCTTTTAACATTATATTTATATCTTAAAATCACATTAGGATGATTTTTAAATAAAATATTAAAAGTTCTCTTTCATCTCTTTCACATGCACAAATATGAGTAAAAAATGAATGAGTATCTTTCTGGAGAATTAGTTAGTAATTCTCGAATAATTCAATATATGATACTCTTTTTGTTATAACATATAACAAATTTGATTAAATCTTATTTTGAAAAGTACATCAAATTATTATCTCAAAAACTCAAATTAGTATTTCTATACAATGAGAAAACCTAAATGTTATAAAGAAATACAAACTCTTAAAATTTATAATTCAAGCAATAACTAGTTTACCTCATTTAGCAAATTAGTTGATAATCCTCTGTTATAAGGTAAGAGTCTTTCAAATTTAAACCAAAAGATCATTAATATAACCTTTTTGAAATCATTATTATTTATTTTATATTAAAAAAATAAAATATTATAATTAAAGATTAAGTGTCTGTCTATAATTTAAATCGACATATATTGTTATCACGATTGTACTACATTACTAGACGTACTTGCAACAATTAAATTTTATTTAAGAGTAAAATTTTTGAATCTAAAAATATCGATTTTAAGAATAGATTATATAAAAAATACTCTATTAAATCAGATATATTAAAAATCTAGTATGATATAATTCATATTATATTAGAATACCTTAAACTTTAATATATTTTTAATACACATCAAACTGTCACTATATTATCGATCTAAACCAAAGGAAGTTAAGCCAAGTATCGGTAAGGAAATTTTAATAAATTTTTAGCAAAGAGTGTTTGATATTTTAGTATTTTGTTTTCTCATCAAAATTTTCGAGCATCGCTTTGTTATTTAATATCGTGTGCTTAAGTACATTAAATATTTAAATTAACGTTTAAAAAAATAAGTCCTCAAGGTTAATCTGGTAAGCGCATACTTTATTGAGCACCTATAAATAAAAATATTTTATATTTATACTATTATGTAAAATGATATATTTATTATCCAATATTAATAATTACTATTCGAATGGAATAGTTATCTTTTAAGCAATTACATTATCATATTATGATTCTCTTATTTTCTACATATTTAAAATATATATTATTTTTATTTTTCTATATTACAAGATGCACTTGAGTTTAGTTACATAATTTTTATTTCTTGTACCATTTGATTAAACCAAGTTAGTGGATAACAATTTTTTTACTTTACAAAACCAAGATAAAAAAATAGGTTAACAAATTACTCCAAAAGTGGTTAAGTGATGTAAATATTAGAATCTTCATATTGAAATTAAATTATTAGTTTATATTTTTAAACAAAATTTATAGTATTATAAAATTTTATATTATACATCATTGCATTTGTGTAAATATCTAAAATATTTTTATTTTCATTAAAGATTCTTTTCCTTTCTTAATATCACCTTAAATTTATTATTTTATATTTAATATTTAAAAAATTATTTATATCATAAGATCAGACACAACGTTATATCAAAAAAAATTATGATAAGATACATAACTTAGTAAAAAATACCATATCTAAAATATTTTTTATTTTTTAAAAAAGATTCTTTTCTTTCCTTGACATCACCTTAAATTCATCCCATTATATTTAATATTTAGATAATTATTTATATTATGACAACATACATAATATCATATCTTAAAAAAATATATGATAAGATCCTTATATTGGTAATAGATATCATATCATATAATATGCTAGAATTTATATTTTTAAAAGGAAGGTTGGGACATATTTAGTCGAGTCTACACCACCATTAAATATCTCTAAGATTAGTAATAAAACATAATGATAAATTCTTTTGAATATTTTATATAAACGGAGATTGGTCATTGGTAAGGTTGGCTACATCATTACCCATGGCTACATAAAACTCTAAACAAATATCTTATAAGTATTCGTCTTTCTATTGTAGTTGTGTGTGGAGGGCGTATTATGTGAATAAACAACAATTCAAGTAAATGCACAATATAATATAAAATGATTGAATACAAATGTTTGAGCATTAGAAAAGTGATATTAAACATAAGAATTTGAATCAAATTAGATAAGCCGTTCTAAAGGGGGCAAAAAGGACTTCCTCTTGTGACTATGGTTAACTTGTTGTGTTAACATGCTTTAAGGTGACGTACCTTAGAGTAACACTACAGGAAGATCCCTTCAATAACAATCACAAGAGCCTTACAACACTGATGGCTCTCAAGACATCATGCAATGATAATCTCCATCCTAAGTAGTGCCCCCTGCCTCCCCTCTCAAACCCGTTGGTACAAATATGTACAAAATATGTGCTATTGTATACACTTTTTCCTATGTCTCATATATCAAATTATTTTTGATATACACATATATATTTTTGTTTTCTAGATAATAAATTATGGTATCATTCAAAAGTCATCTTTGAAATATAATATTATGTAACTGAGTAATCAAGTGTTTTCTTAGATTGTATAGTTTTATTAAAATCATTTTATTAAAAGCTTTATACACTTTAGATATGAAAAGATACACAAAAATTATGCCCTTATCAAATTTTTATTTATTTATTATTATTCATGGAGTAAGAACAAAACATAGGATACAATGTAATGATAATATAATAATACATTAAAATTTATTTCTAAAAATATAAACAAAAATAACTTAATAATTGAATGGGTGATGAGGAGGGTAAACAGGTTTAAGGCCAGGCGAGAAGATAAAAGGTTTAGCTTCAAATGGTTCACTGCCATCACCAACTAGAGCCTCTTTGATAGCAGTGACTAAAAAACATAAGTAACTCAAGTTAATGAAATATTTTTAAACTAAAAGAAAAATCATATAAATCTTTACAATAAAGGAAACCAACTAAAACATATATTAATATATCAAAATTAATAAAAGAAACAAATTGTTTAGTAACATGGACAATAGCCAAAGATAATTTTCTACTCCTACTATTAGATGCATGGTTCTCATTTTATAAAATTTACTATCACTTATCCTTAGTTTCAGTTTCAAAACTACAATAATGGTGGCAAGCATGTTATTCCAAATTCTAAAGGTAATTGGAGAAAAATTATTGCTGACCTAAAATTTTAGTCAACTCTTCTAGAGTAAAAGATGATATGAGAGCAATCTCTTCAGATGCTACAATAGAAACTTGAATTGTCGTCAAAAGAAGAAAGATTACTAGGCTAACGAGGAATTGCTTTGTAGTCATGATAGTCTAACACTTAATTATTTGTACTGAAATGGATTTTGCAATCTTAAACTTATATCTGGATTGTTGAATTGTTTATCGCTAATGAGAATATATAAAGATTGGAAGCTAATTGAAACTATTGCATAATAGTTTTAGCTTTAACAATGACTTTGTTCTACTAGAAACATAAATCTTCATTGTATATGCCTAATTACCTTATAAGGGAATAACTTATTTTATAATAAAATAATATAGATAAACTGAACAAGAAAATGTAACGATAATACTCTTTATTATATAAAAGTATCATTGGCTTCTAACATTATGTTTATATCTTAAAATCATTTTAGGAAGATTTTTAAATAAAATATTAAAAATTCTCTTTTATCTCTTTCACGTGCACAAATATGATTAAAAAATGAATGAGTATCTTTCTAGAGAATTAGTTAGTAATTTTTGAATAATTCAATATATGATACTTTTTTTGTTATAACATAGAACAAATTTGATTAAATCTTATTTTAAAAAGTATATCAAATTATTATCTCAAAAACTCGAATTAGTATTTCTATACAATAAGAAAACCTAAATGTGATAAAGAAATACAAACTCTTAAAATTTATAATTCGAGCAATCATCAGTTTGCCTCATTTAGCAAATTAGTTGATAATCGTCTTTTATAAGGTAAGAGTCTTCCAAATTTAAATCAAATGATCATTAACATAACCTTTTTGAAGCCATTGTTATTTATTTTATATTAAAAGAATAAAATATTAGAATTAAACATTAAGTATCTGACTATAATTTGAATCTTCATATATTGTTATCACGATTGTACTACATTCCTAGACATACTTGCAACAATTAAATTTCTTTTTAGAGTAAAATTTTTGAATCTAAAAATATCGATTTTAAGAATAGATTATATAAAAATAAACCAATAAATCAAACATATTAAAAATCTAATATGATTTTATTCACATTATATTAGAATACCTTAAACTTTAATATGTTTTTAATACGCATCAAACTATATTATTGATCTAAACCAAAGGAAGTTAAGCCATGTATCCGTAAGAAAATTTTAATAAATTTTTAGCAAGGAGTGTGTGATATTTTAGTATTTTATTTTCTTACCAAAATTTTCGAGCATCGCTTTGTTATTTAATATAGTGTGCTTAAGTACAGTAAATTTTTAAATTAAGTTTTTAAAAATGGAGTCCTCGAGGTTAATTCTGAAAAGCACATATTTTATTGAGCACCTATAAATAAAAATATTTCATATTTATACAATTATATAAAATGATATGTTTATTATCCGATAATAATAACTAATATTCAAATGAAATAGTTATCTTTTAAGCAATTACATTACCATTTAATGATTCTCTTTTTTTTAAAATATTTAATAGATATATTTTTAGTTTTCTATATTTTAAGATGCACTTGAGTTTAGTTATAGAATTTTTATTTCTTACACTATTTGATTAAATCAGGTTAGTGTATAATAATTTTTTCACTTTACAAAACTAAGATAAAAAATAGGCTAACAAATTACTCCAAAAGTAGTTAAGTGATGTAAATATTAGAATCTTCATATTGAAATTAAATTATTAGTTTATATTTTTCGGAGTAAATTTATAGTATTATACAATTTTATATTATACATCATTGCATTTGTGTAAATATCTAAAATATTTTTTATTTTTCATAAAATTTTTTTTCCTTACTTGATATCACCTTGAATTCATCACTTTATATTTAATATAAAGATAATTATTTCAGTCGTAAGATTATTCACAATGTCATATCTAAAAAAATATGATAAGATATATAACTTAGTAAAAAACACTATATCTTCCGATATGGTAGAATTTATATAGTTAAAAGGAAGGTCGTGACATGTTTAGTCCAGTTTGTATCACCATTAAATATCCCTAAGATTGGTAATCAAACATAAGCATAAATTTTTTTAATATTAGAATCTTCATATTTAAATTAAATTATTAGTTTATATTTTTGAAAATAAATTTATAGTATTATAAAATTTTAAATTATACCTTATTGTATTTTTGTAAATATCTAAAATATTTTTTATTTTTTATAAAAATAATTCTTTACTTTCCTTGATATCACCTTAAATTAATCATATTATATTTAATATTTAGATAATTATTTATTTTATAACATCATACATTATATCATATCTTAAAACTATATATAATAAGATCCATATATTAGTAATAGATAACATATTATATGTTATACTATAATTTATATTTTTAAAAGGAAGGTCAAGACATATTTAGTCGACTCTACACCACTATTAAATATCCCCAAGATTGATAATCAGACATAAGGATATATTTTTTAAAATATTTTATATAAACGGAGATTGGCCCATGGTAAGGATGGCTAGACCATTCCCTATGGCTAAATAAAACTCTAAACAAATATCTTCTAAGTATTGGTCTTTATATTCTAGTTGTGTCTGGAGGGAGTATTATGTGAATAAAAACAATTCAATTGAATGCACAACATAATATAAGATGATTGTATGCAAAAGTTTGAGCATTAGAAAAGTGATATTAAATATCAGAATTTGAATCAAATTAGATAAGCCATATAATATGAGTTCTAAAAGGGGCAAAAAATACTTCCTCTTATGACTATGATTAACTTGTTATATTAACATGTTTTAAGGTGACGTACCTCAAAGTAACAGTACAGGAAGATCTCTTTAATAACAATCTCAAGAACCTTATAATACTGACGGCTCTCAAGACCATACAATGATGATCTCCATCCTGACTAGTACCCCCTGCCTCCCCTCTCAAACCCGTTGGTGTAAATATTTATAAAATATGTGCTATGTACACTTTTTCCTACGTCTCATATATCAAATTATTTTTATATACACATATATATTTTTATTTTCTAGATAATAAATCATGGTATCATTCAATAATTATTTTTGAAATATAATATTATATAACCAAGTAATCAAGTATTTTCTTAGATAGTATAGTTTCATTAAAATCATTTTATTGAATGCATTATACACTTTAGACATGAAAAGATACACAAAAATTATGCTTTTATCAAATTTTCTTGTATTTATTTTTTATTATTCATGGAGTAATAACAAAGCATAGGATACAATGTATATAATAATACATTACAATTTATTTCAAAAAATATAAATAAAAATAACTTAATAATTGAATGGGTGATGAGGAGGGTAAACAAGTTTAAGGGCAAGCGAGAAGAGAAAAGTTTTAACTTCAAATGGTTCGCTACCATCACCAACTAGAGTCTCTTTGATAGTAGTGGCTAAAAAACATAAGTAACTCAAGTTATTAAAATATTTTAAATTAAAAAAAATCATATAAATCTTTACAATAAAGGAAACCAACTAAAAAATAGATTAATATATTAAAATTAATAAAAGAAATAAATTGTTTAGTAACATGGACAATAGCCAAAGATAATTTTCTACTCCTACTATTATATACATGGTTCTCATCTTATAAAACTTACTATCAATTATCCTTAGTTTTAGTTTCAGTTTCAAAACAACAATGATGGTAGTAAGTATGTTATTCTAAATTCTAAAGGCAATTAGGGAAAAATTCTTGTTAACCTAAATTCTTAGTCAACTCTTCTAGAGCAAAAGATGATATGGGAGCAATCTCTTCAGATGCTACAATAGAAACATGAATTGTCATCAAAAGAAGGACGATTGCAAGGATGATGAGGAGTTGCTTTGTAGTCATGATAGTCTAACACTTAATTATTTGTATTAAAATGGATTTTGCAATCTTAAACTTATATCTAGATTGTTGAATTGTTTATCGTCAATAAGACAATATAAAAATTGGGAGCTAATTGAAAATGTTGTATAATGGTTTTAGCCGGATTTTTGAATTGTTGTCATAATTATACTAAATTATTAGACATACTTGTAGCAATTAAATTTCTTTTTAGTGTAAAATTTTTGAATCTATAAATATCAATTTTAAGAATAGATTGTAAAAAAATAATCTAGTAAATCAAACATATTAAAAATCTAGTATGATATAATTCACATTATATTAAAATACCTTAAATTTATATATATTTTTAATACGCATCAAACTGTCATTATATTATCGATCTAAACCATAGGATGTTAAGCCAAGTATCAGTAAAGAAATTTTAATAAATTTTTAGCAAAGAGTGTTTGATATTTTAGTATTTTATTTTCTCATCAAAATTTTCGTGCATCACTTTGTTATTTAATATCGTGTGCTTAAGTACACTAAATATTTAAATTAACTTTTAAAAAAAAAGTTCTTAAGGTTAATCTTATAAGCGCATACTTTATTGAGCACCTATAAATAAAAATATTTTATATTTATACTATTATGTAAAATGATATATTTATTATTGAATAATAATAATTACTATTCGAATGGAATATTTATCTTTTAAGCAATTATATTATCATATGATGATTCTCTTATTTTCTACATATTTAAAAGATATGTTATTTTTAGTTTTCTATATTACAAGATGCACTTGAGTTTAGTTATAGAATTTTTATTTCTTACACCATTTGATTAAACTAGGTTAGTGGATAACAATTTGTTTACTTTACAAAACCAAGATAAAAAAATAGGCAAACAAATTACTCCAAAAGTGATTAAGTGATATAAATATAAGAATCTTCATATTAAAATTAAAATATTAGTTTATATTTTTTGAAGTAAATTTATAGTATTATAGATTTTAATATTATACATCATTGTATTTTTGTAAATATCTAAAATATTTTTTCATTTTTCATTAAAGATTCTTATTCTTCCTAGACATTACCTTGAATTCATCACTTTATGTTTAATATTTAGATAATTATTTATGTCATAAGATCATACATAATGTCATATTAAAAAAACATGATAAGATACATAACTTAGTAATAAATAATATATCTTCCGATATGGAAGAATTTATATAGTTAAAACAAAAGTCATGACATGTTTAGTCGAGTCTGCACCACCATTAAATATCTCTAAGATTGGTAATCAAACATAAGGATAAATTTTTTTAATTTTAGAATCTTCATATTTAAAATTAAATTATTAGTTTATATTTTTTGAAGTAAATTTATAGTATTATAAAATTTTAAATTATACATCATTGTATTTTTACAAATTTCGAAAATACTTTTTATTTTTAAAAAAGATTTTTTTCTTTCCTTGACATCACCTTAAATTCATCACATTATATTTAATATTTAGATAATTATTTATTTTATAACATCATATATTATCATATCTTAAGAAAAATATGGTAAGATCCATATATTATTAATGGATAGCATATCATATGATATGCTAGAATTTATATATTTAAAAGGAAGGTCGATACATGTTTAGTCAAGTCTTCACCACCATTAAATATCACCAAGATTGGTAATCAAATATAAGGATAAATTATTTTGAATATTTTATAGAAATGGAGATTATTTTTAAGGTTGGCTAGATAGAAATAAAACTCTAAACAAATATTTTCTAAGCATTAGTCTTTCTATTGTTTGTGTGATTATGTGAATACACAACAATTCAAGTGAATGCATAACATAATATAAGATGATTGAATGTAAAAGTTTGAGCATTAGAAAAGTGATATTAAATATCAGAATTTGAATCAGATTAGATAAGCCTATATAATATGAGTTCTAAAAGGGGCAAAAAGGACTTCCTCTAATGAATATGGTTAACTTGTTGTGTTAACATGCTTTAAGGTGACGTACCTTAAAGTAACACTAGAGGAAGATCCTTTTAATAATAATCTCAAGAACCTTATAATAATGACGGCTCTCAATACATCATTCAATGATGATCTCTATCGACTAGTGCCTCCTGCCTCTATTCTCAGACCCATTGGTACAAATATTTATAAAATATATGCTATTATGTACACTTTTCGTATGTCTCATATATCAAATTATTTTTGATATACATATATATATATATATTTGTTTTCTAGATAATAAATTATAATATCATTCAAGAATCATCTTTAAAATATAATATTATATAACCGAGTAATCAAGCGTTTTGTTAGATTGTATAGTTTCATTAAAATCATTTTATGGAAGGCATTATACACTTTAGACATTAAAGGATACACAAAAATTATGCCCTTATCAAATTTTTTATTTATTTATTATTATTCATGGAGTAATAACAAAGCATAGGATACAATGTAATGATAATATAATAATGCATTATAATTTATTTTCAAAAATATAAAGAAAAATAACTTAATAATTGAATGGGTGATGAGGAGACAGTTTATTAAAGTAGAAGATAAAGGTTTAACTTCAAATGATTCTTCACCAACTAGAGTCTCTTTGATAGCAGTGGCTAAAAAACATAAGTAACTCAAGTTAATGAAATATTTTTAAACTAAAAAAAATCATATAAATCTTTATAATAAAGGAAACCAATTAAAACATAGATTAATACATCAAAATTAGTAAAAGAAACAAATTGTTTAGTAACATGGACAATAGCCAAAGATAATTTTCTACTCCTATTATTATATGCATGGTTCTCATCTTATAAAACTTACTATCACTTATCCTAAGTTTCAGTTTCAAAACTATAATGATGGTAGCAAGCATGTTATTCCAAATCTAAAGGCAATTGCAGAAAAATTATTGCTGACCTAAAATTTTAGTCAACTCTTCTAGAGGAAAAGATGATTTGGGAGCAATCTCTTCAGATGCTACAATAAAATCTTGAATTGTCATCAAAAGAAGGAAGATTACTAGGCTGACGAGGAGTTGCTTTGTAGTTATGATAGTCTAACACTTAATTATTTATAGTAAAATAGATTTTGCAATCTTAAACTTATATTTGGACTATTGAATTGTTTATCGTTAATGAGACAATATAAAGATCGGGAGCTAATTAAAACTGTTGCATAATGGTTTTAGCTTTAATATGACTTTATTCTACTAGAAATATAAATTTCGTTGTATATGCCAAATTGTCTTATAAGACAATAACGTATTTCATAATAAAATAAATATACACAAACTGAAGTAGAAAATGTAATCCTAATACTCTTTATTTTATAAAAGTATCATTAGCTTTTAACATTATGCTTATATCTTATAATCAGTTTAGGAAGATTTTTAAATAATTTATTAAAAATTCTCTTTCATCTCATTCTCGTACACAAATATGAGTAAAAAATGAATGAGTCTTTCTAGTGAATTAGTTAGAAATTCTTAAGTAATTAAATATGTGATACTATTTTTGATATTACATATAACAAATATTATTAAATCTTATTTTGAAAAGTATATCAAATTATTATCTCGAAACCCCAAATTACTATTCCTATATAATGAGAAAACCTAAATATGATAAAGAAATAAAAACTCTAAAAATTTATCGAGTAATCACTATTTTACCTCATTTAGTAAATTAGTTAATAATCCTCGTTTACAAGATAAGATTCTTTCAAATTTAAATCAAATGATTATTAACATAACGTTTTTGAAGCCATTGTTATTTATTTTATGTTAAAAGAATAAAATATTATAATTAAAGATTAAGTATCTGACTATAATTTAAATCGACATATATTGTTATCATGATTGTACTAAATTACTAGACATACTTGTAACAATTAAATTTCTTTTTAGTGTAAAGTTTTTGAATCTAAAAATATCAATTTTAAGAATAGATTATATAAAAAACAATCTAATAAATCAGACATTAAAAATCTAGTGTGATATAATTCACATTATATCATTATAGTATCGATCTAATACCTTAAATTTTTATATATTTTTAATACACATCAAACTATCATTATAGTATCGATCTAAACCAAAGGAAGTTAAGCCAAGTATCAGTAAAGAAATTTTAATAATTTTTTAGCAAAGAGTGTTTCATATTTTAGTATTTTATTTTCTTATCAAAATTTTCGAACATCACTTTGTTATTTAATATCGTGTGATTAAATACACTAAATATTTAAATTCTTTTAAAAAATATGTCCTCGAGGTTAATCTAATAAGCACATACTTTATTGAGCAACAATAAATAAAAATATTTCATATTTATACTATTATGGAAAATAATATATTTATTAACCGATAATAATAATTAATATTAGAATGGAATAGTTATCTTTTAATTAATTACATTACCATAAGATAATTCTCTTATTTTCTACATATTTAAAAGATATATTAGTTTTAGTTTTCTATATTACAAGATGCACTTGAGTTTAGTTATTGAATTTTTATTTCTTGCACCATTTGATTAAACCAGGTTAGTGGATAACATTTTTTTTACTTTACAAAACTAAGATAAAAAAATAGGCTAACAAATTAATGAAAAAGTGGTTAAGTGATGTAAATATTAGAATCTTCATATTGAAATTAAATTATTAGTTTATATTTTTGAAATAAATTTATAATATTATAAATTTTTAGATTATACATCATTGCATTTTATTAAATATCTGAAATATTTTTTATTTTTTATTAAAGATTCTTTTCCTTCCTTGACATCACCTTGAATTCATCACTTTATGTTTAATATTTAGATAATTATTTATGTCATAAGAACAAACACAATGTCATATCTATGAAAAATATGATAAGATATACAACTTAGTAATAAATACCCTATCTTCTGATATGGTAGAATTTATATAATTAAAAGGAAGGTCATGACATGTTTAGTCGAGTCTGCACCACCATTAAAAATCTCTAAGATTGGTAATCAAACATAAAGATAATTTTTTTTAATATTAGAATCTTCATATTTAAATTAAATTATTAGTTTGTATTTTTTTGAAGTAAATTTATAGTATTATAAAATTTTAAATTATACATCATTGTATTTATGAATTATACATCCTTGACATCACCTTAAATTCATTACATTATATTTAATATTTAGATAATTATTATGTTATAACATCATACATAATATCATATCCTAAATAATATATGATAATATCCTTATATTAGTAATAGATAGCATATCATATGATATGCTAGAATTTATATATTTAAAAGAAAGGTCCGGACATATTTAGTTGAGTCTGCACCACCATTAAATATCTCCAAGATTTGTAATCAAACAAAATGATAAATTCTTTTGAATATTTTACATAAACGGAAAATAGCCCTTGATAAGGTTGGCAAGACCATTACCCATGGCTAAATAAAACTCTAAACAAATATCTTATAGGCATTGATCTTTCTATTGTAGTTGTGTGTAGAGGGCGTATTATGTGAATACACAACAATTCAAATGAAAGCACAACATAATATAAGATGATTGAATGCCATCACCAACTAAAGCCTCTTTGATAGTAGTGGCTAAAAAAATTAGCAACTCAAGTTAATAAAAAAAATTTTAAACTAAAAAAATCATATAAATCTTTACAATAAAGGAAACCAACTAAAATATAGATTAATATATCAAAATTAGTAAAAGAAACAAATTGTTTAGTAACATAGACAATAGCCAAAGATAATTTTCTACTCCTACTATTACATGGTTCTCATCTTATAAAACTTACTATCACTTATCCTTAGTTTCAGTTTCAAAACTACAATGATGGTAGCAAACATGTTATTCCAAATTCTAAAAGCAATTGACGAAAAATTATTGCTGACCTAAAATTTTAGTCAACTATTTTAGAGTAAAAGATGATGTGGGAGCAATCTCTTCAGATGCTACAATAGAAACTTGAATTGTCATCAAAAGAAAGAAGTAAATGAGTGCTTTGTAGTCATGATAGTGTAACACTTAATTATTTGTAGTAAAATGGATTTTGCAATCTTAAACTTATATCTGGATTGTTGAATTGTTTATTTTTTGCACTATTTGATTAAACCAGGTTGGTATATAACAATTTTTTCACTTTACAAAACCAAGATAAAAAAAAGGCTAACAAATTACTTCAAAAGTGGTTAAGTGATGCAAATATTAGAATCTTTATATTAAAATTAAATTAATAGTTTATATTTTTTGAAGTAAATTTATAATGTTATAATTTTTTATATTATACATCATTGTATTTTTATAAATATTTAAAATATTTTTATTTTTCATTAAATATTCTTTTTCTTCCTTGACAGTACCTTGAATTAATCACTTTATGTTTAATATTTAGATAATTATTTATATCATAAGATCATACACAATGTCATATCTAAAAAAAAATGATAAGATATATAACTTAGTAATAAATACCATATCTTCTGATATGGTATAATTTATATAGTTAAAAGGAAGGTCGTGACATGTTTAGTCAAGTCTGCACCACCATTAAATATCTCTAAGATTGGTAATCAAACATAAATATTTTTTTAATATTAGAATCTTTATATTTAAATTAAATTATTAGTTTATATTTTTTAAAGTAAATTTATAGTATTATAAAATTTAAATTATGCATCGTTATATTTGTGTAAATATCTAAAATACTTTTTATTTTTTAAGAAAGATTTTTTGCTTTCCTTGACATCACCTTAAATTCATCACATTATATTTAATATTTATATTATTATTTATATTATAACATCATACATATTATCATATCTTAATAAAATATGATAAGATCCTTATATTAGTAATATATAACATATCATATGATATGCTAGAATTTATATATTTAAAAGGAAGGTCAGGACATGTTTAGTCGAGTCTGCACCACCATTAACTATCTCCAAGATTTGTAATCAAATATAATGATAAATTCTTTTGAATATTTTATATAAATGAAGATTGGCCCTTTGTAAGGTTAGCTAGACCATTATCTATGGCTAAATAAAATTCTAAACAAATATCTTATAAGGTTTTTCTATTGTAGTTGTATGTGGAGGGCGTATTATGTGAATACACAACAATTCAAGTGAATGCATAACATAATATAAGATGATTGAATGCAAAAGTTTGATCCTTAGAAAAGTGAAATTAAATATCAGAATTTGAATTAAATTAGATAGGCAATATAATATGAGTTCTAAAAGGGGCAAAAAGGACTTCCTCTTCTGACTATGGTTAATTTGTTGTGTTAACATGCTTTAAGGTGACGTACCTTAGAGTAACACTATAGGAAGATCCCTTTAATAACAATCTCAAGAATCTTACAATACTGACGACTCTCAAGATATCATGCAATAATGATCTCCATCTTGACTAGTGCCCCTTGCCTCCTCTCTCAAACCCATTGGTATAAATATTTACAAAACATGTGCTATTGTGTACATTTTTTCCTATGTCTTATATATCAAATTTTTTTATATACACATATTTTTTTATTTTCTAGATAATAAATTATGGTATCATTCAAGAATCATCTTTGAAATATAATATTACACAAACGAGTAATCAAGCATTTTCTTAGATTGTATAGATTCATTAAAATAATTTTATTGAAGGCTTTATACACTTTAGATATGAAAGGATACACAAAAATTATGCATTTATCAAATTTTTTATTTATTTTTTATTATTTATGGAGTAATAACAAAGCATAGGATACAATATATTGATAATATAATAATACATTACGATTTATTTCTAAAAATATAAAGAAAAATAACTTAATAATTGAATGGGTGATGAGGAGGGTAAACAGGTTTAAGAGCAGGCGAGAAGAGAAAAGGTTTAACTTCAAATGGTTCGCTATCATTATCAACTAGAGCCTCTTTGATAGCAGTGGCTAAAAAACATTAGCAACTCAAGTTAATAAAAAAAAAATTAAACTAAAAGAAAATTCATATAAATCTTTATAATAAAGGAAACCAACTAAAATATAGATTAATTCATCAAAATTAGTAAAAGAAACAAATTGTTTAGTAATATGGATAATAGCCAAAGATAATTTTCTACTCCTACTATTACAGGTATGGTTCTCATCTCATAAAACTTACTATTACTTATCCTTGGTTTCAGTTTCAAAACTACAATGATGTTAGCAAGCATGTTATTCCAAATTCTAAAGGCAATTAGAGAAAAATTATTGCTGACCTAAAATTTTAGTCAACTCTTCTAGAGTAAAAGATGATGTAGGAGCAATCTCTTGGGATGCTACAATAGAAACTTGAATTATCATCAAAAGAAAGAAGACTGCTAGGCTGACGAGGAGTTGCTTTGTAGTCATGATAGTCTAACACTTAATTATTTGTAGTAAAATAGATTTCACAATCTTAAACTTATATCTGGATTGTTGAATTGTTTACCGTCAATGAGACAATATAAAGATTGGGAGCTAATTGAAACTATTGTATAATGGTTTTAGCTTTAATACTGATATTATTCTACTAGAAATATAAATCTTCATTGTATATGCCAAATTTTCTTATAAGAGAATAACGTATTTCATAATAAAAAATATAGACAAATTGAAGAAGAAAATATAGCCCTAATACTCTTTATTATATAAAAGTATCATTAGCTTTTAACATTATGCTTATATCTTAAAATCACTTTAGGAAGATTTTTAAATAATAAATTAAAAATTCTCTTTAATCTCTTTCACATGCACAAATATGAGTAAAAAATAAATATCTTTTTAGAGAATTAGTTAGTAATTCTCAAATAATTCAATATGTGATACTCTTTTTCATATAACATATAATAAATATAATTATATCTTATTTTGAAAAGTAATCACTAGTTTGTCTCATTTAGTCAATTAGTTGATAATCCTCTTTTACAAGATAAGAGTCTTCCACATTTTAATCAAATGATCATTAAGATAACCTTTTTGAATATATAGTTATTTATTTTCTATTTAAAATATTATAATTAAAGATTAATTATCTGGCTATAATTTGAATTGACATATATTGTTATCATGATTGTACTATATTACTAGACATACTTGCAATAATTAAATTTCTTTTTAGTGTAAAATTTTTTAATCTAAAAATATCGATTTTAAGAATAGATTGTATAAAAAATAATCTAATAAATTAGACATATTAAAAATCTAGTATGATATAATTCACATTAAATTAAAATATCTTAAACTTTTATAAATTTTTAATATGCATCAAACTGTTACTATATTATCAATCTAAACCAGGAAGTTAATTCAAGTATCGGTAAGGAAATTTTAATAAATTTTTAGTAAAGAGTATTTGATATTTTAGTATTTCGTTTTCTTATCAAAATTTAGAACATCACTTTGTTATTTAATATCATGTGCTTAAGTATACAAATTTATAAATTAACATTTAAAAAAATAAGTACTCAAGGTAATCTAATAAGTCCATACTTTATTGAGCACCTATAAATAAAAATATTTAATATTTATACTATTATGTAAAATGATATATTTATTATCCGATAATAATAATTACTATTCGAATGGAATAGTTATCTTTTAAGTAACTACATTATCATGTGATGATTCTCCTATTTTCTAAATATTTAATAGATATGTTATTTTTAGTTTTCTATATTATAAGATGCACTTGAGTTTAGTTATAGAATTTTTATTGCTTCCACCATTTATTAAACTATGTTAGTGGGTAATAATTTTTTCATTATAAAAAACTAAGATAAAAAATAGGCTAACAAATTACTTCAAAAGTAGTTAAGTGATGTAAATATTATAATCTTCATATTGAAATTAAATTGGTAGTTTATATTTTTAAAGTAAATTTATAGTATTATAAAATTTTATTTTATATATCATTGTGTTTGTGTAAATATCTAAAATATTTTTTATTTTTCATTAAAGATTTTTTTCCTTCCTTGACATCACCTTGAATTCATCACTTTATATTTAATATATAGATAATTATTTATGTCATAAGATCAGACACAATATTATATCGAAAAAAATATGATAAGAAACGTAACTTAGTAATAAATACCATATCTTCTGATATGGTAGAATTTATATAGTTAAAAGGAAGGTTGTGACATATTTAGTGGAGTCTGCACTACTATTAAATATCTCAAAATTAATAATCAAACATAAGGATAATTTTTTTAATATTAGAATCTTCAATTTTAAATTAAATTATTAGTTCATATTTTTTGAAACAAATTTATAGTATTATAAAATTTTAAATTATACATCATTATATTTATGTAAATATCTAAATATTTTATTTTTTAAAAAGATTCATTTCTTTCTTTGACATTACCTTAAATTCATCACATTATATTTAATATTTAGATAATTATTTATATTATAACAATATACATAATATCATATCTTAAAAAATATATGATAATCCTTATATTAGTAATAGATATCATATCATATGATATCTAGAATTTATATATTTAAAAGGAAGTTTGGGACATGTTTAGTCGAGTCTGCACCACCATTAAATATCACCAAGATTGGTAATCAAATATAAGGATAAATTATTTTGAATATTTTATAGAAATGGAGATTGGCCCTCGCTAAGGTTGGCTAGACCATTACCCATAGCGAAATAAAACTCTAAACAAATATTTTCTAAGCATTAGTCTTTCTATTGTAGTTGTGTGTGGAGGGCGTATTATGTGAATACACAACAATTCAAGTGAATGCATAACATAATATAAGATGATTGAATGTAAAAGTTTGAGCATTAGAAAAGTGATATTAAATATCAGAATTTGAATCAGATTAGATAAGCCATATAATATGAGTTCTAAAAGGGGCAAAAAGGACTTCCTCTAATGAATATGGTTAACTTGTTGTGTTAACATGCTTTAAGGTGAAGTACACTAAATTTTTAAATTAACTTTTTAAAAAAGGAGTCCTCGAGGTTAATCTGATAAGCACATATTTTATTAAGCACCTATAAATAAAAATATTTCATATTTATACTATTATGTAAAATGATATGTTTATTATTCGATAATAATAACTAATATTGAATGGAATAGTTATCTTTTAAGCAATTATATTACTATCTGATCATTATCTTATTTTCTAAATATTTAATAGATTTGTTATTTTTAGTTTTCTATATTATAAGATCCACTTGAGTTCAGTTATAGAATTTTTATTTCTTGCACTATTTGATTAAACCAGGTTAGTGTATAACAATTTTTTTTACTTTACAAACCAAGATAAAAAAAAGACTAACAAATTACTCCAAAAGTGGTTAAGTGATGTAAATATTAGAATATTTATATTGAAACTAAATTATTAGTTTATATTTTTAAAGTAAATTTATAATGTTATAAATTTTTATATTATACATCATTGTATTTTTGTAAATATCTAAATTTTTATATTTTTGTAAACATCTAAGATATTTTTGTAAATATCTAAAGGCAATTGGAGAAAAATTATTGCTGACCTAAAATTTTAGTCAACTCTTCTAGAGGAAAAGATAATATGGGAGCATCTCTTCAGATGTTACAATCAAAACTTGAATTATCAATAAAAGAGGGAAGATTGCTAGGCTGACGAGGAGTTGCTTTGTAGTCATGATAGTCTAACACTTAATTATTTGTACTAAAATGGATTTTGCAATCTTAAACTTATATCTGGATTGTTGAATTGTTTATCATAAATGAGACAATATAAAGATCGGGAGCTAATTGAAACTGTTGCATAATGGTTTTTGCTTTAACACTGACTTTGTTCTACTAGAAACATAAATCTTCGTTGTACATGCCAAATTACCTTATAAGAGAATAACGTATTTCATAATAAAAAATATAGATAAACTGAACAAGAAAATGTAACCGTAATATTCTTTATTATATAAAAGTATCATTGGCTTTTAACATTATATTTATATCTTAAAATCACTTTAGGAAGATTTCTAAATAAAATATTAAAAATTCTCTTTCATCTCTTTCACGTGCCCAAATATGAGTAAAACATGAATGAGTATCTTCCTAGAGAATTAGTCAGTAATTCTCGAATAATTCAATATGTGATACTCTTTTTGTTATAACATATAAAAAATTTGATTAAATCTTATTTTGAAAAATACATCAAATTATTATCTCAAAAACTCAAATTAGTATTTCTATACAATGAGAAAACTAAAATGTGATAAAGAAATACAAACTCTTAAAATTTATAATTCGAGCAATTACCATTTTACCTCATTTAGCAAATTAGTTGATAATCGTCTTTTATAAGGTAAGAGTCTTCCAAATTTAAATCAAATGATCATTAACATAAACTTTTTGAAGCCATTGTTATTTATTTTATATTAAAAAATAAAATATTATAATTAAAGATTAAGTATCTTACTATAATTTGAATCGATATATATTGTTATCACGATTGTACTACATTACTAGACATACTTGTAATAATTAAATTTCTTTTTAGAGGAAAATTTTTGAATCTAAAAATATCGATTTTAAGAATAGATTATATAAAAAATAATCTAATAAATCAGACATATTAAGAATCTAGTATGATATAATTCACATTATATTAGAATACCTTAAACTTTAATATGTTTTTAATACCCATCAAACTGTCACTATATTATCGATCTAAACCAAAGGAATTTAAGCTAAGTATCGGTAAGAAAATTTTAATAAATTTTTAGCAAGGAATGTTTGATATTTTAGTATTTTATTTTCTCAGCAAAATTTTTTAGCATCCTTTGTTATTTAATATCGTGTGCTTAAGTATACTAAATTTTTAAATTAACTTTTTTAAAAAGGAGTCCTCGAGGTTAATTTGATAAGCACATATTTTATTGAACACCTATAAATAAAAATATTTTATATTTATATTATTATGTAAAATAATATATTTATTATCCGATAATAATAACTAATATTCGAATGAAATAGTTATCTTTTAAGCAATTACATTACCATCTAATGATTCTCTTATTTTCTAAATATTTAATAGATATGTTATTTTTAGTTTTCTATATTATAAGATGCACTTGAGTTTAGTTATGAAATTTTTATTTCTTCAATTATTTGATTAAACAAGGTTAGTGTGTAACAATTTTTTCATTATACAAAACTAAGATAAAAAATATGCTAACAAATTACTCCAAAAGTGGTTAAGTGATGTAAATATTAGAATCTTTATATTTAAATTAAATTATTAGTTTATATTTTGAAAATAAATTTATAGTATTATAAAATTTTATATTATACATCATTACATATGTGTAAATATCTAAAATATTTTTTATTTTTCATTAAAGATTCTTTTCCTTTCTTAGCATCACCTTGAATTCATCACTTTATATTTAATATTTAGATATTTATTTATGTCATAAGAGTAGACACAATATTATATCGAAAAAAATATGATAAGATATATAACTTAGTAAAAAATATCATATCTTCTGATATGGTAGAATATATATAGTTGAAAGGAAGGTCGTGATATGTTTAGTAGAGTCTCCACTTCTATTAAATATCTCAAATTGGTAATCAAATATAATGATAAATTTTTTTAATATTAAAATCTTCATATTTAAATTAAATTATTAGTTTATATTTTTAAAACAAATTTATAGTATTATAAAATTTTAAATTATACATCATTGTATTTATGTAAATATCTAAAATATTTTTATTTTTTTAAAAAGATTCTTTTCTTTCCTTGACATCACCTTAAATTCATCACATTATATTTAATATTTACATAATTATTTATATTACAACAACATACATAATATCATATCATAAAAAAATATATGATAAGATCGTTATATTAGTAATAGATATCATATCATATGATATGCTAGAGTTTATATATTTAAAACGAAAAGTATAAGCCGACAAGGGACTTGTTTAGTAGTTGGGACATGTTTAGTCAAGTCTGCACCACCATTAAATATCTTTAAGATTAGTAATCAAATATAATAATAAATTCTTTTGAAT
This sequence comes from Ensete glaucum, assembly GCA_021527575.1. Lineage (NCBI taxonomy): Eukaryota > Viridiplantae > Streptophyta > Magnoliopsida > Zingiberales > Musaceae > Ensete > Ensete glaucum. The sequence continues at coordinate 39,022,857 of CM038552.1, forward strand.
ATTTTATATAAACGGAGATTGGCCCTTGGTAAGGTTGGCTAGACCATTACCCATGGCTAAATAAAACTCTAAATAAATATCTTATAAGCATTGGTCTTTCTATTGTAGTTGTGTGTGGAGGGCGTATTATGTGAATACACAACAATTCAAGTGAATACACAATATAAGATAAGATGATTGAATGCAAAAGTTTGAGCATTAGAAAAGTGATATTAAACATAAGAATTTGAATCAAATTACATAAACCATATAATATGAGTTCTAAAAGGGGCAAAAAGGACTTCCTCTTGTGACTATGATTAACTTGTTGTGTTAACATGCTTTAAGGTGACGTACCTTAAAGTAACACTATAGAAAGATCCCTTCAATAACAATTTCAAGAGCCTTACAATACTAACGGCTCTCAAGACATTATGCAATGATGATCTCCATCCTGACTAGTGCCCTCCTCTCAAACCTGTTAGTATAAATATATACAAAATATGTGCTATTGTGTACACTTTTTCCTATGTCAAATATATCAAATTATTTTTGATATACACATATATATTTTTGTTTTCTAGATAATAAATCATGGTATCATTCAAAAATCATGTTTGAAATATAATATTATGTAACCGAGTAATCAAGCGTTTTCTTAGATTGTATAGTTTCATTAATATCATTTTATTGAAAGCTTTATACACTTTATATATGAAAGGATACACACAAATTATACCCTTATCAAATTTATTTATTTATTTATTATTATTCATGGAGTAATAACAAAGTATAGGATAGAATGTAATGATAATATAATAATACATTAAAATTTATTTCCAAAAATATAAAGAAAAATAACTTAATAATTGAATGGGTGATGAGGAGGGTAAATAGGTTTAAGGGCAGGCGAGAAGATAAAAGGTTTAACTTCAAATGATTCGCTGCAATCACCAACTAGAGCCTCTTTGATAGTAGTGGCTAACAAACATAAGTAACTCAAGTTAATAAAATATTTTTAAAATAAAAGAAAAATCATATAAATCTTTACAATAAAGGAAACCAACTAAAACATAGATTAATATATCAAAATTAATAAAAGAAACAAATTGTTTAGTAATCACTAGTTTGCCTCATTTAGTAAATTAGTTGATAATCCTCTTTTACAAGATAAGAGTCTTCCACATTTTAATCAAATGATCATTAACATAACCTTTTGGTTTTCTCATCAAAATTTTTAAGCATCACTTTGTTATTTAATATCGTGTGCTTAAGTACACTAAATTTATAAATTAACTTTTAAAACAATAAGTCCTCAAGGTAATCTGATAATCCCATACTTTATTGAGCACCTATAAATAAAAATATTTAATATTTATAATATTATGTAAAATGATATATTTATTATCCAATAATAATAATTACTATTAAAATGGAATAGTTATTTTTTAAGTAATTACATTACCATCTAATGATTCTCTTATTTTCTAAATATTTAAGAGATATATTTTTTTTAATTTTCTATATTACAAAATGTACTTGAGTTTAGTTATAGAATTTTTATTACTTCCACCATTTATTAAACAAGTTTAGTGGGTAACAATTTTTTCATTATACAAAACCAAGATAAAAAATAGGCTAACAAATTACTCCAAAAGTGGTTAAGTGATGTAAATATTAGAATCTTTTTATTTAAATTAAATTATTAGTTTATATTTTGAAACTAAATTTATAGTATTATAAAATTTTATATTATACATCATTATAACAGAGTAATCAAGCATTTTTTTACATTGTATAGCTTCATTAAAATCATTTTATTAAAGATTTTATATACTTTAGACATGAAAGGATACACAGAAATTATGCCCTCATCAAATTTTCTTTTATTTATTTTATTATTCATGGAGTAATAAAAAAGCATAGATTACAATGTAATGATAATATAATAATACATTACAATTTATTTCCAAAAACATAAAGAAAAATAACTTAATAATTGAATGGATGATGAAAGGTTAAAGAAATTAAAGAAGATAAAAGGTTTAACTTCAAATGGTTTGGTGTCATCACCAACTAGAGCCTCTTTAATAGTAGTGGCTAGAAAACATAAGTAACTCAAGTTAATGAAATATTTTTAAACTAAAAGAAAAATCCTATAACTCTTTACAATAAAGGAAACCAACTAAAACATAGATTAATATATCAAAATTAGTAAAAGAAACAAATTATTTAGTAACATGGACAATAGCCAAAGATAATTTTCTGCTCCTACTATTACATGCATGGTTCTCATCTTATAAAACTTACTATCACTTATCCTTAGTTTCAGTTTCAAAACTACAATGATGGTGGCAAGCATGTTATTCCAAATTCTAAAGTAAACTAGAGAAAGATTGTTGCTAACCTAAAATTTTAGTCAACTCTTCTAGAGCAAAAGATGATGTGGGAGCAATCTCTTGATGCTACAATAAAACTTGAATTGTCATCAAAGGAAGATTGCTAAATGAAGTTGCTTTGTAGTCATGATAGTCTAACACTTAATTATTTGTAGTAAAATATATTTTGTAATCTTAAACTTATATCTAGATTGTTGAATTGTTTATCGTCAATGAGACAATACAAAGATCAGGAGCTAATTGAAACTATTGCATAATGATTTTAGCTTTAACATTATGTTTATATCTTAAAATCATTTTAGAAAGATTTTTAAATAAAATATTAAAAATTCTCTTTCATCTCGTTCACATGCGCAAATATGAGTAAAAAATAAATATCTTTCTAGAGAATTAGTTAGTAATTCTCGAATAGTTCAATATGTGATTCTCTTTTTAGTATAACATATAATAAATTTGATTAAATCTTATTTTGAAAAGTATATCAAATTATTATCTCAAAAACTCAAATTAGTATTTCTATAAAATGAGAAAACCTAAATGTGATAAAGAAATGCAAACTCTTAAAATTTATAATTCGAGTAATCACTAGTTTACCTCATTTAGCAAATTAGTTGATAATCCTCTTTTATAAGGGAAGAGTCTTCCAAATTTAAATCGAATGATCATGAACATAACTTTTTTAAAATCATTGTGATTTATTTTATATTAAAAGAATAAAAAAATATTATAATTAAAGATTAAGTATCTGACTATAATTTAAATTGACATATATTATTATCACGATTGTACTACATTACTAGACATACTTGCAACAATTAAATTTCTTTTTAGAGTAAAATTTTTGAATCTAAAAATATCAATTTTAAGAATATAAAAAATAATCTAATAAATCAGATATATTAAAAATCCAATATGATATAATTCACATTATATTAAAATACCTTAAAAGTCACTACATTATCGATCTAAACCAAAGGAAGTTAAGTCAAGTATCAGTAAGGAAATTTAAATAAATTTTTAGCAAGGAGTGTTTGATATTTTAGTATTTTGTTTTCTCATCAAAATTTTTTAGCATCGCTTTGTTATTTAATATCGTGTGCTTAAGTACACGAAATTTTTAAATTAAATTTTTAAAAAATAAGTCCTCAAGGTAATCTGATAAGCCCATACTTTATTGAGCACCTATAAATAAAAATATTTAATATTTATACTATTATGTAAAATGATATATTTATTATCCGATAATAATCATTACTATTCGAATGGAATAGTTATCTTTTAAGTAATTACATTACCATCAGATGATTCTTTTATTTTCTAAATATTTAATAGATATGTTATTTTTAGTTTTTTATATTACAAGATGCACTTGAGTTTAGTTATAAAATTTTTATTGCTTCCACCATTTATTAAACCAGGTTAGTGGGTAACAATTTTTTCAATATACAAAACCAAGATAAAAATAGGCTAACAAATTACTCAAAAAGTGGTTAAGAAATGCAAATATTAGAATCTGCATATTGAAATTAAATTATTAGTTTATATTTTTTAAGTAAATTTATAGTATTATAAGATTGGTAATCAGACATAAGGATAATTTTTTTTGAATATTTTATATAAACAGAGATTGGTCCATGGTAAGGTTGGCTAGACCATTACCCATGGCTAAATAAAACTCTAAACAAATATCATCCAAGCATTGGACTTTCTATTCTAGTTGTGTTTGGAGGGCGTATTATGTAAATAAAAACAATTCAAGTGAATGCACAACATAATATAAGATGATTGAATGCAAAAGTTTGAGTATTAGAAAAGTGATATTAAATATAAGAATTTGAATCAAATTAGATAAGCCATATAATATGAGTTCTTAAAGGGGCAAAAAGGACTTCCACTTATGACTATGGTTAAATTGTTGTGTTAACATGTTTTAAGGTGACGTACCTGAAAGTAACACTATAGGAAGATCCATTTAATAACAATCTCAAGAACATTATAATACTAACGGCTCTCAAGACATCATGCAATGATGATCTCCATCCTAACTAGAACCCCCTGCCTCCCCTCTCAAACCCGTTGGTACAAATATTTATAAAATATGTGCTATAATGTACACTTTTTCCTATGTCTCATATATCAAATTATTTTTGATATACACATATATATTTTTATTTTCTAAATAATAAATCATGGTATCATTTAAGAATTATTTTTGAAATATAATATTATATAATCGAGTAATCAAGAATTTTCTTAGATTATATAGTTTCATTAAAATCATTTTATTGAAAGCATTATACACTTTAGATATGAAAGGATACACAAAAATTATGCCCTTATCAAATTTTCATATATTTATTTTTTATTATTTATGGAGTAATAACAAAGCATAGGCTATAATCTAATGATAATATAATAATACATTATAATTTATTTCTAAAAATATAAAGAAAAATAACTTAATAATTGAATGGGTGATAAGGAGGGTAAACACATTAAGGGCAGGCGAGAAGATAAAAGGTTTAACTTCAAATGGTTCGCTGTCATCACCAACTAGAGCCTCTTTGATAGCAGTAACTCCGGTTAATAAAATATTCTTAAACTAAAAAAATCATAAAAATCTTTACAATAAAGGAAACCAACTAAAATATGGATTAATATTTCAAAATTAATAGAAGAAACAAATTGTTTAGTAATATGGACAATAGCCAAAGATAATTTTCTACTCTTACTATTATATGCACGGTTCTTATCTTATAAAACTTACTATCACTTATCCTTAGTCTCAGTTTCAAAACTACAATGATGGTAGTAAGCATGTTATTCCAAATTCTAAAGGCAATTAGAGAAAAATTATTGCTGACCTAAAATTTTAATCAAATCTTCTAGCGCAAAAGATGATATGGGAGCAATCTCTTCAGATGCTATAATAGAAACTTGAATTGTCATCAAAAGAAGGAAGATTGTGAGGCTGACGAGGAGTTGCCTTGTAGTCATGATAGTCTAACACTTAATTATTTGTAGTAAAATAGATTTTAAATTCTTAAACTTATATCTGGATTATTGTTTATCGTCACTGAGACAATATAAAGATCGGGAGCTAATTGAAACTGTTGCATAATGGTTTTAGATTTAATACTGACTTTGTTCTACTAGAAACTTAAATCTCCATTATATATGCCAAATTGCCTTATAAGACAATAACATATTTTATAATAAAAAATATACATAAACTGAACAAGAAAATGTAACCCAAATAATCTTTATTATATAAAATTATCATTAGCTTTTAGCATTATACTTATATCTTAAAATTACTTTAGGGAGAATTTTAAATAATATATTAAAAATTCTCTTTCATCTCTTTCTCATGCACAAATATGAGTAAAAAATGAATGAGAATCTTTCTAGTGAATTAGTTAGTAATTCTCAAATAATTCAATTTGTGCTACTCTTTTTGATATAACATAAAACAAATATGATTAAATCTTATTTTAAAAAGTATATCAAATTATTATCTTGAAACCCTAAATTAGTATTCATATACAATGAGAAAACCTAAATGTGATAAAGAAATGAAAATTCTAAAAATTTATAATTCGAGTAATCACTTGGTTACCTCATTTAGTAAATTAGTTGATAATCCTCTTTTACAAGATAAGATTCTTTCAAATTTAAATCAAATGATCATTAACACAACGTTTTTAAAGCCATTATTATTTATTTTATGTTAAAAGAATAAAATATTATAATTAAAGTTTAAGTATCTGACTATAATTTGCATCGACATATATTGTTATCATGATTGTACTAAATTACTAGACATACTTGTGGCAATTAAATTTCTTTTTAGTGTAAAATTTTTGAATCTATAAATATCAATTTTAAGAATAGATTATATAAAAAATAATCTAATAAATCAGACATACTAAAAATCTAGTATGATATAATTCACTTTATATTAAAATATCTTAAACTTTTATATCTTTTTAATACACATTAAACTGTCATTATATTATCAATCTAAACCAAAGTAAGTTAAGCCAAATATCGGTAAAGAAATTTTAATAAATTTTTACAAATTGTATTTGATATTTTAGTATATTGTTTTCTCATCAAAATTTTCGAGCATCACTTTGTTATTTAATATCGTGTGCTTAAGTACACTAAATATTTAAATTAACTTTTTAAAAAATAAGTCCTCAAGGTTAATCTGATAAGCGCATACTTTATTGAGCACCTATAAATAAAAATATTTCATATTAATACTATTATGTAAAATGATATATTTATTATCCAATAATAATAATTACTATTCGAATGGAATAGTTATCTTTTAAGCAATTACATTACCATATGATGGTTCTTTTATTTTTTACTTTACAAAACCAAGATAAAAAAATAGGCCAACAAATTACTCCAAAAGTGGTTAGTTGATGTAAATATTAGAATTTTCATATTGAAATTAAATTATTAGTTTATATTTTTTGAAGTAAATTTATAGTACTATAAATTTTTATATTATACATCATTACATTTTTATAAATATTTAAAATATTTATTATTTTTCATTAAAAAAATTTTTCCTTCCTTGATCACTTTATATTTAATATTTAGATAATTATTTATGTCATAAGATCATATACAATATCATATCTAAAAAAAATATGATAAGATACATAACTTAGTAATAGATATGATATCTTCTGATATGGTAGAATTTATAAAGTTAAAACGAAGGTCGTGACATGCTTAGTCGAGTCTGCACCACTATTAAATATCTCTAAGATTAGTAATCAAACATAAGGATAAATTTTTTTAATATTAGAATCTTCATATTTAAATTAAATTATTAGTTTATATTTTTTGAAGTAAATTTATAGTATTACAAAATTTTAAATTATACATCATTTTATTTATGTAAATATCTAAAATACTTTTTCTTTTTTAAAAAAGATTTTTTTTCTTTCCTTCACATCACCTTAAATTCATCACGTTATATTTAATATTTAGATAATTATTTATGTTATAACATCATACATAATATCATAATTTAAAAAATATATGATAAGATCCATATATTAATAATAGATAGCATATCATATGATATAAATTTATATATTTAAAAGGAAGGTCGGGACATGTTTAATCGAGTATGCACCACGATTAAATATCTCCAAGATTGGTAATAAACATAAGAAAAAATTCTTTTGTATATTTTATATAAACGGAGATTGGCCCATGGTAAGGTTGGCTAGACCATTACCCATGGTTAAATAAAACTCTAAACAACTATCTTCTAAGCATTAGTCTTTCTATTGTAGTTGTAATTGGAGGGCGTATTATGTGAATATACAACAATTTAAGTGAATGCACAACATAATATAAGATAATTGAATGCAAAATTTTGAGCATTAGAAAAGTAATATTAAACATCAAAATTTGAATCAAATTAGATGAGCCATATAATATAAGTTCTAAAAGGAGCAAAAAGGGCTTACTCTTACAACTATAGTTAACTTGTTGTGTTAACATACTTTAAGGTGACATAACTTAGAGTAACACTGCAGGAAGATCCCTTCAATAACAATTTCAAGAATCTTATAATACTGACGGCTCTCAAGACATCATGTAATAATAATCTTCATCCTAACTAGTGCCCCCTGCCTTCCCTCTCAAACCCTTTAGTACAAATATTTATAAAATATGTGTTATTGTGTACACTTTTTCCTATGTCTCATATATCAAATTATTTTATATATATATATTATTTTTTGTTTTCTAGATAATAAATCGTGGTATCATTCAAGAATCATCTTTGAAATATAATATTATATAACAGAGTAATCAAGCGTTTTCTTAGATTGTATAGTTTAATTAAAATTATTTTATTAAAGATTTTATACACTTTAGACATGAAAGGATACACAAAAATTATGACCTTATCAAAATTTCTTTTATTTATGTTTTATTATTCATGGACTAATAAAAAAGCATAGGATACAATACAATGATAATATATTAATACATTATAATTTATTTCCAAAAATATAAAAAATAACTTAATAATTGAATGGATGATGAGGAGGGTAAACAGGTTTAAGGGCAGGTGAGAAGATAAAAGGTTTAACTTCAAATGGTTTACTGTCATCATCAACTAGAGCCACTTTGATAGCAGTGGCTAAAAAACATAAGTAACTCAAGTTAATGAAATATTTTTAAACTAAAAGAAAAATCATATAAATCTTTACAATAAAGGAAACCAACTAAAACATAGATTAATATATCAAAATTAATAAAAGAAATAAATTATTTAGTAACATGGACAATAGCAAAAGATAATTTTCTACTCCAACTATTACATGCATGTTTCTCATCTTATAAAACTTACTATCACTTATCTTTAGTTTCAGTTTTAAAACTACAATGATGGTAGCAAGCATGTTATTCCAAATTCTAAAGGCAACTAGAGAAAGATTGTTGCTGACCTAAAATTTTAGTCAACTCTTCTAGAGCAAAAGATGATGTGGGAACAATCTCTTCAGATGCTACAATAAAAACTTGAATTGTCATCAAGAGAAGGAAGATTGCTAGGCTGACGAGGAGTTGCTTTGTAATCATGATAGTCTAACACTTAATTATTTATAGTAAAATAGATTTTGTAATCTTAAACTTATATCTGGATTGCTGAATTGTTTATCGTCAATGAGACAATATAAAGATCGGGAGCTAATTGAAACTGTTGCATAATGGTTTTAGCTTTAATACTGACTTTGTTATACTAGAAACTTAAATTTTTGTTGTATATGCCAAATTGCCTTATAAGAGAATAATATATTTTATAATAAAACAATATAGACAAACTGAACAAGAAAATGTAACCCTAATACTCTTTATTATATAAAAGTAGTATTCACTTTTAACATTATGTTTATATCTTAAAATCACTTTAGGAAGATTTTTAAATAACATATTAAAAATACTCTTTCATCTCTCTTATGTGCATAAATATGAGTAAAAAATAAATATATTTTTAAAGAATTAGTTAGTAATTCTCGAATAATTCAATATGTCATACTTTTTTTGTATAACATATAACAAATTTGATTAAATCTTATTTTGAAAATTACATCAAATTATTATCTCGAAAACTCAAATTAATATTTTTATACAATGAGAAAACCTAAATGTGATAAAGAATATAAAAATATCGATTTTAAGAATAGATTATATAAAAAATAATCTAATAAATCAGATATATTAAAAATCTAGTGTGATATAATTCATATTATATTAGAATACCTTAAATTTTAATATGTTTTTATTACCCATCAAACTGTCACTATATTATCGATCTAAACCAAAGGAAATTAAGCCAAATATCGGTCAGAAAATTTTAATAAATTTTTAGCAAATAGTGTTTGATATTTTAGTATTTTCTTTTCTCATCAAAATTTTCGAGCATCGCTTTGTTATTTAATATCATGTGCTTAAGTACACTAAATATTTAAATTAACTTTTAAAAAAAGGAGTCCTTAAGGTTAATCTGATAAGTGCATATTTTATTGAACACCTATAAATAAAAATATTTCATATTTATACTATTATATAAAATGATATGTTTATTATCCGATAATAATAACTAATATTCGAATGGAATAGTTATCTTTCAATCAACTACATTACCATCGGATGATCCTCTTATTTGCTAAATATTTAATAGATATGTTATTTTGAGTTTTCTATATTATAGGATGCACTTGAGTTTAGTTATAGAATTTTTATTTCTTGCACTATTTGATTAAACAAGGTTAGTGTATAAAAATTTTTTTACTTTACAAAACCAAGATAAAAAATAGGCTAACAAATTACTCCAAAAATGGTTAAGTGATGTAAATATTAGAATTTTTATATTTTATATTTTTTGAAGTAAATTTATAGTATTATAAAATTTTATATTATATATCATTGCATTTGTGTAAATATCTAAAATATTTTTTATTTTTCATAAAAAATTCTTTTCCTTACTTGATATCAACTGGAATTCATCACTTTATATTTAATATTAAAATAATTATTTATGTCGTAATATCATACACAATGTTATATCTAAAAAAATATGATAAGATATATAACTTAGTAATAAACACTATATCTTCTGAGATGATAGAATTTATATAGTTAAAACAAAGGTCATGACATATTTAGTCGAGTTTGCATCACTATTAAATATCTCTAACATTGGTAATCAAACATAAGGATAAATTTATTTAATATTAGAATCTTCATATTTAAAAATTAAATTATTAGTTTATATTTTTTAAAACAAATTTATAGTATTATAAAATTTTAAATTATACATCATTGTAATTGTGTAAATATCTAAAATATTTTTTATTTTTAAAGAATCTTTTCTTTCCTTGACATCACCTTAAATTCATCACATTATATTTAATATTTAGATAATTACTTATTTTATAACATCATACATTATATTATATCTTAAAAAAATATATGGTAAGATCAATATATTAGCAATAGATAGCACATCGTATGAAATGTTAGAATTTATATATTTAAAAGGAAGTTCAAGACATATTTAGTCGAGTCTGTACCACTATTAAATATCTCCAAGATTGGTAATCAAACATAAGGATTTATATAAACGAAGATTAGGGCATGGTAAGGTTGGCTAGACCATTACCCATGGCTATATAAAACTCTAAACAAATATCTTATAAGCATTGGTTTTTCTATTGTAGTTGTGTGTGGAGGGCGTATTACGTGAATACATAACAATTAAATGCACAACATAATATAAGACGATTGAATGCAAAAGTTTGAGTATTAGAAAAGTGATATTAAATATCATAATTTAAATCAAATTAGATAAGCATATAATATGAGTTCTAAAAGGGGCAAAAAGGATTTCCTCTTATGACTATGGTTAACTTGTTGTGTTAATATGTTTTAAGGTGACGTACCTTAAAGTAACACTACAGTAAGATCCCTTTAATAACAATCTTAAGAACCTTATAATACTGATGACTCTCAAGACATCATGCAATGATGATCTCCATCCTGACTAGTGCCCCCTGCCTCCCCTCTCAAACCCGTTGGTACAAATATTTATAAAATATATGCAATTATGTACACTTTTTCCTATCTCTCATATATCAAATTATTTTTGCTATACACATATATATTTTTGTTTTCTAGATAATAAATTATGGTATTATTCAAGAATCATCTTTGAAATATAATATTATATAATTGAGTAATTAAGTGTTTTCTTAGATTGTATAGTTTCATTAATATTAATTTATTGAAGGTATTATATACTTTAGACATTAACGGATATACAAAAATTATGCACTTATCAAATTTTTTTATTTCCTTTTTATTATTCATGAGTAAAAAATAAACAAAAGTTATGCTAATTGAAACTATTGCATAATGGTTTTAGATTTAATACTGAGTTTGTTCTACTAGAAACTTAAATCTTCATTGTATATGCCAAATTACCTTATAAGATAATAACATATTTTATAATAAAAAATATACATAAACTGAACAAGAAAATATAACCCTAATACTCTTTATTATATAAAAGTATCATTAACTTTTAGCATTATACTTATATCTTAAAATAACTTTAGGATGATTTTTAAATAATATATTAAAAATTCTCTTTCATCTCTTTCTCGTGCACAAATATGAGTAAAAAATGAATGATTAGTTAGTAATTCTTAAATAATTCAATATATGATACTCTTTTCGATATAACATATAACAAATATTATTAAATCTTATTTTGAAGAGTATATCAAATTATTATCTCGAATCCCTAAATTAGTATTCCAATACAATGAGAAAACCTAATGTGATTAAAAATAGAAACTCTAAAAATTTATAATTCGAGTAATCACTAGTTTGTCTCATTTAGCAAATTAGTTGATAATCCTTTTTTACAAGATATGATTCTTCCAAATTTAAATCAAAAAATAATTAACATAACATTTTTAAAGTAATTGTTATTTATTTTATTTTAAAAGAATAAAATATTATAATTAAAGATTAAGTATCTCACTATAATTTGAATCGACATATATTGTTATCATGATTGTATTAAATTACTAGACATAATTGTAACAATTAAATTTCTTTTTAGTGTAAAATTTTTGAATCTATAAATATCAATTTTAAGAATAGATTGTAAAAAAATAATCTAGTAAATCAAACATATTAAAAATCTAGTATGATATAATTCACATTATATTAAAATACCTTAAATTTATATATATTTTTAATACGCATCAAACTGTCATTATATTATCGATCTAAACCATAGGATGTTAAGCCAAGTATCAGTAAAGAAATTTTAATAAATTTTTAGCAAAGAGTGTTTCATATTTAGTATTTTGTTTTCTTATCAAAATTTTCGAGCATTACTTTGTTATTTAATATCGTGTGCTTAAGTACACTAAATATTTAAATTAACTTTTAAAAAAATAAGTCCTCAAGGTTAATCTAATAAGCGCATACTTTATTGAGCACCAATAAATAAAAATATTTCAAAATATTTCTTATCCATAATAATAATTAATATTCGAATGGAATAGTTATCTTTTAAGATTGGTAATTAATAGTCGAGTCTACATCACCATTAAATATCTCTAAGATTGGTAATCAATTATAAGGATAATTTTTTTAATATTAAAATCTTCATATTTAAATTAAATTATTAGTTTATATTTTTTGAAGTAAATTTATAGTATTATAAAATTTTAAATTATACATTTTTATTTATGTAAATATCTAAAATACCTTTTATTTTTTAAAAAATATTTTTTGCTTTCCTTGACATCACCTTAAATTCATCACATTATATTTAATATTTAGATAATTATTTATGTTATAACATCATACATTATATCATATCTTAAAAAATATATGATAAGATCCTTATATTAGTAATAGATAGCATATCATATGATATGCTAGAATTTATATATTTAAAATGAAGTTTAAAACATGTTTAGTCGAGTCTGCACCATCATTAAATATCTCCAAGTTTTTTAATCAAACATAATGATAAATTCTTTTCAATATTTTATATAAACGGAGATTGGCCCTTTGTAAGGTTGGCTAGACCATTACCCCTGGCTAAATAAAACTCTAAACAAATATCTTATAAGCATTGGTCTTTCTATTATAGTTGTGTGTGAAGGGCGTATTATGTGAATACATGACAAGTCAAGTGAATGCACAATATAATATAAGATGATTGAATGCAAAAGTTTGAGCATTAGAAAAGTGATATTAAATATAAGAATTTAAATCAAATTAGATAAGCAATATAATATGAGTTCTAAAAGAGGCAAAAAGGACTTCCTCTTATGACTATGGTTAACTTGTGTTAGCATGCTTTAAGGTGACGTACCTTAGAGTAACATTATAGGAAGATCCCTTCAATAACAATCTCAAGAGTCTTACAATACTGACAGCTCTCAAGACATCATACAATAATGATCTTCATCCTGACTAGTGTCCCCTACCTCCCCTCTCAAACCCGTTGGTACAAATATTATGTGCTATTGTGTACACTTTTTCCTATGTCTCATATATCAAATTCTTTTTGATATACACATATATATATTTTTTTAGATCATAAATCATGATATCATTCAAAAATCATCTTTGAAATATAATATTATGTAACCAAGTAATCAATCATTTTCTTAGATTATATAGTTTCATTATAATCATTTTATTGAAAGCTTTATACGCTTTAGATATGAAAGGATACACAAAAATTATGCCCATATCAAAGTTTTTTTTATTTATTTTTTATTATTCATAGAGTAATAACAAAGCATAGGACACAATGTAATGATAATATAATAATACATTAAAATTTATTTCCAAAAATATAAATGAAAATAACTTAATAATTGAATGGGTGATGAGGAGGGTAAATAGGTTTAAGGGCAGGCGAGAAGATAAAAGGTTTAACTTCAAATGGTTCACTGCCATCCCAACTAGAGCCTCGTTGATAGCAATGGCTAAAAAACATAAGTAACTCAAGTTAATGAAATATTTTTAAACTAAAAAAAATCATATAAATCTTTACAATAAAGGAAACCAACTAAAACATAGATTAGTATATCAAAATTAATAAAAGAAACAAATTGTTTAGTATATGTACAATAGCCAAATATAATTTTCTACTCCTACTATTACATGCATGGTTCTCATCTTATAAAACTTGCTATTACTTATTTTTAGTTTCAGTTTCAAAACTACAATAATGGTAGCAAGCATGTTATTCCAAATTCTAAAGGCAATTGGAGAAAAATTATTGCTGACCTAAAATTTTAGTCAACTCTTCTAGAGCAAACGATGATTTGGGAGTAATCTCTTCCCATGCTACAATAGAAACTTCTATTGTCATCAAAAGAAGGAAGATTACTAGGCTAACGAGGAATTGCTTTGTAGTCATGATAGTCTAACACTTAATTATTTGTACTGAAATGGATTTTGTAATCTTAAACTTATATCTGGATTATTGAATTGTTATCGTCAATGAGACAATATAAAGATTGGAAGCTAATTGAAACTATTGCATAATAGTTTTAGCTTTAACAATGACTTTGTTCTACTAGAAACATAAATCTTCATTGTATATGCCTAATTACCTTATAAGGGAATAACTTATTTTATAATAAAATAATATAGACAAACTAAACATGAAAATGTAACCGTAATACTCTTTATTATATAAAAGTATCATTAGCTTTTAACATTATGTTTATATCTTAAAATCACTTTAGAAAGATTTTTAAATAAAATATTAAAAATTCTCTTTCATCTCTTTCACATGCACAAATATGAGTAAAAAATGAATGAGTATATTTCTAGAGAATTAGTTAGTAATTTTCGAATAATTCAATATGTGATACTCTTTTTGTTATAACATAGAACAAATTTGATTAAATCTTATTTTGAAAAGTACATCAAATTATTACCTCGAAAACTCAAATTAGTATTTCTATACAATGAGAAAACCTAAATGTGATAAAAAATACAAACTCTTAAAATTTATAATTCGAGCAATCATCAGTTTGCCTCATTTAGCAAATTAGTTAATAATCATTTTTTATAAGGTAAGAGTCTTCCAAATTTAAATCAAATGATCATTAATATAACCTTTTTGAAGCCATTATTATTTATTTTATATTAAAGTATAAAATATTATAATTAAAAATTAAATATCTGACTATAATTTGAATCGACATATATTATTATCATGATTGTACTACATTACTAGACATACTTGCAATAATTAAATTTCTTTTTAAAGTAAAATTTTTTAATCTAAAACTATCGATTTTAAGAATAGATTATATAAAAAATAATCAAATAAATCAGACATATTAAAAATGTAGTATGATATAATTCAGATTATATTAGAATATCTTAAACTTTAATATATTTTTAATACGCATCAAACTGTCACTATATTATTGATCTAAACCAAAGGAAGTTAAGCTAAGTATCGGTAAAGAAATTTTAAAAAAATTTTAGCAAAGAGAGTTTCATATTTTAGTATTTTGTTTTCTTATCAAAATTTTTGAACATTACTTTGTTATTTAATATCGTGTGCTTAAGTACACTAAATATTTAAATTAACTTTTAAAAAAATAAGTCCTTAAGGTTATCTAATAAGCGCATACTTTATTGAGCACCAATAAATGAAAATATTTCATATTTATACTATTATGTAAAATGATATATTTCTTATCCGATAATAATAATTAATATTCGAATGAAATAGTTATTTTTTAAGATTGGTAATTAATAGTCGAGTCTACATCACTATTAAATATCTCTAAGATTGGTAATCAATTAATAGTCAAGTCTACATCACCATCAACTTGAATTCATCACTTTATATTTAATATTAAAATAATTATTTATGTTGTAAGATCATACACAATGTTATATCTAAAAAAATATGATAAAATATATAACTTAGTAATAAACACTGTATCTTCTGAGATGGTAGAATTTATATAGTTAAAAAGAATATCGTGACATATCTAGTCGAGTTTGCATCACTATTAAATATCTCTAACATTGGTAATCAAACATAAGGATAAATTTATTTAATATTAGAATCTTCATATTTAAAAATTAAATTATTAGTTTATATTTTTTAAAACAAATTTATAGTATTATAAAATTTTAAATTATACATCATTGTAATTATGTAAATATCTAAAATATTTTTATTTTTAAAGAATCTTTTCTTTCCTTGACATCACCTTAAATTCATTACATTATATTTAATATTTAGATAATTATTTATTTTATAACATCATATATTATATCATATCTTAAAAAAATATATGGTAAGATCCATATATTAGCAATAGATAGCACATCGTATGAAATGTTAGAATTTATATATTTAAAAGAAAGTTCAAGACATGTTTAGTCGAGTCTGTACCACTATTAAATATCTTCAAGATTGGTAATCAAACATAAGGATTTATATAAACGAAGATTGGCCCATGGTAAGGTTGGCTAGACCATTACCCATGGCTATATAAAACTCTAAACAAATATCTTATAAGCATTGGTTTTTCTATTGTAGTTGTGTGTGGAGGGCGTATTACGTGAATACATAACAATTCAAGTGAATGCACAACATAATATAAGATGATTGAATGTAAAAGTTTGAGCATTAGAAAAGTCATATTAAATATCAGAATTTGAATTAAATTATATAAACCATATAATGTGAGTTCTAAAAGGGGCAAAAAGGACTTCCTCTTATGACTATGGTTAATTTGTTGTGTTAACATGCTTTAATGTAACGTACCTTAGAATAACACTACAGGAAGATCTCTTTAATAACAATCTCAAGAGTCTTACAATACTGACGGCTCTGAAGACATTATGCAATGATGATCTCCATCCTGACTAGTGCCCCCTGCCTCCCCTCTCAAACCTGTTAGTATAAATATATACAAAATATGTGCTATTGTGTACACTTTTTCCTATGTCAAATATATCAAATTATTTTTGATATACACATATATATTTTTATTTTCTAGATAATAAATCATGATATCATTCAAAAATCATCTTTGAAATATAATATTATGTAACCGAGTAATCAAGTGTTTTATTAGATTATATAGTTTCATTAAAATCATTTTATTGAAGGTTTTATACACTTAAGATATGAGAGGATACATAAAAACTATACCTTTATCAAAAAAAAATTTTTATTTTTTATTATTTATGGAGTAACAACAAAGCATAAGATATAATGTAATGATAATATAATAATATATTAAAATTTATTTCAAAAATATAAAGAAAAATAACTTAACAATTGAATGGATGATGAGGAGGGTAAACAGTTTTAAGGGCAAGCAAGAAGATAAAAGGTTTAACTTCAAATGGTTCGCTGTCATCACCAACTAGAGCCTCTTTGATAGTAGTGGCTAAAAAACATAAGTAACTCAAGTTAATAAAATATTTTTAAACTAAAAATTATATAAATCTTTACAATAAAGAAAACTAACTAAAACATAAATTAATATATCAAAATTAATAAAATAAATAAATTATTTAGTAACATGGACAATAGCCAAAGATAATTTTCTACTCCTACTATTACATACATGGTTCTCATCTTATAAAACCTACTATCACTTATCCTTAGTTTCAGTTTCAAAATTACAATGATGGTAGCAAGCATGTTATTTCAAATTCTAAAGGCAATTGGAGAAAAATTATTAATGAACTAAAATTTTAGTCAACTATTCTAGAGCAAAAGATAATATAGGAGCAATCTCTTCAGATGCTACAATAGAAACTTGAATAGTCATCAAAAGAAGGAAGATTGCTAGGTTGATGAGGAGTTGCTTTATAGTCATGATAGTCAAACACTTAATTATTTGTACTAAATTAGATTTTGCAATCTTAAACTTATATCTGGATTATTGAATTGTTTATCATTCATGAGATAATATAATAATCGAGAGCTAATTTAGACTGTTACATAATGGTTTTAGCTTTAACAATGTCTTTGTTCTACTAGAAAAAAAAATCTTTATTGTATATACCAAATTACCTTATAAGAGGTAAAATTTTGAATCAAATTAGATGAGCCATATAATATGAGTTCTAAAAGGAATAGTTATCTTTTAAGCAATTACATTACCATATGATGATTCTCTTATTTTCTACATATTTAAAAGATATGTTATTTTTAATTTTCTATATTACAAGATGCACTTGAGTTTAGTTATAGAATTTTTATTTCTTGCACCATTTAATTAAACCAGGTTAGTGGATAACAATTTTTTTACTTTACAAAACCAAGATAAAGAAATAGGCTAACAAATTACTCCAAAAGTGGTTAAGTGATGTATATATTAGAATCTTCATATTGAAATTAAATTATTAGTTTATATTTTTTGAAGTAAATTTATAATATTATAAATTTTTATATTATACATCATTGTATTTTTGTAAATATCTAAAATATTTTTTATTTTTCATTAAAGATTCTTTTCCTTCCTTGACATTACCTTGAATTCATCGCTTTATGTTTAATATTTAGATAATTATTTATGTCATAAGATCATACACAATATCATATCTAAAAAAAATATCATAAGATACATAACTTAGTAATAAATATGATATCTTCTGATATGGTATAGTTAACACGAAGTTCGTGACATGTTTAGTCAAGTATGCACCACCATTAAATATATCTAAGATTGGTAACCAAACATAAGGATAATTTTTTAATATTAGAATCTTAATATTTAAATTAAATTATTAGTTTATATTTTTTTTGAAGTAAATTTATAGTATTATAAAATTTTAAATTATACATCATTGTATTTATGTAAATATCTAAAATATTTTTTATTTTTTAAAAAAGATTTTTTTCTTTCCTTGACATCACCTTAAAGTCGTCACATTATATTTAATATTTAGATAATTATTTATGTTATAACATCATACATAATATCATAACTTAAAAAAATATATGATAAGATCCATATATTAGTAATAGATAGCATATCATATGATATACCACCATTAAATATCTCCAAGATTGGTAATAAACATAAGAAAAGATTCTTTTGAATATTTTATATAAACGAAGATTGGCCCATGGTAAGGTTGGCTAGACTATTACCCATGGTTAAATAAAACTCTAAACAAATATCATCTAAGCATTAGTCTTTCTATTGTAGTTGTGTTTGGAGGGCGTATTATGTGAATATACAATAATTTAAGTGAATGCACAACATAATATAAGATAATTGAATGCAAAAGTTTGAGTATTAGAAAATTGATATTAAACATCAGAATTTGAATCAAATTAGATGAGCCATATAATATAAGTTCTAAAAGGGGCAAAAAGGACTTCCTCTTATAACTATGGTTAACTTGTTGTGTTAACATGCTTTAAGGTGACATACCTTAAAGTAACACTATTTTAGTATTTTAATAAATTTAAGCCAAATATCGGTAAGGAAATTTTAATAAATTTTTAGGAAGGAGTGTTTGATATTTTAGTATTTTATTTTCATATCAAAATTTTCGAGCATCACTTTGTTATTTAATATCATGTGCTTAAGTATACTAAATTTTTAAATTAACTTTTTAAAAAAGGAGTCCTCAAGGTTAGTTTGATAAGCGCATATTTTATTAAGCACCTATAAATGAAAATATTTCAGATTTATACTATTATGTAAAATGATATATTTATTATCCGATAATAATAACTAATATTCGAATGGAATTGTTATCTTTTAAACAATTACATTACCATCTGATGATTCTCTTATTTTCTAAATATTTAATAGATATGTTATTTTTAGTTTTTTATATTATAAGATGCACTTGAGTTTAATTATAGAATTTTTATTGTATAAATAAAATTCTAAACAAATATGTTATAAGCATTGGTATTTCTATTGTAGTTGTGTGTGGAGGGCGTATTATGTGAATACACAATAATTCAAATGAATGCACCACATAATATAAGATGATTGAATGAAAAAGTTTGAGCATTAAAAAAGTGATATTAAATATCAGAATTTGAATCAAATTAGATAATTCAAGTGAATGCACCACATAATATAAGATGATTGAATGCAAAAGTTTGAGCATTAGAAAATTGATATTAAATATCAGAATTTGAATCAAATTAGATAAGCCATATAATATGAGTTTTAAAAGGGGCAAAAAGGATTTCCTCTTATAACTATGGTTAACTTGTTGAGTTAACATGCTTTAAGGTGACGTACCTTAGAGTAACACTACAGAAAGATCCCTTTAATACCAATCTCAAGAACCTTATAATACTGACGGCTCTTAAGACATCATGCAATGATGATCTCCATCCTGACTAGTGCCCCCTGCTTCCCCTCTCAAAACCATTGGTACAAATATTTACAAAACATGTGTTATTGGGTACACTTTTTCCTATGTCTCATATATCAAATTATTTTTGATATACACATATATATTTTTATTTTCTAGATAATAAATCATGGTATCATTCAAGAATCATCTTTAAAATATAATATTACATAACCGAGTAATCAAGCATTTTCTTACATTGTATAATTTCATTAAAATCATTTTATTGAAGGCTTTATACACTTTAGATATGAAAGGATACACAAAAATAATGCCCTTATCAAATTTTTGTTTATTTATTTTTTATTATTCATGGAGTAATAACAAAGCATATTATAAAATATAATGATAATATAATAATACATTAAAATTTATTTCAAAAAATATAAAGAAAAATAACTTAATAGTTGAATGGGTGATGAGGACGGTAAACAGGTTTAAGAGGCAAAATTTTGAATCAAATTAGATGAGCCATATAATATGAGTTCTAAAAGGGGTAAAAAGGACTTCCTCTTATGACTATTGTTAACTTGTTGTGTTAACATACTTTAAGGTGATGTACCTTAGAGTAGTACTACAGGAAGATCCCTTCAATAACAATCTCAAGAACTTTACAATACTGACACCTCTCAAGACATCATGCAATGATGATCTCCATCCTGACTAGTGCCCCCTGCCTCGCCTCTCAAACTCTTTAGTACAAATATTTACAAAATATGTGCTATTATGTACATTTTTTCCAATGTCTCATATATCAAATTATTTTTGATATACACATATATATTTTTGTTTTCTAGATAATAAATCATGGTATTATTTAAGAATCATCTTTGAAATATAATATTATATAACAGAGTAATCAAGCATTTTCTAGATTGTATAGTTTCATTAAAATCATTTTATTGAAGGATTTATACACTTTAGACATGAAATGATACACAAAAATTATGCCCTTATCAAATTTTTTTATTTATATTTTATTATTCATGGAGTAATAACAAAGCATAGGATACAATGTAATGATAATATAATAATACATTATAATTTATTTCAAAAAATATAAAGAAAAATAACTTAATAATTGAATGGGTGATGAGGAGGGTAAACAGGTTTAAGGGCAGGCGAGAAGATAAAAGGTTTAGCTTCAAATGGTTCGCTGCCATCACCAACTAGAGTCTCTTTGATAGTAGTGGCTAAAAAACATAAGTAACTCAAGTTAATGAAATATTTTTAAACTAAAAAAAATCATATAATTCTTTACAATAAAGGAAACCAACAAAAACGTAGATTAATATATCAAAATTAATAAAAAACAAATTATTTAGTAACATGAACAATAGCCAAAGATAATTTTCTACCCCTACTATTACATGCATGGTTCTGATCTTATAAAACTTGCTATCACTTATCCTTTGTTTCAGTTTCAAAACTATAATGATGGTAGCAAGCATATTATTCCAAATTCTAAAGGCAATTGGAGAAAGATTGTTGCTGACCTAAAATTTTAGTTAACTCTTCTAGAGCAAAAGATGATTTGGGAGCAATCTCTTTAGATGCTATAATAGAAACTTGAATTGTCATCAAAAGAAGAAAGATTGCTAGGCTGACGAGGAGTTGCTTTGTAGTCATGATAGTCTAACACTTAATTATTTGTAGTAAAATAGATTTTACAATCTCAAACTTATATCTAGATTGTTGAATTATTTATCGTCAATGAGACAATATAAATATCGGGAGCTAATTGAAACTGTTGCATAATGGTTTTAGTTTTAACACTAACTTTTTCTACTAGAAACTTAAATCTTCATTGTATATGTCAAATTGCCTTATAACAGAATAACGTATTTCATAATAAAAAAATATAGACAAACTGAACAAGAAAGTATAACCCTAATACTCTTTATTATATAAAAGTATCATTGGCTTTTAACATTATGCTTATATCTTAAAATCACTTTAGGAAGATTTTTAAAAAAAACATTAAAAATTCTCTTTCATCTCTTTCACATACAAAATATGAGTTAAAAAATGAATGAGTATCTTTCTAGAAAATTAGTTAGTAATTCTCGAATAATTCAATATGTGATATTTTTTTAATATAACATATAATAAATTTGATTAAAATAATAAAATATTATAATTAAAGATTAAGTATCTGACTATAATTTGAATCGACATATATTGTTATCACGATTGTACTACATTACTAGACATATTTCTATTATAGTTATGTGTGATGGGCGTATTATGTGAATACACAACAATTCAAGTGAATGCACAACATAATATAAGATGATTCAATGCAAAAGTTTGAGCATTAGAAAAGTTATATTAAACATCAGAATTTGAATCAAATTAGATAAGCCATATAATATGAGCTCTAAAAGGGGCAAAAACGACTTCCTCTTATGACTATGATTAACTTGTTGTTTTAACATGCTTTAAGGTGACGTATCTTAGAGTAATACTACAGGAAGATCCCTTCGATAACAATCTCAAGAATCTTACAATACTGACGGCTCTAAAAACATCATGCAATGATGATCTCCATCCTTACTAGTGCCCCCTGCCTCCCCTCTCAAACTCGTTGGTATAAATATTTACAAAATATGTACTATTGTGTACATTTTTTCCTATGTCTCATATATCAAATTATTTTTTATATACACATATATATTTTTATTTCCAAGAAAATAAATCATGAATATCATTCAAGAATTATCTTTGAAATATAATATTATATAAAAGAGTAATCAAGCATTTTTCTAGATTATATAATATCATT
Organism: Ensete glaucum; assembly: GCA_021527575.1. Lineage (NCBI taxonomy): Eukaryota > Viridiplantae > Streptophyta > Magnoliopsida > Zingiberales > Musaceae > Ensete > Ensete glaucum. Next base: position 39,046,485 of record CM038552.1, read on the forward strand.
AAAATCATTTTATTGAAGGTATTATACACTTTAGACATGAAAGGATACACAAAAATATGCCATTATCAAATTTTCTTTTATTTATTTTTTATTATTCATGGAGTAATAACAAAGCATATGATACAATGTAATGATAATATAATAATGCATTACAATTTATTTTCAAAAATATAGAAAATAACTTAATAATTAAATGGGTGATGAGGAGGGTAAAGAAGTTTAAGGGCAAGTGAGAAGATAAAAGGTTTAACTTCAAATGGTTCACTGTCATCACCAACTAGAGCCTCTTTGATAGTAGTGGCTATTAAACATAAGTAATTCAAGTTAATAAAATATTTTCAAACTAAAAGAAAAATTATATAAATCTTTACAATAAGGGAAACCAACTAAAACATAGATTAATATATCAAAATTAATAAAAAATAAATTATTTAGTAACATGGACAATAGCCAAAGATAATTTTCTACTCCTACTATTACATGCATGGTTCTTATCTTATAAAACTCACTATCACTTATCCTTAGTTTCAGTTTCAAAATTACAATGATGGTAGCAAGTATGTTATTCTAAATTTCAAAGGTAATTAGAGAAAAATTGTTGATGACCTAAAATTTTAGTTAAATATTCTATAGCAAAAGATGATGTGGAAGCAATATCATCAGATGCTACAATAGAAATTTGAATTGTCATCAAAAGAAGGAAGATTGCTAGGATGACGAGGAGTTGCTTTGTAGTCATGATATTCTACCACTTAATTATTTGTAGTAAAATAGATTTTGTAATCTTAAACTTATATAATGATTGGAAGGTAATTGAAACTGTTGCAAAATGGTTTTAGCTTTAATACTGACTTTGTTCTTCTAGAAACTTAAATCTTAGTCGTATATGCCAAATTGCCTTATAAAAGAATAACGTATTTGATAATAAAAAAATATAGACAAACTGAACAAGAAAATATAACCCTAATACTCTTTATTATATAAAAGTATCGCTGACTTTTAATATTATGCTTATATCTTAAAATCACTTTAGAAATATTTTTAAATAATACATTAAAAATTCTCTTTCATCTCTTTCAAGTGCACAAATATGAATAAAAAGATGAATGAGTATCTTTCTAGAGAATTAGTTAGTAATTCTTGAATAATTCAATATGTGATATTCTTTTTGATATAACATATAACAAATATCATTAAATCTTATTTTGAAAAGTAAATCAAATTATTATCTCCAAACCCCAAATTAGTATTCATATACAATGAGAAAATCTAAATGTGATCAAGAAATAAAAACTCTTAAAATTTATAATTCGAGGAATCACTAGTTTACCTCATTTAACAAATTAGTTGATAATCATCTTTTATAAGATAAGAGACTTCCAAATTTAAATTAAATGATCATTAACATAACCTTTTTGAAGCCATTGTTTGTTTATTTTATATTAAAAAAATAAAATATTATAATTAAAAATTAATTATCTGACTATAATTTGAATCGACCCATATTGTTATCACGATTGTACTATATTTCTAGACATACTTGCAATAATTAAATTTCTTTTTAGAGTAAAATTTTTGAATCTAAAAATATCAATTTTAAGGATAGATTATATAAAAAATAATCTAATAAATCAGACAAATTAAAAATCTAGTATGATATAATTCACATTATATTAGAATACCTTAAACATTAATATGTTTTTAATATGCATCAAACTATCACTATATTATTGATCTTAACTAAAGGAAGTTAAGCCATGTATTGGTAAGAAAATCTTAATAAATTTTTAGCAAGGAGTGTTTGATATTTTAGTATTTTATTTTCTTATCAAAATTTTCGAGCATCGTTTTGTTATTTAATATCCTGTGCTTAAGTACACTAAATTTTTAAATTAACTTTTTAAAAAAGGAGTACTCGAGGTTAATCTAATAAGCACATATTTTATTGAGCACCTATAAATAATAATATTTCAAATTTATACTATTATGTAAAATTATATGTTTATTATCCGATAATAATAACTAATATTCAAATGGAATAGTTATCTTTTAAGCAATTACATTACCATCTAATGATTCTTTTATTTTCTAAATATTTAATAGAAATGTTATTTTTAGTTTTCTATATTATAAGATGCACTTGAGTTTAGTTATAAAATTTTTATTTCTTGCACTATTTGATTAAACAAGGTTAGTGTATAATATTTTTTTCACTTTACAAAACCAAGATAAAAAATAGGCTAACAAATTACTCCAAAAGTGGTTAAGTGATGTAAATATTAGAATCTTCATATTGAAATTAAATTATTAGTTTATATTTTTTGAATTAAATTTACATTATTATAAAATTTTATATTATACATCATTTCATTTGTGTAAATATCTAAAATATTTTTTAATTTTCCTGAAAATTTTTTTTCCTTACTTAATATCACCTTGAATTCATCACTTTATATTTAATATAAATATAATTATTTATGTCATAAGATCATACACAATGTCATATCAAAAAAAAATGATAAGATACATAACTTAGAAATAAATACTATATCTACCGATATGGTAGAATTTATATAGTTAAAAGAAAGGTCGTGATATATTTAGTCAAGTTTGCATCACCATTAAATATCTCTAAGATTGGCAATCAAACATAAGGATAAATTATTTTAATATTAAAATATTCATATTTAAATTAAATTATTAGTTTATATTTTTTAAAATAAATTTATAGTGTTATAAAATTTTAAATTATACATCATTGTATTTTTATAAATATCTAAAAAAATTTTTATTTTTTAAAACAGATTCTTTTCTTTCCTTGACATCACCTTAAATTCATCACATTATATTTAATATTTAGATAATTATTTATTTTATAACATCATACATTATATCATATCTTAATAGATAGCATATCATATGATATACTAGAAATTATATATTTAAAAGAAAGGTCAAGACATGTTTAGTTGAGTCTGCACCACCATTAAATATCTCTAAGATTTGTAATCAGACATAAGGATAATTTTTTAAATATTTTATATAAATGGAGATTGGCCCATGGTAAGGTTGGCTAGACCATTACCCATGGCTAAATATAACTCTGAATAAATATCTTCTAAGCATTAGTCTTTCTATTCTAGTTGTGTCTGGAGGGCATATTATATGAATAAAAATAATTCAAGTGAATGCACAACATAATATAAGATGATTGAATGCAAAAGTTTGAGTATTAGAAAAATGATATTAAATATCAGAATTTGGATCAAATTAGATAAGTCATATAATATTTGTTTTAAAAGGGGCAAAAAGGACTTCCTCTTATGACTATGGTTAACTTATTGTGTTAACATGTTTCAAGGTGACGTATATTAAAGTAGCACTACAGGAAGATCCCTTTAATAACAATCTCAAGAACATTATAATACTGACAGATCTCAAGACATCATACAATGATGATCTCCATCCTGACTAGTGCCCCCTACCTCCCCTCTCAAACCCGTTGGTACAAATATTTTTAAAATATGTGCTATTATGTATACTTTTTCCTATGTCTCATATATCAAATTATTTTTGATATACACATATATATATATTTGTTTTATAGATAATAAATCATGGTATTATTCAAGAATTATCTTTGAAATATAATATTATATAACCGAGTAATCAAACATTTACTTACATTATATAGTTTCATTAAAATCATTTTATTTAAGGCATTATACACTTTAAACATGAAAGGATACACAAAAATTATGCCCTTATCAAAATTTTTTTATTTATTTTTTATTATTCATGGAGTAATAACAAAGTATAGGATATATTGTAATGATAATATAATAATGCATTACAATTTATTTCTAAAAAATAAAGAAAAATAATTTAATAATTGAATAGGTGATGAGGAGGGTAAACAGGTTTAAGGGCAAGCGAGAAGATAAAAGGTTTAACTTCAAATGGTTCACTGTCATCACCTACTAGAGCCTCTTTGATAGTAGTGGCTAAAAAACATAAGTAACTCAAGTTAATAAAATATTTTTACACTAAAAGAAAAATCATAAAAATCTTTACAATAAATAAAACCAGCTAAAACATAGATTAATATATCACAATTAATAAAAGAGACAAATTGTTTAGTAATATGGACAATAGCCATGGATAATTTTCTACTCCTACTATTATATGCATGGTTCTCATCTTATAAAACTTACTATCACTTATCCTTAGTTTCGGTTTGAAAACTACAATGATGGTAGCTAGCATGTTATTCCAAATTCTAAACGCAATCGGAGAAAAATTGTTGTTGACCTAAAATTTTAGTCAACTCTTATAGAGCAAAAGATGATATGAGAGCAATCTCTTCAGATGCTACAATAGAAACTTGAATTGTCATCAAAAGAAGGAAGATTGCGAGGTTGACGAGGAGTTGTTTTGTAGTCATGATAGTCTAACACTTAATTATTTGTAGTAAAATGGATTTTGCGATCTTAAACTTATTTGTGGATTGTTGAATTGTTTATCGTCATTGAGACAATATAAAGATCGGAAGCTAATTGAAACTGTTGCATAATGGTTTTTGCTTTAATAATGACTTTGTTCTACTAGAAACTTAAATCTTCATTGTATATGCCAAATTGCCTTATAAGACAAAAACGTATTTCATAATAAAAAAATATACACAAACTGAATAAGAAAATGTAACCCTAATACTCTTTATTATATAAAAGTATCATTAGCTTTTAACATTATGCTTATATCTTAAAATTACTTTAGGAAGATTTTTAAATAATATATTAAAAATTCTCTTTCATCTCTTTCTCATGCACAATTATGAGTAAAAAATTAATGAGTATCTTTCTAGTGAATTAGTTAGTAATTCTCAAATAATTCAATATGTGATACTCTTTTTGATATAACATATAATAAATATGATTAAATCTTATTTTTAAGCATATATCAAATTATTATCTCGAAACCCCAAATTAACATTCCTATATAATGAGAAAACCTAAAGGTGATAAAGAAATGAAAACTCTAACAATTTATAATTTGAGTAATCACTAGTTTGTCTCGTTTAGTAAATTAGTTGATAATCCTCTTTTACAAGATATGATTCTTCCAAATTTATGTCAAATGTTCATTAACATAATGTTTTTAAAGCAATTGTTATTTATTTTATGTTAAAATAATAAAATATTATAATTAAAGATTAAGTATCTGACTATAATTTGAATCAACATATATTGTTATCATGATTGTACTAAATTACTAAACATAATTATAGCAATTAAATTTCTTTTTAGTGTAAAATTTTTGAATTTATAAATATTAATTTTAAGAATAAATTATATAAAAATAATCTAATAAATCAGACATATTAAAAATCTAGTATGATATAATTCACATTATATTAAAATACCTTAAACTTTTATATATTTTTAATGCACATTAAAATGTCATTATGTTATCGATCTAAACCAAAGGAAGTTAAGCCAAGTATCGGTAAAGAAATTTTAATAATTTTTTACCAAGGAGTGTTTAATATTTTAGTATTTTATTTTCTTATCAAAATTTTTGAGAATCACTTTGTTATTTAATATCTTGTGCTTCAGTACACTAAATATTTAAATTAATTTTAAAAAATAAGTCCTCAATAATCTGATAAGCGCATATCAAAATTAATAAAAGAAACAAATTGTTTAGTAACATGGACAATAGCCAAAGATAATTTTCTACTCCTACTATTACATGCATAGTTCTCATCTTATAAAACTTACTATCACTTATCCTTAGTTTCAGTTTCAAAACTATAATGATGGTAGCAAGCATGTTATTCCAAATTCTAAAGGCAACTAGAGAAAGATTGTTGTTGACATAAAATTTTATTCAACTCTTCTAGAGCAAAAGATGATGTGGGAGCAATCTCTTCAGATGCTATAATAAAAACTTGAATTTTCATCAAAAGAAGAAAGATTACTAGGCTGACGAGGAGTTGTTATGTAGTCATGATAGTCTAATACTTAATTATTTGTAGTAAAATAGATTTTGCAATCTTAAACTTATATCTGGATTGTTGAATTGTTTATTGTCAATTAGACAATATAAAGATCGGGAGCTAATTGAAACTGTTGCATAATGGTTATATCTTTAACACTGACTTTATTCTATTAGAAACTTAAATTTTCGTTGTATATGCCAAATTACCTTATAAGAGAATAACGTAGTTCATAATAAAACAATATAGACAAACTTAACAATAAATGTAACCCTAATACTCTTTATTATAAAAGTATCATTCGCTTTTAACATTATGTTTATATCTTAAAATCACTTTAGGAATATTTTTAAATAAAATATTAAAAATTCTCTTTCATCTCGTTCACATGCACAAATATGAGTAAAAACTGAATATCTTTCTAGAGAATTAGTTAGTAATTCTCAAATAATTTAATATATGATACTCTTTTTAGTATAACATATAATAAATTTGATTAAATCTTATTTTGAAAAGCATATCAAATTATTATCTCAAAAACTCAAATTAGTATTTATATACAATGAGAAAACCTAAATGTGATAAAGAAATGCAAACTCTTAAAATTTATAATTCGAGTAATCACTAGTTTGCCTCATTTAGTAAATTAGTTGATAATCCTCGAGTCTTCCAAATTTTAATTAAATGATCATTAACATTACCTTTTTGAAACCATTGTTATTTATTTTATATTAAAAGAATAAAATATTATAATTAAAGATTAAGTATCTGACTATAATTTAAATTGACATATATTGTTATCACAATTGTACTACATTACTAGACATACTTGCAACAATTAAATTTCTTTTCAGAGTAAAATTTTTGAATCTAAAAATATCGATTTTAAGAATATATTATATAAAAAATAATCTAATAAATCAGATATATTAAAAATCTAGTATGATATAATTCGTATTACCTTAAACTTCAATATGTTTTTAATACGCATCAAACTGTCACTATATTATTGATATAAACCAAAGGTAATTAAGCCAAGTATCGGCAAGGAAATTTAAATAAATTTTTAGCAAGGAGTGTTTGATATTTTAGTATTTTGTTTTCTCATCAAAATTTTCGAGCATCGCTTTGTTATTTAATATCATGTGCTTAAGTATACTAAATTTTTAAACTAACTTTTTAAAAAGGAGTCCTCAAGGTTAATCTGATAAGCGCATATTTTATTGAGTCCTCAAGGTTTTTTATTTATATTTTATTATTCATGGAGTAATAACAAAGCATAGGATACAATGTAATGATAATATAATAATACATTATAATTTATTTCAAAAAATATAAAGAAAAATAACTTAATAATTGAATGGGTGATGAGGAGGGTAAACAGGTTTAAGGGCAGGCGAGAAGATAAAAGGTTTAGCTTCAAATGGTTCGCTGTCATCACCAACTAGAGTCTCTTTGATAGCAGTGGCTAAAAAACATAAGTAACTCAAGTTAATGAAATATTTTTAAACTAAAAAAAATCATATAATTCTTTACAATAAAGGAAACCAACAAAAACATAGATTAATATATCAAAATTAATAAAAAAACAAATTATTTAGTAACATGAACAATAGCCAAAGATAATTTTCTACTCCTACTATTACATGCATGGTTCTGATCTTATAAAACTTGCTATCACTTATCCTTTGTTTCAGTTTCAAAACTATAATGATGGTGGCAAGCATATTATTCCAAATTCTAAAGGCAATTGGAGAAAGATTGTTGCTGACCTAAGATTTTAGTTAACTCTTCTAGAGCAAAAGATAATTTGGGAGCAATCTCTTTAGATGCTATAATAGAAACTTGAATTGTCATCCAAAGAAGAAAGATTGCTAGACTGACGAGGAGTTGCTTTGTAGTCATGATAGTCTAACACTTAATTATTTGTAGTAAAATAGATTTTACAATCTCAAACTTATATCTAGATTGTTGAATTATTTATCGTCAATGAGACAATATAAATATCGGGAGCTAATTGAAACTGTTGCATAATGGTTTTAGTTTTAACACTAACTTTTTCTACTAGAAACTTAAATCTTCATTGTATATGTCAAATTGCCTTATAACAGAATAACATATTTCATAATAAAAAAATATAGACAAACTGAACAAGAAAGTATAACCCTAATACTCTTTATTATATAAAAGTATCATTGGCTTTTAACATTATGCTTATATCTTAAAATCACTTTAGGAAGATTTTTAAATAAAACATTAAAAATTCTCTTTCATCTCTTTCACATACAAAATATGAGTTAAAAAATGAATGAGTATCTTTCTAGAAAATTAGTTAGTAATTCTCAAATAATTCAATATGTGATATTTTTTAATATAACATATAATAAATTTGATTAAAATAATAAAATATTATAATTAAAGATTAAGTATCTGACTATAATTTGAATCGACATAGATTGTTATCACGATTGTACTACATTACTAGACATATTTCTATTATAGTTATGTGTGGTGGGCGTATTATGTGAATGCACAACATAATATAAGATGATTCAATGCAAAAGTTTGAGCATTAGAAAAGTTATATTAAACATCAGAATTTGAATCAAATTAGATAAGCCATATAATATAAGCTCTAAAAGGAGCAAAAACGACTTCCTCTTATGACTATGGTTAACTTGTTGTTTTAACATGCTTTAAGGTGACGTATCTTAGAGTAATACTACAGAAAGATCCCTTCGATAACAATCTCAAGAACCTTACAATACTGACGGCTCTAAAAACAACATGCAATGATGATCTCCATCCTTACTACTGCCCCCTGCCTCCCCTCTCAAACCCGTTAGTATAAATATTTACAAAATATGTACTATTGTGTACATTTTTTCCTATGTCTCATATATCAAATTATTTTTTATATACACATATATATTTTTGTTTCCAAGAAAATAAATCATGAATATCATTCAAGAATTATCTTTGAAATATAATATTATATAAAAGAGTAATCAAGCATTTTTTTAGATTATATAATATCATTAAAATCATTTTATTGAAGGTATTATACACTTTAGACATGAAAGGATACACAAAAATATGCCATTATCAAATTTTCTTTTATTTATTTTTTATTATTCATGGAGTAATAACAAAGCATATGATACAATGTAATGATAATATAATAATGCATTACAATTTATTTTCAAAAATATAAAAAATAACTTAATAATTAAATGGGTGATGAGGAGGGTAAAGAAGTTTAAGGGCAAGTGAGAAGATAAAAGGTTTAACTTCAAATGGTTCACTGCCATCACCAACTAGAGCCTCTTTGATAGTAGTGGCTAAAAAACATAAGTAATTCAAGTTAATAAAATATTTTCAAACTAAAAGAAAAATTATATAAATCTTTACAATAAGGGAAACCAACTAAAACGTAGATTAATATATCAAAATTAATAAAAAATAAATTATTTAGTAACATGGACAATAGCCAAAGATAATTTTCTACTCCTACTATTACATGCATGGTTCTTATCTTATAAAACTCACTATCACTTATCCTTAGTTTCAGTTTCAAAATTACAATGATGGTAGCAAGCATGTTATTCTAAATTTCAAAGGTAATTAGAGAAAAATTGTTGCTGACCTAAAATTTTAGTTAAATATTCTATAGCAAAAGATGATGTGGAAGCAATATCATCATATGCTACAATAGAAATTTGAATTGTCATCAAAAGAAGGAAGATTGCTAGGATGACGAGGAGTTGCTTTGTAGTCATGATATTCTACCACTTAATTATTTGTAGTAAAATAGATTTTGTAATCTTAAACTTATATAATGATTGGAAGGTAATTGAAACTGTTGTGAAATGGTTTTAGCTTTAATACTGACTTTGTTCTTCTAGAAACTTAAATCTTAGTCGTATATGCCAAATTGCCTTATAAAAGAATAGCGTATTTGATAATAAAAAAATATAGACAAACTGAACAAGAAAATATAACCCTAATACTCTTTATTATATAAAAGTATCATTGACTTCTAATATTATGCTTATATCTTAAAATCACTTTAGAAAGATTTTTAAATAATACATTAAAAATTCTCTTTCATCTCTTTCAAGTGCACAAATATGAGTAAAAAGATGAATGAGTATCTTTCTAGAGAATTAGTTAGTAATTCTTGAATAATTCAATATGTGATATTCTTTTTGATATAACATATAACAAATATCATTAAATCTTATTTTGAAAAGTAAATCAAATTATTATCTCCAAACCCCAAATTAGTATTCATATACAATGAGAAAATCTAAATGTGATAAAGAAATAAAAACTCTTAAAATTTATAATTCGAGGAATCACTAGTTTACCTCATTTAGTAAATTAGTTAATAATCCTTTTTTACAAGATAAGAGTGTTCCAAATATAAATCAAATAATCATTAACATGACCTTTTTGAAGTCATTATTATTTATTTTATATTAAAATAATAAAATATTATAATTAAAGATTAAGTATCTGACTATAATTTGAATCGACATATATTGTTATCACGATTGTACTACATTACTAGACATACTTATAACAATTAAATTTCTTTTTAGTGTAAAATTTTTTAATCTAAAAATATCAATTTTAAGAATATATTATATAAAAAATAATCTAATAAATTAGACATATTAAAAATCTAGTATCATATAATTCACATTTTATTAAAACACATTAAAGATTTATATTAATACGTATCAAACTGTCATTATATTATTGATCTAAACCAAAGGAAGTTAAGCCAAGTATCGGTAAGGAAATTTTAATAAATTTTTAGCAAAAATTATTTGATATTTTAGTATTTTATTTTCTCATCAAAATTTCTGAGCATCGCTTTGTTGTTTAATATCGTGTGCTTAAGTACACTAAAATTTTAAATTAACTTTTTTAAAACTGAGTCCTCAAGGTTAATCTGATAAGTGCATACTTTATTGAGCACCTATAAATAAAAATATTTCATATTTATACTATTATGTAACATGATATATTTATTATCCAATAATAATAATTACTATTCGAATGGAATAGTTGTCTTTTAAACAATTATATTACCATATGATGATTTTCTTATTTTCTAAATATTTAATAGATATGTTATTTTTAGTTTTCTATATTACAAGATGCACTTAAGTTTAGTTATAGATTTTTATTTCTTACACCATTTGATTAAACCAGGTTAGTGTATAACAATTTTTTCACTTTACAAAACCAAGATAAAAATTGGCTAACAAATTACTCCAAAAGTGGTTAAGTGATGTAAATATTAGAATCTTCATATTGAAATTAAATTATTAGTTTATATTTTTTGAAGTAATTTATAGTATTATAAAATTTTATATTATACATCATTGCATTTTTGTAAATATCTAAAATATTTTTTATTTTTCATTAAAAATTATTTTTCGTTCTTGACATCACTTTGAATTTAATATTTTATATTTAATATTTAGATAATTATTTATGTCATAAGATCATACACAATGTCATATCTAAAAAAAATATGATAAGATACATAACTTAGTAATAAATACTCTATCTTCTGATGTGGTAGAATTTATATAGTTGAAAAGAAGGTCGTGACATGTTTAGTCGAGTCTATACTACCATTAAATATCTCGAAGATTGTTAATCAAACATAAGGATAAATATCTTTAATATTTGAATCTTTATATTTAAATTAAATTATTAGTTTATATTTTTTGAAGCAAATTTATAGTATTATAAAATTTTAAATTATATATCATTGTATTTATATAAATATCTAATATATTTTTCTTTTTTAAAAAAGATTCTTTTCTTTCCTTGACATCACCTTAAATTCATCACATAATATTTAATATTTAGATAATTATTTATGTTATAACATCATACATAATATCATATCTTAAAAAAATATATGATAAGATCCATATTTTAGTAATAAATAACATATCATATGGTATGTTAGAATTTATATATTTAAAAGGAAGGTCGAGACATATTTAGTCGAATCTGCACCACCATTAAACATATCCAAGATTGATCGTCAAACATAAGGTTTTCTTTTAAATATTTTATATAAACGGAGATTGGCTCATAGTAAGGTTAGCTAAACCATTACCCGTGGCTAAATAAAACGCTAAACAAATATCTTCTAAGTATTTGTCTTTCTATTGTAGTTGTGTCTGAAGGGCGTATTATGTGAATGCATAACAATTCAAGTGAATGCACAACATAATATAAGATAATTGAATGCAAAAGTTTACGCATTAGAAAAGTAATATTAAATATCATAATTTGAATCAAATTAGATAAGCCATATAATATGAGTTCTAAAAGGGGCAAAAATGACTTCCTCGTATGACTATAGTTAAATTGTTGTGTAAACATGTTTTACGGTGACGTACTTCAGAGTAACACTATAAGAAGATCTCTTTAATAATAATCTCAAGAACCTTATAATACTGACGGCTCTTAAGACATCATGTAATGATGATCTCCATCCTGACTAGTGCCCCCTGCCTCCCATCTCAAACCCGTTGGTACAAATATTTACAAAACTTGTGTTATTATGTACACTTTTTCCTATGTCTCATATATCATATTATTTTTGATATACACATATATATTTTTATTTTCTAGATAATAAATCATGGTATTATTCAAGAATAATCTTTGAAATATAATATTACATGACCGAGTAATCAAGCGTTTTCTTAGATTATATAGTTTCATTAAAATCATTTGATTGAAGGCTTCATACACTTTAGATATGAAAGGATACACAAAAATTATGCCCTTATAAAAAATTTTTATTTATTTTTTATTATTCATGGAGTAATAACAAAGCATAGGATATAATATAATGATAATATAATAATACATTACAATTTATTTCTAAAAATATAAATAAAAATAATTTAATAATTGAATGGGTGATGAGGAGGGTAAACAAGTTTAAGGGCAGGCGAGAAGATAAAAGGTTTGACTTCAAATGGTTTGTTGTCATCACCAACTAGAGCCTCTTTGATAGCAGTGGCTAAAAAACATTAGCAACTCAAGTTAATAAAATATTTTTAAACTAAAAAAATTCATATAAATCTTTATAATAAAGAAAACCAACTAAAACATAGATTAATATTTCAAAATTAGTAAAAAAACAAATTGTTTAGTAACATGGTCAATAGCCAAAGATAATTTTCTACTCCTACTATTACATGCATGGTTCTCATCTTATAAAACTTACTATCACTTATCCTTAGTTTCAGTTTCAAAACTACAATGATGGTAGTAAGCATGTTATTCCAAATTCTAAAGGCAATTGGAGAAAAATTATTGCTGACCTAAAATTTCAGTCAACTCTTCTAGAGTGAAAAATGTTGTGGGAGCAATCTCTTCAGATGCTATAATAGAAACTGTTGGCATAAAAACTATAATTATGCAATCTATTATGTGGAAAAACTTTTATGCCAGGATTGAAATCAAATAATACTATATCTGTTTACGATACGTACTTTTAGATGTCATATGCGTGAGATCCAATTAGATCTTCAAGAGCACCGCCCGACAGATCTGAATGACGCCGAATATCGATCTACAAGAGGAACTAGAATAGATATAGACCCCTTCTCCTCTCCTCCTATCCTCTCAGACCACCTTAATTGATGGTTTTGGGAGATTAAGAGGATAACCGTAATCTCTTGATCTAGATTAGGAGGATAATTGTAATCTCTTGATCTATTCAGCCCTTTGGATATTTGTGCTACTCATGTTGTACTAAGGGTTTAGAGTAGGTCCTGTCTATTTATAGATGAGAGCAGAATGTCTAGGGTAAGTTATTAGGAGAGTTCCTTCCATCAAGAGCATCCCCTAAAATATCCCAATATAATATGGACTTTATTTAATATTAGCTAATATCTTTTATCAGAATCCAAATAATCTATAATATATCTTATTCAATTAATAAAGGGTCACATAATCTTACATTCTCCCACTTGGCCCATTAATTGATAAGATATAAAAGATATCCAAAATCAAAATAAACAAAACAAAATTTATTGAAAATAATTTTATATAATTGGATTCTGAAATTTTTGAAAAAGCATTTTATATATGGCCATGATTTTAAAAATAAGCCAATAAGTCCAATAAGCATAATTATACTATATTTAGTCCAACTATCAATGTGAGTCATAGCGGTTGTATGTCATCAATACCACACTTCATGCTATGTACTACAACATTGTTAGTCTTTCCTTATATAGTCTATAATGACCCCTGTAATTTGTCTTGTCAAGACAATTTTGTTTCTTGCATTCAACCATAATATGTATAAACATAAACACAGGATAGCAGAAACAAATAACTTTAATTATACAAAAGGAAATGTCAATAATAGCATCCACTTAAACATGCATCACCATATCCTTTATGGCTTGCTCATAAGCCTCATTCTAAGAACATGTTCTTTAGATACTTTACATTGCAAAGCTTTAGTAAATGGATCAACAATCATTATAGTGATGCTTAAATTTTCAATTAACACCTGTTATTTCTGGACTCTTTCTCTAACCACCAAGTACTTTATCTTAATGTGCTTGGAACCACTAGAGTACTTGTCATTCTTAGAGAAGAAAAATGCTGCAGTATTATCACAAAATATCTTTAATGGCTTGACAATTGAGTCGACCACACCAAGTCTTGAGATAAAATTCTGCAGCCATAAAGCTTGATTTGTAGCCTCAAAGTATGCCACAAATTCAGCTTCCATCATAGATGATGTAATAAGTGATTATTTTATATTTTCCAAGAAATTACCCCACCAGCCAGCATGAACATAAATCCTGAAGTGGATTTCCTGCTATCGAGGTAATTTACAAAATCAGCATCTGAATATCCTGTTACTTCAAGCTGATCTGACTTCCTATATGTGAGGATATAATCTTTTGTCCCTTGCAGATATCTCATTACTTTCTTTGCAGCTTTCTAATGTTTTATTCCTGGGTTACTCTGGTATCTACCCAACATTGCCATTGCAAAACTGATATCCGACCTTGTACAGGTATGAGCATATAATAGACTTCCAATTGCGCACCCATAAGGAATATTCTTCATTTGATCCATTTCTAAGTCATTCTTCGAGCACTGGTTTTGGCTGAATTTTTCACCTCTAGTAATAGGTGTATTATTGGCTTTACAAAGCTGCATATTAAACCTTTCTAAGATATGATTAATATAATCTTTCTGAGACAATCCTAACAAACCTTGAGATCTGTCCCTGAATATCTCAATGCCAATAACATAGGATGCCTCATTCATATTAACTATCTTAAAGTTCTTGTTGAGAAATATCTTGGTTTTATGTAACAAACCAAGATCACTACTGGCAAGCAATATATCATCCACATATAAGACCAATATAATAAACTTACTCCCACTAACCTTTAGATATATACACTGATCAACAGTATTTTCCTTAAATCTGAAAAAGTAATGATATCATGAAACTTTATATACCATTGTCTGGAAGCTTGTTTAAGGCCATAAATGGATTTATTAAGTTTGCAAGCCCAACTTTCCTTTTCTTTTTTCTATGAATCCTTCAGGTTGTTCCGTATAAATTTCCTCATCTAGATCTCCATTCAGAAATGCTATTTTCACATCCATCTAATGTAACTCAAGATCATAATGAGCTACTAATGCTATGATGATTCTTAACGAGTACTTTCGAGAAACTGGAAAGAAGGTCTCATGATAGTCAATGCCCTCTTTCTGAGAAAAACATTTGGCCACAAGTCTGGCTTTATATCGTTCGATATTACCCACCAAGTCACGTTTAATCTTAAAGACCCATTTACAACCGACCCTTTTATAATTATTGGGCAATACAATGAGTTCCCAAACACCATTCTGGTCCATTGATTTTAACTCATCTTTCATTGCATCATACCATTTTTCAGAATCATTACTTTTTATAGCTTGTGAAAACGATAAGGGGTCTCTTTTCATTCCTATATCAAAATCTGATTCTTGTAGATATACCACATAATCATCAGAAATTGCATATTTCCTTTTTTTTTAAGATCTTCTCAAATCTGCCAATTGTGATTGTTCTACAAGACTATCAGTGGCGACATTAACATCATGTGAGAATTCATCAATGTTCTTTTGTTGTTTACCCTCATCAATTCTATCATTGATTTGAGGAACAACAATTTCTCGAATAGGGGATAATATAAGAGAAGAAGCCTGAATCTCCTCAATATCAAAATTAATCCTTTGAGATTTTTGACTCCCACTGATTTCACTATTTTCTATGAATTTTGCATTACCAGATTCTACTATCCTCATATTATGATTAGGGTAATAAAATTTATATCCCTTAGATCTTTCTGGGTAACCAATAAAATATTCAGAAATTGTTCTTGGATCCAATTTCTTTTCATGTGGATTGAATACTCTTATCTCTGCAGGACACCCCCAAATATGTAAATGTCTCAAACTGGATTTCCTACCAGTATATAACTCAAATGGAGTTGATGAAACTGATTTACTATGAACCCTGTTCAGGATAAACATAGCTGTCCTAAGAGCATCACCCCACATTGACTCAGGTACAGAAGAATAACTCATCATGCTCCTAACCATATCTACAAGAGTATGATTTCATCTTTCAGCAACACCGTTCTGTTGTGGCATACCTGGTAATGCATACTGAGTACAAATACCCTGCTGTTCAAGGAATCTAGCAAAAGGACCAATATTCTGACCAGATTCATCATATGTGCCATAAAATTCACCACCCCTGTCAGATCTAACAATTTTAACTTTTCTATCTAATTATCTCTCGACCTTATTTATGTACACTTCAAGAATGTCAACGGCCTAAGACTTTTCATGTATTAGATAAACATAGTCATATCTGGACAGGTCATCTATAAATGTGATGAAATACTTTTCTTCACTAAAACAAGGAATATGGAGTGGTCCGTAGATATCAGTATGAATAATATCAAGAAGTTCTTTACTTCTTGTGGCATTTTTCTTTGTATGCTTAGTTTGCTTTCCTTTAATGCAATCTATATAAACATCAAAATCAGTGAAGTCTAAATTTTCTAAAATATTATCCTTCACTAATCTCTCAATTCTTTCCTTAGAGATATGCCCTAAACGTCAATATAAAAGATCTTTCATTATTGGAATTACGTTTCATTCTAATACTTGATTACAGGGTCAATAATGTATTCGCAAACTCAAGATTCAAATTAATTATGTACAAACCATCACACAGAATTCTAGAACTAATTTTTATTGAATCATAAAATATGCTAAGTTTACCATTACCAAAAGAAACACAATATCCTAACTCATCAATTCTAAACAGAAAAATTAAATTTCTAAAAATTGTAGGAACAAAACATGTGTCTTCCAGATCCATAAGATGACCTGTCTCTAGGCGTAAGCGATAATTCCCTACTAATATCACTAATGCAATCTATATAAACATCAAAATTAGTGAAGTCTAAATTTTCCAAAATATTATCCTTCACTAATCTCTCAATTCTTTCCTTGGAGATATGCCCTAAACGTCTATGCCACAATATAGAAGATCTTTCATTATTGGAATTACGTTTCATTCCAATACTTGATTACAGGGTCAATAATGTATTCGCAAACTCAAGATTCAAATTAATTATGTACAAACCATCACATAGAATTCCAGAACCAATTTTTATTGAATCATAAAATATGCTGAGTTTACCATTACCAAAAGAAACACAATATCCTAACTCATCAATTCTAGACAGAAAAATTAAATTTCTAGAAATTGTAGGAACAAAACATGTGTCTTCCAGATTCATAAGATAACCCGTCTCTGGGCGTAAGCGATAAGTCCCTACTGATATCACTTTTGTTTTGAGACGATTTCCCATAATTATGAATCTTTCATGTTCTTTTGGTTTCCAGATTGAAAGAAATCCCTGCATATTATTAGTAACATGAGTTGAAGTGCCAGAATCAATCCACCATGTATTAGAATGAACTTCTGTAATGTTTGATTCAAAACATACAAAGGTTGAGTTTATATCTTTCCTTTCGAACCAAGTTCTACGTTTAATGCAATCCTTCTTTACATGTCCTTTCTTGCCACAAAAGAAGCACTTTACTATAATAGCTCTCTTTTCAATAGTTTGTCTAACAATTTTAGACCCGTCAAATATCTTCGATGGATGACGCTTCGATTTTCTTTTCTTGTTACTAACTTCTTGAGTAGTTGTCAGTATATTATATGAACTTTCCTGCTTTAATCTTAATTCTTCCTGAACACACATACTAGTTAACTCATTCTAGTCTCACTTATCCTTATTTGTATTGTAGTGAATCTTGAATGGGCCAAACTGAGAAGGAAGAGAATTAAGAATGAACTGCACAAGGAAAGATTCATCAACATTCATTCCCAACGTCTTAAGTTTTGCAGCTTTGTCGGCCATATTAAGGATGTGATCCTGAATTCCTCGAGTACCATCATACTAAGCTGTAGTCAGTTCTTTCATTAATGTGTCAGCCAATGACTTATCAGCAGATTTAAATCTATCTTCAATAACCTTTAAATATTCACGTGCGCTAGATGCATTACATTATTTACAATTATCATCCTTATGAACATTAAACTGAGCCTATCAGATCTCTCCCAAGCCTTCATTTCATTGACTTGTTCCATAGTACTTTTATCAGTTAATTCTGCAAGCTTTTCAACAAGCAATGCCAAATCAAGATCTAGTATGCCGAATGTAAATTGCACATGAGAGTACAGGGACACTAGAAGCATGAGAATGTATGGACGGGAATACACTGCAGAATATAAAATAACATTAATGCTTTGAGTTTTACCAAAATATGATGAACTATTGATATCATTAATATTTAACCTTTGGGTAAAAATATTGACATATCTAGTGTTCATACAGATCATTTATGGAGGATTGATACCATCCTTGTGGAATAGTTTTGCTATCTTTAGGTATATAATTCTAAACTGCAAGGATATCCAAAACAGTATCATCCTACCCAATCACATAATTATTTGAAATAGATTATACTTTGAGATTATCTAAATCTCCTAATTATGCATGTAATTTTGAATATTATTTCTTTAATATCATTGAGGACTTGTTCCTTAATGTAATTTTATAAATCATTAATCTAGGCCAATACAGTAATATAAAATATAAATTAAATTATCCTATGAATGACAAGACTTTAATTATATTTCATATCATATAAGCCTACAATCCCAAGCTACTTTGGCAGCTACCGGTAAGATATAACTTAAGGAGATGAACTACAAATAATATTCATCAAGTTCATTTAAACTAATTCATGCTGAGGTAATTAAATAATAGGATAACAATCATAATAATTATTTAACACTTAATCAGCAGTAAAAAAAAAACTCATATGATAACTGTAATCATGATAATACATAAATCATGCTTTTATGTGAAAAACAAATATTATTTCATAATTACTAATATTTACATGTAAATAACTGAATTAATATCTAAAAAAGAATAATTGGATTTAACACATGCAATTAATAATTCATATGAGACAACTATAAAGAAACAATAATTTATAATTTTTTTACTAATTAATTTTATTTAATTGGAGAAGCCCATAAGTCTAATTAAATACATTGATCAAAAATAAAATATAATCATTGAATAATCAAAAATACAATTATAATTAAATTTTATTAGATTATATATTGATTAATTTTATAATTGAGAAAATAACCAAAATTTCTCAATTTTATAATGATAAAACTGTAATTCTAAATATATATATATATATATAATAATTACAATTTTTTTAATTATAGGATTAATAAATCACAAGTGTAAAAATATAAATAATCATATTCAGTCGAATAAAACTGTAATTTCGGAGAATGGTAAAACTGTAATTTTCTCAAGGAAAAACCCTAGCCTCCTTCGCCGCCACCGGCAGTTGTAATCTACTGCTTGAGGCTGCATGCGGCCGGCCAGCGGTTGCAACCCTCGACCGCCCACGTCGGCGGCCGATGCGGTGGTCGTGTCGCCGTTGGGACGCGGGCCGCCATGCGACCGCCTGCTCGCCGCGGCGGCGCACCCGCCCTGCACACACGTCATTGTCGTAGGTAGATCTAGCCAGGAACGCGACAGGATTACTGCGTTTATTTCACGATGCACAACCATCAAGAATCGTTCGCAAACAAACGATAAAAACTTGACAGAAAGGAAAACAGATCAATAAGATATTCAGATCAATGCATTGTAAACAAAAATAATAGATCTAATATTTTTGATCTCAAACCTAGGCTCTGATACCAATTGTTGGCATAAAAACTAACTATTATGTAATCTATTATACGGAAAAACTTTATGCCAGGATTGAAATCAAATAATACTATATCTGTTTACAGTGCGTACCTTTAGATGCCATCTGCGTGAGATCCAATTAGATCTTCAAGAGCACCACCCGAATTGATGGTTTTGGGAGATCAAGAGAATAATCGTAATCTCTTGATCTAGATCAGGAGGATAACTGTAATCTCTTGATCTATTTAACTCTTTACATATCTGTACTACTCGTACTGTACTACGGGTTTAGAGTAGGTCCTGTCTATTTATAGGCGAGAGCAGAGGGTCTAGGGTAAGTTATTAAGAGAGTTCCTTCCATCAAGGGCATCCCCTAAAATATCCTAATATAATATAGACTTTATTTAATATTGGCTAATATCTTTTATCAGAATCCAAATAATCCATAATATATCTTATTCAACTAATAAAGGGCCACATAATCTTACACAAACTTGAATTGTCATTAAAAGAAAGAATATTGCTAGGGTGACGAGGAGTTGCTTTGTAGTCATGATAGTTTAATACTTAATTATTTATAGTAAAATAGATTTTACAATCTTAAACTTATATCTAGATTGTTGAATTGTCTATCTTCAATGAGACAATATAAAGATCGAGAGCTAATTGAAACTGTTGTATAATGATTTTAGCTTCAATACAGACATTGTACTATTAGAAACTTAAATCTTCATTGTATATGCCAAATTGTCTTATAAAAGAATAACGTATTTCATAATAAAAAAAATAGACAAACTGAAGAATAAAATATAACCCTAATACTCTTTATTATATAAAAGTATCATTGGCTTTTAACATTATGCTTATATTTTAAAATTACTTTAGGAAGATTTTTAAATAATACATTAAAAATTCTCTTTCATCCCTTTCACGTGCATAAATATGAGTAAAAATTGAATAAGTATCTTTCTAGAGAATTAGTTAGTAATTATCAAATAATTCAATATGTGATACTCTTTTTGATATAACATATAACAAATATGATTAAATCTTATTTTGAAAAGTATATTAAATTATTATCTCGAAACCTCAAATTAGTATTCCTATACAATGAGAAAACCTAAATGTATCAAAGAAATGCAAACTCTTAAAATTTATAATTCGAGTAATCACTAATTTACCTCATTTAGCAAATTAGTTGATAATCCTCTTTTACAAGATAAGAGTATTTCACATTTTAATCAAATGATCATTAACATAACCTTTTCGAAACTATTGCTATTTATTTTATATTAAAAAAATAAAATATTATAATTAAAGATTAAGTATCTGACTATAGTTTGAATCGTCATATATTGCTATCATGATTATACTACATTACTAGACACACTTGCAACAATTAAATTTTTTTTAGAGTATAATTTTTGAATCTAAAAATATCGATTTGAAGAATAGATTATATAAAAATAATCTAATAAATCAGACATATTAAAAATCTAGTATGATATAATTTACATTATATTAGAATACCTTAAACTTTAATATTTTTTAATACGTATCAAACTATCACTATATTATTGATATAAACCAAATGAAGTTAAGTCATGTATTGGTAAGAAAATTTTAATAAATTTTTAGCAAGGAGTGTTTGATATTTTAGTATTTTGTTTTCTCATCAAAATTTTTGAGAATCGCTTTGTTATTTAATATCGTGTGCTTAAGTACACTAAATTTTTAAATTAACTTTTAAAAAAAGAATCCTCTAGGTTAATCTGATAAGCGCATACTTTATTGGGTACCTATAAATAAAAATATTTCATATTTATACTATTATGTAAAATGATATATTTATTATCCGGTAATAATAACTAGTATTTGAATGGAATACTTATCTTTTAAGCAATTACATTACCATCTGATGATTCTCTTATTTTTTAAATATTTAATAGATATATTATTTTTAGGCTTTTTATATTACAAGATGCACTTAAGTTTAGTTATAGAATTTATATTTTTTGTCCCATTTGATTAAACCATGTTAGTGTATAATAATTTTTTCACTTTACAAAACTAAGATAAAAAGTAGGCTAACAAATTACTTCAAAAGTGGTTAAGTGATGTAAATATTAGAATCTTTATATTGAAATTAAATTATTAGTTTATATTTTTGAAGTAAATTTATAGTATTATAAAATTTTATATTATACATCATTGCATTTGTGTAAATATCTAAAATATTATTTATTTTTCATTAAAAATTATTTTCCTTACTTGACATCACCTTTAATTCATCACTTTATATTTAATATTTAGATAATTATTTATGTCATAAGATCATACACAATGTCATATCTAAAAAAAATATGATAAGATACATAACTTAGTAATAAATATTATATCTTCCGATATGGTAGAATTTATATAATTGAAAGGAAGGTCGTGACAAGTTTAGTCGAGTTTGCACCACCATTAAATAACTCTAAGATTGGTAATCAAACTTAAGGATAAATATTTTTCATATTAGAATCTTCATATTTAAATTAAATTATTAGTTTATATTTTTTGAAGCAAATTTATAGTATTATAAAATTTTAAATTATACATCATTGCATTTAACTTCAAATGGTTAACCATTTACAGGTCACCGGGCTATGCCCTGCTGCCCCTCCTCCTCGTTGCCTTCACTGTAAACACGTAGCAAGAATGGCGAAGAACGATTCTACGTGATTTAATCTCATCATACGCTATTTAAAACCAATCTTTTACACGAAAGTCTTGGCTCTAATACTACTGTTAGGAAACCTCAGTGGGTGCATCACATGCGCAGCGGAAATCAAAACAAAAATCGGTTTCCCACGTAGATCAAGTCATCATGTAAAAGATTAGGGTGCGAGAAAAATACAAAAACCAAAAAAACCATGATGTGTGAGAGATTGATTTTACCTAGGGAGATCATATATCCCTGTATTCCAGATCCGAATGGAAAAGATGAAGGGGGTCAAGCGTCCTCCTCTCTAGCAGTATCCACACGATAGATCTCTGCAGCGAAACTCCTTTAATTGGATCTTGCAATTCTTGTTCAGAGGGAGGGAGGAGAATAGGAGGTGGTGGCTAAAGCTGCAGCCTATCAACCATGAATCTCCCCTCCTATTTATAGAGAGCCACCAAAAACCCTAGGGCTCCTGCCTTAGTAGGTATTGGATCTCCATCTAATAACCTACTAACCTTGCATTATTAGATCTATGTCCAATAATCTCCTTAAGCCTCTAATTGGGCCTAAAGCAAGGAGCCCATAAGCATGGGGTCTCATCTAATAAGAATAGGGGCTAATTGGATCTTCATCTAATCCTCTATTAGTTAAAGCATCTACCATATGTGTGTGGCCCTCTAAGCTCGATACCGAGCTAGCCGTGAGTCACTCCCATCAGAACTCTTGATATAGTGAATTATTATCCTCATAATAATTCACTCGACTCATCGACTATAGATGTACTAGGCCACTACGCCATAGTCCCCAGACGGTACAGGGGGATCGAATCCATCAGACCTATCTATCCATAGATACCATGTATCTATAATCCCTTATCCAACTAATATCCCAGAGATCGTATATTTGATATGGTATTGTCAAGTCACATATGAAATCTGTCATAGTCTCGCTCTAATCGGATTCTCCCGGAGAACCCTTTCTCTCTCGATCCGAATGACCCTAGCCAGGGATTTGTCTAAATAAGCATATATGAGATATTCCTCTTATGATACCGAGAGTGGATGATCCTCTATTGACACTCAATTTCCTTCGTAAGGTTAACTACCAATCCCGATAACCAACTGTATCAAATCTAGGACTTTTTAAACCTATAAGTCTGGCCTCAAAGAAAGAAGTACTCATACAAGGCATCCTTGGTGTCTTAAATCTAAGGACCAGATACATAACTAGGACTATGGAATCACTGTCTGACATTAGGTATCATTAACCATATAGCATTCCATAAGCGGATCAAAATGAACTCATTCTCCAATGAGCACCTGCACTATATCCTTATTGTCTCCACACAAGTGACTATGAGACCAGCCGCCTCCATCATATGGATGGGTATATAGTATACTGATTTGTCTGGTTATCTCAATATCCCTCTCGAGTAATCTATGATCGGGATTATTTAGGATCTATGTTTAAAGGTGAATCGATCTCATTATCATGATCTCATCACGATCCGATTCCATTGCACAGAACCAAGGACATCACTATATATATATATATATATATATATATATATATATATATATATATATATATATATATATATGTAACATATAATATAATGTGAGAATATGTTAATATTAATTATAAGTAAAAAGATCACACAGCGTGTCACACGTGTCATCACTCACATGATTGGCTTGCAGAGCACCTGTAACCAGCAATCCTAACTGAAGATAAAAACCAACTCCAATAAACTTATAACTGACTCGATTAGGCTCACTCGTCTCATAACTGACTCCGATTGGACAAACTAATATGTCTTAACTCGATTTAATCATGAATGGATAGACCCGACTTAGCTAGGGTCCTAACAGACCCACCCACTTCAAATCAGCCTTGCCCTCAAGGTTAAGCAGTATCAGATTTTGGGAGCACTTCAATATTTGTCATGCATCACGACTCTTTAATCAATTAAGTAGGATCTCCACTTGGTGTAAGCAATGGTTTGGTCTTCTCGTGCAATTACCATTATAGTCTCTTGGAAAACCCTTTTCATCTGATGGATAGTGGTCGTACCATATCTTTTTCTTAAGATCGCCACTTTCAAGTCTTCCTGAGGTATAAAAAATAAATCGACAAGTAGTTGTTTTACCTTTGAGCACCTTTTATCACAAATTAGGGTTTGCCTATTAGCAATTTTATCTTCAGATTTGGCATAGCCTTCGTAATTGGACTCCATATTATCAATTTTTTATTCCTCTTTAGTTGGTTCAATCATCAGAAGTTTATCATGATCTTCATATTCAAGCTCCACATTGTTAGTTTTTATTTCCTCCTTAAGTGTCTCAACAGTTAGAAGCTGCTCTTGTTTATGTTTGTATATGTTGACTATCTTGAAGTCCTGTCTATTAAAGCTTCTATTTCAACGAATGTCCATAATGATTTTTCCTTTATGTACACTAACAAATAATATGGTTGTTATCATGGAGCAGGGATGGTGAGCTTTAACTTCACACTAAATCTTGAGATTAAGTCCCTCAATAAATTTTCTCACAATTGTATCTCAGACCAATCTCGGGTTTGGTTCGATAGGTGCTTAAATCTACTCTAGTACTCTTGTACGATAGAAGTTTGATGAATTTTAGCGAGCTATCCATTAATGTTCTTATGCTTCGATAGTCGAAAGTGACTCAAGAGCTCTCTCTTGAACTGTTCCCATGAAGGGACTCCATAATAGGTCTTATATAAATCATATCACTGGATCATATCACCTTTGAGTTGTGTAAAAGCTATCTCCACCATTGATTCCTCCGGAGTCCTATAAAAATGAAAAAACTTTTCAGCATGTGAGATCCAATCGATTAGGTCTCCATCTTCCATCTAGAAAACTCTATCCTCATGCGTGTGTATCTTGTGTCCTGCCCGTGGTCATACTTTTTAGATCAACTCCCCTTGAAACTTTTACCATGTTGAGTTTTGTTAAGGCTCTTTAATTGGCTTCTTCTAATTTTATGGAGGAGCTCTTGAAATATGTCTTCCATGTAACACTCACAAGCATTAAACCCTACATTAAGTGCATCCTATGTAGTCATCGCGTAGGATTGTAGATCAGTGATGTTCGGTTTTTTTTTTTTTTTTTTTTGCTATCGAGTCAGAGGCATGAGTTTGCATCGTAGGTGTGGTCGAATTTGGTCGCAACGAGATTATTGGTGTAGACAAGCAATAGGAGGAGAGAAAGATAGATGTAGTTGCTAGAACTTGGGTAGGTGGCAGCAATAGGATGAAGGTGGCTACGGTAGATGTGATTGTGGTAGAGGGAAGAATATGAGGGCTAGCCAGTGGTGAGGAGGAGGCAGTAGTGGGTGGCTATGGTGAGGACAACGATGACCGACGGGAGGAGGAGGCAGCAACAAGTGGCAGTGGTGAGGACAAATGATTGACAAGAGGAAGTAGTAGGCGCCTCGACATTTGGGGCAACTGCTGCAATAGAGGTCGGCGATAATAGTAGGGAGGCACCGGAGGAAGGCAGCACTGGAGGATAAAGGGAGATGGTGGTTAGGAAGAGAGGGCAATGGTGAAGAGTGGCAGGCAGCAGCCAATCGATGGGGAGCGACGAGCGGTAGGAAGGATGGTCGGCGGTGATGAAGGAGGAAGGCAGCAATGATATTTAGGTGCGGCAGGGGACAACGACAAAGGGTAGGGAGGAGAGGAACAGAGGTGGTTGGCGGAGGAAGAGGCGGTCCAAGGAAGAAAAGGCAAAGGGCTTGGCTGAGAAGAGAAGGAAGCAGCGGAGATTTGGCAAGGGCTGCGGCAGCGGGGTCCGACGAGAAAGTGAGGGAGGAAGGTGAGGAGGGCGCGGCTGGAGAAACGGCCAAGGAGGGGTATGGCCGATGGTTGATGAGGAGAGGAAGAAGATGAGGGCAGCGATTGGGGTCCGACGATGGCTACGAGCAGCAGGGGCATTGGCGATGGGCTCGGCTGATGTCGCTATCGGTGGAGACAGTGGCAGGGGTTGGGCTGCGACTAGTAGAGGAGGAAGGAGGATAGTAGCAACAGTCCAGTGAGGGTTGCGACAGCGGGAGAGCGTGGCTGGGAGGTAGCAGCAACATTGTGGCAGAGGAGGCAACAGCGAGGGTAGTGACCGCTAGCTGTGCTTGGCAAGCCGAGGGCCCTTCTTCTTCTTCCCTCTCTCTCTTTTCTTTCTCCCTTTCTTTCTCTTGTTTTTTTTTTTTTTTGGAAGACGAGGAGAAAGGAGGGGTGGCTGCGGCTTCTTCTCTCTCTCTCTCTCTCTCTCTCTCTCTCTCTCTCTCTCTTTTTATACAGCAGGATAGTAGATATGATGAGGATGGCAATGACGTGATGTTGACGATGATGGCGACAACGACGATGACGAGAGGATCGACTGCGGAATCACAATAGGAACACCGAGGATCGTTGCTCTGATACTAATTGATAGGACCTTAGGATTCTATCGTGGAGGAATAATGTGGAAAGGGGGATAATCGATCTCTTCGAGGGGATTGGGCCTCCTAGATCACTTCGAGGGGATCTGGCTCCTAAGGTTTCTGCATATTTGCTTAAACTAAGATTCTTCATTGATTAACTTTCATAAAAGAGTTTGCAGCCTTGTTTATAGGGCTCTACTAAGAATCCCACTAATCTTTGACTTTTAACTAACTTGATATATTTCTAACTGAAAAAAATAACTGACTCCATCCTAATCGAAGATAAAAATCAATTCCAACTAACTCATAACTGACTCGATTGGGTTCACCTATCTCATAACTGACTCCGATTAGATAGACTAACATGACTCGACTCAATTTAATCATGAATAGATGAACCTGACTTAGCTAAGGTCCTAACATGTAGAGAAAAATTTAAAACAGGGAAACATTAGCTTTATTCTAGCTCATTATGATAACACCTCTTTTTCTTCCTTTATGACAAGAAAGATAATCTCAAATTCTCTTCTCTTCCTTGATGATAAAGAAGATAATTCTGAATTTTCTTCTCATTTTTTTTTCTAAACAAGGGGAAAAGGGTTGGCTCCTTCGTTTCAGGAGCTATTGAACTCTCATTTAGAAATCTTCGATTAATAATTTGAGTGTCGAAGGGACTAAGCCAGGAAACCTTTTTGACTTTGGGCTTAATGCAAGTGAGACTTTAGGAGCACAATATTTATACCTCGCGAGCATGATATTGTTATCCCGGAGATATTTCGAAAATTTCTGTGCATATAAATCTAGACTTTGTCTAGCTGATTAAGACGTTAATAATATTTTACTCTAACAAAAGAAATAACATAATCCACTTCAAATAGTTTAACTAACTAGGATAATTTAACTTTATTATTTTATTTTAAAAATAAATACTTATTTAATGAAAGAGAAAAGTGAAAAGTGAAATATATGTATTTTTTCATTCAGATCCAAGATTTTAGGATAGTCAATCAAAGTTTTTATAGCTAATCCAGCAACTTTAAAATTGGAATAAGTTATTTAGATGATAAAAAAGAAATATAATCATAAGTGTCATAAGTGCATGCGAAGAATAGAATTAATGAGAACATGTCTAGAAATATAAATTAGGGTCCCTTAATACCTCATTAATTAATTTCTAGATTAATCATACTCTTTGATTAATGATTACCAGTTGAATGCGCCAAATTACACTCCCTTCTTAATATCTCTAAATAATGCTCTGAAATAATCCTTAGCTAATATATGTCAATGATCAATATTTTAGGACATCCTAATTAGTATTTAAATAATATAACCCTAATTACTTTCACGATCAAAAGAAAACCAAATATTGATAATAAAGAAAGCCCCTAATTGATTCTCCATGTCAAGTTCATACGTTGAGGACGACAGTATATGTGCGTGCATTTTGTCATGAGGTGTTCAACACCTATTTTCATTTGATGTTCTGATTAACAATTCTCTTAATAACCAAATTATATAAATCCAATTTATTTTGTTAATGAGGTGATTGTACCTAATCGGTTGGTCTTGTGGATCCTAAATAGAGAGCATACTTAATTCAAATTATGTTTTATCTCCTCCACCATTACACTAATGTTTTAGATGTTTGCATTGGATTTTTAATTGATTATTTTCGGGTAGTCTGGAGCTGCGACTGCAGTCTTAAGCTAAATAAGATTCACACTTGTGCAAATGTGGGCTTATTCATTGTCTTTTTGTTAATGTGATCATTAGGTATGACTTAAAGACTACCACATGATTTTGTTTTTGAATGTATATGCAAGTGGCAACAAGAAATTCCTGTAAGTCAACTCAACAGAGACTTGAGAAGAAAAATGATGCGATTAGGTATCCGTGACATCAAATGAATATCATATCTGGTGTTTGGAATTATAACTTACAAATTCAGCTACAATTTAATGTTAATCCACTAATCCAAGTATTACAATATACACACACATTATCTAACATAGTTATAACAAATGCAGCTAACTCATGGCAAAACTAGCTTAAATGAATTTTTCTAAAGTTTATGTAAATAGGAAATGGAAACTAATTGTCATTTGCCACAATCAATTCATGTTAAATTATCATTTCAGATACGCACTTTTGACTCTCCTTGAGCTTATAGGGAAGTTCTTTAATCAAAAGCCTGGAAAAACTTTAGATGATTAGAAGTGATATGTTTTCTATCTCTAATCAAATAAAATAATACACAGTTCATTTTGTCATTGTGCATAAAATCAAATTGTAAAATATTCTAGTGGTTCAGATGCCTGGCATGTACTCGATCAAAATCTCAGGAGTTAAAGTTTTATGTTATGCAACCTTTGAATGGAACAGGTAAATGTAAAACCAAAAGAAATTCCTTCATGTAATACTCATCATGTAATATATTTTCAGCTTCTTTGCTTTATTTTATAATATCAGGAGTTCTGATAAAATATATTGGTATGTTAAAACCTATCAATTTCCACCATATATAAACCAAACCATAATGTATAACATTCCACCTGCAGCAAGCAAGTCTATTTTATCTGTCAGGAATCTGGTATAATCTGATAGAGACCTGTGGCTATGCCAAGTCCAGAATATAAATTTCTCTGTGATTTCTTCTT